>OX344851.2:10358663-11608663 GCA_947037095.2 Nycteola revayana | reverse complement strand
CGAGCAAAAAAGGCCTAAAAATCACATTTGTTGTATAAGAGGGCCCCCGCCTTAAATATTTTTCTATTTTGTTTTATGTATTTGTTGTTATAGAGGCATCAGAAATCATTTCATCATCATTTGGTAAATATTACAACTGTCTAGCTATAGCGGGTCTTGAGATACGACCTGGCTTCAGACAGACAGACAAACAGCGAAGTCTTAGAAATAGGGTCCCGTTTTTACCCTTCGGGTTGAGAGACTACCCTCCGTGCCTCATAAAGCACGTTAAGCCGTTGGTCCCGATTGCTATAACATCATCTATAATAAAAAACGGGCAGCAGCGTTTCCTTGTGTAGTACAACACAATACTGCGGTCACCAACTCGCCTGCATGTTGACTATGGCAAATATCGTCCCTCGGGAGGAGGCCCATGTTCAGCAGTGGATGTTATACGGGCTGATGATGATCATATACGGAACCCTAAATACGGAGGTAAATGAGCGACGAATAAAGGATGAACTGCATGGTAGGTAGGGGTGTAGGGACAACGTAATTTGAGGGCAGACTCGAGAGGGTATAGAATAAAACATTTATGCAGACAGCGAGAACATTACTATATATTCTATACTAATATATAAAGCTCAAGAGTTTGTTTGTTTGTTTGCTTGCGCTAATCTCTATATAGGTGCCTATAATAGGCCGTAATCACTCATGAATGAAAAGAGTGAGGGAAATAGCGTAACTACCTACTTAGGTACGCATTTTTACCGTTACGATTTTTATTCTGTCAGTAAAAATAAAAAAGATAAAATAACTATGCCTTAGACATCTATTTCATATACCACTCCCTATTATCTTCAAGACGGTAAAAAAGTCATCCAGTATAGGTAATTTGTTTTAGTTGTAAGCGTTATGCTAAATTGTAAACTATAGCTTTTTTTTATATAGGTTTTTTTTACTGGTATAAAATGCAGTGCCCTAACGAGGTTCATGTCTGGTTTTGTTACTTTAATATAACATGTTTTTAAAACCCATGAAAGCAATAAATACATTTTTTTCTAAACTTTGAGTTAATCCATATATTACGTCATTCTTAATTAGGGGAGGAGGTTGGTCTGCGGATGACGGTAAATGATGGATAAAGGGGGAGGGGAGGGGCATTTCGAAATTGACGTCATTCTTGTGATACCAGTTACTCCAAAATGTAAAAAATATTTTGCATGTAACTAATGGTATTCATTATTGAACTCATTATTCATTTATTTAGTACATATTAAGTACAAAATAATAAAAGATGATTCTAAAACAAATTTGGGAGCTATCCAAAGAAAACTAAAGAATAGGGAAGAATAATATTATCATATTAATGATCATTGCCAAAGTACAAAATAATAAAAGATGATTCTATAACAAAATGTTTTAATGCTACCCTATTTTTCTCAAATCCGCAAATGTTTTAATTTCGTCAAACTGGTAATGACGTCAGTTTTGCGAGAGGGGGGGGGGAGTTATTAGGAAATGACGATAGAATGATTGTAGGGAGGGGGGGTCGAAAAACAGCAAAAATCGATGACGTAATATATGGGCGGCCCCTAAGTAGTATTAGCCTAGGGGCCCCTGGCCTCATGGTCCGACCCTATAACTAACGTCTGTTTTCGTCGGGGGTTAAAAATATGGGTACACATTTGGTTTTAACCCACTATTAAATCAAGCAGCGATGTTTTAAGCAAATTACCCAAAAATCCATTATAACAAGTTCTTTGTCATATAAAACAGTCATTAACACGGACTTCTGTTACATGCTACCGTTCTTCGTAACAAGGGTAAAGTGAAAAACACAACTGCCGAATGTCGTGTCGCTTCACACGACATGTTTCGCGACACTAGACGTATCTAGTCGGTAATAACTAGTTAGCCGAAATGGATCGGCACAGGAAATGTTTAAAGTAGATTTGGTTTTTTTATTTTATTTTTAGGTAGATTATCATTAGGATAACATTTAAGATTTGGTAGTCATAAAAAAAAAAAGATTTTATTACGGAAGATTGTCCGTTTGTGTAGACTGTAGAGGAACAGCAATACCCATTCTACTGCAAATTTTAAACAAAAAAAGGGTTTGGTGTGTTACTGTTTTATACATAACTTTTAATGAATAATTTTTAATGAATAATAAGGTATAACGTGATTTTTCCTCTCAAAAAAATTGTCGGCCAAAATGTCAAACGTCATTGCGTTGCCGTCATTGACAATATGTCATTGCGAGAGCATTTTGACTTATGATTAAAAAAATAGGTATCGTAAAAAATAAAGTAGGTATGTGGTATATCATTTGTCAATTAAGCGACCGCCATGGGCCGTGGTTGCTTAGTTTGTAATTTTTGAAGGCCCATCTCGCCTTTATACCAAAATCCGGTGAAGTAACAAAAACCTCGTGGTCAACAACATAAATATCCATCAAAAAAAAAAAAACACCAACTCCACACCACTGCAATTCCTAACAAAAATTTGGTAAATCGCCACTTTAACTGAAAACGAAAAATATTCGTGGAAAAAACAAAAATGGCGTCGGCGAGGCGGCCGGCCGAAAACACCAAAGAGTAACACGACAACGAAACGTGGTTGTGCGACGAAAAACGAAAACTTCCGTTAAGTGGGAAAAGTACTGAAGCATGCTACCTTTTCGATTTTCGAACGAATAATCCGGGTGTGCTTTTCATCCGGATTTTTACTGGTATTCCGAAGTTTATATATCGCAACTTCATATCGAAACCGACACTAAAAAAAATAATCATGGAGCTAATTGATGAAAATTGCATTACTATTTAACTCTTTATAAAAAAGTTATGAACACATAGTAGATATTTCTGGCATTATTGGTAGTTTTTTTTTTAAGAGCCAGTCTCAGATGGCTCCACTCCGCCTGATGGAAAGCGGCTAGTGAAGCCCACTAATGAGGTCGACCACCACAGCGAGCACCGTTGCGGTGGTCGGCCTCACCTTGACGGCCTACAAAATACTTTTTCACGCCACGTTTACAGGATCCAGGATCATAGGAAGGAGGGAACACGTGCGCTGGTAATAAATTCCACAACGTAATTGTGAATTGAAAGCGGGTGCGGGAGAATGGGGGTGCCAAAGAAGAAACAAGCAATGAATATCCGTAATTTTCAAAATAAAATCGTAGTAGAAAAGTACCATACATTTTCGTTAGCGATGTTATACTAGCAATCGTTCCGCTGTAGTGACATTTTGTCTAGGTCCTCAGATTCATTAACCATTAGATAGCTACATTATCCTGGACTCACCTATGCTATATTATAACACGAGGTTCCCACGGAGACGTGAGTTTCACGGCTAAAGCCGCGGCACAGCTAGTTGTTTAAAAAACTTTAATAAACCAAGTCGCAAAACCTTCTTACTATCGACCAAACAGCCGAAAAAAAAAACTAAACAAGTACAGTTGCGACGAAATATTTCTAAAAAACTTCGATTAGCATGAAAAATGAGAAGCCGTGGGGCTTACATCAGGCTAATAGTTCGCTTGCGTGTAGACTTACAGTAAGCATTCACCTAGTTTCATTTTTCGGTAGCATACTTATATTTTTTGTTAGCATTTTTGTTGATGTAGGGTTATTTTTGCTAGAACAACGACAAAAAGTCATGGTGTACATATGTCGCAGCCACCTAGTTGAATTGGCCATTCAGTGAAACAGCTAGCCCGTTAATTGACATAATTTCGAAATTTCTAACACCCTTAACAAAAATACCGTTTCTTTATTTTCGAGTTCTGAATTCTGATACTAAAACTACTTTTATTGCTAGATATTTTTTGAGAAAAAAATTGAAAACCGAAAAATGTGCGATGACGTCATCGTTATGGTCGCACTATTACAGACTGAAATATTACCTCGCCTATTTAAAATTAAAAATTACTACAACGTTTTTAAGTTGGCAAGCGCAATTAAAATTCAACGTTTTATTGACGGGCTGGCCGTCCCATTGAATGGCTAATCCAACAAAATGGCTGTGACAGTATACCACCATGTTTTTTTAGTCGTTACCTCAAACCAAATAAAACTTGAAAGTGCAAGCCACACCGCCAGCGGGCGAGCGAGCTAGGCGGGCGATCATCGTTTCACCTCTTTTACATACTTCGTTTCACACCGCGAGCTACCGACTAACCTACGTCAGCGATGCGAGCGAAGCTAGCGAAATATCCAACGATTTCAGCGAAGCTACTCGTTCACCTCGTTAGGTTAGGTTAGGAACCCCATAGCTTAGCTCGCCAATATTCCGCATAGTTTGTATAGTTTCCTTCTCTCGCTTCGCCCGCCTAGCTCGCTCGCCCGCCTGCTGGCAGTGTGGCCTGCGCTTAAAGTCGGAGCGATGTCGAACAATATACTGAAGCTGGTTTTGTTGTGCATTAGTGTGGGTAAAATTGTTGTTGTTTCACAACACCCCAATGTCACCCCAACCCTAAAACATAAAAGCGAAAGGAATGGGCGTAGGCAATGGCAAAGGACGTAAGCATGGGTCATCATCATAATTTCAGCCGTAAGACGTCCACTGCTGGACATAGGCCTCCCTCATAGATCTCCAATTACTACGGTTGTTGTAAGCGGCCTGCGTCCACCGTGATCTGCCTTTACCAAATCATCCGTCCATATAGTTGGTGGACGTCCTACGCTACGCTTGCCGTTCCGGGGTCTTCATTCGAGAACTTTTCGGCCCCAACCGCCTTCAGTTCTCATAGACCCATGCCCATGGGTGTGCAACTGTAAATCAATACCCTTACACGGGTTAAACTTTTTTTTTATTTAAAAAATATTATTATATATAATATATATATTTACAGAAATTTTATCACTAAGTACCTACGTCATGTTATCACTCACTGTATCCTGTTAAACGGATGGCATTTATATTGGTAGCACCTCACATAATAGCTGTGACGAACACCATTTAGCCTAGATAACCGAATAGGTCTACATCTAGACCTTGTACTAGATCTCTTGTAACTGCCCAATTTTGGACACAGGCGTCGAGCGACACATTTTGTTGTCGTCTTTTTCGCTCTTGACAGTGAGTTTTTGTTTTAAAAAGATTACTATCAGAGTTTTGCAGTCTACTGGTATTCTTGTTAACGCCTCGTGCTAAGCTAAAGTTCTTGGTACGAGTGGGTTCATGTCGGTAGTGCAATGCCCCACCCATTGCACTACCTACGTGAACCCACTCGCACCGGCGACCACAAGATTACAAGTCCGACGCTCTAGCCATTGGGCCACGGTCGCTTTAAAAGTTAAGTTTGTCGATCTTTATTATCATAAAATCACTCGCTATTTTATATATAAGATGCTACCAAAGTATGTGCCATCTCTTTAATAGATAGTATCAAGTGTAAGGATTACGTAATTGAAGCGGTTTTCAAACCTTTTTGGCAGCAAAACTTATTTTCGAATACTAAATATTTGATGGAGTACTATATAATAATTCAACATGTGTTTTATAATAAACAATAATATGATATAATTATAGATTACTAACAAACAAACTCTTAAAAAATGACGATACCTCCATACAATCTTAATCCCCCCTTTCAACCCTCTACAACCCTTTTTTCACTATAAAAAATAGCCTATGTCCTTTCTCAGGTCTTAAACTATCTGTGTACAAAATTTCATTTTCATCGGTTCTGTAGTTTTGGCGTGAAGGGCCGACAGACAGACAGACAGAGTTACTTTCGCATCATCACTACATAGTATAAAACAAAGTTGCTTCCCGCTGTCTGTCTGTACCTATGTATGCTTAGATCTTAAAACTACGCAACGGCTTTGATAGTAGATACAGTGATTTACGAGGAAGGTTTATATGTATAACTAGCGACCCGCTAGTAATACAGATAAACCTTTATCTAGGCTGGAGCTCTGCTCGCCTTTGTGCCCGGTGAAGTAGCAAAAGTCTCAGGGCTAACTACACATGTCCGTCCGAAAAAAAAAAAAAAAAAAAAAAAAAAAAAAAAAACTAGCGACCCGCCCCGGCTGGCCCGGCCGGCACCCGTGCGAACGGGTGCAATGCGGATGTATCATACATATAAACCATCCTCTTCAATAACTCTATCTATTAAAAAAAACCGTAACAAAATCCGTTGCGTAATTTTGAAGATTTAAGCATACATAGGGATATAGGGACAGAGAAAGCGATACATCAGCATTTAACCCGTGCGAAGCAGGGGCGGGCCAGCTTATAATATTAGTAAGTATAAGAATTAAATAACTACCTATAATTTTCACAAGCACTACAAATACCTAAGCTATGAATGATTAGACCTAGATAGCGCCGAAACGAGCTAACCTCCAGCCTAGACCTTGTAACACTTGCGCCGGCGCATTCAGCTGTACCTATGTACTTATACTTCGTATAGGAGATTTTAAGCGAGCTATTGTGGACGTAAATTTATTAAAATCGTTGTTATTACAATGTACTTTGCATAATGTTGAATAGTATTATGACTTTTAATAGATAGGTTAGGCAGAGCTGTAAGGTGAATGATGGAATATAGCTAAATAGAGTTTTTTTTTTCGGATGGACTTACTTAGGTAGCCACGAGACTTTTGCTACTTCACCGTGCATAAAGGCGAGCAGAGATCCAGCCTTATTAAATGGTTTAAAAACTACAAATTAAGCAACCTGCGCACGAGATATACTGTGATACTTGGACCTCGGCTCAGGGCGGTCGCTGAAGATGAGATTGAGGGATTGTGCAACTGTCGCTCTATTTTACAGTTCGCGGGCCTCTCGGACTTCGGCTCTACGAGGGCATCGGATGGTTCTTTGCAAACAAAGGGTCAGGAGGATGAAGGGGGAGGCGTCGCGTTCGCGGGCGCACTCTTCTCCGCTAAATTATACAGTGTGAGGTTTTTACCGTCTTGAAAATAGGGCGTGATATGTATATGAAATAGATGTCTAAGACATAATTATTTTATCATTTAAACTAGCAACCCGCCCCGGCTCCGCACGGGTACAGTGCTGATGTTTTATACATATAAACCTTCCTCTTGAATCCTTCTATCTATTAAAAAAAACAGCATCAAAATCCGTTGCGTAGTTTTAAAGATTTAAGCATACATAGGGACATAGGGATATAGGGACAGAGAAAGCGACTTTGTTTTATACTATGTAGTGATATAAAAAAACTCTTATTACCGAAATACTAGTACAAATAAGCTGTGGTCTATAGATTCTATTCCACACAAAATAGTCACTCAGTATATTAGTTCTGCGTCTCTATAATATATTTTATGGAAGCTTTTTTTTATTATTATAGTTACTAGTCTCCGCGCGCGGTTTCACTCGCGTATCTCCCGTTCCCGTGGTTCCCTTGATTAATGGGCTATCTATAACTGTTTTTTTTTTCAAATCGTATCAGTAGTGTCTGAGATAAGTGCGTTCAACCAAACAAACAAACTCTTCAGCTTTATATATAAGTATAGATCAGTGGTCTCCAAACTTTGACGCCTTAGGGCCATAACGATTTTTTCAATATGTTCGAAGGGCCAAAACTGTTTTGATTTTTCTATCCTTAACTATACTCTTATTTCTAGATTAGTGGCAAAGTGCGCGACCGAGTAATTATCATATTGTGCTGTCTTTTTCAACTTATCACAGCAATAGTAACAACAATAAGACATTAGATGCGCGGGCTAGATTGAAGACAATAGTTTTGTTGTTGCGGGCCGGATTGTTGGCACTGGCGGGCCGGATTTGGCCCGCGGGCCGTAGTTTCGAGACCTCTGGTATAGATAATACCGTAAACAAAATACTTATTTGACACAATTTCTAACAAACTTCCTATTAAATAACACACGAATTGTTGAACAAAAATTCTTTATGGTATCACATTTCGCGTCACACACAAAATGGCGTGTGAACCTCGTTCGATATATTTTAACGCCTTGTAATGCGAGATGATACTAAAATAAGTAACGTTTTGTTAGTCGAGTAAATGTTTGTATCTAGGTTTGTTTTTTTTATGTGTTTTTATTTATATGTTATAATATGTTTATTTGTCATGAAAAAAATCCGTCGTCCGTAGGCCGTAGCCCAATGGCTAGAGCGTCGGAATTGTGATCTTGAGGTCGCCGGTTCGAACCCCACCCATTGCACTACCGACGTGAACCCACTCGTAACACAAAATATGTTTACAAGCATTTTAGCTTAGCACGGGGGGTTAACAAGAATACTAGTAGACTGCAGCGGCCGCCCTTAGCTATATCTAAGCTGAAGCTCTGCTCGTCTTTATGCTCGGTGAAGTACCAAATGCCTCATTGCTAACTAGACATACCGTCCGAAAAAAAAAGATCACCCTTAGCCGAGATCTTAGTTCAATAGAAAGACACATTATTTGTGTGTGTCATATTAGCGTGTGAGTATCAATATTTTAAATCAAGGTTTCTATGACTGTCTGTTACAGACACACATGATAAAAAACCGGCCAAGAGCGAGTCGGACTCGCGCACTATTTTTGATATCAAGAAAAAAAAAGTTCGTTGGATGGACCCCTTAAATATTTATTTTATTTTTAGTATTTTTTGTTATAGCTGCAACATAAATACATCATTTGTGAAAATGTCAACTGTCTGGCCATCGCGGTTCTGAAAGCCTGGTGACAGACAAACAGCGAAGTCTTAGTAATAGGGTTCCATTTTTACCCTTCGAGTACGAAACCCAAAAAAATTGCATAAAAAAATATTGAAAATAAAGAAACCCACAAAATTATGGTACTTACTAAGTACTAATTTACTATATAAAAATGAGCTGACTTAACGTCTGTCTACCTGCAGTGTTATTGTGTCCACCTAGTTACGTTCCGTTACATTTTGCTGATCGCACGCAATGTAACACTCACATTCTTTAGTATTTGCTACAAAAAATGTTACTGAGCAAACAATTTGTAGAAAAAATAGTATTACTATTGTTATAAATAGTGGAATCTACATATTTACACGTGAAGAAAGGCCTTCTCCTTTTTAGGGAAAAGGGTATGAAGAATAAAAAAATCTATTTAGTCCGTCAGATAGATTACCAAAACATATTGGACACGTATTTTTTTTTCGGTCCTCAAATAAAAAGTCACGAAGATACAGCGCGTTGACATTTTATGTGACGTCACTTCTAGGAACAATTTTACCTAATAGTGACACGACAGAAGCCCCCCTCTCCTGAACTTTATAGTTCAGGTTTATATTTTTTTAGTCTCACGCTTTAAATCCCGGAGATCTTGGGAAGGAAAACTTTGTGTAAATTCTAAGATTTCTTTCCGGGTCTGGTTGGTTGAGGCCTATGTTCAGCAGTAAACGTTATACATGGTGAACATCAACAAATCCCAGCGCCACTGAAAAATCTAAATACCAACTCTTAAGCATCGTTTACTCATACACTCATATAAAAAAAATGTGACTAGTTGCAGCTTGCAAAATAGTACCTACCCAAAAATTGGTACCAGCTCTCCTACTAACAGTTTTAAACACACTTCATGTCTAATTACATCTAAAAAAATAGTCAATAGAAAATGGACACAAAACACACCACTTAATTGTCAGTTAGCGCTGAGCACGCTATCCGGTACAATGCTGATTCATTACCGAATTAAAAACTAGGTTGACATACTGACACACTGATTTTTGTACTGTGGCTCTAAATGTACCATAGCTAACTCGTGTTGAAAGAAAAAGTCAAAATTTTACTTTTAATTTATTGATAGGTGTTATAAAAAATTCGACAACCTCCATAGCGTAGCGGTATTTACCTCGTTTTAAATCTTGGAGGTCGTGAGTTCGAGCCCTACGCCGGACAAGAAATATTTGTGTAAATCCTAAGATCCGGATCTGGTTGGTTGAGGGACTACCTTCTGTGCCTCGGAAAGCACGCTAAGCCGTTGGTCCCGATTGTTATAACATCGTCTATAATAATAATCGTATATCATGGAACGGGCAGCAGCGCTTGTGTTGTACAACATACAACAACATAATTTATGTTTTAGGAAAGAAAAAAAAATACGTGTCCAATATTTTTAGTTATCTAACTGACGCACTAAATAGAATTTTCTATTCTTCATACCCAAAATTTTTTTTTCTTTCAGACGGACATATTAAGTTTGCCCCGAGGCATTTGCTGCTACACCGGGCATAACCTAAAAAAAACCATTTAGTAGTTTAAAATATGCGATGTTAGTAAATAATATGAAATAGTGGTCTGTTACTAACTCATTTAGCATTGCAACAATATAGGTATGACCTTGTCAAAATGCACTTTTGTCTAGACGAATAGCAAATCACAATCATTGGGAACAGGCACGATTTTTTACCTAAGTTGTTGAATTATATTGATTTTTAACCTTCTATTTTAAGTTGGGTACTTGAGAATTGGTTAAGAGTGAGTTGGTTTAACAAGTGAGGGTTCCGTACCAGAAACACAACACAACGCGTTAACAGAAAATGTCAGCCTGCTTCCGTGAGACGCATTGTAATGTTTTAACTTATAAATTTCGTTAAATTTTTAGGCTAAAACATTACAATATTCATCATTACCATCATCAGAAGCCCGAAGAACCTCCACTGTTGAACCTGGGCCTCTTCCTGAAGGAGAGTTATTGCCATAGTCACCACGCACGGCAGGCGGGTTGGTGATCGCAGTATTTTGAAGCAACACACAAGGAAACGCTGCTGCCTGTTCCCTGGTATACGATTGCCATAGATGATGTTATAATAATCGGGACCAACGGCTTAACGTGCTTTCTAAGGTATAGAGAGGGTAGTCCCTAAACCATCCAGACCCGCAAAGAAATCTTAGAATTTACACAAAGATTTTTTGTCCGAGGTGGGGATCGAACCCACATTATGTAATATTGTTCCGAAACTTGGTATTATGTATAATACTGATCCAAAACTTGGTAGTTTTTGAAGGGCCGACAGACAGTTGGACTGGGAAGACAAGCGGTAGGGTTCGTTTGCATAATTCGTTACGGAACCCTCAAATGTTAAAAGTATTTAAATTACTTTCGATTCAAGATTAACGTTGCACGAATTTCATAAATAATAAGGAAACTTAAATTTGTCACGAAAAATATTATGCCAAAGAACTGTGCTTTTATACTATACAAAATTGTGACTTCTATGTATAAAATCGAAGATTAATTTAAGCGGCCATAGCTCAATGGCTAGGGCGTCAAAATTGTGATCTTGAGGTCGCCGGTTCACCCCACCCATTGCACTACCGACGTGAACCCACTCGTAACACAAGCATCTTAGCTTAGCACGAGGGGTTAACAAGAATACTAGTAGACAGAAAAACTCAGCTAGTAATCGTTAAAAAAAAAGATCTTATAAGCATAAGGTTGCACGTATGTGCCTTTATCGTAAACTGGCACTTACGACCAAATGATTCTGAAGATAATAGTTCAACCGTCCTTCTGCTTCTGAGTTTCTTCTTAAAAAGAGACAACTTCCGTATTACAGATACCAAGCCCTTTGACGCGAGGATTTTAACACACCATGGACACAAAGACACCTGCAGTCTTAGATAATCTGTGGTTCACACACAGACTTCGGACTAAAACTCATAAATGAGTTAAGCTCGCCATTGTACATCATCTTTAATTGTTGAACTTTCATAACTTGTTTCCATGTGTACAATAAACAATAAAATAAAAATAAACTTGTCACGGACGGTTGCTGTTGTTCAAAATGAGTTTTGAACAACAGCAACCATCCGTGACAAGTTTTGGAGCTTAACTCATTTATGAGTTTTTGTCAGAAGTCTGTGTGTGAACCACAGATTATCTAGGACTGCAGGTGTCTTTGTGTCCATGGTGTGTTAAAATTCATTTATTCCGTAAAAATGTTTATATTTAGAACCGTCATATTTTTTCCCCTACCGTGCTGTGCGTGACGTGGCAACTACTGAGAACACTCCCAAAAAACCAAGCAGAACCCTATTTTTCAACAAGAATAAACAAAAACGAATTTCAACAATAATAATGAACCCAGGTCCCATAACCCGGCCGGATTGCTTATGGGTAAACGGCCCCAACCAACGGCGGATCGAAGGAGTGTCTGGGGGGTTTTAGTGGTGTAGGGTCCTAACCTCGTGGTATGAGTTAGCATATCACTAACACACATCTAAGGAGAGAGCGAGTCCCATATATGCCACCGCCAGCGCGCGAATACGCTGCAGCGGCGGTGGGAATGCGTAAATGCATCTCCCCCGGACAAAAAAAAAAGGTCCCATAACCCACTACCGTAACCACTGAGCCAACAGCGCAGTCTGTCCAATCAATTCATAGATTAACTAGCAATTTTAATAAATGTTCAAAGTTAAACATCGGACTTATATGACTTAATACGATTATTTCGTAACTCCCGCAACACGTACAGTCAACCAAGGAGATAGGCTTACATCTGCTGTTTCAAATTTCAATAAATGTAAATAAATATGTTTATGAACGTACGGGTGAAGAGTACACTGCTAGGTGTGTTCAAATGCACATAACAGTGAGCTATTTTCATAAACGTAGACATAACATTTTGAAATGCGTTTTGGCAATGTGTAAATCTATCTCTTTGGTCGACTGTACCACTTGCGAGTTTTCACGACCGCGTCATGCGTAACAGCAACAGATGAATCACTTGGGAAAAACGCTGATAATGTTCGATATTTTTGTTTTGATTATTTATTAGCTACGGCCCGTGGTTTTACCCACGTCTCTGCTCCAGTAGGCCGGAGCATGATAGTTTGTAGCCTATATGATAATCCAGTTTATACACTATCCGCGTGCAAACTTTCAGCCAAATCCATTAGATTAGTCGGATATAATTTGGATCGATTCTTCCGACACGAGCGGTGGGAGATCAAGCACACCTTAACGTGCTCTCGGAGACACGGGTAATACACCACCAAGTACCTGACTTCGGGATTAGAATGTTATTAAAAAAAAAAAGATTACTAGCAGAGTTTTGCAGTCTACTAGCATTCTTGTTTACCCCTCGTGCTAAGCTAAAATGCTTGTATTACGAGTGGGTTCATGTCGGCAGTGCAATGGGTCGTGTTCCAACCGGCGACCTAAAGATCGCAAGTCCGACGCCCTAGCCATTGGGTTACCTGAGAATCGAACCCGGCACCTCAGTAGTTACGATCGAACATATTATTACCTACCTATATCAACGGTACACATAATTATAACAATAACCTACTTTCAATCTCATTTCACATACGTTTGCAACCTATGTTTTGGCAGTGATTCATATGTAGTATTATTTCGATAGTATTAAACGTAGGTATGAGTAATTTCATGACTCAATAGTTCCACGAATATTTTTCGTTCAATAACTATGCGATAGTTTAAAAATATAATATAGTAGCTGCGCCCCGCGGTATTACCCGCGTAACTCTGCTTTAGTGGGTCGGAGCGTGATGTTTTGTAGCCTATATGTTAATCCAGCGTATAACCTATCCCGGTGCAAAATTTAAGCAAATTCCGTTCAGTAGTTTTGGCGTGAAAGAGTAACAAACTAATGAACTTTATTCAGCACTTAGGTATTTATATACACTTGTACTTGTCAAAATTACACTGTATAAGACTAAATTAACAAAATTATCACTTATGTAGCTAAAAACATTGTTAAAATTATTTGATCTTACAGAATTTTTAATCAGTCTGTCCGTCTGTCGTGCGATAAATGACAAATATACACATTATAGTAAGATGCCTTAAAGGTGACAGGTGTAAAATAAACCATCAAGAATCCGGCCAAAGTCTAAGCGACATCTACCTGAGGGCACCCTTAAGGGGTTAGGACCAACGCTCAGAGTGCCACTGGAGTAGAGTAGATTTCTTCGTCAAATTATCACAATAAGGTAGTGAACATAATATAAATTAACTGTTATATTTACCATTATAGTATTTAATCTTATTAATTAATTTTAAAATATGGCTCCTATTAACAGACAAAGTGTGTAATTACCTAAGTGCTTAATGAAATTCATTTATTCATTATATAATTTAACATTGTTGTGTTTGGGGTCGAACCCACGGTCTCTGAAACTAATACCGCTAAGGTACAAAAATTGTCATTGTTCATTACCTATTAATTTCAAACTTACCTATAGCTTATATCCATTATAAGATGACCTACTGTCTAACAAAACATTCTACCGAACAAGGTCAGGAGAACAAAAGTGGTTTGTTTTTTATTCTATGAGAAAGGGCCCTTTGTTAAGGACATGTCGATATAATGGCTGTTTTGATCTCACATCCGTAGGGCTTAGGTCATCTCATTGTTATAGTAATACGTAATAGTTAAAAGGGTTTTTGTTTTATTTTTCTTGATGGACATATTTTGTTAGCCACGAGGCATTTTATTTTACAAAGAGCGAGCATAGTTTTTGCACATTAATGGTATGCTTGTTAAGCCCTCGTGCTAAGCTATAATGCTTGTGTTACGAGTGGGTTCACGTCGGTAGTGCAATGGGAGGGGATCGAACCCGCGACCACATGATCAAAAGTCCGACGCCCTAACCATTGGTAGATACTTAAGTTTAGGTTATCATTTAGTTAAATACAATATTTCTAGGTACTTATAGTTTTTAACTAAATAATAACCTATGTATATGGAGTAGCAGTGAAAGGCTCGCTCTAAATCGCTGAGATCGTGGGTTTGATACCCACGCCGGACAAGAAATCTTTGTGTAAAATCTAAGGTAGTAGCGTTTCCTTGATCCCCCATCGTCCTCATGACCCTTAGTTTGCAAAGAACCATCCGATGCTTTCGTAGACCCTAAGTCCGAGGGGCCCGCGAACGGTAGAGTAGAGCGGTAGAGAGACATTTGCACGAAACTCCCCTAAAATACTAAAAGTCATAATCCCTCAATCTCATCGCCAGCGACCACCCTGAGCCGAGGTCCAAGTCCCACAGGGAGCGCCCTCTTGCGCAGGTTGCTTAGTTTGTAGTTTTTAAACCATTTATTAAGGTTGGAGCTCTGCTCGCCTTTATGCCCGGTGCAGTAGCAAAAGCCCCGTGGCAACATAGGTAAGTCCATTCGAAAAAAAACCTTTCCTTGTGTGGCCTATATTCAACAGTTGATAACGTCAACTGTAGCACGACAGGTTAAAAATAATACTAGTAGACTGCAAAACTCTGCTAGTAAACTTAATACTAAATAACATTCAGATAACATTTACTCAATGAATAGCGTAATTCTGATATTTACAATAGACGAATATCCAATATCTGTGAAAAGTTAATTGCCTCAGTTAAACTTATCTGGAGAATAACCCAAATTTAAATTACCAGCAGAGTTTTGCACACAGATTACTAGATTCTTGTTAAACGTTCTAAGCTAAAATGTTATGAGTGGGTTCACGTAGTAGTGCAATGGGTGGGCATGGCAAACCACAAGATCGCAAGTCCGATCTTACTAGCCATTGGTCTACGGCATTTCAAGAAATAGATTATTCTTTTATAATTTAATAGTCTAAGATCTGTCCTTTGAGTTTGTTATTACTAGCTGCGGCCCGCTGTTTTACCACAGTTACTCTGCTCCAGTGGGTCGGAGCGTGATGTTTTGTAGCCTATATGTAAATTCAGCGTGCAACCTATCCCGGTACAAAATTTCAGCCACATCCGTTCAGTAGTTTAGGCGTGAAAGAGTAACAAACATCCATCCATCTATCCATCCATACTTACAAACTTTCGCGTTTATAATATTAGTTGAATAGTCTCAGTTGTCCTTTGAGCATGGTATTATTAAGACGGAATATAAGTATATCGGCTGTAGCCTAATGGCTAGGGCGTCGGACTTATGATCTTGAGGTCGTCGGTTCGAACCCCACCCATTGTACTACCGACGTGAACCCACTCGTAACACAAGCATTTTAGCTTAGCACGGGAGGTTAACAAGAATACTAGTAGACTGCAAAACTCTACTAGTAATATTTTATAAAAAAAAATAAAGAAAAAAAGGTATCGACAGATTAAACGTTACATTTTTGTCACTCTATTCTATATTTAAAATGCAATAAAATCATAATGGGTGTCCCAAAAGGTTAAGTAGCTGGGAAAGGGGGTGACAGGGGTGGACACAATGGTCACTAGAAAAATAAAAAATAAATCCGCTCTGGGTATTTAAAAAAAAAATGGCATTTTTTTAAAAACTTAAAATTTTACACCTTGTTATTTTTGATGTTGATGTTGATGACCTTGTTGTTATTGAAGATTACATAACAGCATTTTTTTTAAATACAACCATATTTGTAGGTACAGTTAGCACAAGGTGTAAAATTTTTAGTCTTTTAAAAAATGCCATTTATTTTTTTAAACACCCAGAGGGAATTTTTTATATTTTTCTGGTGACCCTTGTGACCATCCCTATCACCCCCCTTCCCAGCTACGTAATCTTTTGGGACACCCTGTATATAATAGTGTTGGTAAATAGGTATGTATATGTTATATCGATGTTCGCGAAGCCTGACTGAATCAACAAGTAGAAATCTGCAGCTCACATCTATAGTCCAGACAAGATATTCTTCTTTGTTCTTTCTTTCCTTTTTTTTAAGAGTAAAGTGGGTGGAGACCTTAAGCCGTTGGTCCCGATTATTATAACATCATCTATACTATAATATTATAAAGAGGAAAGACTTGATTATTTGTTTGTTTGTATTGAACAGGCTCTAAAACTACTGGACCGATTTGAAAAATTCTTTCACCGTTAGAAAGCTACACTTTCTCCGGGTGACATAGGCTACATTAAATTATGAAGTTTCCACGGGGACGGGGTTACGCGAGTGAAATCGCGAGTGGAAAGTATTATATATTTCTTTATTTCAAATAGAGCCCGCTTCCTGATGAACTCCATACAACTTGTAATCCATATTGCAAAAAAATAGAATCAAATATAAACTGTTCTTACTGCAAGTTTTATTTAAAGTTTACTAGCACTGTTTTTCCACTCTACTAGTATTCTTGTTAACCCCTCGTGCTAAGCTAAAATGCTTGTGTTATGAGTGGGTTCACATCGGTAGTGCAATGAGTGGGGATCGAACCGGTGACTACATGATCGTAAGTCCGACGCCCTAGCCATTGGGCTACGACTGCTTCAGTTATTCACTTCTTCTTCTCGAAGTTATCCACCTTTCCTTCACTTCAAATGCCCGTTTATGTCTACTGCTGAACATGTTCCTTTTTATTACATACATTGGCAAGCCAGGGTCGATGAGGGATATTCACAAAATCACCACGCTTGGCAGGCAGATTGGTGACCGCAGTAAAATGGCAACTCAGTGAGTTGATAGACGCTGCTGCCCATCCATCGGTTATATGTAACTTAGTCGCCCTTTACGACACCCATGGAAAGACGTAAGTATTATATTCTAAGCCGGAAACCACACGGCCACTTGACTTCCCTTTTACCACCCTTTGTCTTCCTATTGGTGAGGCAACTAAGGGACATACAACTGAGCAGCAGCATCTCTCAGCTGAAAAACACTCACCATCTTACTGTGATCATCAATACGCCTGCCAAGCGTGGTGATAACGGCAATATCCCTAAACGACCCTGGCTTGCCAAGGTCTGTTCAGAGGACGCCCATGTTCAGTAGTGGACAAAAACAGGCTGGTAAAGAAAAAGAAGAATAAAAAAAAAACCGTTACTACAAATTCGAAATTTAAACCTACTCAAATGTCAGTACTATAAATAGCGGACAGTAGTCGAAGACTACGACACAGCACACGTACACACACACACACACCAACTCTATTGGATTTTGTTTATGCAAAATGGCTTCCCTCCATACCCTTTAACTGCTAATCAAATTAAGCACAAATTAGTTTCAAACGTGTTTAGGTATTGGATTCCAGATTTAGATTTACCAAAGGCTTATGTAACTACTATTTTGTTATGGATTCATCGTTAGGTCGTATAAAGTCTACTGCTGAACATGGGCCGCTACGAACCATTTTTTTGTCATATTCACCACGCTTGGTAGGCGGGTTGGTGACCGCTGTACACGCAGGTAAACGCTGCTGCCCGTTCCGTCATAGATAATTGCTATAGATAATATTTTAACAATTGGGACTAACGGCAAATAAGACTTATCCTTTTTAACTAGTGATACAATGATGTCATTATAAAATTTGACACAATGCAACATAAATCATTTTTTTCTTCATAATCGTTCTAATTTCAAATTCTTTCTCGTTTTCCGAAAAACTAAAGTTGCTATTATTTTTCATGGTTGCTTTAAATTCAAACTAAGTTCTATTAAAAAGAAAACGAAAATTGACCCTATGTTCCAAAAGCATTCTAAATTCAAAGTAAGTGTTATTAAAAAAATTAAACTAAATTCTACACATTTTTTTCATTAAGTAATCGTTCTAAACTCAAACATTGAAACAATTACCTGAGTATTGAAAAAATACGAAATTTTACACGTTTCCTTTCTAAGTCGTTCTCAATTCAACCTATTATTTAAAAAAAACGAAATTTGACACATTTTTTTTCTTAGTAAATTCATTCTAAATTCATAAGTTTCTTTATCCAAAAAACGCGGGCTTTCCAAAGCGCCCAAAGTTCTCAACGGCCGGAATCTACTATCCGGTGTCCAACATTTGTCGAGACGATCTGTTTCACTCACTTAGCGCCCCCCACCACCCACCTATTGATTTTGTTCGCCCCACTTTCAACCACCCCCCCATTTTAAAATGTCGACCGCTAGACAATGGGGTAGTGACTTTTTTTGTTGCAAATCTTAGGTTCGTAATAAGTGGTCTAATGATTTGTTTGTTGGTTTGTTCTTGCGATGTAATATTAGTGATTTTGTGCTTGTTTAAGTGTCTGTTTGTCTGTCTTTCTTTGAACTCGAAAAGATGCGAAGTAGGATATATTTTCTGAGGAAAAGTTGATTATTATTTTATATTTATGGAATATTACTACTCAAAGAGTGCCAGCCATGAGCACTTGGCATTACATGGGAGCGGTAAAAAAATACTGTCAAAAGTGAAATGTCATAAGGTTTTATTATCTTAAATATGACAACTAACCTATTTTATTTTATTAGTTTTTATTCTATTGTTTTTTTTTACTAAGTAATTAATTTCAATTTTTAGTTTAATTTAAGATTTTAAAATTAAGCATTTTCATTTTGTTATTTAAGTTTTTTATCTTCCATCTCCAATTAATAAACCTATTTTTTCATTTATTTTTATTTTGTATTATTCTAGATTGTCGTAGATTTCGATTTTGTTGAACTCATTAGGCTCAAGATCTAAATTCTATAATCTATATAAAACTCTGACATTGGCAAAATTGAGGCAGTCGCTGCACAAAGTACACAACAAAAGAACTGAACTGAACTGGACACTTCGATGAATGACTCGTGTAAAAATAAAAAAAATATACATTGTTGTTAGAAAACAAACTTATGTTCAAAAAACATGTTCCATTTTCTTTATAATTCTTAAGTTAAATCTAACTGCTTTGATACCACTTACTCACTCACCGTATTTTTAATTGCTTTAATCACAGTTAATGTCCCTATCACCCAAATCTCATACAAAACTGTACTCACCCAAATCTCATGCACCTCACCGGACAACACACACACCACAACCACTGTAGCGTAGCGGTATTTGGTTCGCTTTAAATCTCGGAGGTCGTGGGTTCGATTCCCTAGCCGGACAGGAAATGTTTGTGTAAAATTTCTTTCCGGGTCTGGTTGGTGGAGGGACTATCCTCCGTACCTTGGAAAGCACGTTAAGCCGTTGGTCCCGATTATTATAACATCATCTGTAATAATTGTATATCAAGGAACGGGCAGCAGCGTTTCCTTGTATTGCACAACATAATACTGCGGTCACCAACCCGTCTGCCAAGCGTGGTGACTATGGCAAATACCCTCCCTCGGGAGGAGGCCCATGTTCAGCAGTGGACATTATACGGGCTGATAATGAGATATCATACAAAATTGGTAACCAAATCTCATACAAGATTGTTCGCACTCAAATCTCATATTTATGCCCGGTGAAGTAGCAAAAGCATAGTAGCTAACTACGTATGTCCGTCCGAAAAAAAAAACCGAATCTCATACAAAACACTTTTCACAACTAAGTAGTACAGTCGCGAACACATCTTGTCTAAGGCGCCGGTATCGAACAAAATCAATACAATACAGTGTTTTAACGTCTGTACGTCTGGAGCTGGAGCAACAGTTAGTGTACACGCGACGTAGAATGTGGCACGAGAGATGCGATTAAGAAATGTAACTTATTTTTAGTGATCGTGGGAACAGAAATGTGATTTAGTTTAGTTTAGGTAGATACAATGTAATAGGATACAATGTCGACTTCTTAGAAAAGGTCCAGCTGTGAAAGTTAAACCTCGTAATGATAAAAATAAATCGTTAATGGTTGTTGGTTTACATTACTTTTGGTAGTATTTAAAGTAAGTTTGGATTTAACGCATGTCTAGAGCTAGTTAGAGCAATAGTTCATGTTGTAAATGAGTAACATCATAGCATCAATAGGAACGATTAGGCAAATAAAACAGTAAAATAAGATAATACTATGGAGTTAGTGAGTATGTGACCTTTCACTTTTATACATTTAGATTATTGAGTTAAAGGATGTTGTGTCCAATTTTATCATCAACTTTCCGCGCGCGGTTTCACCCGCGTAACTCCCCTCCCCAAGAAATTCCCAAATCCGAACAGTATTTCCTGAGCTTAGCACGTTCAAGGAAACAAATAATCTCTTCAGCATTATATACGTATTAGCAAAGATAGATAACTTTATTTGAAAGCTAAATTAGCTTATCAAAATCTACGAAGGTTTTTTCTAGAAAATCGTGCCACAACTAAAGTTAACTTATTCAGGCACAATTTTAATAAACATAACACTACCACTCATAACACATAGTTTTGAAATTTAAATAAGTTGAGTACATAACACCCAATTGAGGCAAAATCACCGTGACAGCCGCTTCGGTTTGTCAGCATTGAAATTAGACCTAGTTCTAAGTCATTAACATTTCTCCAATGTCTGTCCCAAGGCTGTTCTGTTTGTTTCACATACAATTACAATCTATTACAATATAATATGACACGATTTGTTACTGAATGCGATGATGCACTTTGAGGAAAATCTTAAATACCTAATAACTTTGCCGCGTAAATAAATTTTAAATAAAATTGCATTGAAGGTAGCCCATCAGCTAAATTTGCCAAGAAGGCAAGGGAAACCGTTAAGCTCCACCTTAAAACTAATAGTCATAATCCATCAACCCACGTCAGCAACCGCCCTGCGCCAAGATCCAAATCCCAAAGGAATCGCATTCTTGCGCAGGTTGCGTGTATAAACCATTTATTTAGGCTTGAGCTGAAGTGAGATAGCAAAAGCCTTGTGGCTACTTACATTATGTCTGTCCGAAGAAAAAATAACCCAATGGGCTGCTAAATAAATTAAGAAGGTAGTTACGTCGATATATTCATAATAATTATTGATAGCATGCAAAAATGCCGTATAAATTCAGCATTTGCCGTCATTCCCATGACTGGCCACTTATAAAAAGTATTTGCTATCGATTCACGAATCGTAGTCATTTATATACTGTACAATTTTGATACGATATCTAGGTTTGAAAAAAAAACCGATTGAACTTTTACAATTATCTTTTGAATGGCTTCATGACATCAATACAACTAAAATAATACATGTAATGAATGATTGAAAAAAGCAAAGCCAGTTAAAAATAGATATTTGTTATTTAAAAACAAGAAACATCTATGACAGAGGAATCTAGGTATATTTACTTAGAGAAGATTATAAATCACCTCTTATCATTTTTCAACTTAGCATATAAATAAATATATTTGTAGCAAATCAACTATATAATTAAAAAAACACCCTTTTAGTCTATCACTTAAGGCTTAAGCCTTGGGCCTTTTTTTCCATGGCGGCAGTAGAATTCCTCCTTTTTCCATGGCGGCAGTATAAGATAGAGCGATAATATGCTAATCATATCACTGTGAGAGGGTTTACCTAAAATAATTATTATCCGAATGTGGCGTCACCAATTCCATTAAAATTTTAATTACACAGATTTTTTTTATTGACATCAATTTATAAATGATTTCAATAGAATAGAATATTTATTTATTTTCCAGAAACACGGTAGGCACAGAGATGTTACATAATTTGAGAACAACCTGTTTCGCCGCTTACGCAGCATGCAAACAGTTTTACAAAACTTACATGATACAACTAATTAAGTTAAGAAATGATGAGCCATACATTACATTATTATACTTACAATCTTGTGATACGAAAAAAAGACTCAACTAGTTATTGATTCCGTTACATTTATAATTCTATCAATAATAAATTAAAAACATAATTATAAGAACGTCAATTTTAAAAAGACCTTGCAGTAAAATTATTTCAGAAATAATAAAAATGGAATTGTAGACTAAGTTATTAAAAAATAAAGAATACTTAGATCCATTTCTTATTAATTAGCTTCATGGAAATTCATTCTGAATAAAATATCGTATATTTTGTACGATGTGGTGACTATGGTAAAATACACTATGATAGAGGCACATATTCAACAGTGGTACACATAATATGGGTAGATAATTGGGTGATGGTATATATAAGAGCAAAGAAACGAATTCATTAGGGCCCGATGAAAGGTATAAATGAAATGCTGACGAGGGAACAAATTGATGATAGAAGATGTGGTGAGTTCTTGCTGATTTCTTAGGACTCCATATTGTCTAGAAGATGAAAGGAGAAACCGACTTAAATTCCTTTTATTACAATTGTCAAGTTTTCATGATCATTAATCCATCAAACCATCGGTCGAACGCGCTTTAAAATTAAATGTGGATAGCTTTGGTCGCCTCTGGGATAACTGCATAAAATTTAAAATTTCATCCAAATAATAAAGGCTATAAGATACTTTACTTGCGTTAGTTTTGTAGATATTATTTGTCTTTAAATTTCTCTAAATCTTAATTGCGATTTAGGGACAATTATCGCGTTTAATCTGCAGTCGCGTTGCTATTGCAACGTAATCGCCTTGCTGACCCAAAAATACGTCAACCTCAGCTACGAACGTTAGTGAGGTCGAAGTTTTGCCCCTAACGGTCACTCATCCAATTACTGACCGGATCTGACATTGCTTAACTTGCATGATAGTTCTACTATCATCGCTTTAACGACAGCTGAGGCTTACCGACCCAGACCATCATATTTTATACTACAAAACTACAATTATCATTATAATAGTTTCACATTAAAATACCATGGGAAACACCACACATGTTGAAACGGCACAAATTGCTTTCCATAGCTAACTTTTTAATTATCAAAATTTACCATTTAGTCCGTATTTATTGGAATGTGCTTTACCTCTGTAATTATGTTCAATTATATAAACAATATAAAAGCCTTTGTCTTTGGCAAACAAAGAGTAGTTATGGCATCAAACGCAGGTTGAAAATCGATATGGCAAAGAATTTGCGGCGTAGGAATGCCTATTTTATATATAGGTACTAATTTAAATATAAAAGTGAATGTAAGTAAAATAGTTTGTTTGCTTGAATCTCTCTAAATCCCAGGAATTACTAGTTCTATTTTTTCATGTGTTAGATAGATAGCTCATTTGCCGAGGCAGGCTAGGTTAAGCTATATCAAGTTAATTACCTACCAATAGGGATGGAGCTCTAATGAAGAATCACTCAAAATCGGGTTTAGCACGCGGCCTAAGTTGTATTAAAATAATATATGAATAGGTATGAAGAAATGAAGAGATCTGCAGGAGAACGATGGTCGTTGACATAGCTCAACGGATTAGCAAGCTGAAGTGGCAATGGGCAGGTCACTTAGCTCGAAGAACTGACGGCCGATGGAACAGAAAGGTTCTCGAGTGGAGAACATGAACTGTCAGGGACGAGTGCCTGCACGATGGACCGTCGATCTCATAACTATCGCGGGGAGTCAGTGAATGCAGGCCACTAGCAATCGTTTAGACACCACGCTGATGATGATGATTGTTTACATTCATAAATAACTAATTAAGACGAAGTCCTATTAATTTTTTTACTGCATTGCTGGCTCGTTACGGTAGATGCTTTTGAGAATTTTCTGGGTTCCATTCAAACCAGAGGCAATTAAATTTATCCTTAACTGGTTGTGTTTTGTGTCCATAAATTATCATGTTTTGAACTTATATCATTGTTTTTTTTTGTTCAATGATGTTAACTGACATAGCTTATACCACTACGGTAGATGTTCACCACTAGCCACCCTGACCCTGCCGACCCTGTCCCCTTTCCTTCTTCGTACACTCTAGTCACCTTACACACTCACATATCTACTTACACACTTCTAAATTCTTCTATCTTTCGACTTCTCCTTTTGCAGATCTACAGGAAGAGATTTCTTTACAAATAAGTACTAACTTTGTACAGTTGCCTTTTTGTTGTTTCCTTTTTTTGTATCTTGTGTGAAATAAATAAAAATAAATAAACAGATACCTTAAAGGGTTAGGACCAACGCTCAAGGTGCCACTGGCGTTAAAAGTCGAATTGTGAAAAGTAAGTAGGTACTTAGGTCAGGAGGGGCAGCAACGCGGTCCTCAGTTATTCCGTTGAGGATCCTACCCAAGCTAGTTTACCTACCTTTAGATTCCTAAGTGGACGATAATTTATTGTTTCTGTCAGTGATTAGATTAGTTTCGATTTTATTTTTTCTCAGCGACCTCAGCGATGGCTTACCAAAGTTTGTAAAGAGGAGGCTTATGTTAAGCTGTGGCCTTAAAAGGGCTGTTGAAAAAAAAAACTATTTAATTGAAATTAAATTATGAATTTGGAAATTCTCTTTTATGATCCTAAGCTTAAATAGATTTATCGTGTCTATAAATCATAATAGTATAAACACAGAAACTTCAATTAAAGTTCCAAAAATATTCTCTTCCCAATTTGCCTTCCGCCTGTACCCGAGGTACACCACCTGTGGCTTCGTAAATTTAGTGTATTTCTATCCCATTCCCACTAACCAACACCCCCTATACCCTTCTCTTTCACTCGTGTTTTCACAAATAAGTTGCATCCGAAAACAAAATAGAAAACCTCTAAAGATAGTTTGATGAAAACTGAACTCTAAGTTAGTATGAATAAAGCTTATTTTTATGGGTACGTGTAGTGCTGAAATTTCTTTGTGAGATATTCTGGAAGTTTCAGCGGTAGGAAATGCAGTACGTTGTGTACCCTGATTGTAATATAACGCGATTTAAAATAAATAGTGTTGGGAGATGTATCGACGAATTCTCTTACACTTTCATCTTCTTTAACAGCCCAATTACGTCCACTGCTGGACATGAGTCTCCTCTTTACAGTTGGCTAGCTATGGTCGTTGCCATAATCACCACGCTTACACGGCGGATTGGTGATCGCAGTGATCGCAGTAAGATGAGAAGTTATCTTGAGCTGATAGATGATGCTGCCCATCTATAGGTGTAGGTCTCTTAGTAGCCTCTTACGTCGCCCAGGGGAAGAAATGGAATTCACTTTTTTTTTAAATATTAAATATAGGCGTTTGCGTTTGACCATAATCTCACTTGATGAAAGGCGAAGATAAGGCCTAAGATGATACACGCTTGCCTAAAAAGTGTCTGTTCACTTTAGTCTTAACTATTCTGAATCGGAATCCACCTGGCTTTCTGAAAATTGTCTGACTTAAAATAACACTTCTTCTTCTTCTTCCTGCCCTTATCGTATATTACTTGTGGTCGGCGCAACACGTTTGTTTCTTCCATTCTCTCCTGTCACCCGTCACACTATCACTAACTCCTTTTTCTTTCATATCACTCTTCACACAATCCATCCATCTTTTCTTTGTCTTCCTCTCCCTCTCCATCCATCTACATGTATACTTAAAACTCTTTTAGAAGCATGCGTTTCATCCCTCCTATTCACATAAATAACACTTAAGCTTATGAATCTACCCGTGAAAGTCCAATCAAAATCGGCCCCGTCGTCACTTAGATAAACCGGAATAAACAAACTCATAGATAGGCAGACAAGAAAAAAATTAAATTGTATTTTTGTTAGGTATAGGGAATATTATAACAAAAACATAGTTTAATTCTTAATACGTTTTACTTAATATATGTACGTTTATACATTCACTAGAGGCGCCCCGCGGTTTTACCCGAGTTGCTCTGCTCCAGTGAGTCGGAGCGTGATGTTTTGTAGCCTATATTTTAATCCAGCATGGAACCTATCCCGGCGAAAAAATTCTGCCAATTCGGTTCAGTAGTTTTAGCGTGAAAAAGTAACAAACATTTATCCATCCATCCATACTTACAAACTTTCGCGTTTATAATATTAGTAGGATATGATTTTAGTTATAACCTGTTGTTTTTCTATTAGAAACAAACTACAATTTTGGAACGGATGGTGAATTTATGGTGCGTTGCGGAGGGTAGGTACCCTAGCCGGGAAAAAACGTTCGTAACGTCACAAAAAAGCGTAAGATTTTTATGTACTTATAGTCTATGTATGATGACTATACAGTGTCTAGTGTATAGTCTACGTGATGACTGTTATCACTACATAGTATAAAACAAAGTCGCTTTCTCTGTCCCTATATCCCTATGTCCCTATGTATGCTTAAATCTTTAAAACTACGCAACGGATTTTGATGCGGTTTTTTTAATAGATATAGTGATTCAAGAGGAAGGTTTATATGATACATCAGCATTGCACCCGTGCGGATTCGGGGCGGGTCGCTAGTTATTTTATAAATCATTGTAAATAAAATAAAGGTGTTAAGATAATTTTGTAAAGTACTTTCTTTGCTTTTTATCGATAAAAAAATATTAATAAAAAATGTAACCTACCCGAATAATTATTTTCTTTATACCTCAAATAGAACTTAAAATTAATATTTTTATGATAAGGAACTTCGTTCCTATCCGGTGTCCTACGACACCACACGAGTTTTTTATTTAGTACCTACTTTTAATACGTGAATCAATACGGAGGAGTACCTATGCAATTTCTTACACTTATAGTTATTACAGGAAGTTAGTAGTTTTTAAACCATTTATTAAGACTGGAGCTGTGCTCGCTTTTATGCCCGGTGAAGTAGGAAAAGCTTCGTGGGTAAGTGGGAAAATGCATCCGAAAAAAAAAATATATGCAATTTTTTTTAATGATGGTCAGGCATAATGACAAATAAAATATATTTAGTCCGTCAGTTAGATAACAAAAAAAATTTTTTTTTTCCATCCACAAATAAAAATAGACGCAGATACAGCGCGTTGAAATGTCACGTGACGTCACTTCTACGTACAATTTTACCTAGTATTGACATCACAAGCCTTCTCCTAAACTTTTTAGTTTGTTGTTACTCTGTATCTTTGTAAATTTTTATAGCTTTGATAAAAAAAAAGTACGCGTCCAATATTTTTTAATAATCTAACTGACGGACTAAATATATTTTTTTTTAGTCTTCAAGCCTATTACGATCACTAATTTATATAAAAGTGCATTAAACATCGTTATAAGATAACATATGGACAGACAGACAGCTTAAGGTGATTGATCATCCAATACGTTTATGAGACAATGTATGATACATAGACACTTATAGTGTAGGGCATTGACCGCCCTTTATGTGGGCTACCCTTACTTATAGTCAAGGGTTTTATGCTTGAACGGATACAGATTAACACCCTTTTTGCGTCAATGTAATGAGGTATCAATAGCCAGAAGGAATGAAGGTTTTGTTGTAGTCACCACGCTTGACAGGCGGGTTGGTGACCGCAGTATTATGTTGTAACACACAAGGAAACGCTGCTACCCGTTCCCTGATATACGATCCGATCGTTATAGATGATGTTATAACAAAATGTTACGAAATTGTGATTCGAAATTCAAATTCGAATGTTTTTTTTTTCGCGTATCGACAAAGTCCCCAACACTGCCTCGCTAACCGGATTGTGTAGCGTCTGTGAACTGCTTGTGTCGCTTTAATCTTTAGTAGTTTGTACCATTCTACTGTCTTGCGCCAAAATTATTATTATGAAGCTACAGGTATGGCTTCCTAGTAGTAATCGTGGGAACTGTTTGCATTTTTTTTCCTTTTTATGCGTAAAATCTGATGTTATGCATAGAACTAATATAATGACGCTGAGCTACAAAAAAAAATGTTTGGTAAGTTCATGGTAAAAAATGATAAGGTTATTAATTTTTTTGACAAATGCACATGAATACAAAAATGTTGCCATATTAAAATTAAGTCATATTAAACATTCGTTTTCATGTCGTAATGAATAAATAAATAAATAAATATCAATTTAAATTAAATAAGATTAACTATACTCAATTAATCAGTAACATAACTATGATAATTTATTAAAAACAATCAAGAAAAATATTTTACCGGGGCAAATATCGTATCTAATCCCGGACACTTAAGGTGTAAGTACCTACAGTTAAAAGTTGTAACCCACGAATTATAGAGTCAGCGAAGAGCATAGAAACTCAAGGCCAAAGGCTAAGCTTTCTCTATGCCTGTTTGTTTGTGAGACTTGTTTGCGAAACATCCTCACTTTCCTTCGAAAATGGTTAAAAGTAGTAAAAATTTATAGCGAAATTAGTAATTATATCTATTAATAAGCTTGATATATGAGACACTTTGACTCTTGAATAGCAATTATTTGATATTGGCATAAATTATGTTTAATGTTCATGTTACATGTCATTTTAATTCGTTTTAGATGTAATTCAATGGAATATAGACTTTAATCAATGCTATCAAGCATTTATTTTATGTTTATATTTACTATACATATTAAAAATATATTTTACTATATC
This sequence comes from Nycteola revayana, assembly GCA_947037095.2. Lineage (NCBI taxonomy): Eukaryota > Metazoa > Arthropoda > Insecta > Lepidoptera > Nolidae > Nycteola > Nycteola revayana. The sequence continues at coordinate 11,579,748 of OX344851.2, read as the reverse complement.
ATTCTATTGACGTCCATTGCTGAACACGGAGTATCCTTGAGCTGCTAGCATAAATCTATGAATTTTTGAAATAAAGACTTTTTGCTCTTCGTAGATATCGAACCTGTGTCCTCCGAGGCTTCAGGCGTCATACTTGTAGTCCACAGAGGTTGTGCGCTTATAATGGTTATGTCATATGGGAAAGATTAAAAATACACAGTAGGTACAACAAAGTAAGTAAAAAGAAATTAAATCATCGTAACTTCCCATGCCAATAGATGAATAATATTTGTTGCCAATGACAAAACATTTAAGTTACTTAACAATTACACTTGTAACGTCACAATAAAAATGTCCTACATCTCAACAAATTAAGCATGAATTAAACATTTGGCAATAAACCTACTTTTAACCACTATGATCGTGTAAAAACTACAAAACAAACTTATTTAATGGACATAACCTTCTATCAAACGACCTAACGTCACAACATGGCGATTAAAAACATTAAATTAATTAAACTAAACAGAATAATTACAATCACAAGCTGTTAACTTTTTATCGCTATCAGTGACCAGATATGATACGCAGACAAAATGGCCGAAGTTTTCTATGGTGTTGCCGTACTCTATTTTGTGAATTGGCCAGAACATGACGTGGAGTAAATTGTATAACTAATGTTTATTTAAGACTACTCCCGCACTAGGAAAATGTGTCCATATTTTGCATGGGTTTTCAAATAAATAACTTGGCGTGATTTGTGTCCACAAAGCACCCCCAAAATCAGAACATCTATCCGTGTTTCACACAAATAATTGTCCCAAGTGGACATCGAAACCGGATCAAAAGGTCTCAGAAGCAGAATCACTTCTGCTCAAAAAAATAGTTGTAAATAAAAAAAAAGTTATTATTCCGGTTTCAAAACCCGTCAAATAGCGATAAATATCTCTCAAGTTGGCAGCACTGTTATCTAACGTTAGCAACAACTATTGGCCTACAACTAGGAAGCTACTAGTTTTGACATTGCGTTTGACCTTGTGCGGTGCGCTCTGATTGGTCCAAATTTCAACATGGCGGTATCAGCGTCGTCATTGTTTAGCTGTTAATAATTAGATGACCGGTTTTGTGCGTTTTTCAAACGATGTAAATTTGTATTCGTGTTGGCTTTGAATGATAATACCTACGCGTTTATGTACTTATCTATGCTTTATGACCGTGTATAGGGGCGTTCGTTTTGTTTTGTGCAACTATTTGAATAGAGAATTATAGTCGGTGTTTGACAGTTACGATAGGTTTGTTATCATAGCAGACAAATTTGGCTTAATCCTTGAGCTGGCACACATATTTAATACTGGCCGATGATATAGACTTACCAAATAATATTTCACTTAAGTCAACGAAGCATTGCCACTCAAACGCAGACGGCTCAACATAAAAAAAGAAACCTAGGTATCTTAAACCCGTAAAAATATATTTTTAATTCACTGGGCAACTTTGAAATGGTCGGCTAAATTATTCCTAAGAGTTAACGGTACTTGCTTCTTAAAAGCAGGGTTTAAGATAAATTCAGTAAAAAAATGAAACATTTGTGGTAAATTATTGAGGTGTTTTTGTTCAGAAAATTTATTTTTGATCTTTTAGCATGCTTAGGTATAGGTAGACATTGACTTCTATCTCTAAAAGTCTTATATTTCTTATTTTTTCTTAATACCCGTGTCAGCGACCATCCAGAGCTGAGGTTCAAGTCTCACAGAAAGGGCCCACAAATTAAGAAACCTGTCGATACCAGAAGTATCAATTAATGTAAGGGACAAATCACGGTTTTTCAGGAGAGCCAAAAAAATATTTTATTTTTTTTAATCTGTCTATAACTTTTTACTGTCTGCTCCAATTTTAATTGTATCTTGAGCAAAGTTTCTTAGAATTAGCTCTTCTTTCATGCTATCAACGAAAGATTTAGTCATGCCCAGTGGTTTAAAATATAGCATGTCCCTTACTTTAAAAAAATATGTTTAGTTGTGCCTTACATTACTAATATTTTATGTGTAACCCGTTGAGCGTAATGTAAGCAGCAAGAGAAATAGAAAATTATACGTAATTCTATTGTAAAGGACTTTTACAGTGTTGCCATTCAATGTAACTGTAGATTATCTACCAAAATTGATGGTATTTTAACACCATAGAAACAAGTTCTTTGCATGATCAATGTTGTTATGAATCAACATTAATAATTCAAAGCAAATCTACACGTTAGTTTCAGGTTTTATAGCTTAGCTATCACAGATTACTTTAGTTGTATTGTTTTCTATAGACCAGAATTACACTAAGAACATGTCACGTCGCGTCGCATCGGGTGTTCATAGTGTGATTCTGGCCTATAGAAAACAATACGACTAAACTAATCTGTGATTCACATTTGATTCGACTCAACACGCGTCGCGTTGCATCAGGTCACGTCGCGTTTTAAGAATATGTTACCGCCTTTATTCCTCATTTATATTTATAAATGCTCATTCTAAAGTGTTGAATGGACAGTGTGTACTATTCGTATATGACATTTCCCTTATCACTTTATGTCACAATAATAATAACGAACTTGAACACACTCTCAACAACACAATATCTTGGATGTTATGCTTACGCTTATTTCTGGCTCACTTATGGAATCATATTATATTATATAGCACAGATGCACCCACAATCTTCATAGCACAGAAAAAACTAATTCGTATCCTTGTCCATATGGATAGCACAGAATCATGTAAGCCTCATTTTATCAAACATATTATTTTAACTTTACCATCTATTTAAATATTAGAAACCTGTAAATTTGTTAAAAACACTCAGAACTTTTTACGACTGTCTAAGACAAAAATTTAAAATACTCTTTAAGAAATAAAGGTAAATTAAATATACCATTATACCCATAATACATCTCAATTAAATTTACATGCAACCAGTCCGTAAGCCATGTACTTATATATAAAAATATTTAATAAGTTACCAAAAATCATCAGAAAATAATCTAAAATAGAGATATTAAAAAAAACTTAAAACTCTGCTGATTAGCAAATCCCATTATAGCGTACATAAATATTAGTAATACAACATAAAATAGAAACATTTTGAGACCTAATGTACATATACACTACCATGGAAGCAATAAAGATTTAAATTTGAATGTACTTAAACGAAAAACCGATGAAAACATGGAATATGAATTGTGTGAAAGATGATTAGTATGATGGCAGTGAAAATAGAAATGATGAATAGAAGGAACGAATGGATGTATGGAAAGAAGATCGAATAAGAGGTGCATGAATCGTTGTAAGATGAATAAATAAATATAAATGGTATGAATATTAATATAAGAAATATACATATTGTTGCGCCGATTACCATACTAATTAATGTAAGGGAATAATAATAAAAAAAACTCTAATCATTAATAATTAATGTAAGGAACATGTTATTAAAATTGTCTGATTTAAGGTTTAAGGTAAGAGCGTAAATTATTTAATACTATGACTTACTTTATTTTTCTGAGAAGAAAAAATTATGATGACTGTTAAATCATTTTTTTTGTCATAAATCGTTTTACGCAGTTCAAAAATTTGTAATGTAAGGGAAATTTTCTTAACGATAGAGAAATGTTAATAATATCCATAGAGAGAGCGGGAAATTCTGAATCCAATGATGTATATAACTCATTTTTGCCAAAATGTCCCTTACGTTAATTGATACTTCTGGTATCGCTGTGCAGGTTGCTTAATTTGTGGTTTTAAAATCACTTAAAAGGCTGGCGCTGCCTGCACGCCTTTATGTAGACTAGCCTTTTATAACATAAAATTTGATAACTGAGTTTGAGGCAGTTTGTGTAACAGTCACAAGTTGCCAAATTGCCTGAATTTTGTAATATGGGTATTAAAAAAATTGTATGATGCGTTTAAGACAGTCTCAGTCTTTAAGCATTTCAGTTTTCTATTGAATTAAATGTAATTATAAAACATCTATACCTAATTTAAATACGAATAAGTTTAGTCTTTCACTGTATTAGCAGAAAGATATATTTAAAAATAAAATAAGTTTTTTTTTCTCGTCTATACTGAACAGTTTTCAATCATTCGCTACACATTTACCGCATTCCTATTTCAAAAACCAGAAATTGAATTTTCGCGCCACAAATTCCTTTTTTAAACCCGTTCATATGAAAATCAATGTCGGTCTTTCCGTTGGTGAATAAGTGAATAGAACGCGGCAGTCCAAATGTCGGTTAGTGTAACAGACGTCTGAGGACGGACAGAATAGGGACGGGTGCACAATTGACGACGTATGCTGCCTGACTAGTGTTGTTGCTTGAGATATTAGCATAAAAAAACATGTTTAGTTTGGTTTTTGGTTTATTTACTTAAATAAACCATAGACAACATTTAGAATACAGTGTTTTTTTTCTGTACTCTATAATTAAAGCTTTATCTATCACTTATCTTGAAAACCATGCTATGGCCAGATTTTACTAGTACAACATTTTCAAATATAGAACCTCTTGGACACCTTAATATAAAAAAGAAAAAAAAACATATCGGAACATTATTAAAACTTCATAATTATCATTTAAGTAAATAGGAAATACATAACATAATATTATTATTTGATTATTTAATTGTGTTTGGTAGGAGGTATCATATCTATGATAGACATCAATCAAAATCAATTGAGTGTGCACGCAGTATTATAACAATGTCACAAATCGTTCGCATTGAATTTTTATGGTTGACAATATAAGAAGTAGGTGTCAAATATTAACATTTGTAAAATGTCAATTGAATTTGACATTTAATTGGCTAAAGTCGTCTTCATTCCATATTTAAATCAGACAGGAAGATGTTCATTGTTCCGCCATTTTTATTTATTTTACTGTTTATAATTTTAGTATGGAAATGGTGATATATTTTTTTTACGACGGACATACCTACCTATATAATGTATATAGTTAGCGACGAGGCTTTTGCTATTTCACCGGGCATAAAGGTGAAACAGTTCCCAACCTTCGTAAATGGTTTGATTATCGAGCAACTCCTAATTTCTTAGTAATTAAAATAATTCATATATTGACTATATTTATAACAAAAGAATTCGTATTTAAAACCTACTTATTATACTAAGTTTTTATTTTAACGCAGACATCGAACCCGCGATGAAGTTCAAAGGTGAAATTTCCTTACGGCTGTGTTTCTTAAGATATTAGTAGACGTTAAAAATTACCGTCTGCCAATATAATATACTAGCTTGGACTTCGCGTGGAATAGTAGCATGCTGACATATAGCCTTTCTCGATATAGGCTAGTAGTTCCTGAGATTAGCATGTTTAAGCAAACAAACAAACTCTTTATTCTTATTATATTAGAACTAGCTGCGGCCCCCGGTTTTACCCGCGTGCTCCAGCGGGTCGGAGCGTGATTTTTTGTAGCCAATATGTTAATCGAGCTTATTAACGATAACGAACGAACTTTCGCGTTTATAATATTAGTAGGATAGACTAATAATAATTGTCCTGCGCGGTTTCATCCATGCAAATACCGTTCCCGTGGGAACTTTATCTTAAAATATAGAACTTCACGAAAACAAAGCACAGCCAGAGTCAAAACAACTATATTCTGTGGTTCACACAAATAATTGTCCTAAGTGGGAATCGAACCCAGAGCACCATGTCTCAGAAGCAATTACCGCAACCACTGAACCACAAATGCAGTCAATATTAACAAGTCCTAGATATATTAAAAACATCATCATCATCAGCCCGTATAACGTCCACTGCTGAACACAGGCCTCCTCCTGAGGGAAGGTTTCGCTATAGTCACCACGCTTGGCAGGCGGGTTGGTGACCGTCAGTAATATGATGTAACATACAAGGAAGTGTTATAGATGATGTTATAAACATCGAGACCAACGGCTTAACTTGCTTTCAGAGACACGGTGGGTAGTCCATGAGCCAATCAGACCCGGAAAGAAATCTTAGAATCTACACAAAGATTAGTTGTCTAGCGTGGGCATCGAACCCACGACCTCCGAGACATCATAAAAATATTGAATACGTATTAACTTTAAGATTATCTTAACTTAAACTTAATGTATTGATCTTAAGAACACAAGTCATAACCCTGCAGCGGCCAAAAATCTAATTAACCCCAGCTAACAAAGAAAGCTTTGTAGCATCTTACGTCCAAGAGAGAGAGGGACCGCGAGAAAAATGCATCCCCCACCCCTAGGGTGCAACCCCCCTCCACAGGGTGGCTGTATACATTTTTTCTTTTCCTTTTCTTAAGACGAAAATTTGTTACGCTTTTTATACTTATACTCCCGGGGAGGCGATCGATATTAGGGGGGTAGCACCCCTTATCACGCCACCCCTTATCAATTTTTCGTGCAGTTTTTTCCCTTATTATGTTGTACCTTTACTTTAATTATTGGAGATGTATTGATATTGCACTGTAATGTTTTTGGATTAGGGTTGAGATCGGTATGAGGGTGGTTTTATAACAAAGGGTACGTTTTTAAGTTGGGTCTGTTTATTTTTTGGATGAGTTGTCCGGCATTTTTCTCTTTTAGTACTTGTTAAGTAAATTAATCTAACATTGTTGGTTTTTAAACTTATTGTTCTATGTTCACTATATTTTTTCCGATGCCCTCGTAGACCCTAAGTCCAAGAGGCCCTTAAATAAGTCTCAGTTATAAGTCCTCATCCCATCCAACGATCATCCTGAGTCATAGTCCAAATCCCACAGAGGGTGCCATCTACGCAAGTTGCTTAGTTTTTAAACCATTTATAAAGACTGGAACCCGTCTATGGGCAGCTATGGGCAGGCACATTTTCCAATTAAAAATATAGTAAGCGTGATATATCCAACAGATGAGGGCCTGAAAGTATATTCATACACGCATTACATTGCTGGTGATCATCTGGTACTAGCAAAAGCCTTAAATATAGATAGGGTTTTTGCCATAGTCACCACGCTTGGCATGCGGGTTGGTGACCGCAGTATAATGTTGTACCACACAAGGAAACGCTGCTGCCCATTCCTTGATGTACGATTATTATAGATGATGTTATAACAATCGGGACCAACGGCTTAACGTGCTTGACGAGGCACGGAGGGTATTCCCTTAACCAACCAGACACGGAAAGGAATCTTTAGAATTTACACAAAGATTTCCTGTCCGGTGAGATTAAAAGCGAGCCAAATACCGCTACGCTACGTAGGTTATAATATTTACTAGTATAGATGAAACTCAACAGTAAGAAAGAGAAAAAAAAACACTTTTAAAATTTTGACCTTTATTTGTCTCTATCGACTAAACCTTGCATCTTGCCAAGTTCCATAATTCTAGGTCATAGTTAACTACAGGATTCTACCTTATAGGTTTTATTTCCTCAATTGTTATAGGGATAAAATATAATGACCACCAAAAATATATACCTACTTGACACCAGAAAAATAAAGTCTAAAATTATAATAGTACTAGCTATTTTAGTCACGACTGCACTTCAAATTGTATTCGAACACCAAATGTAGTTAATGATCACCAAATCTTAGCGAGCAAATTATTGCGATATTTCTACCTTAATAAAATCAATGAAAAATGACAATCAGTTAGGTTAGGTTAGAGCTGCGGCCATACAACGCACGAGCCGAGCGAGCGAAGCGAGCGGTGCCGCGGCAGCGGCCGGCGAGTGCCAGAACCGAATAGTAAATTAGTAAAACATTTAGGTACTTTTGGTGATCATTTACTACTTTTGGGTTAACAATGATTTATTTGGAGTCATTTTGCTTAAATACGATAGCGAAATGTTAAAACTTTGGTTACAATTTTACATTAAAATGCGGGTTTAATTTTGGTGATCATTTTTACTATATCTGATGGTAAGTTAAACATAAGCCATTGTTATAACCTGCCGATACCATCGTAGACCCGAAGTCCGAGAGACCTACGAACTGTAAAGTACGCTCTACTTTACTACTTACTACTTTACAGTTACACAAAATATCCCTAAAAATCTAAAGTCATAATGCCTCAATCCATCCAGCGACCGCTCTGAAGTAAGGTTCAAGTCCCACAGAGGATGCCATCTACGCAGGTTGCTTAATTTTGTAAACCATATATTTAGGGTGGAGTTCTGCTCGCCTTTATGCCCGTTTCAAATATTCATTGTATTTTATTTTTAGTATTTGTTGTTATAGCGGCAATAGAAATACATCATCGCGGTTCTTGAGATACAGCCTGGTGAGAGACAGACAGCGAAGTCTTATTAATAGGGTCCAATTTTCACCCTTCGGGTAGGGAACCCAAAAACTAGGTATTTTATAATAATGATTTTCCAATTATTCCCTTATACATAATTACATACATTGGGCAGAGCAAACAAAAAAAACATATCTGTTTTTGAGTATTTTATGAAAAAATACAATAAAATTATATAACGTCGACCTATCCCACGCGGTTATAACCGCGTAGATCTCGTCCTTTGAAAACCTTGACTTAAAATATAGTGTATCAACCTAAATATGGCTTTCTATTGATAAAAGAATATGCAAAATCGGTTCAGTAACTCTAGAGATATCCCCTGTTACTACCTTACAAACTTTCATCATCATCATCATCAGCCCGTATAAAGGTGACTGCTGAACATGGGCATCCTCCCGAGGCAGGGTATTTGCCATAGTCACCACGCTTGGCAGGCGGATTGGTGACTGCAGTATTATGTTGTACCACACATGGAAACGCTGCTGCCCGTTCCTTGATATACGATTATTATAATATATGATGTTATAATAATCGGACCTACGGTTTAACGTACTTTCCGAGGCACGAACAAACAGACCCGGAGATAAATCTTAGAATTTACACAAACATTTCTTGTCCGGCGTGGGAATCGAACCTACGACCTCCGAGATTTAAAGCGAGCTAAATACCACTACGCTCCGGAGGTTGTCACAACCCTTAGATTTTTATAATATTGTACAGGTTACTGGGCTTAACGTAATGAAAGCAGATGCCGTTAAATCATGGCGTGGGTTAAAAACGAATAACTTGTATAACTCCACGAAGGATTACAAGATGACTCAACAAGTCATTGAGCGAGATAAACCGCGAGTTTGATTCCCGGCCCGGGCAACTTGCCAACCGGGTCAAGAGTAGCGTACTACCTACATCGTGTCATATAACTTTGATTCATACTTTGATACTACTTGAAAGAATATTATTTCGTAGATTTTATGTAACATTTCCACCTCCGTAGCGTAGCGGTACTTGACTCGCTTTAAATCTCGGAGGTCGTGGGTTCGATCCCTACAGGAAATCTTTGTGTAAATTCTAAGATTTCTTTCTGGTTGGTTGAGGGGCAACCCTCCGTGCCTCGGAAAGCACGTTAAGTGGTTGGTCCCGATTGTTATAACATCATCTATCCTGCCAAGCGTGGTGACTTTGGCAAATAGGTACTCTCCCTCGGGAGGAGGCCCACGTTCAGCAGTGGACGTTATACAGGCTGATGATGATGATAATGATGATGTAACATTTCTTTATCTAGCTCAAACAAAGTTAAAAAAATATATTTCCTCAAAAAAAAAAACAGATTTACTTACTTGAGTAATTGTTTTTTTTTTAAATATTAAACTGTATTTTGAATTAGTATTTATAATAATTGCTTTAAATAATCATGACTTTTTTACTGATTTAATTAATTAAATGTTCACATTTATTCACTGTTTATGCATTGACACTTGTCTATATATTAAAAACACTAGATATCTACACTAGATATCTAGTGGTTTTAATTTTAAATAATAAGCGGCCGAAGCCCAATGGCTAGGGCCTCGGACTTGTAATCTTGAGGTCGCCGGTTCGAACCTTGCCCATTCCACTGCCGACGTGAACCCACTCGTAACACAAGCATTTTAGCTTAGCACGAGAGGTTAACAAGAATACTAGTAGATTGTAAAAACGCTGTTAGTAATTATAAAAAAAAAAATGATACCTTAATCAATACCTTAGGGTATCTGGTATTATGATTTGGATCAAGGTAAATGTATAAAAAGATAAAGATAAGCTATCCTTTATTAATATCCTACTCCATTTTGGCGGCTAGATAGCCCTGTAGTACTTAGTGTTCCGCGACTTAAACGTCTGAAGCGTCTTATATTTTCATGGCACTTACGCTGTTTTGGCTTGACGGTTCTTAATAATTTTAGCTTCTATACGTAAAATCAAGGACCACAATATGTTATATCTGTTTCAATATTCAATATGTACATATTTGTTTTTTTTTTAATATCCGTGCCAGTTTTAAGACGTCTTTTGAGTTGCAACTTAAATAAATAAACTTGTTTAGAGATGACAGGGTTAGGTATTGATTACAAAGTCAATTTAAATACGTTGTAAGCGACATGTAACGATTTTATTTTTGAAATTTGAATAATATTGCTATCGACGGATACCGAATATTGAAGTCACGTGATTATTTTTGAAATAAAAATTATGTTGTTCGTTGCACAGAATCAGATTTTGAATAGAGAATGGAACTTAAGTTTTTACATTTAAACAAATCTCTTTAAATCAGTTTGAATATATTCGAAATCCATATTATTATACTAATACCTATATAAAGCTGATGTGTTTGTTTGTTTGCTTGAACGCGCTTATTCAATTTTAAAACTTTTATGTTATATTCAGCTAGTATTTTCATAAATATTAAGCGTTCCTAATTCAAAAACATAACAAAAAGAAGGTACTAGCACCATAAACAAACAAGACGTTGTACAGACAGAAAAAGCGTTAGTCCGCAACCACTTAATATCCTAGCACACGCTAAAATATTCACAAGTAACCACAAAATTCAATTTGTAGTCAGAAAACCCTCTACTACTCAGACAGAACAGAATGAAAACACTTCGGGAGAAAAAAGTAGAGGGGTGGGGGGTGTTTTGTACGAGGAATTAAATACGGGAGGTTTAGGGGGCAAGAAAAGTAGGAAGATGCTGGATGATTAATTATTAGTTTGTGTGTGTACCAAAGATAGCGCCCAGCGTCCGATAGGGGGTTGGGGGGTGGTGGCGTGATATGTTTTTATTAATTACATTGATTCATTATGTGTTACGGCATTAGCTGTGTGCGTTTAATGTATGCGATGTGAATAAAGAATATATAAATTGTGTTACTATGTGTACTAAACGCGGTATTTTTTTGTATGTTGGAGTTATATTTAGCAATTAGGTGCGCACGGTTCCACCCGCATAAATCCAGTTCCCGTAGAAACTTCATAATTATAAATAACCTTGCGCTTTCATCGATAAAACGGCTATCTGACACTGGTAGATTTTTTCAATTGGGACCAGCAGTTCTTGTGATTAGTGCGTTCAAGCCAACAAACAAACTCTCCAGCTTTATATATTTGTATATTAAGTCTTGTTACTTCACCAGCCCGTTAAAATCCACTGCTGAACATGGGCCTACACTTTAACAGATCTTGGCAAGTCAGGGTCGTTGAGGGATATCGCTGTAATCACCACGCTTGGTATGCGGATTGGTGATCGCAGTCATATGGGAGTGTCTTTGAGCTGTTTAATGCTGCTGTCCAGTATGTCCCTTAATCGCATTTACGACACCTCTCGACCCTTAGTTGGCTAGGAACCTTCCGATGCCCTCGTAGACCCGAAGTCCGAGAGGCCCGCGAACTGCAAAGTATAGCGACAGTTGCACAAAACTCCCATTAAAAAACTAAAAGCGATAATCCCTCAATCTCCCCGTCAGCGACCGCCCTGAGCCGAGGTCCAAGTCTCACAGAGAACGCCCTCTTGCGCAGGTTGCTTAGTAGTGTTTAAACCATTTATCTAGGCTGGAGCTCAGGTCGCCTTTATGCCCGGTGAAGTATCAAAAGCCTCGCGGCTAACTACATAAGTCCGTCCGAAAAAAAGACCTTTTCCGACACCCATAGGAAGATATGGAGTGGTCTATTCTGAGCCGGAAACCACACGGCAACGGCACATGGAGCCCCATAGCTTTACTTCCATATTAATTTTATTATGTTTTCAGTATTTTTTGTTATAACAGCAACATAAATACATCATCTGTAAAAATTTTAACTGTTAAGCTATCGGGGTTCATAAGATACTTAGCTGCGCCCGCTAATCTTACCCGCGATACTGTTCAGTGGGTCGGAGTGTGATGAAACTATCCGCGTGCAAACTTTCAGCCAAATCCTTTCAGTAGTTTTTGCGAGAAAGAGTAACAAACATAGATACATCCACACATACAAACTTTCGTATTTACAATTTTATTGCGCGGTTTTACCCCGCGGTTTTACCCGCGACATTCTGCTCCAGTGGGTCGGAGCGTGATATTTTGTAGCCTATATAATAATGCAGCTTATGAACTATCTGCGTGCAAACTTTTATCAGAATCCATTCAGTAGTTTACTGCGTGGAAAAGTAACGAACATATAATATATATATATATATATACATACTTAACAAACACACAAATGACGGACACAAAGCACACCCATATTATCTCTCTCTATCTCATAACTCAGAGCAAATATTCGTGGTACACACAAATAATTGTTCCGGGTGGGAATCAAATCCGGAACACTTGAGTCTGAAAAGAATCTACCGTTCAAATTCAAATTCAAATTCAAAATTCATTTATTCCGTAAAAATGGTTACATTTGTTTGGAATCGTCATATTTTTTCCCTACCGTGCAGTGTGTGACGTGGCGACTACTGAGAAACACTGCCAAAAAACTCAGTAGAACCCTCTTTTTTAAAAAATTATATTATATCACAATATTTTATTAACCTAATTACAATATACTTTATTTTACATTGAGATTAGAGCGATTTACTCCCAAGCATTTTTGTCACAAAGATAATCAGAAAGTTTATAATAAGCCCTGCTGCACAATTTGGCTTTAATAGTCATTTTAAACTTATTTATAGACAATTCTCTTATACTATTGGGAAGTTTGTTGTAGAACCGTATACATTGCCCCATAAAAGAGTTACTTATTTTGCGGAGACGGCTAGCATGAGCCACAAGATTATGCTTATATCTAGTATTTACACTATGTGTGTCGCTTTTTTTACAAAATGAGTCAATATTTTTATGTACATATAACACATTCTCATATATATATTGTGATGCAACGGTTAGAATATTTATTTCTTTAAATTTTTCTCTCAAGCTTTCTCGGGGACCCAGTTTGTAAATAGCCCTTACGGCTCTTTTTTGCAATATGAAAATGCTATTTATATCCGCGCAGTTACCCCAAAGAAGAATCCCGTACGACATAATACTGTGAAAGTAACTGAAATAAACTATTCTAGCCGTATCAACATCAGTGAGCCGTCTAATTGTTTTTACAGCATATGCTGCAGAACTTAATTTTCCTGACATTTTCTCAATGTGTGGTTCCCATTGCAGTTTGGAGTCAATGGTGATACCTAAGAACACAGTGGTTTCCACAGGGTCCAAGCCATTTCCATTAATATTTACATTGGTGGAAACCTGTCTAACATTGGGTGTTGAAAACTTGATTACTTTAGTTTTCTTATCATTTAAACAGAGATTATTAACATGAAACCAATGAACTACTTTAGAGAGTGCATCGTTAACTTCGTCATAATCATGTACTTTTCTATTAATTTTGAATGTCAAGGAAGTGTCATCCGCGAACAATACAATCTCATGTTTATCCCTTACGTAGTAAGGTAAGTCATTTACGTATATTAAAAACAGAAATGGACCCAGGATTGATCCCTGTGGAACTCCCATTACAACTGGTGATCCCGGAGATAGTTTGCCATTAATATCGACCTTCTGAATTCTATTACCCAGATATGAAGCCAGAAGTTCGAGAGCCTTATTTCTAACGCCATAGTGGTGTAGTTTCCTGACAAGAGTCTCATGGTGCACGCAATCGAATGCTTTGGACAAGTCGCAAAATATTCCTAAGGCATCTTGCGAATCCTCCCAAGCCGCGAATATACTTTTCAGTAAATGTATTCCTGCATCCACAGTTGAGAAACCTCTGGTAAATCCAAACTGCTTTCTGTGAAGTAAATTATGTCTATTAAAATGACTGAGCAACTGGCTAAGCATTATCTTTTCAAATATTTTACTAAGAGTGGGCAGTACTGAAACAGGTCGATAGTTCGAAGGGTCTGAACTATCTCCAGCTTTAAATAACGGTATGATTTTACTATATTTCATCAAGTCAGGAAACTTACCAGATGCGACACAACAATTGAATATGATAGCTAGATGTGGAGCTATAGCAGTAATTATTGAGGATATCGTTTTAACAGATATACCCCATAGATCCTTAGTGTTTTTCATATTTATGGATTTAAAGGCGTTCAAAATATCTTTGGGGCTGACTGTAGAGAATTCAAAAATTGTGCCGCATTCTACTACACTCTGCTTGAGGAGCAGCTCAGCAGATACCGAAGAAGACGACAGAGTCTTTGTAGCTATAATCGGAATGTTAGAAAAATATAATTCAAACTCAGTCGCCACCTCTATATCTTTTTTAATGTCTACATTGTTTATTTTTAAGTGAAAGTCACGACTACGTACTTTTGTTCTACCGGTCTCACTATTAATCATATTCCAAGTGGCTTTGATAATATTACTTGAATTTTTTATTTTATTTTTTATGTAAGTAGACCTAGCATCGGAACAGGCTTCTTTAAATAATTTTGAGAATTTTTTGACATACTCTTGAAAAATCGGACAATGGTTATAAGTCTTTTCTTCATAAAGTTCATACAATTTATTCCGACTTTTATAAATATCAGGAGTTGCCCAGTCACTAAACGACACACGGTAACTTATAGATAGAATTTTGGGCGTAAAAATGGATCTAAACTCACTACTAATTAAATTGAATAAAGAGTTGTACATGTGATCCGCAGTGCTGTGATGGGGCAAGAAATCTATTTTTTCTAATATATTCATTTTAAACCTTTCTAAACGGCTTTCAGAAAATGGTATATAATTTATACTATTTTTTTGTGTCGCTACTGAATTTGGAAAAGAGACTAACTGACCAGAGTGATCTGACCGAATCTTATTAATTATAGATTGCTGGAAGGGTTTTATAGTGCTAAAGATATTATCAATACAAGTAGCACTTGTAGCTGTAACTCTAGTGGGTTCAGTAAAGATATTATATAAATTATATGACTTAAACAAATTTAAAAAATTATAACTTATTGAGTTTTTTTCTAATATATTGATGTTAAAGTCTCCACAAATTATAACAGTTTTATGGTTATTGGATAATTTATTCAAGGCATCCTCCATTATATCTGAAAATGCCTCAAATGGCGCGCAAGGAGGTTTGTATAGGCACACAACAATGAATCGCTCCAACTCAATGCATGAAATCTCGACTACTCGCTCAACAGAGAGGCTCACAATGTCATTTCTTATCTTAAATTTCAAATTATTATTTATTAATATTAAAGAGCCACCATGTATATGCTTTTCCCTGATGAACGAGCTTGCAACCTGGTGATTATTGAAGCTGAAAATGAACTGATGGCGCTTTAGCCAGTGCTCAGTTAAACATAAAATATCAATATCACTACAATTCAAGAACAACTCCAATTCTAACTCTTTTCCCATCAAACCTTGAATATTTTGATGCACCAGGTTGATACATTTTTTTGTTACCTTATTTGTAAAATTTATGTTTGATGGGTTTACATTTTTTTCCATACTTTTCTGTACATTAATCGTAATCACTTTGTTTTGTAATAATTATAATAAATTCCGAGTGGCAATCGGGATGTTTTGTTCTAGACGAGCAACTAACTCAGCGTACTAAATTTATGATATAAATCAATTAAAGCTCAAACAATATAAATATTATAAAAATAAAAGAGCTATTAAAAATAAAATAAAAACGTTTTAGATATTCTTTTTTCGAATCCTTACAAGATTCGATTTTGACTGCACCGGTGGCTCAGTGGTTACGGTAGTTGCTTCTGAGACCTGGTGTTCTGGGTTCGATTCCCACCTGGGACAATTATTTGTGTGAACCACAAATAATTGTTCTTAGTCTGGGTGTGCTTTGTGTCCGTGAAATGAGTGTTTGTAAAGTATCCCGCGACACAGGGATTTATTTCCCTAGTGCGGGAATAGAATTAAAAAAAAAAACACGTTCGAAAACATTATAACTATACCAAACCATAGCTATCAAAGCTTTTTTTAATCCTTTCAACTCCTTTCTGTCTCTACCCTTCAAGTTCAATGAAACAATAACCCCACAGGAGGGCGCATTTTCGGGTGTTTCCAGACGAAATAATAAATATATAACTTACGCTGGGTTGTGATAGGTCAAGACATGTCTTTGTTTCTGAACTTTTTAATGAGCTATTGAATGTTGACCCTAACCTTGCTTTAAAAAAAACAATGGAATTAAAAAATTAAAAATGATACTGCGTAGTTTGTAATCTTAACGCGCTTTTAGAGTCCTTCAACCAACCGCACCGGGAGAGTAATATTTGATTTTACACAAGGATCTTTTGTCAAGTGCGGTAAACGAACACACGACCTCTGTCTATTTTTTTCTAAAGACGAACAATTTTATAATACCCTTATTAATTTAGTACCTACATGCCTTTTACTGTGAAAAATATGTAATTAAAACATTTTTAATTTAAAAGCAGTTTTTTTTTGTTTATGCTAGCTTTCCGCGCGCGGTTTTGTCCCGCGTAGCTCCTGTTATAATATAAAATTCATTATTAAATACACCCAACAACATAACTCTCTATTTTTCAAATTAAATCGGATTCATCAAATCTTACCTCTTTATTAATATAGATGACATCAATTCAATTTCTTCATTTATCTCGTGAATACTCGTGATCGCATTCCAAGAACACCGCGACAATAATTCAAACGGGGACGCTTCGATTTCGGCCAGACATAATAAAACATAACGTTATATTGGTATCTATAGAGAGACGTGAATTCGGCTGTCATGCTCCCAAATTTGAATAAAAAACATGGCGTGGTATTATACGAAATTTGAGTTTAGAACATGACGCAATAGTTCCAAATTGAAATTTTGTAGGTAATGGAGTGAATGAATAAGATTTTTTATTTAGAAGATCGAAAATTTAAAAATTCCAAATTTGAATAGCCTTGCTATTTTTATGTATATAAGGTAGGTATCTCAATAATTCAGGCGAGGACGCTTCGATTTCGGCCTGACAATGACATAATAAAATATAATGTTATATCGGTATCTATAGAGTGACATGGATTCGGCTGTCATGTTCCCAAATTTAAATAAAGAACATGGTATGGTTTTGTACGAAATTTGAATTTAGAACATGACGCAATTGTCATATAATTCAAATTGAAATTAAGTACCTATTGGATTGGTTGAATAATATTATGTTTAGTTTTAGGATATTTTGACTTGAACGGCCCATCCAGTGCTGAACATGGGCCTCCTCTTAACAGACCTTGGTAAGCCATGGTCGATGAGGGATATACCCATTGGAGATCGCAGTAGGGTGGTAACTAGCCTTGAACTGATAGATGCTGCTGCCGATCTATCAGCTGTATATTATTTAGTCACCTCTTACGCTATCCATAGGATAACATGGGGTTGTCTATTCTAAGCCAAAAACCACACGGCAAATTCTGAGCCCGAAACCACACGGATGTCAAAAATTTCACAATGCAAATTCGAATAGCTATGTATCTCAATAATTCAGGCGAGGATGCTTCGATTTTGGCCAGACATAATAAAACATAACGTTATATTGGTATCACGATTCAGGCGACAAGGATTCGGCCGTCATGTTCCGAAATTTGAATAAAGAACATGGCGTGGTTTTGTAAGAAATTTAAATTTGACGAAATTTTAACATGATTCATTTCAATTCAAATCTTTACAATTTAAATTGGAGTAATCCAAATTTAAAATTTGGAATACGATTTGATTTCTTTATTGACGGACATCAAACATTGCAATTAAATTGGAATCGCCATTTTAATCTTAGTAAATTAACATAATATGTTAAAATACCGATACTGTTAAAATATGACATGCAAATATTTTTGTTGTTGAATTGTGAACATTGTGTAAATGTGTCAGCTAATGTATTAATAATGTTTAATACTTAAACATTAAGTATTAAATACTAATGTACTTATTTATAACTGAATTCAAAATTATGAGTATTTAAAAAAAATACCACCTTCTATTTCCATTCTAAATCCAAATTTAAATGTCTAAACTAACACATTCGAAATTCAAAACACTAGACAGTAATTCCAGCCATAAATTGCGTAAAAGCCCTTTCGATTTCTTTCCGCGTCCCTCCAAACCTTCCAAGTTCATTGAAACAGTCCCCTCGCGGATTTTGGGCCAGACGATGTGCGTAACTCCGGTTCGCTTGTGGTAGGTCAAGGTTCAATGTCTGGTGTTTGCCTGTCGACATTCTGAACGAGAATTTCGGCGGCATAGAGTGTGTTATACTTAGTACGCTTAAAGAATATGGAATTGTGTGTATTAAGAGTATGTAATAATTCTTATAAGCAGGTATGAATATAAAGCTGAAAAGTTTGTTTGTTTGGTTGAACACGCTAATCTTAGTAACTACTGGACCAAATTAATAATCTATTATGATTATAGGATTTCATAGTTCTTATCACACCTGCTTATAAGAATCATTACATACTCTTAATACAAAGCTATACAAATATATAAAGCTGAAAAGTCTGTTTGTTTGGTTCTACAAGCTAATCTCAGAAACTACTGGACCGTTTTGAAAAATTCTTTCAGTGTTAGATAGCCCTATTATCAAGGAAGATTAAGACTATTATTATTTTAAGTTCTTACGAAAACGGTAGATACGTGGGTAAAACCACGCGCTGTAAGTTAGTTACTCTATACAATGTGTATATAAACGGAAACAACTGAAATTCAAACATGCTTGTGAAATAATATCTTAAAGTAAGATATTTTCTAACTATGATACATCTACAACATTTGAAAGCGGAGCCACAATTAAATGTTTCCATATTGAATTTTTTTTTTAAAGCTACACTCAGCTAGTAATCAAGCTGAGTTTTGCAGTCTACTAGTATTTTTGTTAACCCCTCGTGCTAAGCTAAAATGCTTGTGTTACGAGTGGGTTCACGTCGGTAGTGCAATGGGTGGGGTTCGAACCGGCGACCTTAAGATCACAAGTCCGACGCCCTAGCCATTGGGCTACGGCCGCTTGCAACTTTATTAAGTTAAGTATAAATCTAAAATTCAAAAACTTACCAGCAACTATAATCTAGCGAATCTAAAAATAAATGTTATTGTGACCTCGATGTAAGGACGAAACGGCGTACTTAGTTACCTAGCTCGTTCAAGGTTGCTTTGTTATAAGTTGTACAGATAATATTAGTTGAATGGAAAATGTTTTTATGAAGGTATTTTTGCCAATTCCATCGGGCATACGAAGTTGAATCATTTGCAATATCAACTAGCTCAATATATTATCTATATTACATCACAAAAATACTAAGGGAATTTATTTGCTCATTTACGTTGTAATTCTAAGATAATTGCAAGCAGAGTCGATAATTAAATGTAATACATAAATAAATAGGAAACAAAACAAAGAAACATCGCATTTAAAATGTTTAATTTAGATAGCCTACTTACCACATCTTAATTCAAATTTAAGAATTCGGTTTATGAATCTCTTTTAAATTAATAACACACCAGTAAAGAAGTAAAAGAACATAAAAGTCAAATCAATCGAAGAATTTTAATTTAAAAAAACTATCAACAGAAAATACCGAGGTGTAAAATTTTAAAAGGTTCCAAATTTAAATTTATTTATATTGAAAGCTGAAGACTAAATTTTAATTTAAAAATTGTTACGTCATTCCAAATTTAAATTTCCTTAGTGTATTCCAATTTACATTCCGACATGTGTTAAAAAGAAGTATACGTTCCATTTTCAAAAAATACATTTAACTAGATAAGTACTGTTCCGTTCTACGTACCATTCCCCGAATAGTCCATGATATTTTATATTATAAAATGAAATGAAACTTTTGGACCATTTAAGCAGCGGGCAGATTATGTATATTAAATATTATATACATACTAAATTCACTGAATAATTTCCATTTTCTCTCTAGACGTAGTTCATTTCTTATAAAGCTGGCTATACACTACAGCTTCGTCATGTTTCTTTTAAGTATAAAAAATTGTTCTATATTAACATATTATGTTGTTGGGCAGTTTATCATAGAACTTTGATCAAAACTTCTATACTACTGTTTCTGAGATTAGCGCATTCACGCAGACTAACAAACAAGAAACTCTTCAGCTTTATATATTAGTACAGATAGATTTGTACCAGTAACTAGTGACAAATATTATAAAAAAAGCTTGGAAAAAAAAAACAAAATACTTAAAATTCCTTATTCTAGCATATTTTATAATGACAATTTTAAGACAAGCCACCACTAAAACCGACATCGCCACTATTAACAAGTGCACCAGTAATTTACCTTCAAATTTTATAAAAGCACAAACCGCAGTGTAACCCCATCCTTAGTCTGGCGTCCCAACATTTTTGTCTTTTTCACGGCTTCAATTTAAAATTTTATTTCCCCGCTTGACCCAAAGGGGAAGGCGGAGGGGGGGTGGGGTAAGAAGACACTCATTATGACCAATTTCACCCGACTGTTTTTCCTACCATTGTTAGGTACTGATGGCTCATTTCTACCCTTTATTTCAAGGTTTTTGTTAAGATTTCAACGTGCGGAAAGAAAACTTGGGGTATTTTTGTTCATTTGTTCACTTTGCCCCGCTCTCCCCGACAATTAACAGTAAGAAATGGGTCGATGTTTTATTTAAAGGTGTTTTGTTCATTTTACTATTATTATTTTTATTGTGAAGGAAAATTAGCAGTTGTTCGTATTAGAATTGTTCATTTATTCAACGTTCCCGTTTTAGATGTCTGGCTGAGTGTTGTAATTGAATAATGAGTTGGTATTATGATCATCAGCCCGTATAACGTCCACTGCTGAACATGGGCTTATTTCTGTGGAAGGGATTTTAGTAGGTATATATAAGCGTGGTGAACGCTTGGCGAGCGTATTGGAGGCCGCAGTATTATGTTGAACAACACACAGGAAATGTTGTTGCTTCGACACTTGAAATACCCTCCATCAGATGATGGAGGGTATCTCTACTAGGGTGTAGTAACATACACGGAAACGCAGGCTGTTGCCCGTTCCGTATTGTTATAGATATAACAATACGGAACGGGCAACAGCCTGCGTTTCCGTGTATGTTACTACAGAATGCCTACCGTGGTCACCAAACCGCCTTCTACACGTAGTGACTATAGCAAAACTCTCCCTCGGGAAGAGGCTATGTTCAGCAGTGGACATTATACGGGGTGACGATGATGATGAAGCTTAATTTGTATGTTATCTAATAATGTGCAGTTACGTTACCTACAAAATACATTAATAAAAGTTCCTATCTACCTTCTGTCTAATGCCAGTAGGTATATAAGTATTTTTTGCATTAATAAAAGTTGATATCTTTCAGAATTCCGTTTACTTAACTGCACCTAAAATAAGTAGCCGATAACAGTAATTGAACAAATTGAAATACCAATTTTTCTACCTTTATACATTCTAATTTTGTATGTCTTTTTTATAATTCCGATGAAGTCAAGTAACGTTCCATTTAAAAATAAATGAGTAGTGTTAATTAAGAAAATCCGTGGAATTAAAAAAAACGATCTTGTTTGAATAAAGAAATCAAATAAAAAATAAGATTTATACTAAAACAATATCAAATAAAACACATATAAGTAAGTGTATTGACTATATTTTATGTTTCTATCTTACAACGCCCAAGTTTGTAAGCAGAGCGCGTCAAATACGGAACGCCGTCTGTCTACCGTTTTCGAATGCAACAGGCTTAAACAGATTGCGCCTTCGATTTTCAAACATAAACACAATCCTACAGATCTGATATCACAAACGTTTCAAACTTTTGAATATCGAATTCAAATGGTTGAATTCATAACATTAGTTACAAAAGAAAAATAAACCATTAACAGGTTATAAGAAATGAAGTACCTACATTATTTTTAAACAGTTTCGTTCTAATTTTGAAATAAATTTAATTTGAACTCACAATAGCTACTTTAAAATTCAATAAGGTACTTACTCGTGATAAGAATATGCACAAGTATCTACTTTCTAAGCTAGGTGGTACCTACGTAGCGACTCGCAGAATATTTTATTGAATATATTACAATCTCAAACGCTTCAGACAAAACTAAAACATTGGCGTCTAAAAATTACCGAAAAAATTGACGGAGGGGTGGTTCCTCCCTCACCCAGGCCAATTTAATGTGCACCGCTGTATTGATTCCCCGGCATTCTTTCACACAGGCGCGGAGGAACAACCCACCCCTTCCCCTACTTGCCACCCTTAGAACTTGGGATAAACTCGGATAAGACTTTTTCGGGATATGGTCAATGTGTATTTTTTGTGCATTGTCAGACATAGGTAATTGGGTTTGTGTTCTGCTTGCATTAGCAGTAACGGGTTGAATGTTCGATTCCGAATTTGAATTTTGGAATTTTATTTCGATACTTCGTCGCGTTCTTTTTTTGTCTACGAATTTAGAGTCTGGATTTGAAATAAGAAGGTGATTGAACTCCTTTGTGTATTCGTGCTTCTTGTTTTGAACACAGATTAATGTAATTAAGTACTTACAGTAAGCTTAATTTGTATCATAATCTAATACGAATAGGAAGTCCGTACGACTATTAGGTAATTACCTTTATTGCAACCATACGTTACTTGAAATACTGGTGCGTTGGCTTATCTTAGTATCGTTTTTCATAAAATATACTTTTTATCCGCAAATTACGTAAAAGATATTCTAAGAAAACAACAAAGTTAAGTACTGTAACGATATAAATCTACAAAGTAGGACCAGGAGACGCAACAGGTCTTATAGCGGCCATGCAAATTTAACACAGCCTACTGTAAACTTCTCTGACTCTTAATGCTGGCTTTGTGCTGTTTCTTGAATAAAATGGCGACTAACTTTGGAGAGTGGTGAGCGCAGCTGAATGTAACTAAGATAATGGTATTCAGGTTAACTAAGTAAAGTTATTATTTAAGTTAATTAATACCAATACCTACTTCTAACAAATATGTTAGTAGGTATGTATCTAGTTACGCATTTATACGTTTTTGTAAGTAAGCAGTTGTTAGATACCTAATCACAGTTCATGTTTAAACAATGACGTAATTCACAAAACTAAAAGCTTATCTTTTAACGAAGTTAGTACATTCACGAAATACGATATCCACCCATAAAACCTCGAAACATAACCAAATAAAAACGAACACAATGCCAGTACACGTTAAACTAACCGTTTTCATAAAACAAATTTTCGAAGTGCGAAAACCGAACGTGGATATTCGAAAAAAGTAAAAAATATGAACAACGTAAGCCTTTACCGACTTCATGATAAACTCGTATCAAACGGCCGCGGCCAACGCCAAAACTAGCGATCAACAAAAACAAAAGCATAGCGCAACAGGTATACCAACTGTACACAGACTAACCGCAACTCATATATCAAACTTCAAAAAAATTCAGTACGACAACGCTTTGCATTTAAATTAAACCAGTCTGTGATAAGTTCTGAAGCTGTCGTAGAAGAACACGAGTACATATTAAACAGTTTCAATATAACAGTAATAAAATATTTACGTGCGACTTAAACTTATTCTGTGACAATGAATGCATTCCATATTATGTTCGAATTCTAAATTCAAACAGGTGTATTTGGTTGCGAGATTTGAATTTAAAATTCGTATTCGAATGAATTCATGTGTGATTTGCAAAAGAATTTACTTTTTCAAATGGAATTTTGTTTTTAAATTCTTTTTTGTTCATAAATAAAGAACGTACACGTAATATTGGTGACCGAAACAGGAAATGTTCAAAGTAGGTTTAAAGTACACATTTAGAAATAGATTGAGAACGAATTTTCTTTTCAAATCTTGTTTTATAAAAAATGATTATTACTGTAATTAATTATGTATAATTAACATCACGTTGCCGTCATTTTGCTAGTCTGTTTTTAATGTCCGTTACTCTTACAATAGCAGTCGGTTGGCACAGGCGCGACCGAACTTCCCGCCTATTGAATTTTCGCCTACAAAGGAAAGTTTTCAGGAAACGTACCGGGTTACCAGCTTCATTCGCCTCGTTTTATATTTAGTTTAACTTGCACGAAATTGTTTAACGGATAGTGTGTTCAATTTAAGTTTCGCTGTGACAATGGAATGTTCGTAGTTCCACGACTGCATTAAACAATATGTAGAGCGTTTCATTTGCTTACGTAACATCGATGTTTGTACTTAAAGAATATGAATATTAATAAATAATAATAAAATAAAATTGAACGCAGGCCACCGACGAAAACCGTAGGAAACTAATTAAAAACATCAATTCCCCGCGCCACGCTACGGGGGAATATTTCAAACGCACACACACACACATGCAGCCCCCACCCCCATACAAACACACACACGACTAAGACGCACACTACAGTTAAAAATAAGTCCCGGGCCATATCCGCGTGAGAGAATGGTCCCGAGACTGACACGACACAGAACACGGTATCTAACATTAATCGGGTCATTTACTAGGGGTGAGGTGACGACACATTTTATTGAATTAATCGGGTTGGGGGACGTCGACGGCAATTTTTTGGTAAGGGGCTTAGAATTAGGGTAACAGAGTATTATATTGTTCGTTCTAATGTCAGATATAAATGTATTAGTATATAATAAAACATTGGTGACATAAACCATTCGCAATAATAATTGTAAGTTCTGATATTGACGTAAAATTTGTAATTACGCACAAAAGGAAATCTGAGAAAAATCACGTATGCAGTGCTACTGCACGGCAGTTGCCCAGTTCTAGAAGTTATCCACGGGGAGACGGGGATAGGGCCGCGTCTTAAGGCCGAGCGGGACGGAGCTCAAACCGAGTTATCGTAAATTGATCTGGGAAGGGTGGCGGGCGGCGGCGGCCCCAAATTTGACAGCCATGGAAATTGGCGGGAAACGTTATTGGTTGCCGATTCGAATTTTTTTCGTTATTCTTTTTACCATGCTCGAAATTTTTGAATTGCGAATGCGGAATTAAAATTTAAATATCGATAATTTATTGTTAGTATTCTGGTTTGTTCTTATTTTTAATGTTCCGGGGAGGCGGATGTGTTAACGCTGGGGTGGCGGCCATCGGAATAGTTACATGCGTAGTAAGATGTAAGGAGGTGGGTAGTTAGAATCTTCGGAATCAATACACTACACGTGTCCTCAGGCGCTCCCTAATGCAGGTCATGCTAATATTCTAACTCGGTTAGCTGACGCTGCCTACGCTTAGAATGAAAAGATATCAAAATTCACGATACGAATATTTGAATTTCCAATCGTCTACGCGCACTTCGTTATGCGAAATTAGGAATTACAATTTATGTGAATCGAGAATGGGCGCATAACTCGCAACTGGGTCATGTAGGTCAGGGATGGCGAATGGAGATTAACTATTTATTTTCATACTTTATCATTATTTTTATCGTGAGTAGAAGCGTCGTCTATGCAGCCTATAACAATGTTTAACTTTAGAGAAGCACTCTTTGTGTCTTAGATGATCCCGGTCCGCGTACAAGCATCCTCATAAAAGCTTGCACACACCAACATCTTAATAACAGAATCGGAACGCTTCGAGCGATTTTTAAAATAAGAATATCATAACTGGCCGCCGAGGGACCCCCGGGGAGGCGGGGGCGGTGGATTTCGGAAGAACGTTCGCACCCCCCTCAAGTTTTTAAAATAAGAAAATTTCGGTGGAGCGTGATATTTTTAAAATAAGAACCTCTTTCGTGGCATATTCCGTGGAGAGAGATTTTAAAATAAGAATAGTTTTGCGATACCCCCGGCTCCGCGCCCCCTTTTCGTCTGGAGTTTGAAATAAGAATTTGGGGGCCAGATTCGGGTGGTGCGGGCATATTCGGTGGGTGTCGGGTGTTCTTGATGAGGATCGGAGGTTTTTCGTAGAATTTCGTTAGCTTCTTTCGAGGTCGTCGACCGGCGGAGTCGATACTTCGATGAATGTTATAGTAATTGGATCGAGCTTAGTGTTTTTATTTGTCTAGATATGCTCCCGATGTTCGAAGATACTTCGGTTCGTTCAGGAAATAGGAGTTAATGAAATTTAGTTTGTGCAGCGCGTAACCGAACGAGGATACTGTTAAATTAAGTTTTGGTCTTTACTAAAAGGGAATGCTTTTTGTCATAATGGGTTCTGGTGTTACTCATTTGAAATATAAAATTATCTTGTACCAAGACCGACAGTATGCAGAAACTTTATTTTAACGATAAAATGTGTGTTACATTAAGCGATAGCTCTGATTAAAGGAATTGATGTTGGGCGTTAAAATAAAGTGACCAAAGTCAATTACCAAGTTTACGAGTCGTCGAAAATTCATTAATGTTTACATTCGATATTTCGAACACTTTTTCAGGTGGAAGAGAGCAGTTAAAAATGCACCTTATAGGCTATTGTATAATGTACAAGTCTCGTTGTTTATTGAAGTTGAAAATAAACTTTGAAACATTTCGCCCTAAACAGTTGTTGCTATGGTTCCATTTTATTTTGAGTGTATGTTTCGTGTTAATTTAGTTAACGCTATTTAATTCGAACCGATTAGTGATCGTTTTATATTAGCCCTACGTCTAATATAAAATACTATTACTATAATATAAAACCATGTATGTACATGGGTTTTACAATGACATGGTCAATACCTATAAGTTTATATTCATCATTTAACCGGCTTTCCTGCCGTGTGGTTTCCGGCTTAGAATAGACCACCCCATGTCTTGCCGTGGGTGTCGTAAAAGGTGACTAAGGGACAAATGGCTGATGGATGGGCAGCAGCGTCTATTAGCCCAAGGTTAACATATTACTGCGATCACCGATCCGTCTGCCAAGCGTGGTGATTATGGCAATATCCCTCTACGATCCTGGCTTGCCAAGGTCTGTTAAGAGGAGACCCATGTTCAGCAGTGGTAGTAAACGGGCTGTTGATGATGATGAACCGGCTTTCAGTATAGATAAGATAGTTTATAGATACTTGAGGCAAAAAAAACAAGTTGTCCTTTCCTAAGGTCTAATCAATTTCGATACCAAGTTTCATAACAATCGATTCAGTGGTCAGTTTAGGCGTGAAAGCGTAAGAGTGAGACAGTTACTTTTGCGTTTATAGTATTAGAAGCCACTGTCACGAATTTCACATTTCAATATAATAATGTATTATTTACTCTTACTGCTTGCAATATCAAATGTAGGTTGATAGAGAAAAACCCGTAGGAAGCTAACTATGACATTCTAATAATATTGTAGAACTGTTTATAACATCTATACCTAATTATAAAATTTAAATGTGAACTACATTTACTTATTAGTTAAGGAATGTTATCATTATTATATTATTTTATTTGCCTTATAGTAGGTACGATCGATTCGTCTATATTATTTATAGACGTGTTGATTTTCATTTTTTATGTTCATCAAAGGTTTAAAGCTTATTATCGCGTCTTCAGAATATATCAGTCGGCGTTGAAACTTAACTTCGAAGTTTGGAACAATCTAGCATTACTGTGATACGATATATATGTACGTAGGAAGTAATAAATAATAGTTTAGCTCTATTTTCGTATAATTTCGAATGTAACCTTCCATATTAATCTAGCTTTTTAATACTTTATGAAAGTATTTAGATCCAATTTGGTTTTATTGTGCAACTGTGGACCAGATCAAATACTAAATAATTACATAAAACATGCACAATATAAAGTTATCAGAATATTTTACAATAAATTGCAGTGTCTTAGTTGCTAAAATTTTAACTTCAATTACAATAAAACGAAAATGTCGGTAGTTTAATTGGAAAGATGTTAATGTGCTTATTGAAAAGTTTTTGAATCTAAATCCAATTTTTTTTTGTTCCAGGGTTGTCGCGTGTATGCCATGGCGGAGTGCTCATTCGCGCGGTGCCAACAAGAACGTCGCGCGATTCGCAAGGAACTGCAGCGCTGGACCAAAAACATGGTCTACATATTAGGTAAGTCAAATATAAATTATTACATAACAATATTTAAAATTTATACCTATTACGAGTGACAAAAATAATCTTTTCTCATCAAAATTAATTACCCACGTCATTATGTAAATGGCAGTTACCTCTTAATCTTTTAATATTCGATTACGTAAATACGGAAATAAAAAAATATATTTTCTAAATTGGAATACCTATAGAATTTCCTCGAACTCATTTAAGTTCGAGGAAAATCTATATTCCAATTTTGAAAAAATATTTTTATATTTGATTTGTTTTCCTTTTATTAGTAACGAAAATGAATAAAACATTAATACAGCATGTAAAAATTTACATAATTATTATAAATTTGAATTGCGTCATGAATTGTTCCTTTTTTTGTCATGTGTATAGTTACAAAGATTATATAAATTAATAGAAATGCCTTACGATGTCGCAATGATATTACAAGACAATATATTCAACAATTTCGTTAGCTACAAAACACGTATAAGTACAAAAGGACATCCAGTTATCTCCAGACCTCCATAACAAAATAGCTACCTGTTACACTTGCGCGTGTAAATGATAGAGTGAATAAAATGTCTGCCTCAAACTCGGTCTATATTTTATTGAGTATATAAAATACTGGCTTCCCGCGCGCGGTTGCACCCGCGTAACTCATGTTCCCGTGGGAACTTCATAATTAAATATAGCCTATATTGATCAGTGATAATGTAGCATTCAAATGGTGAAAGATTTTTTTAAATCGGTCCAATACTTTTTGAGCCAATTCGTTACAAACATACTTACATACAAATCTTTCCTCTTTATAATATTAGTATACATAGCCTATGTATGTACGCGTGGATAACATTAATATAAACAAAAATGTATTACATCTTCTTTATAATAACACAGTTTCACCTGAATGTTCATTCTTTTTTGTGCAGAACTCTATTTCTTTTCAATACTAATGTTGTAAAGGGACTTAACTGATTGTTTGTTTGTATTGAATAGACTCCGAAACTACTTGACCGATTTGAAAAATTCATTCTCCGTTGGGAAGCAACACTAATTCTAGATGATTGGCTATATTTAATTATGAAGTTCCCACGGGAATAGATCTACGCGGGTGAAACCGCGCGCTGGAACGTATTTTATTATAAAAGTAGGTTTTTCTTACTCTTATTTCGTGTCTAATAGTTTGCACGTATCCTAATAACCATATATAAGATAACTTTTCTATTCTGACCAAAGACAACTTAATAGTAATCATAGAAAAAAAATCGTTTATCAACTATAGATTATCCAACATTAACTAAAGATAAATTGGAAAGAAAGGAAGATTTCATTTCCTCATGCTGTCCCTCTCACACGACACGGCAGTAGCAGTTAGTTTGCTAAATTTTGAGCCCAACTTGTATGAAATTTGTTCGTTTGTTTGTTCAACGGGCTTATTGCGGGCGGGTTTAGTAAAAGTAACTAACTTTTCCACAAATAGACACTTTACTCGACAAATATGAAGTTAAAATGGTTTTTGTAAGTGTATTTTTGTGTGTGACTTAAATTGTCTAGTTTTGTGATAATATATGTAAAGTATTAAAGGGTTTAAGTAAAAAAAAAAATTGATGAAAATGGAGGTTCGACGGTGTTATCGATTCATGTCGATCAGAGTTCATTGATTGTTGTAAGCGTTTAGATTGCTCGACGGATTCGTTCCAAAATACGTCGACACTACAACCGATTGTAGGGATCGATCGATCAAATAACTGTATTGTCCGGCTATATGTCTACTAGTCCATTCTAAAACGTCGACACTACAAAAGATTGATAGCCGATCGACTTTGATCGAATATCTATATTGTCCGGTTATATGTGTATTAGTGCATTCTAAAACGCCGACACTACAACCGATTGAGAAACGATCGAATCCATCGATCGACTTTGATCGAATAGCTATATTGTCCGGTTATATGGCTATTAGTGCATTCTAAAACGTCGACACTACAACCGATTGAGAAACGATCGAAGCCATCGATCGACTTTGATCGATTAACTATATTATCCGGTTTATGTCCATAGTCCATTCTAAAACGTTGGCTCGACTTTGTTTTTTTTAAATATATTTAATAAAACCTCCGTAGCGTAGCGGTAATTGGCTCGCTTTAAATCTCGGAGGTTGTGAGTTCGATCCCCACACCACATTGTGTAAATTCTAAGATTTCTTTCCGGGTCTGGTTGGTTGAGGGACTACCCTCCGTGCCTCGGAAAGCACGTCAAGCCGTTGGTCCCGATTGTTATAACATCATCTATAATAATCGTATATCAAGGAACGGGCAACAGCGTTTCCTTGTGTGTTACAACATAATACTGCGGTCACCAACCCGCCTGCCAAGCGTGGTGTCTATGGCAATACCTTCCGTAGGGAGGAGGCCCATGTTCAGCAGTGGACGTTAAACGGGCTGATGATGATGATGATGATATTTTATATACTATTAAATGCAAGGCCTTAACAGGGTTCATTACAGGAAAGCAATAAATAAATAAAGCATATTGTCCAGCTACCTATACCTATGTCTGCTAGTCCATTCTACCAGCGGTTGGTCGGTCGATCGTGTGGTAGAAACTAACGATCGACGTCGACAAATACATTCTACTATCGATCGACAGTCGATCGAGTTGTCTGGTAACACCAAAATGAATTTAGATACCTGTTGCTTGCTTCAGGGCTGTAGCGAAATTTGGTAAATAGTATTTTCCAAATAGGGAGTATAACTTTTACTCATGACTAGTTTTCCATGTATATATAAGTTTTTATGAGAAGTTATAATCTATGTAGGTACACTTATATTAAAACAAGATAATATTATTATTTTTATTAATCAGTAATAATAATAATTCCAAAGAATAAATCATAATTCATCCGCGACTTCGAACACAAACAATCGGATGGATGTAGTTAGCCACGAGGCTTTTGCTACTCCACTGGGCATAAAGGCGAACAGAGCTCCAACCTTAGCTATGTTCCCCAATTTTTAATAGAATACTCATAATACGCCTAAACATAAGGTTTCTCTAAATATATTACATGCTCCTAACATTTGCAATAACAGTAAAAAAAACGAATAAAAATAAACAAATGTTGTCTTTGGCGATTGAAAAAGAAAAATGACGTATTACACGTGCCATCTTCAAGGAAAAATTCGCATTAGATATATAGATAGATAGTTATTTTCTAGTCATTAAGCATTGAATTGAAAGATTTTAATAACGTCGTTTACCTTGAATTCTAGATTTGTAATTCATACTAGGAAAAGAGACGGAGGCCATTTTAAATTCGCTCCAAAGTTTCTGATTGAATTTTAGTTTGACATTTCACATAACTATATTCTCGCGCGCGGTTTCGCCCGCATACCTTTCGTTTCCGTAGGAACTTCATAATGAAATAATCTATAGCCTTCCTTGATAAATAGGCTCTTTAATACTGCAACATTTATCTAATCGGACTAGTAGTTTCCGGGATTAGTGCGTACAAGAAAACATAGAAACTAACTTTTCACTCGTCTTTATGGCCGGTGAAGTAGCGAAAGCCCCGCTGGCTAACAACACAAATGTCCGTCCAGAAAAAAAGCAGGTTTCTCAGTCGAGCAGCTTATTGAGCATAAATAAACTTTGAGGACTTGTGGATCTTGAAATAGCAAGCAAATATATTTTAATTTGCTTGCTATTACAAGTACTTTGTGTAAATTCTAACATTTATTTCCGGGTCTGGTAGGTTTAGGGAATACCCCCCGTGCCGTGGAAAGCACGTTAAGCCGTTGGTCCCGATTGTTATAACATCATCTATAATAATCGTATATTAAGAAACGGGCAGCAGCGTTTCCTTGTGTGGTACAACATAATACTGCGGTCACCAACCCGCCTGCCAAGCGTGGTGACTATGGCAACTACCCTCTCTCGGGAGGAGTTCAATGTTCAGCAGTGAACGTTATACGGGCTGATGATGATGATGATATTTTTATTAAAATATAAATAAATTTTAATTCAAATTCAACTTCTTCTTCTTAATTCAAATTCAACAAGTATTCAAAATACTTTCAGGATACTTATGTATGTTAAGATAGAGTTTGAGATTAAATTTAGCAAAACGGTAGTATAACCTATATTGCCACATCTATACTAATATAAGAAAGAGGAAAGTTTTTAATTTTTTTGCATTGAATAAGTTCCGGAACTACTCGACCGATTTCAACATTTCTATCACCATTACAAAGCTACGCTATCCAGGAGTAACATAGGCTATATTTAATTATGAAGTTTCCACGGGAACAGGAGTTACGCAGATAAAACCGTGCGCGGGAAGCTAGTAGACTTTATAATATTACGCTTTAAAATCTTAATACACAACAGTAAGAGTCACAAAACACAGTCAAAAATACCTTTACATTTAACGCGGCTTTTCTAGTTTTCATAAATACAGCAGTCAAAAATACACATACATATAGTAAAATAAACATAAGTTAAAAAACTTAACGTACGATAAAAAAAAAATATTATACCTAGTTTATTTTATAGTATGTGAGCGTGTGATTATAATTCGGGTAGAGATAAGGCGGTCGCTAGACTCTACCTAATTCTACGCGTGCATGTACAGGATAAGAACTGAAGTTGCAGCTACAATGCCCGCAAACTCTACGTAGAGTTATGGAATTTGCCATTTGATTAGAGACAAAAAAAAATGTGTTGAGATAGAAATTTAGTTCGATATTTGAAAAAAAAATTGTTGTTGTTTAAATAAATTCGGGTTCGATATATATAACTTTTGTAATACAGAACAAGCATTTTGCGTCGCTAAGAACAATATAAATAAATAAATTATAATAATAACATTTAAATATATCATCATCATCAGCCCGTTTACGTCCACTGCTGAACATGGGCCTCATCTTAACTGACCTTGGCAAGCCAGGATTGTAGAGGGATATTGCCATAACCACCACGCTTGGCAGACGGATTGGTGATCGCAGTAAGATGTAAACGTTGAGCTAATAGATGCTGCTGTCCATCCATCAGCCATATGTCCCTTAGTTGCCTTTTACGACACCCATGGGAAGATATGGGGTGGTCTATTCTAAGCCGGAAACCACACGGCAGGCCGGAAACCACACGGTATATAAAATATGATAATATAAAAAATAATTAATTTTATAGATATAAATAAATGACAAATATAATGAATATTTTTTTCTAATTAATGTTTGACTATTTACAAGTGCCTGTAATTGGTTTACGTAAATAAAAATGATTTTTATTTTATTTTATTTTAATAATGTAAATACAATTTGTGTTCGATATCCTTTGGGTTCCTTCTTGCAAACACCTGACATAAAAGACACGAAATAATAAAGTTGTAACGTTAATATTTCGTGTATTTTGTTGATTTGTTGATTCTAATGATTCGATACCGTTGTACCGCGCCTTAGGTAGTTGAGGCGAGGTGGGGTAGGTTTAGTGAGCGTTGACAAAAACAAAACTCCACATAGCTTATTACAATTTCAACATCAATATGATTCGATGAAAATGAAGCTATTCACAAAATATATATATATATATTATTTTATATAAGAAACAAATACCTCGTCTATAACGAGTCGAATTGGTAACTAACAAGTCGAAGTCGAAGAAAAATAACAACCATATTGGAAATAAATATGATGAATCTCGTATATTTTAAAAATAAAAGCAATTTAAACTTTTATGCGATCTCCTGCAAAATAACTGACTTGCAGTTACCTACATTGTTTATACAAACAGGGAACTATGATTAAAATATTTTTCCTCAAAAATGTATTCAATTTAATATCTAGTAAAACAATAGGTACCTTTATACATATACCTAAGTAATACAGCTCATTTCTAATATTAAATAGAAAAATCATAGTTAGTAACAGATACGGTACCAATATTATGATGAACTTACTTAATCAAAATATTATTTAAAAAATACCCTAGAAATATAATATTTAATTAAATATGGGGTGACTGGTAATTAGTGACCGATACCTAAACACATGATTGTACTCATGATAACAAACAACTTTTACTATGGCACCAAACCTAAAATCGCGAAATGAAATCAGCTGTTCCATACATTAATGTTCACATAACTCGTCAACATGGTAGGGAGCAGCTGAATTTTTTTTTCGCGATTTCAGGTTTGCTGCCATAGTAAAAGTTGTTTGTTATCATGAGCACAATCATGTGTTTAGGTATCGGTCACTAATTACCAGTCACCCTATATAGTTTAAAAAATACAGATTAAATCAAACATTGTTAATTTAGATCTGTCAAGTTGTGAATACT
Source organism: Nycteola revayana (assembly GCA_947037095.2). Taxonomy (NCBI): domain Eukaryota; kingdom Metazoa; phylum Arthropoda; class Insecta; order Lepidoptera; family Nolidae; genus Nycteola; species Nycteola revayana. The sequence goes on along the minus strand of OX344851.2, from coordinate 11,545,155 downwards.
CTTCGATTGAATTAACAATGTTTGATTTAATCTGTATTTTTTAAACTATATTTAATTAAATATTATATTTCTAGGATAATTTTTAAGATCACGTTTGTGCTCTTTATCACAAATACTTCTAATCAGTTGCAAAATTTATAAAATCTTCCCTTATCGATGCGACCACTGTGGCGGGTGCATTCGACGGGCATACCGCGCATGCGCCCTCTGCCTCTCTGCCAAACAACCTGTTGCAACCGGACCAGCGTGCACTAATGCAACTTCTCTCCGTGCTATCAGGAGCTAAATTATTCAATAACGTATCTCCGACACATAAATTCTTATAAAAAATATAAAAATCAAATCGATCTAACTAAAAACTCATTAAACTCAGTGCGTTTAAAAAGAAAACTCGGAAAAACAAGCGACAATCACAAAAATTTAAATTTAGAACGACCGTCTTGTAAGTGCGTCGCGTCTTAGTCCCAAGACGTTATAGTGAAGTGCTGTGTGAATTAACAAATAGGTGCTTTATTATTCTAATATTTTTAACGGTTAAATAGCTTGCGATTTTTAAATTATATTTATACTCGTGTGTAGTTGCGAAAAGTTATTACTTTGGCGAAGTTCTTGCGAAACTTGATAGAAAGTCAATTTTGTAAATCGAATTTCGGTTTCGGAATTCTAATTCGGTTGTGCGAGTAATTGCAGCGGCTGGCCGAAGTTTAGCGGCGGCTGGAACTGAGAAGTTGGCATTCGCAAGCAACAAGTGTTCGTCTGATGCCTTCCCCGGTAAATGTGCCACTGTTACGAGTTTGCATGCCCGCTATGCCGGGATTACCGCTACGTACACTGCACTGTTCCCGTGAATTCGGGATTTTCGTTGTTCCTATTTGTTGATTTTGCAACCCGTGTTGATTTAACGCGATTGTGCTTTTACGCATTTTTTTGTAGCTGCTCCACGTTCCTCTAATAGCTTTGTGTGACATCTTTTTTTTTTTTTTGGGTACCCATATTTTTTTGCGGTAGTGGGTGGGGCGTTCTTTTGTTTTAGACGGGTACCTACGTCACACGCCATCTTAGGTCGACAAAAAAGTGTCATGGCGTCTCAGACAGCAGTTTTTTGTTCTAGTTTCCGTGATCCGCGTATTTCGGTTACATAATTTCAAAACGAGTTTGTTGTATTTAAAACAAGATGTTCGCTTCTAAATGTCAAGTGTAGAGCAATTCTACAATTTTAATGCCAATTATTTTTTTTTATTGCAAAATGGCAGTATTTACGTGTTAGTTATCCTGTTACATCTTAATAAGGGTATCGGTGGAATCTAATTAATTCGAACGATACACAATTAAGTTTAATTATTGCCATATTAGGTGCTCCAAATGTATTCATATTTTCATATTACGAATATAATTTATAACAGCTAGGTATATTCCTAAACACATTACTATAAAAATACGTTTAAAAAAAACAAAATTCGCTTCCGCATTCCATTTTCGAATTATCTTTTTCATAAAGTGGCAAAGGAATATATTTTTCGTCCGCTCGTATATTTTTAATTTGGGTCGTTCGGTTTGGGTTGTAAATGACAACTCCTCACGGTCCAGCGGTTAAAAACGTGGGTTCAGTCTGTTAGCGACGGACGTGGGTCGAAATTCGAATCGGTGCAATATTAATAATGGTATTCGTATTTTTTGTGACAGAGATTGGCGTGTTGATATTACGTAGGTAATGTATATTTTTTTTGCTTTTCAAATTTAGAATGTTTCAAACTGTCGTAATTGAATTTTGCAATAGTGATGTTACCTGTACTTTGTGCTTCAAGTTTACTGTTTGTTGTATTGTGTTGTGAATTTAATGTTAAGAAGAAATTTACCGGTTTTTATAGAATTTATATATTTTATATTTATTATATTAAGTATCTTTAGTATTTTGTTTAGTGTTCGTTAGGATTCGTAGTTAGTATTTTCTAATAGGTAGAGCTACGAAAATCTACTCTTTTATTCACTATGAAGCTGTTATTATGATTTTAATATTCAGTAAAAATTTTAATAAATTTATATCAGAAACTTATCATTAAAATAGGATTTTTCCTTGTAAAAGTAGGTACTTTTCATATCTAGCAGAATAGTTGCCGTTCAAATTCTACACTTTATTCTTCTTGTATTTAAGTACCTACGCATATAAAGATCTTGTACCTATTAACATCACTTAAAAAATAACCTACTTAAAAAGCTAAAATAACGCGCACCTACCTACATAATTAAAAAAAAACATTTGACAGTTCCACTAAACATTCGGATTTTAAACTTTTTAAACAAATTATGAAAAAAACACAAAAAATAAAAATAAACGCTAAACAATTTCATAGTGACCGTGAAATCATCATGAAATCAATTTAGTTTCGCAATGAAAATTGACAGGACAATAGCATTGCTCGTTATAAATAATAATGGCGGGAAAATATTACGACACATTCATTATTTATTTTTGCGTAATCAACTGACCGTCTGTAAGTCTAGTTAGATCTATATTAAAATTAAACTTTATTTGCAGGAATACAGGTTTTAACTTCATAATAGTAAGGTACATAATATATTCCACCTATACCAGGCATGAAAATTAAGATAAACTAGAAGATAGAAATTATTTTTCATATTACATTATATTTTTACACTAGCTACCCGGGACAAACTCCGTAGCGTAGCGGTATGTCTTGCTTTGAGTCTCTGAGGTCATGGGTTTGATCCCTACACCGGACAAGAAATCTATGTGTAAATTCTAAGATTTCTTGCAGAGTCTGGTTAGTTGAGGGACTACCGTCCGTGCCAAATCACGTTAAGCCGTTGATCCCGATTGTTATAACGTCATTTATATTATTGTATATCAAGGAACGGGCAGCAGCGTTTCCTTGTGTGGTACAACATAATAGGTAATACGGTCACCAACCCGCCTGCCAAGCGTAGTGACTAAAGCAAATACTCTCCCCGGGAGGCCCATGTTCAGCAGTGGACGTTATACGGGCTGATTATGATACACAATTTCGGAAGCTCTTTGATATCAGAATGTGTTGAAACGCGTCACTTTGCCGCCGCGCGCCGACGGCTTTATCTAATTAGTGTGCGAACTCTAAGTCGCTTCACGTCATATGTTGTTACTGAGGTTGGCTAGCCTGTGTTATGTCAAATGTGATATTTAGGCCATAAATTAAATACCATAGAGATTGGAAACATACACAAAATGGCGTATTAAATTATGGTACAAAACCTTTCCGCGCGTAGTTTTACTCGTGTAACTCCAATTTCCTTGGGAATACTATAATAAAATATAGCTTATAGCCTTTCTCGATAAATGTGCTATCTAACACTAAAATAATTTTTCAAATCGGACCAGTAACTCCCGAGATTAGCGCGTTCAATCAACAGCTTCTTCAAATTTATTATATTAGTATAAATATAAATTTAGCAGCGTTTCCTTGTGTGTTACAACATAATACTGCGGTCACCAACCCGCCCGCCAAGCGTGGTGGCTATGGCAAATACCGTCGGCTTCTCCCGAGGCATATGCCCAATTGCCCATGTTCAGCAGTGGATTTTATACGGGCTGATGATGATGTTGATGATAAATTTCGGATAGTTTCGTCAGGATACGGTTTGTTTTATATGTATATATGATATACAATATATCACAGTTTGGGAAGTTGTTTGATATCAAAATGTGTTGACGTTGGCTTCATCTCATTAATGTGAGAACTCTAAGTCGCTTCGCGTCATGTTGTTACTGAGGTTGGCTAGCCTGTTCTGTATATGTCAAAAGTGACATTTCAAACTTAAGCCACAGACAAGGCACCATAGAGATTTGGAGGATAACGCCTAACGATATTATTATGACTTCGACCAAAATGCTTCATTACTGTAGGTTATTGTATTTCCTATGTTATTGATACTGTATTATGAAAACTACATTACTTTAATAAACTAACATAATTTAAAATATTTTTTCATCAGTAAACGGTAAGTAGGAAGGCCAAAGAAAAGATGGATGGATTGTGTGAAGAGTGATATGAAAGAAAAAGGAGTTAGTGATAGTGTGACGGGTGACAGGACAGAATGGAAGAACCAAACGTGTTGTGCCGACCACAAGTAATATGGGATAAGGGCAGGAAGAAGAAGAAGAAGAATAAACGCTGAGTAGCGAAAACATTTAAGTATATCGAAGTCATAGCAATATTGTTTCGTGATTAGATTCCAGAAAAATACAAAATTGCGTCTTTGCCTATGGTATTATTTGAAGAATGAATAATTATAGAATATACAATGGTTTAAATAATAATCGTAAGTTGGTCAACTTACGATTCATATTATTTTCTGGTGACATATATACTTCTTCTCCAGGTGTCACAACGTAGGTAGATAGAGAAAGACTCGTAAGAAGCTAGGATAGGGTCCGGTCGTCCTTGCAAGGCGAGGCTCGCGACGCGTTCTATGCTTCAGACCCGATCCCTTTAATTATATTTATATATAAAAAAACGTACAAAATGATTAATCAAAGACTTTAAAAGATGACAAAAAGAATGATCTCGGAGTTTCTTGTAGTATTTCTTCTCCGAGTGTCATAACTTTGGTAGATAGAGAAAGACGCGTAGGAAGCTAGGATAGGGTCCGGTCGTCCTCGCAAGGCGAGGCTCGCGACGCGTTATAGGCTTCAGACAATCTCACTATCACATGCCATAACAACATTGGTAAACTCTTTTTAATAATATTATCGTTGAAATGTAAACTTATATATTAGTCAAGATTTTTTTGTCATTATCCGTATTTGACTTTGGTATAATAAGTACCTACGATCGATTCGTCTACATTATCGATAAAGGTTTTCATTTTCATTTTCACATCACATCACATCTAAAAAATGTAGTAGCCATATTGTACCTATTGTGTTTTCTCGCAATAATTGTAGAGGCCATTGCTTTATTAATATTGTCCGATATAAAAAATAATATTTTTACTCGCACAATAAAAATATTGACTTAATTGTTATGAACGATAAGGAGTTGGTCGACATGGCAATGTAAACATTTTAATTCTTGTATATCTATACTAATACTAGATTCCCGCGCGCGGTTTCGCCCGCGTATCTCCCGTACCCGTGGGACGTTGTACTTCGTAATATAATATAGCCTATAACCTTCCTCGATAAATAGACTATCCAACACTGAAAGATTTTTAGAAATCGGACCAGTAGTTCCTGAGATTAGCCCGTTCAAACACACAAACTCTGCATCTTTATAATATTAATATAGATATCAATCTGAAGAGTTTGTTTGAACGCGCTAATCTCAGGAACTACTAGTCCGATTTTAAAAATTCTTGTTACGGGAACAGGAGTTACGGAAGTGAAACCACGAGCAGGAAACTAGTAGGTACATTAATAAGATCACCATTAGCTTCTTTAACATATTAAATGCATTGTTTTTGTAGAAAAACAAAAATAAAAAAATAGTTTCCTCTAACATCATCATCATCATCAGCCCGTATAACGTCCACTGCTGAACATGGGCCTCCTCCCGAGGGAGGGTATTTGCCATAATCATCACGGTTGGCAGGCGGGTTGGCGACCGTATTATTATGTTGTACCACACAAGGAAACGCTGCTGCCCGTTCCTTGATATACGATTATTATAGATGATGTTATAACAATCGGGACCAACGGCTTAACGTGCTTTCCGGGGCACGGAGGTTAGTCCCTCACCCAACCAGACCCGGAAAGAAATCTTAGAATTTACGCAAAGATTTCTTGTCCAATGTGGGGATCGAACCCACGACCTCCGAGACTTAAAGCGAGCCAAATACCGCTACGCTACGGAGGTTGTCTCTCTAGCATAATAATTCATAATAATATCTTCCGTTACAGGAAAGGCACATATACAAATAGCACCATATACAAGGGTATTAAGTAGGTACCTCATTAGTCTATATTACCAATCTATTACTTTACAAACTAACCAAAACATAAATATACTAATAAACATGCGAGTAGGTTTGTGCATCAGTCTAATTGAAACAATAAGTTCCCGAGATAGCATCGCACATACACACATACATGCACCGGCGAAGGTCAACTGACATACGGACATACGAAACATTGATACAGGCCGTATTTGTGTCGCTTTTAACGACATGACGCCATTTTCAAATTGAGGTCAGTGTAAAAAATACGACCGTATGTCTTATTGGGTATTAAAATCAGTGGGATTGTTTCCGTTTCCGATTTGTGGGACACATAAGGTTTTAGTAAGGTTGGCTAACAAGCGTGCGGCCGGCTCGATGGTAAGCGGTGGCCGTAGCCTATGGACGCTTTATCTTCATCATCATCATCAGCCCGTATAACGGCCACTGCTGAACATGGGCCTCCTCCCGAGGGAGGGTTTTTGCCATAGTCACCACGCTTGGCAGGCGGATTGGTGACCGCAGCGTTCAGCAGCGTTACCTTGTGTGTTACAACATAATACTGCGGTCACCAACCCGCCTGCCAAGCGTGGTGACTATGGCAATGCCCTCCCTCGGGAGGAGGCCCATGTTCAGTGGACGTTATACGAGCTGATGATGATGATGATGTTTTATTTATTGATTAATTATATGAAAATGTAACATACGTTTTATTTGTATTTGATCAAGAAGAACTCGATTATCTATTTTATAAGTAACTTATCTGTGATTCACTTGGGCAGGCAGCTGAAAATCAGCGTTGCAGTCGCCTCGCGGCTGTAACTATATGCTGAGCTGCTAGCCATTTGAACACACTATCATGTTTTGTAATATTTAATGTAAATTCATGCAATCCCTTTCGTTGCGTACCTATTTATTTTCTCATCTAGTAATTTTTTGTGTGTTCAATAAATGCTTTTTATTTCTTTCTTTATAATATTAGTAGGATTGAAATAACACAATACAGACGCAATTGTTAAATAATATTTACATAAAAACATTTTGAAACAAAGTTAGCTATTCCAAATGAATATATATCTGGTTAGTCAAGCTATTATTGAGAAATGTTTAGCTTAAATCGACTCGGTATTCGACTGCTACGAGTCATATTCAGTAAGCTATCCGCAAAATATATTACAATTATATTAATATTGTGTAGTCAAGCTTTCTCAATAAATATTTAGTTTAAACCATTTTGACGATGACTACTACGAGTCGGTTTTAACAGTCCATTCACCATTAATAATAATATTAATATATCTATTATGTAGTCAAGCGATTCTTAAGAAATTTTAAGTTTAATTAAAATCTGAGCTCGACTGCTACGAGTCTAACTTCGACTACGAACTACTGCTACGCAACAATGCGTAGTCGATAATGTCAAAATTATGATTAACATGTTTACTTTATATATTATGCCATTGAAAATATATTTTAGATACGATTACGAACTATGAATTATCCAATATTACTTTCCTATGACTTTTGACATATTTTAAATCATTGTATACCTATTCATACAATGTTTAAAATTAAGTTATGACTTTGTTTGACATTGATTTGACTTGTAGGTACTATTGTTAACTTTTACATTAGGTAAGTCATAATTCCTTAGCCGAGGTCCAAGTCCCACAGGGGGCACCCTCTGGCGCAGATAGCTTGTAGTTGTTAGCTATTTATTTAGGATGGAGCTCTGCTCGCCTTTATGCCTGGTGAAGTAGCAAAAGCCTCCTGACTTACTACATAATAACGCGAAAGTTTGTAAGTATGGATGGATGGATGGATGTTTGTTACTCTTTCATGCCAAAAGTATTGAATGGAATTGGCGAAATTTTGCACTGGGATAGGTTATACGCTGATATATAGGCTACAAAAAATAACGCTCTGATCCACTGGAGTATAGTAAAGTGGGTAAAACAGCTTGGCCCGAAAAAAAAAGTTAACATGATATTATCACTAAAGGTTATTAATTCGTTTAACTTTATTTGTTGTTTTATGTCTATAAATATAATCAGTAAAAGTATTTTAAAACTGTAGACAATTATTGTCAACGACACTAAATGTTCCTTAATCGTATTAAAAGTAGGTACTTACCTATTACTCATAATTTTGTACAGTCATGATAATTTAGTACATCAAGTGTTTTATCTAAAATAGTTTTAATAGTATCTATGATTACCTAACGCTCCCTCCAAACTCTTAAACGAAATTTCACAAAGCATATTCCAAACGACGTTCAATTTTAAACCTTACAATTCAAAAAATAGATATCTAAATACAACGGGCGGGCCATAACTAATTTTTTGATGCTTCGTTCATCATCGCTACAGCGCCATCTCTGCAAATTCCAACAAAATTTTTCACTGAACCATTTTCTTATAAGAACTACACACATTAACGTTTTCCTATGCACTGAACGCACACAGACACAGCGCTATACAATCGAACGCACCCACACGCCGAAGAAAAAAACGATAAAAAACTGCACACAAATACAACTTTCGTATACATACACTAGACAAGGATAGATAGAGTTTCGGTGAAAAAAATTAAATTCAAAAATCAATTCGAATTCGACTCAAATATAAATATTTTTTTTATTTTTAAATTTGTTCGATATTAGAAGTGATTTAAATTTGAATAAAGAATGACATAAGTAAGTAAAACTGAAACGTACGAGGTTAATACAAGCATGGACACTCACACAGATAAGGCTGTGTACAGATAACGTTGCATTTTGTCTGTGTAGTAGTGAGTGTAGAGCGACCGATCCGTCTTGAAATTTCATGCAATCGCTTAGCAGCCCACTCAGATATGAGAACTTGCTATAACTTTTATGAATTATTGATTGTTATTCAGTAAGATATTAAAAATTTATAACGCAACAATATTTTAAGGAATTAAAATACGGTTGATTTGTTCCTTCATTGCGAAAAAAAATGGTCTAGAACATGTTCTGCTGACAATTACTGATACCTATTACCCATTAAATCCGTGGCTTTATTAATCAAAATAGTATTCTATTTTTTAAATTAGGTTTTATATGATTCCACAGCATAAAATGAAAAATCTAGTTATTTGATTTAAAAATCTGTACCTAGATTTCGTAACTAAATCATACAGCTCTGCTATACCTTACAGTTGTCCCGAAATTTCCGCCAATTTTCCGAGTTTTTCGTCTGTCAATGCAAGTATCAAGATTGGTTTGGTTAGTTCTCGGTCGCAGTAAATACAAGGTAATGGGTAAGTACGCACGTCGACGTCTAGTACGGTGTGCGCGCCCGGTGCAGTCCCGCCTATGCACGACCGAGGAGCGTCGCATTTCCGTTCCCGACACACTACAGGACCACAACACGCGACTTAACCGCTAAAAACCTCCGAAAAATTAACCAAAATAAAAAAAATATTTTATAACAAAAAAACCACAGACTATATTTTATAATAATAAAAAAAATATTCATATCATTCGCGTAGTGGTTTCAAAAATAGAACAAAACATATTTTGGGATTTAGTGAGTTTTTGAATTCCGAATTTTTTCGAATTTCGAATATATAAGTGCGGTTTTAACATTGCTGGGATGCAAGACACATATCACATGGAAACTTAGGACCCGAACTATATTTTTATTTAGTATAAAATAAGTAACAAAAGGAATATTTTTGTGTATAGTGACTGTCGTGATGTGTTACAATATATTATGTTGTGACAGTGTTATCGCTGTGAAATACGGCTGAATGGATTTGTGATTACATGACGAGGTGACGCCGATTTGTTATTGCAACTTTTTTTCTTTTTTTTACAAAAATTACTACCCAAGTGTCAAACTGGACGGAAGAGGAACCGGCCACCTCTGACGCATGTAAGTACATTCGAATGATAATTCGCCGTCGAAAAACAAAGGATTTTTTTATTTTAACTTATTAATATGTGCCCTTAATCTTGCGTTCTCCTTGACTTAGCGTTGAGTTAGTGAGCGTGCGATGCATATGTAAACGCACGCGTAACGGTCGCTGTGTGCGTAGGGTTCACGCACATTTTTTTGTGTTTTCTTACTTCCCCCCACCACTCGCCCCACCTATACTCGTTATCGTTTATCTGTCCCACTCTTTTTCTATGACTACGCCGTTTTACATTGCGATGGTGTATGTGTGTGCGTGACCTGCACGTGTGTGCGTTAATAAATTGCAACCTATATTTTGATCGAAGGCCAATGACGGCATAGAGAAAACGGTTCTATTTTCAAATTTCTTCTAGATTTCCACATTAACCACCGTCAAACAGAAGGCTTTGATTATTTTTGAAATTTGGAATTCGAACTTTTTTTGGGAATTAGTTTTTTGGGGTTTTTAAGAAAAAAAAGTTCTAGAATGCAATTTAAAAAAGTTTTTATACATTTTTCAGTTATTACAATAATATACAATAAGTAGTTAATAACTTAAGCTAAATAATTAGTATGATAATGGGCGTTTTATTGTTGTAACGGCGATGTTTGCGGGATCGTAGGCTAAAATAATGCCGACGGAACTTATGACGTGCGCCTCATGACATATTATAAAAAGTTTTATTTGATTGTTAATTGATTTCGTGACAAATTTAATTTAATTTATTGTGATTAATATTTTGGTATAGATGCGTATTAAGACAAATACAGCAAACGTTTTTATGTACTACACTTTAACAAAGTATCCAACGTAAGCTTTCGAAAAAACTTTTCTTATAACATTTGTGAGAGGATTTAATAAAAAAAGTAATGTATAATATTATATAAATACTCTTTTCTTAGAAAAAAACATTTGGATTCATTTATATACAAACCAATTAGTATATTTAAAACAAAATTGTATTATAACACAATTATCTAATAACATGTAATTAATTTAAATCAATAATTAAAAAAAAGGTTCAATAATATTAAAACAGTATAATTTAAAACGTTAAATGAGGTTACATTATCAATATTTGACAGCAACGTGCAGTTTAAAAATAAAAAAGTGAATACAGCATTCAGGAAATGGCATACACATGTGCTTTGACATATAACTAAATTACTTTTCATTATTTAAAGTTCTTATTTATTTATTCTTTATTGGACACAGTAAAAACATAACATAAAGTTTATACAACAGAAACAACATGTACAAAGGCGAGCTTAATTCAATAGGTAATGATTTTTTTTTCGATTTTAAATATTAGCTTAATAAATTTTGATATAATCAGTTTTGATTTTATCTATCTATGTACTTTGAGCTTTCATGTAATAAAATACATATATATATATAAAACTAAAAGTAAGTTATATTAAACTAACAATTATAAATCTACGTTATATCGCAATATAATTACAATAAGTAGCTTTGATAATTTGTAACTAGGTTCATTAAGCCTTTTTCTTTGGTTATTTAAATGATAAAATATACCTCTCTAATGATTTTATTCATCAAAAGCTATTATATATAAATTGATTAGTTTATTTTTATATCGTGTTATGTCCATCTATAAATGACCATCAGTATATTATATATAATCAATATATTATATTCGCCGTTATAAGTAGGTAGGTTATTAAAATGATAACGTAATTAATTATTATACAAATTACAAATGTTTAACATGTGTTCTCAGAACATACAGTCTCATATATATTACATATTTAATATTTAAAATACATGTTTATGTTTTTATTACATTTATTATTTATTTGTGAAAAATGAATCCACTGATAAGCTATAAAACAATTAAATAATACAAAAGAAACGTTATACATACTCATTATTTTGACGCCGAAAGCTGAAATGTAAGCTGATAGTAAATTTATACATGTATGTATAGGTTTTATAAGAAATTTGTGTTATAAAACCTATACATACATATATAAATTTACTATCAGCTTACATTTTTAATTAAAACCAAAAACTCAAACAACATTCAAAATTCGAACTCAATCTTATAAATTCCAAGCATTACGAACTGATTCGAACTTTTTTTTATAAAGTTCAAGTTCGCGCCCTTCAATTTCCAGTCCTTGCGCTTGCTCAAGTGCGCCGGCGACTGTCAATGTTACTACATAACCTACAACTTGCTTCATCGGTCGCCATCTTGGTTTTAAGTCGTTTGAGCTGCGCCTGATGTCTTAACTACCAAGTTGTGTTGAACCTCTATAAGTTTATGCAATATGGTAGTAAACTTGGATTGTTGTAAACTTATATTTTAATAGGTTTAAGTTTAGGTTGAATAATATATTTGTAATATGTATATATGTATTGGACTAGTATTTGATATTTACGAAGTAAATGTCATTTGTTATATAGTTTATACATACATCTATAATACTAACTTCCCGCGCGCGATTTCACCCGCGTAGCACCGTTTATAATATTAGTATAGATATTTTGCAAGCTATAAATAGTGAAATATACTGAAGAAACGAATTTTGATATGTCTCCTATCCTCCTATCCTCCTGTCTCACCTATTACCTTAATCTGGCAAATAATTGTTTTAATTGATTTATTAAGATTTCTATCGTTCACTTTGCAACGAATAAGTATCAGATAGTATAATTAAAACGATGAATGAACATATGTAATTAAAATCATTCAATACATTAACATTGTACATAGCTATAATTTAAAACTGCTCTAACTAGGTATTTCATTTTGCAGTCTAAATTGCATACCTACTATGTCAAAAGTACCTATGAATTTATTTGTGAAGTAGGTGTTAAACCTGTCAAATTTGACACCCACCCAATAAAGCGATTTAGCTAATAGTCAAACTTGTAAAAATTATATTAAACTAGCAGTCACCCTCAGGTCAGGTTTACCCCGCCTAGATAACGTTCCCGTAGAAAATTTAACTTAAAATATAGCCTATGACTCTCACAATTTACGTGACTTTCTATTGGTTAAATAATTTTAAAAATCGGTTCAGTAGATCTAGAGATTACACCCTACAACGACACAAACTCACAAACTTCACCTCTTTATAATATAAATATAGATATAACCATCTACCAATTCCAAGTTGTAAGCGCTAAATAATTTAGTCCAAACAGCTTAACGTTAAGTTATGTAAGTCGGCTAGGTGCGCCTGCGCCGAGGCCAAGGCGAAAGTCGCGATGTCGGCGCGCCGCCGCTAGATGGCGTTAGTAAGTATGTGTTATTATGTAACTCGGAAACTTTATAGTGTCGTAGCATCTTGAATGGGATATAAGCTATCGTTAAACATCCTGTTTGATGTAATGTGTTGTATGTATGTATGTATGTATGTGTGTGTAAGAAATATTTTCTCTATGGTTTTAGATTTTGTTAGTATCTTTTTCTTTTTAATTTTTTCACTAGCTGAGTTTTTGCATAAAACTAGTATTCTTGTCAACCCCTCGTGCTAAGCCTAAATGCTTGTATTACGAGTGGGTTCACGTCGGTAGTGCAATGGATGGGGATCGATCCGGCGACGACAGATTGCAAGCCTGACGCCCTAGCCTTTGAGCTAGGGCTGCTTAAGTAGAATCTATTTGTAAGATGTAATAAATACATTTACTTTAAGTTTATTGTGTACATTAATAACCCAATAACTCAAACAAACTTGACTAAATATCAAAATTGAGATTAATAAATTCAGACCACCGGCAAGACTCGAGCCTGCATTTTAGGTATAGCCCATTAGGGGCCTTAACTAATTAGGCTACGGTGGAACCCTACCGATCATCCAAATTTATCAATCTCTTTTATAACACGTCTCTAAGGAGAATGTTAAATATATCAATCTCTTTTATAACAAAGAAATTAAAACATGAATTAAAAATCTTTACTTATATTATTAAGGTTAAGAGTTTGTTTGTTTGCTTTTCTGTACTGGTCTGATTTGAAAAATCTTTCATAGTTATAAAGCTACGTGATCCAGGCAACTTAGGCCAAATTTCCCGTTCCTGTTGGAATTTAATAAGCCTATGTCATCCGGGGATAGTGTTGCATCCCAATGGCGAAAGAATTTTTCAAATCGGTCAAGTAATTTCGCAGCCTAATCAATACAAACAATCAAATAATTCCTCTGTAAAATATTAGTTTAGATTATTATTATTTCAATTCATAATGGTAAAAAGTTCCTAAGGTCTGGTAATAAATGTATTGATAAGGTATCAACTTTAAATACACAATTACAATTTTAAATACACAATTTATAGGTAGCCCTTATATAATAAAATGTCAGCTCTATTCAGTCCCAATCAAACCTTAAAAGGGCTGAACATCTTTAAGTAGGTAACAGTTTATCTTTGACAAACCTTTGTATATATTTAACTTCTTTATCTTTTTAAGTTATAATTGATTGATAATTAGGCGAATTCAAAAGGCAATATTCCAATAAAGAAAAAACTACAAGCTACACGAAAGCTACTGGCTCTTAAAAAACTAAAAAGCAAGCATAGACTATTAATTTTCAACACCTTTTTTTACTAGATTACTGCGCGCGGTCACACCCATATAACTTCTGTTACAGTAGGAAATTCATAAATATAGAGTCTAGCCTGCCTCAAGGCTATCTAACATTGTAAGATTTTTATATATCAGTTCTATAGTTCCTGCGATTAGCGCGTTCAAGCAAACAAACAAACTTTTCAGCTTAATATATTGGTATAGATTAAACATCGAAATTATATAATCCTTATTTTTTGCCTAAATGCAGCTGCTAATTTTAGTTAACAATATTTTGTATCTACAACCAAATGAATTTAATTTACTTATCGAACACTTGTCAGGCTGTATACAAAACGGTCAGTGTCATAGCACATAGACTAGTCCTTCAGCGGCCATCTTGACATATTCCCGCGTTAATGTCGGCTGCGCATTGACCGAAAGATTGTTGCTATATTTATTACATCATTTTAATTTAACATTTAGCAATTTATTTTGTGAGTTAAATGATAAATTAATACTAATAAATGTGAAATTAAGCACGTGTGTCAGTATGCTATCTTGAATATGCTATAATATTGCGTATTTTGAAGATTTTCGGTTAGTATAGGAATTGATTAGACAGTTAAAAATGACTTAAAACTACTAGGTATAAGGTAGCAAAGAAAATACAAGAAAAAATGTAGTCAGAAGCTGTAGAAGAAAGCATTTTATCTATACTAATATTATAAAGAAGAAAGATTTGTATGTAAGTATGTTTGTAACGAATTAGCTCAAAAAGTACTAGACCGATTTTAAAAATTATTTCACCATTTGAATGCTACATTATCACTGATTAAAATAGGCTATATTTAATTATGAAGTTCCCACGGGAACGGGAGTTACACGGGTGAAACCGCGCGCGGGAAGCTAGTATAAATATATGTCAATTATTATTTATCCGAATATAAGTAAATAAGTTCTTCTTATAACTATTATAAGAAGTATTTACACTAACTTCTTTTAATAATAATTTTTATTGACTCTAATTTCTTCCAACAAATTTTATAAGAAAAAGTTAATTTATGCCCCATGAGGCAACTTTTTCCTACAAAATATACTAAGGGTAACTATGTAAGTGGGGACCTCTACTTGTACTGCAAGTAAAACCGTTTAGGTTTAACAACACCCAAAATTTCCAGACGCATTAAAACAGAAAACTGAAACCATAAGTCTGCTTCACAAATGAACGATTTAATTAAACGCTAACATCTGTTCAACACACAGACGAACGCAAGTACAATAAGATATTAATATCAGAGGAAGAATCACATAAGACTTTGGTAACGTTTTATAAGATATATAGATATGTCTTCAGAAAGTAATAAGAATCGTAAGATAGATTATATATAGATAAGATTTGTAGTTAGTTGATGCGTCGGAAGCATTTGGTCGTAAGTACCAGTTTACGACAAAGGCACATACGACCTTATGCTTTTAACCTCTAAACATATTAACTTAATTCTGTTGAGACCCTCAGAAATATCACTAAATAAAATAAAATATACCTCCAACTTTTCGCGATAAGCTCAAAAACTAATTAATGGATTTTCATGCAGTTTTCAATGTATAAAATTATAATGAGCACGGTTTAGGTTAATAATTTATCAAGGTTTCTGCGACGCCGGCTGGTAGACTACAACAACAAACTTAAATACATGCGAACTGTTAACAATTGTCAATAATGTATATACATAATAAATGTGTCAGCCAATATGTTTGTGAATTGGCATGTTAGTTAAGTATAAAGCATGAATAAGATATATTTTAAATTACAGTATGGGCTTAAAAACGCCGTAGCCCAATGGCTAGGGGCGTCGGTCTTGTGATCTTGTCGTCGCCAGTTCGATCCCCACCCATTGCACTACCGACGTGAACCCACTCGTAACACAAGCATTTAAGCTTAGCACGAGGGTTTAACAAGAATACTAGTAGACTATGCTAGTAATCTTAAAAAATAAGACATCATCTCTAATAATCAATATTTCAAAGTTCATGACTTATGCTCTCCACACTTAGATCCCACGTGGCCTCCAGACAGTAATGAAATGAACCATAAACGAAGAAAAAATACTTTACTTTCGCTGCTGTCAAAATTGTGTGACCTCTTTAAGTTTTGGCCTTTTTGCCTTGACGTCTCGATTTCCTGGTGATTCATTTCTTTATGATGTATGTAATTGAAATATATATTTTAATATAAGTAGCATAATACTTCTGTGATTGTGATAAGAATATGCTAACTCTTAATAAGTAAGTATTTATAAGACAGGATTGCCTAGTTTAGGCATAAAAGTAAGTTATTTATTGTGCCTACTAGATTATTTACACTGTAGGTATACTGTAAAATGTAAATGTCATTATAGCTGTAAAATCTCGCGTGTGAATTAAATTAAATTTAAAATTTATATAAGTATTTTTACCTTTCAAATCCAGACTAATATTATAAATGCTAAAGTTACTGTGTCTATACGCTCAAATCTCTTAACTGATTTAGATGGTATACGTTAGGCAAGGACATAGCTAATGCCCGGAGGTAATTATTTGATGTGGACAAAAGCTGGTCATAAAGTTAAGAATATCTATGCCATAAACTGAGACCTACTTTACCGATTCAGCTGATTATTTATGTGTTTTAAAAAGGATGGTAAGATTGTTTATAACTAAAATGTTGCCAAAATCCAACGAAAATTACACAACAGAACGTCGACCGACGCCAGGTATGAACAGCTAAAGCAATACAAAAATCGAAATTCAAAAATAATTATTGTAAAACCGTTAAAAACATAATCTCTATTATAATAATAAATCGAAATCCAAAAACGTGTATTCCAAATTCAAAATGGCTGCATAACGGCGATCCTTTGCTCACACCTGCTCCCGCGCAACCTAGATTCTTGTTCACGACTGGTCGGAGATTTATTTTAATTGCTCAATAGTATTTGACCTTGTTCGCTTGTCTATGGCAGTTTAGTGTATGTTTGCGATACAGCCATTTATTGCCTCTGCATTATTATTTCAAATTTCGAAGGTTTAACATTTAAACTGTCAGATTTATGTGGGTATTAGATTCCTATAGTTTATGGTTACAGTGAAATGTCAAATGGCTGTAGTGAATTGGTTAGAATTACGTTTTTCAATCGTTGATCATTTTATTTATACGTTTTACGTAGGTATTAAAGATGTAGGTACCTACTCGCTAATACGGATTTGATATTCTTTTAATCGAGATTGTATTTTCCACTATTTTCTTGTATATCATTACCTAAATAATTGTATTTTCACAGCAAGACATGTAAAATACTACTTTTGCAGCTATTATTATACAATAGTTCTTAGTTGTTATTTGTAAAAATGATAGTAAATAAATATCAAATTATTATATTTAGATACGAGTAAGCAATGTTTTTGAAAAATCTCATTTTTCTAATGAATTGTCACTTTATAGAAAAACATATTTTAAATTTTAAATGGATTTAACTAGAGATAAAGATATCGTTCTTTTTTTATTACATAATTTCCCTTATAACTGAGAAAAGTCAACATTTCTCAATCACCCACAGGGACTCTTGCTCAGGTGGTTGCATAGTATGTAGTTTGTAAACATTTTAATGTACTAAACTACATGAACTGGTAAAGTATCAAATGCCTAGTGGCTAACTACATATCGCTGCTATAATTTGATAGTAGCACAAAATAAAGTTATGATTCAACGCAAATTGATTGTAATATCAAGGAACTAAAACTCACTATCGAAAATTTACACATTTTGCTTTGTGTCACTATCATATTGAAGCAGCGATATGGCAGTCCAAAAAAAGAACTTTATTGCGATGGAATAAGACATTAGAAATAGTATAAATTGAGACAAACATCGATAAAGTCATTTTTATATATTTTATGTTAATACAAATTTATTGCCATAAATATTATCATAGTCTGCGTTTCATACAAAATACTTTAACTTCCTGAATCATAATTTGTAAACATAAACATAACAATTTATGTGTTTGTAAACATGTTGAGATCTCCTGTTTATAATATTTTGACAATTTGCCAAACAAATTGATGATTAACTGAATTTTTTGTGTGATTATCATTTATTAATTAGTCAGAAATATAAGATCCGAAAAGTATTCGTCATTTTCTGTAATTCGGCCTTACGCCCGGTAAAAAAGCAAAACCATCGGGGCTAACAAGGTAAGTCTTGGCGAAAAAAAAAAACTCCCGTACATTACATGTAAAACATGGTACAGTTTATTTAAATGCCTTTAAATCAAAAATATAAACTGAATGAACCTAAACATAAATTTAAATGTAAAATGAATTATCTATTCTATACTAATACAGAATCTCAGTATCAGAATACTAACAAAGAACGCGCGAATCTCAGCAACTACTGGTCCGTTTTGAGAAATTATTTCAGTGTTAGATGGCCCAGTTATCGGAGTCATATTTACTATGAAGTTCCCACGGGAACGGGAGCTACGCTAGTTAGTAATAATGTCGTGACAGCCAGCTTATTAGGTAAATCTTTCAAAAACTACTAGCCAAGCAACCTACACTAATCTACACATAGGTACATAAAATTATACAACATATATCTTAATAAGATAAGTATGACCGTTCTATAGCCCATCGAAAGCAGGCAAAAAGACTAAAGCCTACATCGCGAACTCAACGAAAATAAAACATTAAAAACAAAACACGCCTCAACAATAATTTCAAGTAGCGAAACTGAAATCAAAATGGCCGCGCGATCAGTTTATCTATCGTAAAATAAATTCTCAGTACACTACGACCGGTGTAAGATGAACTGCTGTGCGCTTGCGCAAAATCAATGATACATCAGATTATAGTGTTTTATATCCGTTGCATTTAATTTATTCTATGATAAGATGCATTATTAAAATAACAAATACTTTCGACTAGTTTTCTTGCTAGAGCTTTTGACTTTTCGATTATTATTTATTAAAATCTGGCGCATAAATAATAACAAGCTTGATTACACAATTATTATTAAACAAGGGCTTGAAAAAGTCCAGTGTATCTACTTCCAATTTTGTTATTTTGTAACAAACTCCTTTATAACTTTACAGAACTATCTGTTATAGTACATTACGATATTAGTGCGTTATGATGGTTATAACATGCGAGGCGGAATTTCAGCCCGTGCCGAAGGCGAGGGCGTAATTGAGCCGAGCATGTTATAACCAATACGCACGTATATCGTACGACGTTTTTTAACACATTTGCGAGGAAACAGAAAAACAAAGCATTTTTCACAATACAAGTACAAAGTAAAGAAAATTTGAGAAAAATGGCGC
This sequence comes from Nycteola revayana, assembly GCA_947037095.2. NCBI lineage: Eukaryota > Metazoa > Arthropoda > Insecta > Lepidoptera > Nolidae > Nycteola > Nycteola revayana. The sequence continues at coordinate 11,525,415 of OX344851.2, read as the reverse complement.
GAGGATTATTTTCTGCCGAAGCTGCGTGAAAATGTTGGCAAAGACGTTAGAGCATGCAGCCAAGTTTTTAAATTACCGAATAAACTGATTTTTTTATTTTAAATAAACTGAATCTGTGAATGCACACTGTTGCTTTCCCGCCATTTATTTCCAGTTCTTTTCAGAATTGCCATGTCTTGAACTAGTGGTAGGCATAGAGATAGTAATAAAGAAATTTTTGACTTTGACTTTGTATAAAATATAACAGGTACCATTTATAACAGAAATATTCACATATAAATCAGCTTCATATACTCATAGTAGAGAATCTCTTAACGAGAAATGATGCGGTGTACTGACCATCTAGCATCAGCATAATATATGAACTACTTGTTACCCCGCGGTCTTACCCGATTTATTCTGCTCCAGTAGGTCAGAGCGTAATGTTTTGTAACCCATATCTTAATTTAGCTTTTAAACTGTTCTAGTACAAAATTTCAGCTAAATCCGTCCAATAGCTTTTGCGTGAAATAGTTATAAACATCCATTAATACTCACATACTTTCGCGTTTGTAATATTAGTAAAGCATACATCGGTCTTTTCCAGAATAAAGATCTTTCTAGAAGTCAAAAAAATGCACGATGGATGTTTGTTACTCTTTCACACAAAAACTACTGAACCGATTTGTCTGAAAGTTTGCACGAGGGTATTTTATAAGCTATATTACATATAAGCTACAAAACATCACGCTCCGACCCACTGGAGCAGAGTAACGCGGGGCTAAAGCATATATTTAGTTTCAATATACGGTGCGGGTCTACGTACGCTGGTTCTAGTGTAAATATCGTGTAAAATAATTCCGGAGCAAAAACCGATGCGCCTCATCCGTCTGTGCTTAAAACGAGAAATAAATAAGTTGATACAAAAACCTCGCCAGGTTGTAATAGACTGAGATCCCGTGAAGCAAACCTGTTCTCAGTAAGCATCATAATTTAAATTAAATCAGGCGATAATTCAGTCAAGAATAACTAGGAAAGATTACAATATGACAAAATTTAAATTATTTTGAATTCTTATGAGACATTTTGACGATGTAATACTTACACTAAAGTCATTATAACAATGTTTCATTTTTGTAGGTAAATTAGTTGTTTAAGAGTCAACACGTTTTTGTCCATGTATTGCGAGATACGACTTCTACAACTACTGCTCCGGTGTCACTGTGGTTATTATAGTGACTTCTGGGATCTGGTGTTCTAGGTTCGATTTCCACCTGGGAAAATTATTGTTGTGAAACACAAATATTTGTTCTGAGGCTGGATATGTGTCCCCATAGTGACACATGGATTTATTTACCTATTGCATAACAGCTGATATACATGACATGTTTTTATTTTTTATCATTTCTTTTCGTTACCTTTTTTATGACCTATGAGAAAATTACTACCTACTCATTATTTGAAATAAATAGAGCTACCTTTGTTTTGTTTTTTGTATAGCGTTGATTATTTCATATCAGCTTACATGATAAATATTCTAAAAAAACCTTTCTGTTACTATTAGCCTTGAGGAATTATTTCATTGACAAAACACAGTCCTATAATCAATAAACGTTACACGATAGCCCCCTATTTTCCACATCAACAGAGAATCGAATGAAATGTTCGCAATTCCAAACATAAAATAGTAATATACCAATAAAAATCATTTTATATACTTACTTACATCCTCAATAAAGTCCGTACTGATTTTACGACAAACGGCTTTCGCTTAAACCTCAGTTTCGGGACGAGTTCAATAAAACCGGTCTCCCCGACCTACCGTACACTGATATTACTTGACTACTTGACTCACGCTTAAAAACGGAGAAAGCTCGGCCTTGGAAAGATACGCACTGAGATTATAACGAACTTCCTTGTTCGAAAATTGAAATTTTAAATATCGAATCTTCTGTCTCAATTGCACATGTGAATTAAAATGAAACAATTCGTTCTTAAATAAAAAAAGTATATTCGATTGGACGTTCTAAAGTCAAATCCAAACTGGAATAGGAGGAATAGTACAGGACGCAGAAATAAAATCCTGTACTATGGAGTATTTTAATTTTTATATGTACAATAATCACGAATAACAACAATAACTATCTTAAAACTTAAAGTATTAATTTTGTGACCATGAATTATGTGTTTGTTAAGTCCCTCACGACACAATGACATGAATTGATTTCCCTAGTTATCTTAAAAATAAAAATAAATATATAAAAAAGTACCTAGATGTCATAATTTGTACAATCCATTGTTTTCATTTTAGGCTGGAGTTCTGCTCGCCTTTATACCCGGTGAAGTATCAAACGCCTCCTAGCTAACTACATAATGTCCGACCGAAATAAAAAACGTTTTAATGTATTTTAATCTCTTTAAATATACGGTATTTTTGCAATTTATTTATTTTCACTATAAAAATACAATTCCACTTGAATAACTAAATACACTTTAAGTACAGTCATAGTATTTATGTTTGTGTAGGTACTTGCATCAACACCTGCTGCGCTGGTTTCAAGGAGATTGTATCCTTGGCCTCGATTCCTATAGTGATTCAATGTCCTTTTGATTCTGTGATGCAGTAGAATTTATTTTATATTGAACAACTGGTTGTATCCCGCGGTTTTATACGCGTTGGATTGCGACTCTGCTCCAGTGGGTCGGAGCGTGATGTTTTGTAGCCTATATGTTAATTCAGTTTATAAATTATTTCCGTGCAATTATTCAGACAAATCCGTTTAGTAGTTTTTTGTGTGAATGAGTAATACACTTATGAAAGAAGTAGCACTTAGTAGGATCTGAAATATTTATTTTTTATGTGTATGTAGTAACAAAATTAAATGTTAGAGACGATATTCTAAGCGTTTGTAGCTTATAATTCTATTTATTATTTTGTAGTCTAATTAATATTATAAAGAAACAAGATTTCTATTTTTGGATCTTTGTTTTTAATTAAAATGCTGAAATCTTATTTTACTAAATTAAAAAAATCTATCATCATAGAAATATATATCATATAGCTTTATCCCGGAACATAATAGGTTAATAAAGTTCCCACGGAACGGGAGCTAAGCGGATAATATCGCTAAGAATCTTATTCTTATTCATAACTCTTTAATTATAAAAGAAATACTTAATACTGAATTAATAATTTCATTACATTTCAACGTAAAAATATCTCGAAATGAAATAAAATGTTGTTTTGCTCTGTAGGGTAAATGCACCAATGATCGTCCCGCCCAAAGCTACCGGCGTTCTTTAGCCGCTGTGAAATGAGCTGCACAGTGCATATACCAGTTATACAACTCACATAGTTATTATTTGTGTGGGTCAGTGAACTGGTATTCATAGCTTGATCACTTGTTTAATATTATTCTAAGAATGTTTTCTTTTAAATCGATACTTAGTTTTATAGACACCACAAAAAATTGGTTGGACTATTTTTAAACGGAATGCGGATAGTAATATTAATACTTTATTCATACCAATCCTTACAGTGTGCTTAATAGCTAGCAAAGTTCACAATATTTAAGGCGTACCTACAGAAATATCTAAACTAGATTGTAGGCCCTTTGTTTTTCAAGTCATGTTAGGATTTTTTTATGCCACTCAGATGCTTATATTATCAATATCAATATCCATTGATATGGATGGTATATTTAACATTTTTTGAATACTTTACGGAAAAGTTAACGCATACTTAATGTCAAAATTGTTTTGAAAAAATAAATAAAAAGAATGGATGGTATAGTTAAATATATTAATAAAGCATAGGTACTAATTGCTTCGTTCTAGTAATAGCAAAAGCCACGTGTCTACATATATGTATCCGAAAAAACTAAATATATTGAAAATGAAGTATATTAATTGTTTTAAAATAATATAGTGTATCTTGTATTTCGCAGATAAATTAATTATATTCTGTATTATCAATAAACTATACTACCGCGCGTAGTTTCACCTTCGTTAATTCTGTACCCGTAGAAATATCATAATTAAATAAAGCCTATAGCCTTCCTCGACAGCTTGATAGCCTAACACTCAAAGCTTTTTTCAAATTGGGCCAGTAGTTCCTGTGATTACCGCGTTCAAGTAAACAATCAAATAAACTCTTCAACTCTATATTTTAAAGTATAGATATAAAATACTAGTCTTCCGCGCGCGGCTACACCCGTGTTACTCCCGTTCCCGTGGGAACTTCATTATTAAATATAGCCTATAACCTTCCTCGATAAATGGACTATCCAACACTGAAAGATTTTTGAAATCGGCCTAGTAGTTGCTGAGATTTGCGCGTTCAAACAAACAAACAAACAAACTCTACAGCTTTATAATATTAGTATATATTTACCTATCTCATAGATAAAAGAACCTAAACTATAATAAAACAACAAAAACAAAGACTAACTTGCTTTAATGTATCACAATTTATTACAATTAGACTGTACAATAAGTCTTACTCGTTATGTTCTTACAATATTCTTCTTTCAACAATACCATGCCTTTGAATGTGTATGGAAAATAAATAAAATAAACCAACATCCATCAAAAGGTGCTTTTACCCGACAAACGCACATGCGTTCTCTTGTATGCGGGACAAATAATAAAAATGAAATAACGTAGTTGATTGACCGGCTAGGGCTGTGTCTTGAAAAACAAAAAAAAATAAGCACTATGTCTTAGACTATTTTTTTTTTCGGACGGACTTATGTTAGTCACGAGGCTTTTGCTACTTCACCGGGCATAAAGGAGAAAATTGGTCCAGCTTTAATACAATTGAGTCTTGTGCAACTGTCTATCTTTATTATAGACTATAGCGGTCAGGAGACCATTGTTTATATCGTTGTCAATTGTAAAATGGCGCGCATAGCAGTCACAGATTAAATACAGCGAACCGTATCACAAAAACAAAATGAAAATATTATCTATATATATAATAATGAATCCCTATTTCCCTTGGTCACGGTTCATCACGCGTAAACGGCTACACCGATTTCGATAATTCTTTTTTTCGTTGTATTTTTCATTGTCAGGAGAAGGTTCTTATAAAAGAAAAAAATAAGAAAATTGCGCGGAAAATTAGAAAAATTAAGAATACTTAACCGAATTAATGTAGATATGCCTAATCTACATTGTCCCGTATTAAAATCACAGATCAAAATGCAACGCAACTTATTACCAAAAAACAAATGAAAAAAAAAGGCAATCGATTCGATTGGCATTCATCAAAATGTTTGTCACTTGTTTTCATATTTCTCTTTTTTTTTGACAAATGACAGTTGACGTTCGCTTATACCAGTTCTTATGTCATTCAGTTTTATTTATGCGTTATTGTCTATTATTCTATTAATACGATGGCTACTTGTTTGGTAGGTAATGATCTTTCTACTTTTACAAGTTATACTGGTTTGTAATGTTGATGTTTTTGTGTGTTAGTATCGTCTTACGTTCATTTTGTTTTGTCGAATGCCTTTGGTCGTTTTCTTAATGAAATAATTATGTATGGATAGGGTAAGAGGTGTTTTCAATAAGTAGGTATGGAAAATAGGTTGTAAATTATATAGAATGTAATTGCTACGAATATATTAAAGTTGAAGAGTTTGTTTGTTTGAACGCGAACCACAAAAACTACTGGTCCTATTTGTAAAATTCTTTCAGTGTTAGATAGCCCATTTATCGAGAAAGGCTTATAAGCTTTAAACAATTATCGAGTTTCAAAGGAAACGGGATACATTTAATAAGATTGAACGCATGCTCGGTTGTCAAAAACACTTGACAAAACCACCAAGTTTTGGGATTTTGCTCAAAAGCTCACATGTCCATCAAAAATAAAAAATAAATAGATATTCACATATTGATTAGCAAGAATATAGGTATTAAATGTGATTTGAAAATGAACATTCGAAACTTAAATTGTGACGATGAAAACGATGAAAATTGCCTTTCAATAACCACTTAAGATTTCAAGTCATGAAAAGATAACTGATGTGTATCTGTTTCTTTTTGTAATCAGATTGTGACAAAAGCAAAAGAAATAAAAATGTTTTGTGGTGAATGGCCGCGGCGGCAGTACAGGTTTGAACAGGGTTGTTCGTTGCCTGATGATAGCTGGTTATGTACTTGAATTACGTTATTAAATATAGACTACCTTTATATTGCTACTTCTTGATTTTTTTAACAATTTACGGCAATGTTAACGTACAAAATTTTAAATGAAGCAGCATATTTAGTAGGTATGGTTAAAAATTAAATTATTCTCCAATTTTAAATAGTATAAAACAAGATCTGTAACACTACGAAAGAAATTTTGATGCTGTTTTTTTTTATAGATAGAGTGATTCACGAAGAAGGTTTATATGTATAAAACATCAGCATAGCACCCGTGCGAAACCGGGGCGGGTCGACAAACTTATAAATACTACAAATAAATGATTATTTAATTTCCAGTATTTAATTACATTGTGTGTTTAGCTACTATGGTACCTAAGTAATTGTTTATTTAATTTTGTATTTAATACATTAAAAACAATATTTTTAAATATCGTATAGAAATGTAACAACAAGAGACCGCAGTTTTATGTTTGAAATATGTTTGCTTATATAAATAAAGTTTTTTTTTATATACCTATCGTTTATAATTCTATAATAAATTTTCAGTCTAAGCATTATCTTACATCTAAATTATGTAAGAAACTGGACAGCCCTGCGTAGTGGATGCGTCAGCGCAGGCAGTTTGACAGCTTTTGACTCGCGTTCGCTTTTTGAATTGTGGGCGTAGAACATCTTTTTTGATTCGATTGGCTCAGGCTGCCAGTCATTCTGCCTCTTTCATTTTATTTTTTTATTCATGTATACATGTTTAGGTTATTAGTCAGTTTGATAGAATATTAGACGTTTTGGAAACAGTAAAAATAGTATAATGTTATGACGATGTAACGGAGTTTCATATTTACCTGAATCAAAAATATATTGCTTCTTTCTAATAATATTGTAATAATATGTTATGTTCAAGAATAAAACAGAAAATAAATACTTCTAGACAATTTACAGTAATGTACTAAATTTTAAATTAAATAACATACCTACTTAAATTTTTTTTTATTTACTCACTTAACTTGCACATTTTGTGGTATCTTTTGTCACAAGCATTAGTTGTACATATTTTAGCCATAAGATATTTGTGGCAATTATAGAGCACACATTTCCATCTTTGATAATTTGTCAATTTATATGAATATAAAAAGTGTATTCATCTTATTCCTTTTACCAAAGTCATTTTATATTCTACATCGTAACATCGATCACAAAACCTCAACACATTATATTACATACTATCATAATGTTCTGAGATAGGAATAGCCGTTATTCTACTTTACGTCGGTGATATAGTTACTCTTTCTCATAATATACTTTACTGTTTACAGTAAATCTATTTAAAAAAGGAGTTTTTGGGGGCGATGGAAAAAGGCGCGAGCGGCCATATTGAATTGAAAGGTTATATTTTTTTAATAATTTCTAAACAGTTGACTTTGCGACGAGGTCAATAGGACGACAATATTGCGCGACTCCTCCCTCCCCCCAGATCAAAAACATGACTTTTTAGTAACATTCCCCGGACAACAAAAAAAAGAAAAATAAAAGTGAAGGAATATCATATTGTAGTCAAATCTATGTTAATTATTTACAAAACTAAGTTAAATTACTCAGCACTGTGCATAGATAGAGATGTTACATTTTATTATTAGATAAATACTATAATTATTGATTAAGTTGAGTTTATTGAGTTATTTATCGATAAATATTAGTCATACAGTTTAGTAACCTCTTTTAGTTGCAAATGCAATTGTTAATAAAATGCTATTGAACTGATTAAATGTTGTTGTATGTTATAAACATTGTGCACTAATTATTTTATTATTATTTTTATTGTTAACTAGCTAGATGCCCGCGATTTCTTCCGAATAAATTTCGATTTCTTCAAACAGATTTTGCCACCGATTTTCATTCCCGATTTTTTATAGTCTGTTTTAAATGTCCGAAGATAAATTTTAATATTGATAGTACAGTAGAGACTGTCTAAATTGTCCGCTGAAATTTTTATCTTACCATTGAAATTGAAGTCAGCCAGTGACTGCTCTGAGCCGACCTCCCATTCCCATAAGCGCGCACTCTTGCGCAGGTTGCTTTGTTAGTAGTTTCTAAACCATTTCTTGAGGCTGGAGCTTCTGCTTGTAATCATAAAAAAGTACAGGCTTAGCATTATGAAAAGCGATATAATTTCCATACTTTTTATATATAATGCTTTACCTATAGCATTAGAAACCCCCATATAATAACATAGGGGGTATTAATGCTGTGATTATGTTATATCAACCCTTTATTTTTGTGTAATGACAGGTAGAGCTTACAGACAATGTTTGTGATGGCACCGTAATACTGGGGTTCCACAGTAATTATATTAGGTATTATTTAAAAAGGTAGGATTGTAGGTAAATTTTCCTTGTTTAATTTTTAATATGCTGTTTTCTATTGGTCAATTTTAGTTATGGATTATTGTTTACTAGCGACCCGCCCCTGCTTCGCATGGGTGCAATGCTTATACATATAAAATTTCCTCTTGAATCACTTACATACATACATACATTCATTCACGCCTCTTTCCCATAGGGTTAGGCAGAGACCACTTCCTTCCACTTACTACGATTTGACATACCACTGTCGCCTCTTCTACATTAATTAATCTCCTCATGCATGTCCTTCGGTTTAGGGTACTTTACACCTGGCCTTTCTTAAAAACGTCCTCGATTTGAACGTGGAACGTCCGCCATGGTCTTCCCTTTCCAACACTTACGTTTAAAAAAAACGCATCAAAATCCGTTGCGTAGTTTAAAGATCTAAGCATAGGGACAGACAGACAGCGGGAAGCTTTTGTTTTTTTTTCGGCGAGTCTTTTGCTTCCTCACCGGGCATAAAGGCGAGCAGAGCTCTCTAGCCTTAATAAATGGTTTAAAAACTACAAACTAAGCAACCTGCGCAAGAGGGCGCCCCCTGTGGGGCTTGGACCTCGGCTCAGGGCGGTCGCTAGCGATGAGATTGGGGGATTATGACTTTTAGTATTTTAGGGGAGTTTTGTGCAACTGTCGCTCTACACAGCGGGAAGTGACTTTGTTTTATACTATGTAGTGATATACTACTTATATGTAAGTACGTGTGGGAACTATAATTAGATTAATTATATTGTTTAAAAAAATACTTACTTGTATAACACTTTACAATAAGAACTTTGTTTTGATTTTTTTAATAAAAAAAGAAAAGTATAAGAAAAGTAAGGGCTATTATGGTTTCATATTTTTTGATTCAAAAGATAAACCAAATTCTCAACACGAAAAAATTGGCGAACATAACCTAAGTCAGTTTGAAGCTCAGTCGCCACTCGACGAAATATAAGATGTTTCAGCAACAAAGACGGCTGGATCGATAATGGTGAGTGGACGAATCGACGGCGACCTATAAAACTGCTAAGATGTTAGCACGAGATGTGGAGGAGAGTGAAATTTTGTGGATACGGTATTTTAAACACCTTTTTTTTGTTAATTTCAATACCGATGAGAAATATTGTTGATGCTACAAGTAATTATACACTTACTGAATATCGCGTGCGGATTCAGCTGCGTAGCTCCTGTTTCCTCGCCCTCCCGACTATTAGTTTGCTAAGAATCTTCCGATGCCCTTGTAGACCCGAAGTCCCAGAGGCCCGCAAACTGTAAAGTAGAGCGACAATTGCACAAAACTCCCCTAAAGAAACTAAAAGTCATAATCCCTCAATCTCCCCGTCAGCGACCGCCCTGAGCCGAGGTCCATCTCCCACAGGGGACGCCCTCTTGCGCAGGTTGCTTAGTTTGTAGTGTTTAAACCATTTATCTAGGCTGGAGCTCTGCTCGCCTGTATGCTATATATATAATATAGCCTTCCCCGATAAATGGGCTATCTAATTCTAAAAGAATTTTTCAAATAGGACCAGTCGTTTTTTAGATTAGCGCGTTCAGCAAACAGACAAACACTTCAGTTTCATATATTAGTATAGATAACGTAGAACCTTCACTAATAACTTAAGTTTTATCTTTGATTTTGACAGTGTCAGAAATATCAAAACCAATACTATTTCCTTTAATAGGATAGTTTAAAAAATATATTTTTATATGGTTATGAATGGTTTTACTAGATCAAGAAAAAAGATGGCATTTTTTTAAATCTAGAAAGCACCTAATTTTATATTTTGAAATTGGCTTAACATTAAGAGATAAAAACGATATCAGCCATGTTGGTCTATATACATTATCTGTGCTCACGATCGATGACGTCATGACTCAGAAAGTGTATAGTAAATAGTAAAGAATTGCGTTTATATTTTTTAACAAGATTTATGACGTCACAAAATGGCTGATAGCGTTTTCGGAAGTTAAAGACATAGACAAAAGAAATTATGATATTGAGGTTCCATATGACAAATACTTTTAGAAATTAACACCATTGTAACATAATTTAATATGTGTCAACTAGCCTATTGAATTTAAATGTCTCTACACCCAAAAAAATATACAAACTAAATGAATTCCATTACAAATACCTACGATATTTCGTATACATTCACCAAATTAATCCCTTTTCACTTAAACGTGTAATCTACGAGGCTATTGCCACCATCTGTAACTCAGCATTATAATTACAAGGCAGCACATGATCTAACCGTCTAATTAGATGGCGCTGCGATCGCTAGAGACTATATTTGATTAAAGTTATAAAAGTAAAATTTATTTATTATTTCTTTCCGAAACTGAGTATCTACTGTGTGAAGTGTATACATAGGTGTGTGTCACTTAGATTATAGTGTTTTTTTATTTTTTATTTAGGTATCTTATAACTTTGTAATTCTGACAAGTGCAAGTGTATGTGAATACCTAAGTGCTGAATAAAATTCATTGATTTCACTATGATATTTATATAAAACTAATATATAATGCTGATAAATTTGTTTGTTTGGATGATACGCGATAATCTCACGAACTACTTGTCTGATTTGAAAAAATCTTTCAGTGACAGCTCATTTATCGAGGAAGGCTATAGGCTATTAAATTATGAAGTTCCTAAGGGAACGGTAGATGAGCGGGTGAAACTTCTTTAAAAGACTTAGTCAAGAGTAACAAGGGACTATTTTATCTATGTATAAATATCATCAAACTATTTTTAGTGGTTTAAGCTTAAAAGCGTTACAGACTAGACTTACTAGCACAGTTATGATATTAGTAAGGATTCATATTTTTTCTAGCATCATTTTAATAAAACGGTTTGTCAGTAGTAACTCAGGACTATTCCATTTATGTATAATTATCATCAAAATCTGTTTTGTGGTTTAGGCTTAAAAGCTTTACAGAGTTTATTATAGTCTTTCTTCTCCGTGTGTCACAACGTAGGTAGATAGAGAAAGACTCGTAGGAAGCTAGGACGGGGTCCATCGTCTTTGCAAGTCGTGGCTCGCGACGCGTTCTATGCTTCTGACCTAATTCAAATTATAATACGCGACTATCACATACCACATTGGTAAATTTAAATTCTATTTAATAACATTACTGTTGAAATGTAAACTAATTAGTAAGACAAGATTATATTTGTATTTGACTTATAATAAGTACGATCTATTCGTCTACAATCAATCAATAAACGTTTACATTTCACAGACAGACAGAGGTACTGTCAAATTTACGACATTTGTAGGTTTTTATATTTTTTCTAAGCATCATTTTAATAAAATGCCACATCCAAATCTCCCAAATCCTTGTCTCCGGGTCAAAGCTCTCGAAGCGTGTCTCAGTTTTTAGCCAGAACATTCCAGACGTATCTACACATTATTTAACAGAATTAACTAACTGTGACGTCATTATGACGTACCACGTCATGTAAATAACTTTGTTTGTAGCTCAATTGACACGTTGGAATGGAATATTGTCTATGTTAAATATACGCAGATTGTTCTATTATTATTTGAAAAAGAATTTAAAATCATAGGTGTGATACGTAACTTTTTTTTTTACGGGTGGCCTATCGAAGGCTTTTTTTTCGAAGACACAGTAATATCTTCACGTGATTAGCCAGGGCGAGCAAGCGTGATCGTAAGCATGAAATAGAAATGAAATGAAATAGTTTATTAGTAACGCAGACGAATAATTCGCGCTATACGTCATTAACGCGTTTAAGTACATTTTTTTGATATAGGTACTTAATTAAGAACAATATTTTAAAAATTATATACAGGTCGTTAGTAAATGGTATAACTTAACTGTATGGAACTACTATTATAATCTTATTTTCAAAATATAAATAAAATAAAATTAATATACATCCATAGGCACGTTGTTATGGGTGTAGAACAGGAACGTTGGGCATGCAATTGTAAATCAACATCTCTACGCGGGTGAAACCATGGGGGACAGCTAGTATTATTATAAACTGGCTTCCCGCGTAGCTCCCGTTCCCGTGGGAACTACATACAAAAAAAATTTTAAAACTCTCGCGGCTTATCTATACTAATATTATAAAGGGGAAAGATTTGTATGTAAGTATTTTTGTAACGAATTGGCTCAAAAGTACTGGACCGATTTTAAAAATTCTTTCATAATTTGAATGCTACATTATCACTGATTAATATAAGCTATATTTAATTATGAGTAATTTTATTATTTCTTCGACTAATATCTCTAGGTTGTGGTCCTAACCCCTTATGAGTGCTCTCAGTGCCACTTAATTGTATGCTTTTATAAATTTTCAATAAATACCTATAATGAAATTAATTTAAATATAAACTTCATCGATCATGAGTAGAGGAATGAATGACAAACGGACAGAGGAGTACATTGTCTGTAATGTCCTACAATTAGCAGCACTCACAGGTTGCACTTGCTAGTTATAGTTACCTAAGTAGTTTAATTCATAGAATAAGTATAATAACCCATTAATTTCAGTTCTTTTTCATTGCGATTTTGACAAGTACAAGTGTATGTTAATACATAAGTGCTGAATAAATTCATTATTTCATTATTGATACCTATTGAGTTACAAAACGGAAATGCTGAAATTATTGAGATGTTTCACTGATATTATTTGATCAATAGTAAAATTCACTTGACCTAATTTATCTTGCAAGTGATTTTAGCTTCGATACTGAATTTATAAATTTAGTTGCACTTAACTATTTGTTATACTTTATAAGGATACATAAAATAGCGCTTTTCAAAGAAATAGTTACTGTTATTGTAAGCCTGCATCATCCCACTGCTGGGTAAAGGCCTCCCCATGACCACCCGCATTAGACAAGCGTGGTGGATTTACTGTCTATTTTCCTCCTTATGACGAAAGAAATAGTAATATATCTTTATTTAAATATATTTACTATTTCTATAATATATTTTTATGTATAACTAGCGGCCCGCCCCGGCTTCGCACGGGTGGACTTTTATACCCTACCCCTGCCCTACCCTACTCCTACCCTACCCCTACCCTACCCCTACCCTACCCCTACCCCTACCATACCCCTACCCTACCCCTACCCTACCCCTACCCTACCCCTACCCTACCCTACCCTACCCCTACCCTACCCTACCCTACCCTACCCTACCCTACCCTACCCTACCCCTACCCAAAAGTCCTATGTCCTTCTCCCAGTTCTTAGCTACCTCCCTACCAATTTTCAGCCAAATCGGTTCAGCCGTTCTTGAGTTATAAATAGTGTAACTAACACAACTTTCTTTTGTTTTTAAAATGTATTCTGCTATTCGGGACGGAAACAAATCCAACAAATCAAAAACCATGGCAATCGGTCCAGCCGTTCTCGAGTTATAAGTGTTGTAACAAACACGACTTTCTTTTATATATATAGATATTTATATTTTTTATAGCAATGCGTCCCCTTCGTTTTTTGTTTGGGACGTGAACGTAAATAATTAAAACTATTTTATTAAAATTACAACTATATTTATAATGAATAGCTCATTATAAATATAGTTGTAATTCTTCAAATATATATATATATATATATATATATATATTTCATTATCATAATACAAAAAATATACAGATAATTTAGATATAAGTAACACTTGGGCTTTACCTTATAACAATTACTTCGTAATTTTTTTCTCAATGTTAACAACGTATTTTACGTATTCAAACGAAGAAAATACGGTAAATAATTTAAAATACTATTATGTTCCATTTGAAAAACCCTTTTATGATTATAAAAATAAATACTAACCATAGATATAACTAAATGTCTAAATGACATCTATTCTCCGTCAAAATAACTAGAGAGGTAACCAAAGAGGATTCAAAAATAACGGTAAACCCGTAACCGGTGAAATGCAAAAGTAAAAGGCCGTAATAACTTCACCACCGATTCTTGTTAGTAATTTTTATGCGCAACGGTGTGTAATTGGCCTAATCATCAGCTTACCATGACAATCTTGGGGAGTTTTTAAGTTTTTGTTTCTGGAATGTTCGTTTTTTGTTGTATAATACTGCCATTTTTGTTGCTAGGTTGTAGGTACCGCGTTTTTTTTCTTTCTGTAAGCTGTAAGTAAAGAGTTCTTTAGACGATTACTTGGTTTAGAAAAAGAAATGCTTGTTGCTTGTAAGAAAATGGATTGTAACTTGTAATTGCTTATAGTTTTTAGAAAGTGATTTAGACTTATATAATTTATAGTTACCATTAGATACACGTGTGTACAATGTACATGTATATACGTATAAAAGGCAACCGTTTCTTACTGATCTATGAACACTTAGCTCAAACCACTGAATGAATTGGGCTGAAATTTGTCATAGGTATACCTACTCTACGAAAATATTTTTAAGAATTCACTCCGCAGAGGCTTGATATAAGGGTCCTAAGAGTTGTAGGTATGGAGAAATCGAATTATACGCAGATAAATTACCTACTCGCGGACAAAAGCTTTAACAGTGTTAAATATTTATTTTTGTAATATTATGTTCTGAGACATGAACATAATATTACAAAAATAAAGATCATGTTTTAATAGATAGAAGTTTTAATATGCCGTTATTCATAATATAAGAAAAATCATAAAATGATTTATTTATTTTGATTTATCATATTATCTGCTACTATCTGAAAAAGCACATACCAAAACAAAACTCATTCATTATATTCCAAGATTCAAATTGTAAATTCAAACGCAAACAACCGCCAACTCGAAGGCGACGCCAACGCAAAAAACAAAAGTGCATCTAGCGAACATCATCGAATAAAAACAGGTCATTGTCGAAAGTCAGTCGGAATTGACAGGCCCCGCCCGCGTACGCTATTGGGCCCCGCGAGCAACGCACATCGGAATTTTAACAAAAACCCAACCTAGTTCCGCCTTCTAAAATGTTTTTTTCCGTCACACCAAAATGGCGGGCCCACTATTTGTTTATGGATAGTATTGTGGAGATTAACTTTTTAATGCCGCTTCAGTTTTGGCGGCAATATCTGTGTGACGTAACTTTTTTTTTAATTTTCTCCTTTGTCTGTGCTCGGATTATTTGAATATTTAGTGTTGGGAATGACGTGCAGTTTTCGAAGTTCTTTTTTTGAAAATGCTTTTTAGTGTATTCGGAAACAATAGCAGTATATTTTGGAACGTTTCATAATAAAGCAAGGATGCTTTTGATGACGAATAATATTACTTTGTACACATTAAATATGGAATAGTATCAACAATACTAATTATACAAGATATTATTATAATAGACTAAACAGACAAATGCTTTTTATACAAATATTTGTGAAAATAGACATGATTAGATGCTAAAATAGTTTTATGATAAGTGACAGAAATGTATGAAAGGTCTATGACTATGACTATAAGGCTCAAATAAATGAAGTCCGGAATAAATATATTTAAATAGGTTTTAGTATCATATAATCCAATTAAATGAATAAAGTTATAAACATACAAAAATAACAGTCTGACTTCCACAAAAATCTCCACTACCTAAATAGAATATTTAATCTTAGCACCTACTTAACTAAAACTACCCGCATACAAGAATAGCGTGTTAAAAACGTGACACACTCACATGGCCGCCACGTGCATAGATTATCTCAAATTGTCTATGGTTACATAGTTCACTAAGATTATTTTAAGACACTCTTCGTGATTCTCATAATGTGTGAATCAACGAACAGTGTTAAAGTTTTATATTATATTTGGGCAATGCTTCTTGTACCGTCAGTACAATTTAGCCTCAAGAAAATACTTAATATGCATAAATAACATTAACATTGTGCAAAATGCTTCTCTAATTACCTCGATAAAATCTAGTAGTTTTTCCAGTCCGATAGAATAGGTAGTAGAAAATTCTGTTACAGAAAAATTTTACAATCAATAAAATTATCACTTGAGTAGTACAAATGCCAAAAGTATATCACGAATCAAGCGCTTTAAATGCTCATCATATTTATTCAGGTAATCGTCGTCTTATAAATCACAAACGATCACATATTACTTACAAGTGAACTACGGATAAACAAACAAACAGTAGCTAACTGTAACAAATTGGTTGTTGGCAGTCTGCCACGGATGCTGCATCGAGAGTGAAACTCTAACCTTACGACTCTATGGCACGTGTGGCCGATCTTATGTTTAGTTCGTGTTCGGAAACTAGACTACCCTTTAGTTTAGTCTGTCGGGATTTTATGGCACAATACTATATGGAACGATTCAAATCATTCTTAAAAAATAAAAGGAAAACAACAAACTGCATGAATGGAATGATTTAATTTGTTTTTGTTCTTAAAAAAAATGCTTAATTTTATTCTTATTTTTTTATTATTATTCTGCTTCTGTCATGGCTATGAAAAAAAGAACATTAATGGACAATAGCTAAGTTGTTTGAAGTTGACACTTTCGGGTTCGTAATTCAAAATTATAATTAGTAAAGAGCTTCGAATAGCTTTCTAGATTTTTTCTCATAGTCTGAAGCCCAATTACGTACCTAATTATCGTAATTAAGCATTAAAAAATGCATCAAATCCGTCGCGTAGTTTAAAAGATCTAAGCATACAATAAAAAGTTTAGACAGAGAAAAAAGGGATAAGACAGTAAAGCGACTTTGTTTTATACTTTGTAGAGATATTTTATGATGAGCTTCGAAACATTATTCAAACAGAGTTCACTTTGAATCATTGAATGAAGAACGATAGGTACTGAATGAATAAGCAACAAGGATATACGAATTAAGAACTCGACGTCTCAATTTAAATTTGGAACGACAATGATCAAATTGTCCTTTTATATAGTTTTAAGACAAATAAAACCTGTTCTCTTTGAGAGCAAATTTTGTAATCGTCAAATAAAAAATATCAGATACATAATTTGGCAAATTTAAAATGTATTATTATATCTACGTAAAATATAAAAAATGTTGTACTCGGAAAAATTAAAAAAAAACTAAATAAAAAAAATGCACAAAAATAGTTACTTCTTATAGTTAATATTAGTTTTGTACCATTACTGAGATAAGCTAGAACAAATAGGCAGAATGTATTTATTTTGTATTGTGTTTTTGTTATAACTACCTAGGTATATATTTACCAAAATATTGGTATTAAATTAATAGATCTTAATTTTTGAATTACACACTATCTACCTACGTCATTTACCTAATGAATTCCATTATCCATCCAAAGGTTGTCTGGAAGATATTGCTTTATACGATAAGACCGCCCATTGTACTGTGTCTAATATATGTTCTTTGTCCTGTTTACTTATGTGTGTACAATAAAGAGTATTCTACATTCAAAAACATTTAGTAAAAACTTGTTACATTTCCCTTTAAAACAAACACTTGAATTTTCATTTTCATACATATTTTCATTTTTATTTATTATCACTAATTAGGTAGGTATATCATACTGATATTATAAAGATGTAAAGATTGAGAATTATTTGTGAGGTTGTAGAGAATAATCTCTGGATCTACTGTAGGTACCGATTCTGCAAATTCTTTTACCAAACGAATTAAATTAATTTTATGGCACAACACTATATGGAACGATTCAAATCATACTTTAAAAAAAAGGAAAACAACAAATTGCATGAATGGAATGATATAATTTGTTTTTGTTCTTAAAAAAATTGCTTCATTTTATTTTTTATTTTTTTTATTATTCTACTACTGTCATGGCTATAAAAAAAGAACATTAATGGACAATACGTCGGTGATATTGCAATACCGCGTATGTGACAGTTGCTACTAAGGTGTGATTTCATATATCAAAATATGTTTTTTCTTTATCTTTTAGGGCAAAAAATATAATTTGCTATATTTGATTTCAACCTTAAAGCTATTGTCACTTACGCGGTATTGCAATATCACCGACGAATAGCTAAGTTGTTTGAAGTTGATACTTTCGGGTTCGTAATTCAAAATTATATAAATTTAGTAAAGAGCTTCGAATAGCTTTCTAGATTTTATCTCATAGTCTGTAGCCCAATTATATTACTATTACAAACGAAAGCCACATTATATTAAAGCCAAGGTTTCCACGAGAACTGGATCTACGCGAGTAAAAGCGCTGGGCAGCTAGTTTTATTATATATATTTGAATAGACTCAATTTAACGTCATCCTTTCATACAAATCTGTGCTAGGAATTTTGGTGTTAGTGTAATTTAGAAAGTTTCTGTTGAGTAGGCGAGCTGCCCACCTGTCACCACAAACAACGGTAACAGCTAAAAACCGAGGAAACAACGAGGTCTGAGTACCGTTTGATAGAAAAACCGGCCAAGTGCGAGTCGGACTCGCGCACCAAGGCTTCCGTACGTTATACGACAGTAAATACTATGTTGTTTTAAGATATAAGGAACTGTTTCAATCGTTTACCTATTGCTGTTATTAATACTAAGTAAAAAAAACGATAGACCTAAACATAAACCTAAAAACACTATTAAAATACATATAATATTAAAATGTTGCTTTCTAATGTACTAAAGTACATATAATACTAAAAAAGAATACATCCATCTTACCAAATTCATATGTTGTATCAAATGAATTTTGACAGAAAAGAATACACACATACCTACTTCCCAAATTCAAATTTCGCATTCTAATAAATTGCGCCCGAAAAATACCCTCATGTATTCCAAATTCTAATTCTAATGAATTGTGACAGGAAAGAATACACACATACATCCCAAATTCAAATTTTGAATTCTAATAAATTGAGGCAGAAAAAATACACTCATGCATTCCAAATTCAAATTTCACATTCTAATGAATTGTGACAGGAAATAGTACACACAAACATTCCAAATTCAAATTTAGCATTCTAATAAAGTTCAAAAACAAAAACAAAGTCAATTACAATAATATTCCAAATTCGAATTCCGCAATTTCGCCAGTTGGCCGCGCCCAATCTAATTAAAGTAAAAGCCGTGATGCCACCGCGACTGCACTAAGACATTGTGATGTACTAAACGTTCTAATGTGTTTATGTGTCACCGAGTTCGTAAGTGCATTTAAACCTGTTGTGTTAAGTTCCACATCGAAGTAATTATGTATAGTGGTAAACGGTTACCTTTCATGCTAATGAAAATTTGATTCTTGAGCAAATAGGAAGCTTTATGGAAGTAAAGTCAATATTGTAAGTTAAAAAAACGATGGTAACAATGGCGATGTGAAAAAATGCAAAATTGTTTTCCAGTAACTACTTCTACATATTATTTACTATGGGATCCATCTGACCTATAATAAAATCTATAATTTTTAGATTTAATTTAAATTGTAAAAATATATCGACAATTTTATTCAAATTCAAATATATTTTTAAATCATTCCTAATTTTGTATCAAAATTTGGAATATGGAATGGCAGGTGTCAAACCTCTCATTTGACAAACGTTTACAATTTTAACAATTTAACATCTGATAATTAGCATACACGTTCAATAATTATATAATTACGTGTATTCTATGCCAATAATCTTGTAATGTTTTTAACCAGGAATTGATGACTTTTATGCAAATCACTTAGTGCTAACCAAGGCTAAATATGTTAATTGCCAACTCCTAGAGTGTATAATTGTGTATACTTAGATGTAATGTTCGTAGAATATAGAAAAACACTTAAATTACCTACTTGTGTCCTAACTGGATTGATTGTAATAAAAAATGTTAATATCACGTTTCATAAAAAGTTTGATTTTTAACTTATGTCATTTAACTTCAAATTCATGCAATTTCGAAAAAGACATTAGGTACTTAGGGAGCGTTCAAGTATTACGTAACGCAATTTGAATTAAATCTGTAGTTGTATAATTAGTTTATGTGCTTAAAAAATATGTTTTATTTAATTCAGAAATATAAATTATATTCGCCAGTCCAATAACTGCTATTCTTCTCTTACAATAAAATCACTTTATGCCAAACTTCAACTAAATTCGTCCATTCTTTTAACTACAAACTAAGCAACCAGCCGAAGAGGATGCCCTCTGTGGGAACTCGGCTCAGGGCGGTCGCAGGGGGGGGGGGGGAGATTGAGGAATTATGACTTTAGATATTTAGGGGAGTTTTGTGCAACTGTCGCTATACTTTACAGTACGCGGGTCTCTCGGACTGCGGGTCTACGAGGGCATCGGAAGATTCTTTTATGCATGTGGTGTTTTCACTATTAACTTTAGCATTCATCATGTTTACAGAATGTTATTTATTCAAATTCTAAACCTTTATCAATTCTTAATTAAAATAAGTTTAGAGCCCTTTACGATTGTTAAAATATGTATTGGTATTTGAAGGGCATTCTTAGAACGTTTTTTCCTGTTTGTAAATGAAACTGATTTTTAACTGCATTTATACAATTATTACAATGTATTTGACCTATTTTGATGTTGCATTTCAGTACTTATTTATATTTAATTTAAATTATTATTTACGCACAACTAGTAAGTATTTAAATTGGATATTATTTAGCATTTAACTATATCGAAAGGAATTCTACTCAAATACTTTATTTCAATTTATTTTAGTTTTTGATATTATACCTTCCAAGTTCCAATTAAGGTCGCCATAACTCGATGGCGTGATAAAATCATATTCTAATAAAATATTCTTTAGAGTGTTTCAGCAGTTTTGGTTGCAACAATTCAGCGAACATCATGTACTAGTGATGAATCCTTGTTTAACTTCGACCAGTTCTTGACATGGCATTTCTGAGAATAATTGGCAAGAAACTTTAAGAAATTTGATCAAATAATCTTATAAGAGTTTTTTTTTATAAAAAATAATTTCACTAGCAAAAAAGGTACATCACTGTTATCGTCACTAGTATTTGACAGCCAACTATGCATTTAAATTTCATGTCCATTTAATATTGATTCATCTGTTGCACCTATAACAACGTGCCATCATATACAATGGAATACTTGAGCTATTTAACTAGCTCTACGAACGACATAAATAACTCCAATTTACTGATTCACCAAAATTATGTACTTTAACTGCATTCTTATACTCCTTCTCACTAAAGTATTAAATTACTTTACCTTATTCCAAACTAAATTCTAACGTAGGTGTGACGTAGGTGTAAACGGGTCGCCAGACAACTCAGTCACGAGAAATCAATCTAAAATCTCGAGTGAAAATCAAGTTAATTATCTCGGTTATGAGTTTGTAAAAATACATATAAAATAAGGATGATTTTAATGTATTGAACATTTGAATTAAGAATATAATTTAACTTACAGAATTAATTCAAAATTTGAACGACTTTATTTATAAATAAAATACGTAAAATGTCAAATTAGACATTTAAATAAAGAATACTATCAAATCAATTCGTAAAATACATTGAAAAGAACAACATTTTGAATGTATCGGACATTCGAATTAAGAACGCGAACGATATAATTCGGGTCGTTGTTGTATTGTCAAGCATTTGATTGTTGTGTCAATGCTGAAAATTGGTTGAAAGGGCTCAGATAAATTAATCAGTCAGTCAGCCGTGTCGTTTGAGTATTGTGGTATATTTCGTCTGTCGGTGAAGTAGTTTAATCAATAATATTTGATCTCCATTACTGTATTTTTATATTACGTTTTTAGATGATTTGAAATTTCACAGAAATTAAAGTTTGAAGTAACAATTTGGTAGTAAATTGGTATTGTCTCAAAAAAAAACATTTTAGTTAAGGTTTGTACGGGTATAAGGTCCTTATCAAATTAAAAAATAAATGATTACCAAGTGTGGTAATGATGTGTTGTAATGATGCATTTATACCAAAAATAAGTCTGGACTAATTTTTGGTATAAATGCATTATCTAACTATAACTAACTAAGCTTTCTTTCAATACATGAAAAGAAAAGTGTCACTATACATTGATAGTCGTGATTCCGTACGTTTGTCGTGACCTATAAAGCGCACTCGCCGCGCCCATGCATTACTGTGTGAACCCGCCTTTATTTGCGCTTCATGTTTGTTCGGTGTGCGCACGATTTTATCCTAATTGACGTTTAGGTAAATTGTTGCCAGTTGAAAAATTGTTTTTTTTTAAAGTTCGGGTTTCGGATTCGTGACTTTACGGTTTTTATGGGATGAGTAAAGAATTATTATGTACCTACTTAATGCTTTTTTATGTAGACATGGAATTAAATTAATGTACATATTTTAATATTATACTTGTAGGTAGTAGTTTGCATATTATATAAATAATAATGCAAATCGAATTATAGATATATTTAAATAATACAAAGTCGGATATATCTACTATAATAGGAATATAAAACTAGCTTTTGCTAGCGGCTTCGACGGCGTTAAGTCCGAGTTAATCTTAGGACCCCGTTTTATCCACTAACTAACCACACTATATGTATGGCATATTTCAGTTAAATTCAGTGGTTAAAGCTATATATTGAAGCGACCGTAGCCCAATGGCTGGGGCGTCAGACTTGTGATCGTTGCATTGCATTACCGACGTGAACCCACTCGTAACACAAGCATTTTAGCTTAGCACGGGGGGTTAACAAGAATACTAGTAGACGGCAAAAACTATGCTAGTAATGTTTTTACAAAAAAAAAATAGTTAAGTCAATAACGGTTGGCTTTTATATAACATGTAATAAATGAACAGTTACATATATGAACATATGTGTTCTTTTACTGTAATATTAACTTTTCAAGCATTTAAAAATAGAAAAATTTGCTTAAAAAAACAAATCATAAAACTACATATATGAACAAAGTTGTTTGTTAATGCTCAAAAACTACTCATACACAACTTACATAAGTACTTATAGTTAGAGTAATTTATGATTAAGGTTATATCATTTGTGAGCCATGTAAATTCGAGGCGGATGGCTATTTATATTTAATAAGATATTTGAATTTGGTTTCAGTGTTAAAAACTATCAGTTTCGATGCAAATGGTTCTGACAAAGTTTTAATGAAGATGAAAACAATTTTATTTATGTTTATCCAATTTAAATTGCGGCAAAGAACTAAAACTAAAAGATACAAAGTTTTAAGTTTTATCCCAAGTTTATAGACCTGTCTTGAGATTAACAACTTACGTTAGTAGGTATAAATTCTGTTTTGGCATAAATTTCTATCAATATTCATCATCGTCATCAGCCCGTATAACGTCTACTGCTGAACATGGGCCTCCTCCCGAAGAAGGGTATTTGCCATAGTCGCCACGCTTGGCAGGCGGGTTGGTGACCGCAGTGTTATGTTGTACCACACAAGGAAATGCTACCACCCGTTCCTTGATATACAAATATTATAGATGATATTATAACAATCGCGACCAACGGCTTAACGTGCTTTCCGAGGCACGGAGGGTAGTCCCTCAACCAACCAGACCCGGAAAGAAATCTAAGAATTTACACAAAGATTTCTTGTCCGGCATGGGGATCGCACCCTCTACCTCCAAGACTTAAAGCGAGCCAAATACCGCTACGCTACGGAGGTTGCAATTAATATTAATAATAGCGAATACTTTTGTAGCCGGCAGACTTGTCTAAATCACTAAACCGATTTTAAAGACATTTATTACAGATATAGGCTAGACTTACCGAAGGAGAGACAAGTTTTATTGAAAAAGCTGCTCAAAATAATTATTTCACGTTACAAAGTCGCGGGTAAAACTAGTAATAATATATATGTATATTTACCTAAAAAAATTATAGCTACTTATATTATTTATACCGCATTCTAATCATATATGTAATATTATTTTTACGATACAAAAAAAATCCAACTACAAATAGCGCTGAAGATTATACCAGAATTATACCAAAAACCAAATCCTCAATTAATAGTTAAAAATCAACTCTTTTTTTTCAAATAAAAGAAAAACGTCACAAAGAAGTTCATTAGTAAGTACATTCTTTATTCAAAAAGAAAATTTATTCAGAAACAAGACAGCAATCATTTTTTAAATGACTCTATTAAAAAAAACTACGCGTCTTTTTGAAAATAGAAACGATTTGCGAACGCAAAAAGCGCGGGCAATCAGAGCGGCAATTTGGTACAATGTACTATCTAATGACAAAATTAAGAGGCCGACGCACGCAATGCGGAGCTAAGGGAGGCACACATCGTGAGCTTGTACATTTTTTTCCGATGTAAAATGTTCCACATTTGAAAAATAATTTTTTTTATTATAACACTCACATTATGAATGTTAATTCCTTGGCAGTTAGAATTCGTGTTGTTTTTTTAATAAAATTTTAAGAGTAGGTACTAAAAGTTTATAATGGATAGTTATTATTGTGTGATAAAGAAACTTAACTTTGGAAATTATTATATAATTCTATGTATTCTCGTGTATATTTGTTACTTTTGGACAATTGATAAAGATTGAAAGCTTAATAGAGAGGATAATATTGCGTTTAGAACTTGCTACCAAATGAAATTACTTAATTACTCACTTAATTTTCACTGTCTTATATGAACATGACACATTAAAATATATTTCATGTATACGTACCTAGCGCTTTTTCGTATAGATAAACACTACAAATAAAAATTCAGAATTAAAAATACCTTGCAATATCGTCTGAATAACCTTACACCTTCAATTTTAAACATTCTATTTTCAAATTTCGCACTAAGGCACGCAGGTTCTAACCTACCTCAATACATCGAGATGCGTCGCGGTGTGCGTCCGTCCTAACGTACGCTTTTTTGCGTGCGTCCATCGTGTTAACGCACTCAAAAGCATCCGCGTTACACACACACTGAAAAATTGTGTGCACACGCAAAAAATGCGAGCGCACGCGTGTGTGTGTGCGTGCGGTGACACGCACACCACAGCGTTCGAAGGACACGCCGCGAGGGCGACGACCCCGCTTTTTTGCTACAGCGCCAGCGCGTATTCTACTACCTCCGAAGTGCATTGGCCGTTGCACAATTTTTTTTTCTTTTTTTTCCTTTTTCGAAACACCCAAAGATCGTTCACTCCGACAGTTGATACTTTAATACTATGCTATTTTTATGGGCTGTGGGAATAGGGATATGATGTCAGTGTTATTTTGTTTTACTATATTCAACCGGTTTTTGTATCCCGTTTGATTTGATTACTTATTCATTTAATGTTTTAAATGTTGCTTGGCTTTGCAAGTTCGTGTAGAAGCCTTTATTAAATATGCGATATATTTTAATGGTTTTGTTGTGATTATTGTTATTTTAATACAATAACATGAAAATAACAACGTGAACAAATGTAGTTCTGTCAACAAAATAATAATTATTAAATAGGTAATTTTATACTTTTAGTGGTGTTCAAAACTAAAATGAGACGTGGTTTTAGTTAAGAATTTCTGCGGTCAATCCGTCAACACGATGGATAGACGTTGTCAGATCAATGAATGTTACATGACAAGTAATTTCGAGGGACGCGGCCAGTTTGTCAACCCGTAACACAGAGATACCTTGCTGAGTTGAGAGATAAAAACAACTAAATAAACTTGAACTCATGATGGAAACGATTATTCTTTAAAAAGTACTTATTCGTAATACAATCATTTACTTTCATTACATTTTTGTATTCATTTTAATTTTATGATTGCATTAAATCAAACAGTTTACTACACAAGTATTATAATGCAAAGCCTAGAATGCCCTTTGTACAATCATTGTTTATAGTTCTACTTCACAATGCAAAATTAATTTGATATTTCATGGTATATCTTGAATTGATACTAATGTTAACCTAAATACCACATAAATCAAAATCAAATTTATACAACAACATTTAAAGGGCTATTGAATACAGTTATCTAGTCAAAGGGAATCTAAATCTGTACCTACGCATCTAATACATTTTCAGTGCCTTTATATTTTACTTTTAAATGCTGTTTATCAGGCGTAAATGTCAACTGTAGTTTAGTGGTCGAAACTTGTAGCGACAAGTACTTGGTGGTTTTTAGCCGTTACTTACTATCGTTCGAGATTTCGAACGCTATTTTATTATGTTCTTGTAAAACAATTTGAATTTCAAATGTTTCAATTAATTCATTTTAATAGTTTTACTTTATCAAATGTTTAGTTTTACATAATTATTACAGTTTAAGATCAAAATTACCGAACAATCAATTTATTACAAATAACGTTTTTTTTTCTAAAATTATTATGCCAATTCGCATCTTCGCGACAATACCACAACAACACTGCTGAACATTCGGCGGGGCCCACCCCAATTTCGTCCCTAACCTACCCCAAGCGGACGCAGCTTGCGTTGGTGTGCGTACGACGCACACCAACAACTGAACACCTTGCGATGACGACACGGCCGAAGTCGAATGTCGTGTTCCTTTTTTAAAATTTTGAAATGTTGTTCTTGTTTTGTGAAGAGTTTGATAAAGAGTCACGTTAAAGAAAAAAACTTTACGGTTACCTACAATTTTACTTGCAAAACTGTTTATTTTAATAGATTCGTTACGAAATGAGAACGTTTTTGTTCTATTCGAAGCTGATGGAAATATTCATATAATTCGAAATTCGAATTGCAATCGTAGGACACAGTCTAAAATAGCGTCGGCAGCCGAAAATATCATGCCAGCGAAACATATGCCGACGAAAACCTTTTTACTTCCTGACGAATGTCACATGGCGAGACAATGTCTTCCGCTAACGTCACTCGTATACGAGGTGTATCGCTAAAAGATTAAGTTCGGGCTAACTGATCAACGGTCTTATGTCATTCCGCCTACGTGGACTGAATTATTATTAATGCTATCGTTTGCAAGGACAGTGCAAAACACTTGAGTAATATATCATGTTTTAGTATTTTACATGTATAAAAATCTTGATGGATAAATATGTAGATAGGTACTTAGGTTAAAGCGGTACATAATTATTACGTAAGAAATAAACATGCATTTTATTATGTAGTATTTTAAACTCGTTCAGTATAATGAAGCCCTTTTCTATCTGTAAATGGTTTATCCCTATAAACAAACAAATAATAAATACTTTTAAATAGGTCTTATATGACTCGTCGAAACCCTTCATTGTATGTGTGTGCCGACCCATATAATGGGCGCGTGTGTGCGTGCCCTACATAAATACAAATACGAATTAAACACGCCCAATTCGTGTGCGTGAGCCTTAAGTGTGTGCGTGCTTCTTCGCTCGGAATTCCAAGTTTGAAATTGGAATGAATGACGGTTAGGTTACTGACCTATGCCAATGGCAGCGGTTCTTTTTTTGAAAAATTAAGTGTGTTTTTAATGATAATTTGTTTTTTTTTTAATGTGGTAGGTTTTTGAATTCAAAACATTAAGCGATTATAAATTAATACATACCTATAGGTTTTTGCGATAAAAAAAATATTGTTTCACATAAGCCACGTCTGTTTCAAACTGTCACTCGTATTTAGATTGATTGAAAGAGGAAAACATGTTGAATAGGTATTCCCAATAATTGTTACCATGAAATAATTGGCAGTCTGGTTTCGTTGGTTTATAGTGTAAAGACGTTATTTGGACTAACAGCAAACTGTGTGATAAATCAAATTATTATACTGGAACTCTGTAATGAATGTTAGTTTTGTAGTGAAATTAAATTTGTTCACAATATGGATACATGCGATCCCATTTCAAGTCATTTTAAGCCTAAAAGCAGAGCAAACTCATATGTAGGTAAGTTTGTTATACGTAGGTTTAACAGTTATTATGTACATATTTTTTAAATTTCATAAACAAATGAAACAAAAATAATATCCTCTACTATATTATAATTCAGTCATAAATATCGTACGAGCCGTATTTTTTAAAATACTACATGAAGGCCAATCATGTACATTTTAATGTGTTCCGATAAAAATGCCGAGATATTGTTGATGTAAAATTATTTAAATATAGTACCTATGTTCTAAATTTAAATAATCAGTTTGATAAAAGATTTTTAAGGAAACCGTAAAATACAAAATAAATAAATACTTTTGTTTATTATATTTTAAATGTCTTTTTTATTTGATATATTTTATTTTATTTAATTTTGTCCTAATTTAAAATTATTTTATATTGGCGTTCGTTTTAATTAGATAGTAGATAACTTCAATAAAATCAATAAGGAAGTAAAGTTGACAAGTAAAAAAAGACTGAAATTTGATGGATGTATTTTTTTAGACAAAAGTGTTTGTGACAAAGAAGGCATGTAATGAAATACATATTATCTTACAATTCACCTTGAAACCTTTGTTAAAGGCTAAATATAGTTTACTACGCATTATTATTTGGGCGCGGTAATAAGTAGGTACCTATGTATTTTGTGGTTTTGATATAAGACTCTTTGAATTAAATTCATTAAAATTTTGAATAGGTAGGTAAAATGTAATACCTAGTAATGTGAGCATAGGAGCAGTTATACAGTTGCATTAATTACATTACTAAGAACTTTCAGGATTTTTATTTAATAAGTGCATGAATGCTTTAACATTTGTTTATGTGCTCCAGCGCGGATTGTTTAGTTTGTAGATTTTAAACCATTTAGTATGGCTGTTACCCTGCTCCTGCTCACTTTTATACCCAATGAAATAGCAAAAGCCTCGTGGCACACACAATAAAAAAAGGGTGTTTGCGCTGAAAATTGGTCCAATTACTGAAAACAGATTGATTATGTTTCAAAGCATTTTTTACTTTTGCATTTACGTATTGTGTATTTATATGAGAAAAAAAAAACATTTTATAATTTCGTATGTTAGTATGATGTTTTTTAATAATTGATAAATAATTTCTTCCATCTATTATTGAATATAGATAAAGCCATGAATACTGGACATTATATAGGTAATGAAAAAAAAGTGTAAACTCAAATACCTATAAGATCCGCCTGACTGGCTACCACTCTTACGTAAACAGCTATATTTTACTCGTAAAGAATATTCCATCATAAATTAACATCGCACAAAGATAAAAAACATGAATTATTATTAAATAATTCATTTCAAAATAATTTGAAGTTTTTTTTTTTCAAAAAAAGAACACGGTTTCATTTGAAATAAAAAATCGTACTTCCACAGACATTACCAAAATCCGAACTTCCGGTTGAAAAAAACTCTTCCTCCATGGTTCCGTAGGTCGCTCCCTATGCGTGTGCGAGCGAGATGGACAATTTGCAAAGTGTGTTGTAAAAGAGGGACGGGTAGAGGGCGATGACCTTTAAAACAAATCGTAGCAGTAAGGGTTCGGTTCGGTACCGTCCGCAAATTAGGCGTTAATTATATTCGGTGTCAGAGAAAGTTAAGTTTATTTTTATTTCAGTAGGTACTGAAATAAAATCCTACGGAACCATGGAGGAAGAGTGGCTTTTTGTTGCTTAAATGTCGCACTTTGTATCTTTTTTAGTATGTGTGTTATTTACAATGAATAATACAGTAATGTAGCGACATACATTATTTATCATTATATCGATTAAATATGTCCGATTAGGATATAATTATATATGTTCTAAAATTAATTTATTGCGCCGTGTGGTTTCCGGCTTAGATTAGATCGACTAAGGGACACATGGCAGATGTATGGGCAGCAGCATCTATTAGCTCAAGGTTTACATCCTACTGCGATCACCAATCCGTCTACCAAGCGTGGTGATTATGGCAATATCCCTCAACGATCCTGGCTTGCCAAGGTATTTTAAGAGGAGGCCCATGTTCAGCAGTGGACGTAAACGGGCTGTTGAAGAAGAAGAAGAAGAAGAAAATTAAACTATCGTGGAATTAAGACAATTATGTTTACATTGGCAATAGATTTTAGTATTTGTAGCGGCCTTATATGTTCGACATTTCACAAACATTACAACATAAATGTCTATTATTCTAAAATAAGCTACAACACATTAGTAGAGGTACAAAATGGAATTGGTAAAAAAAACATTTTGATCATTGTGCGTAGATATAGAAAGTCTTATAGAAACTATGTATGAAATAGAAAGGCTTATATTTTTATTCACGTAAGTTATCGTTCTAAAATTAAATTTTCGTGGAATTAAAACAATGTTTTAGATATTAGAATAGCAATTTAGTATTTTTAGCTTATTTAGATTAGGGATTGCGTAAACATCTATAACTAATTACTTTTTTTCTTGTTAGCACTAACAGCTTGCATGCCTATTTAAAATACTATGTATTATAGAAATATCGATCGGTTTAACGGTGATTTCCGATACTGAATAGTAATATTATCCATTCATAGATCAGCATTGATTATGTTTTACTATTTCCGACTATTTAATGCACAACTAATGGTTTCCTGTCATGTTATGTGAATATTCGTTAAGCAATGGAGTATTATCTTTTAATAGAAAACGAGTTAAATGTAATATTGTATTATATCTATATTTAGATTTGAGTCCACCGGTGGCTCAGTGGCGGCGGTAATCGCTTTATCATGTTGTCCTATGTTCAATTGCTTTTTTTTTCATAAATAATGTCTTTGTAAGTCCGCTGCAACATAGGGATTTATTACGCTAGTGTTCTTTTAAAAACATTTGTAACGGTTGGCTGTCGAGTAGCTCTTACAATGAGTGAGACACGTAAAATACCGTTTCCTATAAAACAAACTATAAAAGTTCATGAAATTATTTTAAAGAGTCCAAAAAAACACCATCTCTTGTTAAAAATATCTGATGTGTCAACCTGCGTATCAGCGCAGAGAGAGTAAAATCTAGAAAGATTTCATACTAAGAGTGAGTTAAGATGCTACCAGCCTCTTTGAGCGGGCACGTTATTCTTTACTAGGTACCTACGCTAGGTTTCATACCCGTAACTCTCATAACTCTCATACCTAAGAAACTTCTTAATTTAAAATATCCTAAAGCCTTTTTCGGTAAATGTGCTATCTAACACTGAAAGAATTATTCAAATCGGACCGGTAGTCCTCGTGTTCCTGTGTTTAGCGCGTTCTAGCAGACAAACAAACCAGCTTTATATATAAGTATAGGTATAAAATATAAGCGTAAGTTCAATTCAAGTTTCAAACAAAGTATCTCACAATAAAAATAAACTGTTATTTGAAAAATTCACACGCTTTTTTTGCTGTCGGTACTTTTATCTAGGCACACCCTATTCCCTAGGCTGGTTACCAACTAGACAGGGACCTAGGCGAAAAATTACTAGGGTGCACACACACTGACACAAATCATCGATGAAACTGTAATTGTGTGTGTTACATGTCTCTGTGAGCAGCCTTTATATTAATAGGGTGTATTTTGGTACAATTATTAGCCGGCAGGTGAAAATGTAGCGATTTTTTTTTTTCGAAGAATGATAAAATATTTGGTTCTTGTTCACTTAGTGGGGAACCATTTAAGTTAAAAATAATAGATATAAGATAGACAAATAAATGACATAAGTAGTTTACTTTTTTCTAGGTAATTATTGTTTTTGAACTAAAACAAATTGGTAAAAAAATAAGGTTTTACTCTTTTCTCGGGGTTTTATGTTTTAAAACATAACATAATAGTTAAATGATTTATTATTCATTTAATGCATCGAGAATAGTGTACCAAACATGAAGTTGTAATAAGCTAGTCCTTTGATCATATTGATTCATTCATCCAGAACAGAGCAATTCCAATGCTGCCAAATTGCAAGCAAGCATTCTCTTCATATAAAATTGAATTTTCAAATTTTAATCATTATAAAATGTAGGTATTTCGAATAATGTTATAATTTTTATCTCATAATTTAAATTAAAAAATAATTTTATTTGAAAGTTGAAATTTGTGTTCCTAATTTAAATAACAAAATTGTATTTTATAAAATAAATTATGAATTTGGAACCATTGTTTAAATCATAAATCATAAATGTTTATTTGCAAAAATGTGGTGTATATACACAGATGTTACATAAGTTTTAAATTAGTTTCACACATTTACCACTTTTAATTGGTGGCAAGCAAATCAAAACTTAATCTTAAAATTATACCTAATTAAAGAAAATCTCTGAAATTTATTAACAACAATATTTATAACCCGTAAGTTCAACCAAATTATATACTTATTAAATTAAATTATTAACATTACAAGTTTAAATAAATTATCATTTAAATTGAAACTTTAAAAATATTATTACATTATTATATCTATAAATTATTAAGGTTTACACTTCAGATATTCGTCCACCGTATAAAAACATTGATCACATAACCATTTCGTCAATTGGTTTTTAAAATTATATAACGGCAGTTCTCTGACACCTTTAGGTAGGTGGTTAAAAATACGTACGGACATAGCGTAACTGCTGCGACTACATAAATCAGTTCTCATTGAGGGTAGGGCGAGTCTATCAGGATATCTGGTGTTAAAATTGCAAATATCTTTCTTAATAACAAACAAATTTCGATTAGATTTAACAAAAACACATATTTCAAAAATATACAAACATGTCGCGGTTAGTAGGTTTAGTTTGCGGAACAAAGGTCTACAGGACACCCACGAGGTCACGTTACAGATAGCTCTAACGCATTGTTTTTGGGCTATTAATGCCCTATTTATGTTAACAGAATTACCCCAGAGTACAATCCCATATCTGAGGTTTGAGGCAACAAAGCCATGATAAGCTTTTAGGGCAGTTTCTTTGTTAGAAATTTTTGTCAATCGCCATAAGGCATAAGCAAACCTATTTATTTTATTACAAATTTTTATAACATGTGGCTTCCAAGTGCATTTGTCGTCTATTGTAATGCCCAGGAAACACATTTCGGTGATCTCTGATAAAGATTCGCCTTTATATTCTAATTTAAGTGGAAGTTTTTTGTTTAGTTAAGACTAAACAAACCGTATTTTAAACTTAGTTATTTTTACATTCATAGGATTTTGTATCATCTGTGAATCGGAACACGTATTGTTCTACATTCACTGTCTGAAAAACACGTAAACAAAATATTGACATTCAGATTATCACTGTGTGTGTTTTTATTTCGGCTACCGTGTCCCTCAAATATTTGTATTATCAAAAATCCGGCGAACAAAAATGTTGTAAAACACATTAATCCTAGCAAAAGTTGTAGGGACACGTTCGTGCGATATTAATACACGAAAACAATATTTTTGTACACATTGTAAACATTTTTATTTACTTACACTAAAATATTGTATGTCATTGAAACAAATTAACGAGTTATTTTAAAAGAAAAGTCGTCTAAGAAATGTTTACATAACATATTATCATAAGCCGGCGTGGCGTAGCGGTATTTGGCTCGATTTAAATCTCGGAAGTCGTGGGTTCGATCTCCACGCTTGACAAGAAAATCTTTGTGAAGATTCTTAGATATCTTTCCGGGTCTGGTTGGCTGAGGCTAGCCTCCGTGCCTCAGAAAGCACGTTAAGCCGTTGGTCCCGAATGTTATAACATCATCTATAGCAATCGTATTACAGGGAACGGACAGCAGCGTTTCCCTGTGTATTACAACATAATACTGCGGTCACCAATCTGCCTGCCAAGCGTGGTCACTATGGCAAAACCCTCCCTCGGGAGGAGTCCCATGTTCAGCAGTGGACGTTGTACGGGCTGATGATGATGAATAATATCATTCTACAACCCGTCGTCGTCATCATTCTACAATACGTCGGACTCATTAGGACGTATGTGCCTGTATAATAAAATGGCACATTTGACTTTATTCTTTTAAAATACAACGGTACTCAGACGTTATGCTTGTGAGACTAGCATATGAGAATAGCCATCTCATTGGCCAAAGCAATCGGTAAAAATAGAAAAAAAATAGCCTGAGCTTTAAATCAATAGCCTTAAACATAAACAAGTGAAACAAACATGTATTTAACCTTCTCGATATTTCCAATTAAACTGACTTGTGCCATAATCGTACGGGAACAGCGAATGAATGGAGGCGCTTGTTGTTGTTGTGTTTTTATATTTTGCATGGGAATTATTTCGGTGACGTTATCTAAAGAAAGCAAGGAAGAACACTGTATAGCAATAAAATGAAAGTTATTTATTAAAACAGATTAAATGGAAGTACATTAAACAAAATAAACTTAATTTTGACATACAAATTACCGTGCTTTGTTATTTGGCTGAAGCCGAGTGGTAGTATTTTAATGATACAATTGTTATCTATATATAAGTATGTATATACAAATGAATGTATTTCCTATTAAATATTTCCCTAGGTCATCGCATCATGCGTGAACGGATGGTCAAATTTCGCTAATTTAATTAGCGAAATTTGACCATAAGTTTTTGGTTTGTTAATTATTTCCAGTAGAAGATTCGTATCAAAGAAAAAAATAATGAAGTTGAGCGGAACAATAAAAAAAATTAAAAACGTAACTGATTTGAAATATTTGTCAAGGATTGACAGAATGCCACATTATTTATGAGTGTCTTATGCGGAATTTAAAGACGATTTTACCAAGTTATATTTTATTAAATGTGATAACAGTAATTAATTATTTTATTAACGGTCAAAATTGACGATTCATGAATTGGTTCGTAACATTTCTTTTATATGGTTTATGATAAAGTCACCTACATGTTATTTTTTTCCTCACCAAAATATTGTAACACCAATGCATCTCCATTCACGTCACTGTTTCAATTCAGTTCACTAAATTGGCATTTGTTAATTAGATCAGAACCGTTTTATAATTGAACGTGAGCGCAGAATGAGTGAAAGAGACGCAAATGTTTAAGGTACATATAATTACCATATGTACGAATGAGACAGCTATATATTTGCATAGGAAAATTTATATAATAAGTTGCGTTTGTTTTCTTTTTTTGCTTACCTACTTTATATGAATAGCTAGTTTTCCGCGCGGTTTCACTCGTATTACTCCCGTTCCCGTAGAAACTTCATAATTAAACATACCCTATAGCTTTCTTGAATAAATGGGCTATCTAACATTGAAGTATTTTTTAAAATAGGACCAGTTCCATAGATTAGCGCGTTCAAGCAAACAAACAAACATACAACCTCTTCAGCTTTATATATAAGTTTAATATATAGGCTATGTTACTGCTGAATAACGTACCTTTTTAATGGTGAAAGAATTATTGAAATCGGTTCAGTAGTTTCGGAACTTATTCAATCAAACAATCATATGATTCAACAATGTGATTAATTGTGTAATATATAGTTTGTAGAATTAGTTACTTATATATAAATAAAATAAAATAAATATGACTGTATTTGTACACCATGCAAAATGGTAGGATATAGTGGAACCAATTGTTTGTAATTTTCTGTACCATCCAATATATTGTACCTATTTTCATAAATGAAATGAATAAATAAATAAATATCTTTCCTCTTCTTATTATTACTATAGACTAGCTTTCCGCGCGCAGTTTCACCCGCGCAACTCCCGTCCCCGTGGGATCTTCATAATTAATAATAAATAATAAAATATAACCTATATTAATCAGTGATAATGTAGCATTCAAATGATGATAGAATTTTTAAAATCGGTCCAGTACTTTTTGAGGCAATTCGTTACAAACATACTTATAATATTATTGAAATGTGCAGCAGATGTGAGTGGAAACGCCGGAAGGGGACGCCCTAGAAGGACATACATTGACCTCATAGGTGATGTTCTTCAGAAAGGTCAGGTGCGTAGTACTCGCAACCGGCGTGCGTGTATGGCCAGATGTATGAACGTGGACGAGGCAAAGGGAGTGTGTAAGGATCGTAGCAGGTGGCGTTCTGTAGTTTCTGCCTACCCCCATGGGAGAAAGGCGTGATTATATATATGTATGTCATAATATTAGTATAGATATTTTTGACTTTTGACTTTTCCCTCGTCCTCCCGACCCTTAGTTTGCAAAGAACCATCCGATGCCCTCGTAGACCCGAAGTCCGAGAGGCCCGCGAACTGTAAAGTAGAGCGACAGTTGCACAAAACTCCCCTAAAATAGTAAACGTCATAATCCCTCAATTTCATCG
The DNA here is from genome assembly GCA_947037095.2 of Nycteola revayana. Taxonomy (NCBI): domain Eukaryota; kingdom Metazoa; phylum Arthropoda; class Insecta; order Lepidoptera; family Nolidae; genus Nycteola; species Nycteola revayana. Next base: position 11,488,929 of record OX344851.2, on the reverse strand, counting down.
CCAGCGACCGCCCTGAGCCGAGGTCCAAGCCCCACAGGGCGCGCCCTCTTGCGGAGGCTTTATTTATTAAGGCTGGAGCTCTGCTCGCCTTTATGCCCGGTGAATTAGCAAAAGCCTAGTGGCTACCAAAGTAAGTAAGTATTTACTTTATAATGGTGAAAGAAGTATTGAAATCGGGCCAGTAGTTCCGGAGCTTTTTTGAAGCAAACAATCAAATATTTCCTCTTTTCATATTTCATCATCATCATCATCATCATCCCGTATACGTATACGTCCACTGCTGAACATGGGCCTCCTCCCGAGTGAGGGTTTTTGCCATAGTCACCACGCTTGGCAGGCGGGTTGGTCACCGCAGTATTATGTTGTACGTTGTACCACACAAGGAAACGCTGCTGCCCGTTCCTTGATATACGATTATTATTACAGATGATGTTATAATAATCGGGACCAACGGCTTAACGTGCTTTCCGAGATCACGGAGGGTAGGCCCTCAACCAGCCAGACACGGAAAGAAATCTTAGAATTTACACAAAGATTTCTTTTGGACTTCTTGAGTCCGGTCCGGTTTAAGTCTCGGAGGTCGTGGGTACGACAGGAAATCTTTGTGTAAATTCTAAGATTTCTTTCTGGGTCTGGTTGGTTGAGGTACCTACCAGACCCGGAAAGAAATCTTAGAACTAACACAAAGATTTCTTGTGTGGTATGGGGATCGAACCCACGACCTCCGCGACTTAATGCCAAATACCGCTACGTTACGAAGGCTGTTTTTATATTTACTCGTTTTATATTATATAATATTTTTATATTACGGGAATGTGAGTTTCGGAAAGCTAGTCTGTACTCATAAACTAGTTTCCTCTAACTTCTGTTACCGTAAAAACTACTGAACCAATTTGAATAATTATTTCAGTTTATCGAGGAAGGCTATAGGATATATACAAGGTGTAACGGAAAGGGTATATACATAGAAAGAGCAAGGCTTCTTTGGATCATAACAAACGATATGGCAAGGGTTTTAACTCAATATAAAATTAAAAACAAACAGTATTATTTTGCTAACAAAAAATAAAAATGCGGAACCCTTTATTCAGAAATACCAGGAGTAAGAGGTTTATTTTTACTTGCAAAAAGTTCGTTGACATCGATCAGCTGATTGAGTGCTAGTGATGTATTTATTTCATTTTGAAAAGTTTGGTTTCTGGTATCTATGAATTTAAAAAAATCATTATTTCCGGACTTGTAGAGATAGGATTAAACAACCCTTGCCATATCGTTTGTTATGATCCAAAGAAGCCTTGTTCTTTCTATGTATATACCCTTTCCGTTACACCTTGTATAATGAGCATGAAGACTAAAAAAACGTTCTTTGACCAAATCGGAGACATCCTCGCAAAAGGTTAAATAAGATCCACCCTAATCCGACGTGCTTGTATGAAGCATGTTATGAGAGTGAATGAAGCGAAAGATGTGTGTAGGGATCGTAGCAAGTGGAGGTCCATTGTCTCTGCCTACCCCGCTGGGAAAAAGGCGTGAGCTTATGTATGAATACTAAAAAATATATTTAGTCCGACAGTTAGATCACAAAAAAATATTGGACACGTATTTTTTATTAATCAAATCAATAAAAATTGACAAAGATACAGATCAACAACAAACTATAAAGTTCAGTAGAGCGGGGTTTGTGACGTCACTGTTAGGTAAAATTGTACCTAAAAGTGACGTCACAATAAATTTCAACACGCGTATCTTCGTCATTATTTGTTTGAGGAACGAAAAAAATAAATTGTCTAATATTTTTTGATATTCTAACTGTGGGGTCTCCAAACTTTGAAGCCTAAGAGCGGTTTCGCACAACGTCCGATCCGAATCCGATCCGGACCCGATCCGAATCCGTGAAAATAGTTGTCTAGAAATTTGGAAAGAAATCGGATGACGGATCTCGGATCTAGTGCGTAAATTACCATAGAAATAGTTCTACGGCTACTACGGACCATATTTTTACGGGTTCGGATCGGATTCGGATCGGACGTAGTGCGAAACCGCTCTTATGCTTCAAAGTTTGATATTTTAAGGGCCATAATGATATTTTACGTATGCTTCAAGGGCCAAAACAGATTATTTTTTTCTGCCCTTATCTATAGTCGTATTTCTAGCAATAGTAACAACAATAAGACGTTGGCTGTCGCGGGCCAGTTTGATGATATTGACGGGCCGGATTCGGCCCGCGGGCCGTAGTTTGGAGACCCCTGTTCTAACTGAAGGACTAAATTTAATTTTTTAGTCGTCATGCCCATTATGAATCTCCCACGGGATCTGGTGCTAGTATCTAATAAGCATCTCCATTATCCATTTTTCTAAATCGATACAAACATATTGTAACGAAATTTTCCATATAATAAGCATTTACCCATCTTTAAAACTTCATCTACAAAATGAAGTTAGGATTAGATTACTGGAGTAGCATACAAATCGGTTGATTACATTGTTATTGTAATACATGCCATATTGTCTTGATATTACAGTTTATATTTACATGTATTTGTAAACCGCTTGTTGTGAACTGATCGTTACTTAACATTGCATTTAGAATTAGAAAATTTTCGTTTAGTATTTGTATTGGTAGAAGAAGAGGTACACTTTACTACGCCCCGCGGTTTTACCCGCGTTAATCTGCTCCAGTGGGTTGGAGCGTGATGTTTTGTAGCCTATATGTTAATCCAGCGTATAGCCTATCCCGGTGCAAAATTTCAGCCAATTCCGTTCAGTAGTTTTTACGTGAAAGCGTAACAAACACGCATCCATCCATATATACTTACAAACTTTCGCGTTTATAATATTAGTAGGATAGCCTTCCTCGATAAATGCGGTATCAAAACTGAAATAATTATTCAAATTGGACCATTTATTTCTGAGATTAGCGTGTTTGCAAGTAACTACTCAGGTTTATATATTAATATTCGTTCTGATGTTAACTTCTTAAGCCACAATAAAATAAAAAAATACATTAAAACTAAGAAATTATTAAAAAAATACAAAACTTTGAATATTAAACATAAATATTTTGTAAAAAGCCTAGGGTGGATTTCTCTGGATAAATTGAAAAGTGAACGCTGTGCTCTTTTAAGTAAATTAAATAATTATGCAATTAAACTTGAGGACAGTAAAAAAATTTATGAATTTGACACTCAAAAGTTACTTTTAAATATAAAGAACCTTGAGGCAGACTTAGGGTGTATATATAATAAATATAAAATGTCAAAAATTAAAATTCAAGATTTAGTAAGAGAATCAGTTCAACAGAATTGTTTACAAAATATATCTACAGACAATATTGAAATAAATAATAAAACAATAACCTGCAACTTACCTCAACCAGTGGATACTTGTATAACTTCATTATCAAGTACCTCTTACAGTGATAATATAAATATTAATAATAATAACACCCTATTAAGACATAATATCTTATTCACAGATAAGACAGGTAAGGGTTTTGGTTCGCTGCTAGGAAACAACCCTAGCTACACACAGAGTAATTTCTGTTTCCCAGGAGCAAACTATAGGGACATAGTACATAGACTAATAAATAAAACTTATTGTAATAAAACTTATATAACTTTACTTGTAGGAAATTGTCAAAACTTGAATAAGAAAGATATTACTGATTGTTTTACCTCCATGTTACAGTTAAACTGTGGAGGTATAATATTGTGTGCCTTCCCATACTTAGGTAATGTACCAAAAGAGGTTAATAAACACATACATAAATTAAATAGCCACATACAGTTCCTAACAAGTCATTATAATGACAAATTCATATTTTTTGACACAAACTGTTTCACTAACAGTTATATATGTAAGTCGACTAGAGATAGTGTAGTTATCTCAAAATTATTTTTACATGACTTTGCTACACAGTTAGCATATTGTATATACACAGTCATATGTAATATGACAAATTTTACAATTAGTAATAATACTAAGATCAATTTAGTCAGTAATTTAAACCAATAAGTGTGACAAAAGAGAAGCATATTAGGTATTTAACCTTAACACACCAAAATATAAACCGCTTCTCTGGCAAAATATTAGATATTGAACTTTTTTGTGAGAAATATAACCCAGACTTTATGTGTTTTACTGAGACATGGTTGAAGGCACACAAGATGGGGTTCGGTGTGAATGGTTTTAGGGTTGCCAGCTCGTTCAATAGGGTGTCAGCAGAGGGTGGGGGGACACTGATACTAGTTAAAGACAATATTATTTTTAAAGAACGTAAAGATATTTCTCAACTCTCCGTTGAAAGAGTGTGTGAAGCTGCATGCATAGAAACTAAAATGTACTTAATACTTTGTGTGTATAGACCCCCATCATCTGACTTATTGTTATTCTTGTCCACAATGGAAGACATTCTTAAGAAGTTTAAAAGTAACAAAAAAATAGTTATCTGTTGGGATTTTAATATAAATATATTGGGACAATCAAATGAAAAATGTAGTTTTATATCTTTGTTTACTTCTTTTAATTTATATTGTTTATTTGATGAACCAACTAGGATTACACCATCAACAGCCACTTGCATAGATAACATAATTACTAATTTTGAAGTAGAGGAAAAGTCCTTAATTACTGGGGTCCGCTCTGATCATAAATGCCAATTGGTAAAATTTTGTGATTCCATTGTAAAAGAAAATATTTAAATTAGGATAAGACCTTTGACCCAAAATAATTTAGAAAAATTTAGTAAAAATGTGAATGCTGCACTATATTCATTAAACTATAATTATGAAAATCCAAATGATATGTACAGCATGTTGCTTCATAAACTTTGTGAAGAATTCAATAAAGAATGCAAAGTAAAATATAGAAATGTAGATTTTAAAATAAAATTTAGTATGTGGGCAACAAATAGTATTCGCAAATGTAGGGACAAGTTATATGAGTTATATGACATGAGGTCCTTTACACCTGATCCCAATTTTAGAAATTATGTCAGTAAATACTCAAAAATATTTAGAAACGTGTGTGCTCAAGCTAGAGCTGCCTACATTAGCGAAAAAATTTCTACTTCTGATAATAAAATAAAAGCAACCTGGCAAATGATCAATAAGGAAACTGGTAAAAATAGGACTAACGATGGATCAGTAACATTAAATATAAATAATAAATTAGTTTCGGATAAACTCGCTGTCGCTGAGTTTTTCAATAAATACTTTACGGATATACCCCTTGAAACGACTAAATGTCTCTCCTCATCAACGAAAATGGCTGACGAACTGTTGAGGAAAAATGTTACTTTAGATGTGTCTCAGTTTTGCTTTAAATTTATAGATCCGGTAGATATTATAAAAGTCTTTAAAACTATCAAGCAAAAAAGCACTGAAGATATATGGGGAATGTCAACCAAAGCAATAAACTCAATAATTGACAGTATTGCCCCAATTCTAGCAGATATTTTTAATACTTGTTTAAGAGATGGAATATTTCCTGACCTAATGAAAATAAGCAAGGTTGTTCCCATTTTTAAAGCAGGCTGTTCATATAATGCTTCAAATTATAGGCCAATTTCCATACTGCCAGCGCTAAGTAAAATATTTGAAAAAATAATATTGAATCAAATGCTGGCATACTTTAACTTAAATAATTTTTTGAACAACAAACAATTTGGGTTCACGAAAGGCCAATCTACTCAAGATGCCGGTTCCAGTCTAATAGAATCTATATTTAAAGCTTGGGAGAGATCGCAGGATGCATTAGGTATTTTCTGCGACCTTTCGAAGGCGTTTGATTGCGTTGATCATAACACGCTTATTATGAAACTAAAATACTACGGATTCACTGACTCAGCAGTTGATCTTGTAACATCATATTTAACAGATAGAGAACAGAAAGTATCTATTGATAATATAACTTCTGAAAGTTCTACTGTCAAAATAGGAGTTCCACAGGGGTCTGTCCTGGGTCCATTTTTATTCCTAATATATATTAATGATCTTCCAAATGTGGTCAAGAATGAGTGCGATATCGTTTTATTTGCAGATGACACGTCTCTTATATTTAATGTAAACAGAAAAGATAAAAGTGTTACGGAGTTAAATCGCACACTCACCTTAATATCGGAATGGTTCTCCGCCAATAATCTTCTTCTTAATGCAAGTAAAACTAAATGTATTAGATTTTCATTACCAAATGTGTCAAATAGCATTCCTAATGTTGAACTAAATGGGGAGCTATTAAACTTAACTCCATCAACAATATTTTTAGGAATTACTCTGGACTCCAAGTTGCAATGGGGACCACACATTGAAAGACTAGCTGACAAACTTAGCTCTGCATCATATGCAGTCTGGAAAATCCGACAAATGACTGATGTAGAAACAGCTAGGTTAGTTTACTTTGCTTACTTTCATAGTGTAATGTCATATGGGATCCTACTATGGGGATCGGCCGCAGATATCCAAACTATTTTTATATTACAAAAAAGAGCAATCCGAGGTATTTATAAAAAAGGAAGTCGCGATTCTCTTCGTAATCTATTTAAAGAAATAAATATACCTACTGTACCTTCTGAATATATATACCAAAATATAGTTTACACAAAGATTTTTTGTCCGTAGTGGGGATCGAACCCACGACCTCCGAGATTTAAAGCGAGCCATATACCGCTACGCTACGGAGGTTGTCTCTAATATATCATTCAATCTAATCAATTTTATAATTAAACGGCTTCCTTTGTTCCTTAAAGCTGCCCACTTCAAGTGCAAATGAAGACCGCCCCTCCACAATACATCGAAATCCCAAGCTCCCATCCCAACTTCTCCAATTCACCAAATATTCTTCGCCATTTCATCTCTTCAAATACTTTAAAGAATTCGGTTCCTTCATTTCAATTGATTGCTCCAAAGACTAAAGAAAGAAGTCACTTTACAAAACAAAAGGCTAAAGTCCAAAGAAAAAGTCCCAATTACGCTCCCAGGACGCCCTGCCACCCCACCCCATTCTGTAACACCCTATAGGGTGGGGTAGCAGTGACAGCGATTAATTGCGCTCGGTAATAGGATATTCGTTTTAGCGGATTGGTTTTTGTTCAATGAGTAAATGTTTGGTTCGTTTTATATTATTGAGTTTTTTGGTATTGTACGTTGGGAAGGTTTATTGCAAATTACATTTTTAAAACAGTGTGATTCTTTGTCGTAAGTTACTGGCTTTCATGATTATATATTTGATAGTTCTCGTACTATGTTACATGGTGAACCATTATTCAAATTTTATATGTTAGTTGATGTATTCCCGCTATTTTATATGAATTTTATTTTTACAAAGTACACATATTTGTATTGTTTTATTTGTGTAATAATCATACATTTTTGATTACAATTAATACATTGTGAAAAATCTGTGATAGCCAAAAGCGATTAAACAATTTATAAAAAAAAACTTTATTCAAACCACTAGACGTTATTTAAAGATCATAAATAAGGCCTGTAATTAACTTCTAGTACTAACGCAGTTTACTTTTTCATCGTAATAATTTTCTAATAATAATTTTATAATTATTGATAAATATGGCAGTTATTTTCATTACATGTTCTAATTCTAATACTAAATACACCTCTAAGTTTTATTTTTAAACCTTAGATCAGTCAACATTTCAATTAATCATATTATTACACAGAAACACTGCATATTTAAAACGCTATAACAAATCAATACCAGGTTACAGTCTTGCCCGCTGTCAATGGCACCCCACCTTATCCCCAAAGAGTTTTATTGCGCTGTCCGGGGGAAGTAATTTTGCAGGTCAGACTTTTAAGTTTTTAAGAAAGTTCATTTTCTTTAGTCAGACATTTTTCTAGCAATACATTTCAAACTAAGGTGCTGAGAATCGCTTTATTTCGAGTAGACTCAACTTTTTTAGCTAATTTAAAAGTTAAAGTGGTTTTACCGAAATAAATTGTAGGTAAATAAGTTAAGTTTGCAATTTGTTGCGGTTTGTAGTATTTTAAAATGTGGTTTTATAAAAACACAGCCCGTTATGTTGTGTGGTGTCCGGCATAGAACAGAACACGTCTTGTTTTAATGATCACGTTTATTTATTTATGTACACACAAGAAATATAGTCATACATACATACATAAACTCCTGCCTATTTCCCAGCGGGGTAGGCAGAGACAGAGACAATTGACCTCCACTTGATACGATCCCTACACACATCTTTCGCTTCATTCGTCATTCACTCTCATAACATTCTTCATACAAGCACGTCGGTTTAGGAGGATCTTATTTGACCTTTTGCGAGGATGTCTCCGATTTGGTAAATTATTATTTGTGTATGTATAATAACTATTTATCATTTTATGTATGTATATCTACCAACACTACACTATTATTGCTTTCTTTATTTTCATCTCTTGTCAATTCTTTCAATGTTAGATATCATAGCATATATAATGGCTAGGGCGTCGGACTTGGCATCTTGAGGTCGCCGGTTCGAACCCGACCCATTGCGCTACTGACGTGAAGCCACTCGTTACACAAGCATTTTAGCTTAGCATGAGGGGTTAACAAGAATAATAGTAGACTGCAAAACTCTGCTAGTAATCTTTAAAAACCGACTTTTCCGAATGTACATACCAGATCAGAGAATCATATCACACAAAAATATGTGACACAGTTTTAACATAAAACTGTTTTCATGAGTCATGCACGACTTTATCGCTTACATACATACATACATTCATACACACATACATATACATACAAAAATCGTCGGTTGTCCCGCTTCAATCACGTGAAAGTTCATGGCCGTGTATTTTGGTAAAGATTTGCTGTATGGGAAGATAGGATATGCGAAACTATATAAGTGGTGGTGGTATATGATATAAGCTCATAATTAAACTGGGATGGTCTGCAACATGAACCTAAATGTAAAGGAAATGTCTCCATAAAAAAAGCCTATAGCTTTCTTCGATAAATGGGCTATCACTGAATGATTTTTTGAAATCGGACCAGTAGTTCCTGAGATTAGAGCGTTCAAGCAAAGAAACAAACTTTTTAGCTTTATATATTTGTCTAGATTTTATGCCTCATGTCACTCCTATCGGTTAATCAATTCTATTGTTTACGGAAATAGGGATTTTTTTTTCGGACGGGATTTCTGGTTTTATACCAGGCTCTTGCAGAATGTCCGTTACATTCTGTGTTAAACAAGGCTTTTGCTAATTCTCAATTTTTTAAAATCAAAGTCAGTTCAGTTATTTTGCTGTGACAGCGTGCAGACAGACATATAGAGTTATGTTTGCATTTATTAGATTTGTAGGGATAATATAAATGTAATCCAAAGCAGTGTAAATAACTGGCCTTGATTATGTTTAGATTTAATTATGAAGACTACAATGTTGCTGTCATATTATGTACAAAAATATGTAGGTATATTATGTATTGTGTATACTAGAAGTAAACATGCACATAATTTGAATGAAATGCTATATATTATTACATAAACTATTTAAATAACGTATGTACTTATTATATAGCTGAATACAAAGGTGTAATGGTAGTACCATGATAAAGTAACAAAATCCTCGTGGCTAACTAAATATGTGCATCCAAAAATAAAGGTGGGTTTTTACCGCAGCATTATGTCGCAACACACAGGGGAACGCTGCTTCCCGTGCCTTGATTTTAAATTGTTATAGATGATGTTATAATATGTAATTGCTTTCTGAGGCACGGAGAGTAGTCGCTAAACCAATTAGATCCGGGAATAAATCTCAGATATTACACAAATAATTCTTGTAATGTGGAAATTGAATTCGCGGGTTCCGATCTTAAAAGTGGGACGCGAGACTATGGCACGGAGTTTATCATCAATCTATACTTAATATTATAAAGAGGAAAGATTTGTATGTAAGTATGTTTGTAACGAATGTTCGAAAAGGACAGGACCGATTTTAAAAATTCTTTCACCATTTGAATGCTACATTATCACTGATTAATATAGGCTATATTTAATTATGAAGCTCCCACGGGAACGGGAGTTACGCGGGTGAAATCGCGCGCGGGAAGCTAATTATGCAATATTTTAATAGCTTCACGTAGCACTCGTTTCGCTTACACTGTGCACAATCTTAACATACTTCAATGCTTTTCATATGTAAGTTATATTTGTCCTTTTTTCGACCTATTGTTTTATTTATTTATATTTTTTTTTATGTAACGTTCAAAGTCGAACATTGACATATATTTTATACAGCAGACAAAGTTATTATGATAACAGGAAGTATTAACAATTTATGTTTTATGTTTATGTTTGGTTTTCTTTATGTCAAGGTTTGAATTTATATTCGATGTGAAATTTAAATTTTGCTTAAAAACTAACTTTAAAAATCTCTACAAAAAGAACATTTTTATTTAATAACTATAGAGTTCAGAATGCGCGTGATCGAATCAAAAGTTAAGAGATCCTCAGAAGAACGAATGTCGCTGACATAATCTCAACGTATTCGCAAGCTGAAGTGGTAATGGGCAGGACACATAGCTCGAAGAACTGACGGCCGATGGAGCAGAAAGGATCTCGAGTTTAGACCACGAACTGTCAGGCACGACCGCCTGCACGATGGACCGACGACCTCAAAAAGGTCGCAGGGAGTCAGTGGATGGGCCGGATTGCTCATGCGTACCCGGCCCCCACTAACGGCGGATCGAAGGAGTGTCCGGGAGGTTTTAGTGGTTGGTAGGGTCCTCTCCTCGTGGTATGAGTTTAGCATATCACGCTATGGAGAGGGTGAGTCCCACATATCCCACCGCCAGCGCGCAAATACACTGCGGGAATGCGTAAATGCATTTCCACCCGGAAAAAAAAAAAAAAAAAAAACCGGAGTAAGTGGATGCAGGCCGCTAGCAATCGTTCCCGCTGGAAATCGATGGGGGAGGCCTATGTTCAGCAGTGGACTACAACATGCTGATGATGATAAGAGTTTAGAAGCGTAAGGTCGGATGTGACGTCGTGATACGTCTATACGACTATACGACGAATACTACGTATTCGTCGTATAGTCGCTGCGCTTTCCATAATCGTGATTTTTACACACTTTACAGGAGACGCAAAAAACTGATTTTCTCAAAAAATACCCAGAGTATTCAAATAATTTACTTTTACTTTAATACACATAACAAATTGACGTAGTCTTAGATTACTTTTGAATAGATAACATTATTAATAATGCCAAAATTAAACATGATGAGGCAAATTTGACACACAGAGATATTTATTTGAGTCGTAAATACACGACCTGTGCGTTTCGTGATCGAGCGAGCGAGTCTAAACTTAACCAAAAAACTCGCTATTTGCAGTGAAGCACATATCGGGCGCAATTTTTGCTTTAGCTTTAGTCAACTTATTTTGGCTATGTGAAATATATAACACTTAGCGTGTTTATTTCACATAGCTAGGAACTTTCGATGTACGAATGTCACATAGCTACATTCCGTAACTCTTTAAATATTGCATTTATCACATAGCTGTTTTTACAGTATGTGTGTATTGAAATAACGATTCAAACTGCATAAAAAACTGAAAATCACGAAATAACATAGAGCGACTTTTGCACGCGCAACGATGGTATGTGCCTTTATTACCAAATGCTTCTGAAGTGTAATAGTACATAATTCCGTCCTTATGTTTCCGACGTCTATAACTAGTTTCACCCGTAACTCCCGTATCCGTGGGAATTTCATAATTAAATATAGCCTATGTTACTTCTGGATAATGTACACTTGGGAGCAAATAAATCGAGCTACTACCTTTTTTCACGTAAAATGGTAAATATTTTTGGTAATATGGAACGTATCAATTCGAACTATATATCGCCTAAAAGTTTAGTTAATAACCTTTACAATGAGGGTAAATTATTGAATAATAACCTTATTGAATGATAAATTATAGGCTCTGCAAGAAAAATGGTAATTTTGATAGAAAATTTAGTAGGGCTAAAACAGTCCATAAAAACAATAAAAACCAAATTATTGCAAAAAAAATATTCTTAATAACTGGTATTACCCCCCCGTGCCCTGATGCATTCTTGTAGCCTATTAGTCATCGATCTGATCAGCGTTACGATGACATATTGTGGTATGTTCTCCCACTCTTCAAGCACAGCGACTTTAAGCTCGGGAATGGATGAAACAGCGGGAACCCTGGCTCGGACTCTCCGTTTTAGCTCGTCCCATAGGTGTTCGATCGGGTTCAAATCGGGACTTCGTGCTGGCCATACCATTTGTTGAATCCCGATCGCAGACAAGTATTCCGTAACGATCTGCGCGGTATGAGGTCTCGCATTGTCATGCATAAACAAGAAATTTTCTCCGACAAAACCAGCATACGGCATTACGTGGTCTTCAAGAATGTCAGTTATGTATCGGTCAGCTGTTAATCCACGTCTACCACTGCCATCGTTGGCGGGGTCGACGAAGACAAGTTCCGTTTTTCCGTCTAGAGAAATTCCTCCCCACACCATACAAGAACCACCACCAAAACTCACAGTTTCTCGAATGCAACATTGGGCAAATCTTTCACCAGGACGTCTATACACTCGGTTTCTCCCGTCATTGCTAAAAAGACAGATTCTTGACTCGTCAGAAAACAAAACTGACCTCCAGTCTTCTAACGTCCAATTAATGTGTTCTCGAGCAAACTCCAAGCGACATCGGCGATGAGCTACAGTCAATTTTGGGCCAGTTGCTGGTTTGTGTGATGTTAAATTTCGTTCCTTTAGTCTTCGTCTCACTGTCCACCTACTGATTGCGACACCTCGAACGTCGCGTAACGCTTGCTGTAGCTGAACAGCATTAAGTCCACGGTCGCGCAACGAATTGGTTGCAATAAAGCGGTCGTCACGTTCTGTTGTTGCCCGTGGTCGGCCAGTTCCAGGTCGCCGAACAAAAGCACCAGTCTCCAGATACCTGCGGTATACCCGCTGTACCTTTGAACGACTCAAATGAAGTCTGCGTGCCACTTCACGTTGTCCGTGTCCAACCTCAAGTAAAGCTACAACTTGGGCAGCTTCCGTCGGTGTAGTATCCATTTTATCAGGTTATTTTGATTACACAGACACAGATAAAGACAACAATAACAAGTAATATGGGTATGATTAACAAAAACCTCAAATTTAATCTTTTCTTAACAGAGTACAATAAAAATGTCATAAGCAAATTAAATGCGATAATTTTATTCTACCCTTTAAACTTTAATAAAAATGAAATTTTGACAACTTACTACCCTCATTGTAAAGGTTATTAAATACCCTTTTAGGCGATATATGTTTCGAATCGATGCGTTCCATAATACCAAAAATAATAACCATAATGCGTGAAAAAGGAAGTGGCTCGATTTATTTGCTCCCAAGTGTAGTTTCTAAAGGTGAAAGAATTTTTGAAATCGGTTCAGTATTTTCGGATCAAATTCAATTCAAATGAACTAAAAATCCAATGAAATCTTTACAATATTAGTATCGATGGAAATCGAACCACGGCGGCCAGAAATGCATTTACGCATTTCCACCGCTGCAGCGTATTCGCGCACTGGCGGTGGGATATGTGGGACTCGCCCTCTCCATAGCGTGGTATGCTAAACTCATACCACGAGGAGAGGACCCTACACCACTAAAACCCCCCAGACACTCCTTCGATTCGCCGTTGGCGGGGGCCGGGCACGCATAAGCAATCCGGCCCCCCGCATTGTAACCTAGCATAACACCACTGTACTACAAGGCTCTCCTTCATAACCTAAAGTTTCATCACCAAAAATTACCTAGAACATTTAGCTTATGGTTAGGAAACTCCCTAATCATAAACTAGACAACATTTCTTATCTAATCTCTTTTCGACTGTTAAAATTCAAGATGGCTGCTATCATTCCGAAAATGGCGGAGTCTAAACTGCACTAGAGTGATATGATATCATTAGATTGTGGTATTAGTGTGTTATCTATGTTATGTGTTAGATTAGGTGTTAGTGATAACAGCATGTTGTTTGGTTCAGCGGTTTTTGAGATTAGCGTTGAGGTATGACGTGTTCACGTACTTAGTAGATATTTAAATAGGCTCCCGTTCTCGCGGGAACTTCATAATAAAATATAGCCTCATCATCATCATCATCATTTCAGCCGTAGGACGTCCACTGCTGGACATAGGCCTCCCTCATAGTCCATCTAGTAGGTGGACGTCATACGCTACGCTTGTCAATCCGCGGTCTCCATTCGAAAACTTTTCATCCCCAACGGCCATCTTTTCTCCGTGCTATATGGCCTGCCAATTGCCATTTCAACGTACTAATCCGAAAAAATATAGCCTATACCTCGATAAATAAGCGTTCTGACACTTAATTAATTTTTCAAATCACACCACAAAAGTGGCTCTCCTTTATGCCCGGAGACGTAGCAAAAGCTCCTGACTTGACTAACTACATGATGCCCATTCTGTTATCGGACACAATGAGTTCAGGTTTCTTTTTAAATACAAAATTAATTAGGTAAAGACAACCTGGTCTGTCGTAGAAGTTAGAAATGGACTAGTTAATAAAATGATAGGATAGTTTAGAAACGAAGATGAAATGCTGAGTGTGCGGGAATGTATGTATGATGAGCAATAAAGGATACATCATCTATAAATATATAACAGTTAGATAAAATTCATCTACCTACATGATTTGATCCTGATAAATAAAATATTTCTCGGATTTCTTTGGTAAAGAATAAATGTCTCTTTCGCGGAAGATATTAGACAACTTTTAAATTATATGTGCTTTTTTTTTGCGGATGGACATCCGTACGTAGCCACGAGGGTTTTGTTACTTCACCGGGCATAAAGGCGAGCAGAGCTCCAGCCTAGATAAATGGTTTAATTTATAAATGGTTACTAAGCAACCTGTTTGGCAACTGTCGCTCTACTTTACAGATCGCAGGCCTTTCGGACTTCGGGTCTACGACGGCATCGAAAGGTTCTTAGCAAACTAAGGCTCCATGAGGACTTATTAGTAAAAATTGTTGTTTTATTTAGTAATATATTATATCTATGTAACATTATGTTAGTATCTAGTATTTTCTTGATGTAGTTTATCACAAACCTGTCCTGCCACAGTGACCTTGAGCCGGCCTGTAATGTTATACTAGGTTAGACATAAGTACCTATATTATTTGTTCATTATCTAATTTTATGAAGAGGAAAGATTCGATTGTTTGTTTGTATTGAATGGTGTCCTAAACAATTATATCACCACTAGAAATATTAATTATTCAAGGGCAACGTAGGTCATATTAAATTGGGCCGGATTGCTTCGTGCGTACCCGACCCCCGCCAACGACGGATCGAAGGATGACCGGGGGATTTTAGTGGTGAAGGATCCTCTCCTCGTGGTATGAGTAAGCATACCACCGCTATGGAGAGGGCGAGTCCTACATATCCCGCCGCCAGCGCGCGGATACGCTGCAGCGGCGGTGGGTATGCGTAAATGCATTTTCCCCCGGACAGCAAAATAAAAAAGTTATATTAAATTATATTTTTTTTACGGGGGCCGGAGCTACACATGCGATCCCACTCGCGGGAAGCTTTATAAGATAACATTTATAATATCGATCTTTTGTTTTTTTACTGAATATCTTTTGGTTAAACTAGCTATATTTTTAATTTAAAGCCCAAGGTTTTACTTTAGTGAATATGCTACTTAGGTCTAGAAGGCTGTTGCGTGATTTTGAATCCTTATCTACTAATATTATAAACGTGAAATCTTGTGAGTATGTCTAGATGGATGTTTCTTTTTACACAAAAACTACTCAACGGATTTCACAGATATTTTTCATTGGGTTAGTTTAGAAGTCGGATTAACATTCAAGGTGTAATTCATCACCCTTCGATCCACTGAAGCAGAGTAGCAACAAGAGCAGCAGAGTGAAACGCGGGTATCAATTACTCGAAAGAATAAACTTTAACATCCAATTTCTGAAGAGATAATGAATGTCGATATTAAATAGCTGTCAAGTCTTCTTCTTCTTCCTGCTCTTATCCCATATGACTTGGGGTCGGCGCAACATGTTTGTTTCTTCCATTTTGTCCTGACACCCATTACACTGTCACTTACTCCCTTTTCTTTCATATCACTATTCACACAATCCATCCAACTTTTCTTCCTTCTGGTCTTCCTCTCCCTCTCCATCCATCTACATGTATACTTAGAACTCTTTAAGTAACATGCGTTTAATCCCTCCTCTTCACAAGTCAAGTCTTGTCAAGTCTTCTAGTGTTAAAATGATTTTCTGAAACCATGGTTGACTTCTTACTTTAATTTAATTATTGTCATAGTTAATCTATGACTAAAATTTTTCGTTCAGAATCGAATGTCGTACCTCTTTTTTATTTTTACTAGAAATTTTTGCCTACCGAAACTAAATTAAATTTGACAGCCAAGTTATTTTTTTTTATGGCAATCTGCGGACTTATTAAGTTCTTTGATTGTTGCGTTATTTGACGTTTGAGAAGCGGTATAATCTCAAAATGTAAAACAAATCATTGCCATACCACAGTCTACGGAAAAAAAAATAACAAAACACTGAAATAACAATCTGCTAGATTCTAGATTATTGTGAAATAGGTATAAATATTAGGTACTTACCTATTTATTTGCACCGACATTTCCGGGTATTGTTTGAGTCAATTAGATTTAATTACTCGTAATTTCTGCAAAAACTTATTTCATGAAAATTATAACCATTGCTTTAGATGAGAGCCTTTTGAAAAATACTAACACAATGTCAACATATTTTTTACTAGTTTTAGTTCAAAATGGTGATAAAAAATGCTTTTAACTTATTTTATTTTTTTTACTTTATGGGAGACCCATGTACAACAGTGGCCTCTTAAACAGACTTTGGTAAGCCAGGGTGATTGAAGGACCGGATTGCTTATGCGTAACCGGCCCCCGCCAACGGCGGATCGAAGGAGTGTCCAGGGGGTTTTAGTTGTGTAGGGTCCTCTCCTCGTGGTATGAGGTAGCATACGCTATGGAGAGGGCGAGTCCCACATATCCCACCACCAGCGCGCGAATACGCTGCAGCGGCGGTGGGAATGCGTAAATGCATTTCCCCAAAAAAAAAGGTGGTTGAGGGATATTGCCATAATCAACACGCTTGGCAGGAAATTGATGATCGCAGTAAGATAGGAGTATCTTTGAGCTAATAGATGCTGCTGACCATGCATCAGGTGTATGTCTCTTAGTCTGTAACGACACCCATATAGGAAAATATGGTGTGGTCTATTATAGCTGGAAACCAATGCTTCCATCCTTATCAATGCTTCGTAATAAGCATAATCCTATGAAACATTGATCGCATTCAAACTACCGCTAACCTTCCGATGCCCTCGTAGACCCGAAGTCCGAGAGGCCCGCGAACTGTAAAGTAGAGCAACAGTTGCACAGAACTCCCCTAAAGAAACTAAAAGCCATAATCCCTCAATCTCCCCGTCAGCGACCGCCCTGAGCCCTATGCCCGGTGAAGTAGCAAAAGCCTCAGGGCCAACAAGATATGTCCGTCCGAAAAAAAAAAAAAAAGAACTACCGCTAGTCTATGCTGAGGTGGCGACTTTTCAGCAGAACATGCAAGTTGTCTTATTGTTTTGTACATTTAACAAGCGCAGCGTAGGATGACCGCCTGCACGATGGACCGACGACCTCATAAAGGTCGTGGGAAGTCGGTGGTTGCAGGCCGCTAGCGATCGTTCCCGCTGGAAATCGATGGGGAAGGCCTATGTTCACCAGTGGACTACAACAGGCTGATGATGATGATGACATTTAACTAAATGTTTGCTGTGTTATATCTTGTGTGTTATGCTGAATCAAATGTATTTCTTTCTTTATTTCTTTCTTTCACGGCAGAATTGAAAACGAGGGTAAAATTGCGGGACGGGTTTGTTTACGGCACCTCCCTTAAGACTAGGGTAACTATAATTGCAGTTATTGTAATTATACTGGAGTTCCTATTTAACTTTGTTATGGATTGAAAATGGTTTCACTTAACATTATATACCTAGTTCTATTCTGTTTTCTATACAGACAACAGATGGACAAGGTTCCCACGGGAATTTATTCGAAACGGGTGAAACAGGACATCTAGTCTATACTAATATTGTAAAGAAGAAAGAGTTGGCTGTTTGTTTGCATTGAATATGCTCCGAAACTATTGGACCAATTTCAGAAATTCTTTCATCATTAGATAGCTACATTATCCAGGAGTAACATAGGCTGTATTTAATGATGAATTTCTCACGAGAGCGGGAGCTACACGGGTATAATTACGCGCGGAAAACTAGTATAAATTAAAACCTGTCTTTTTGGCTTTTTCTGTTGCAAACAATAATGAATGAATGATAAGTCAGTACAGTATTTTGATTAATCCTTTGGCTTGCTTTTCCACTTTGTCTTTTTGTGTTCAAAAAAGCTAATTTTACAGTTTCATCACCAAACGTGTACGTTTTTGTTGTATAAAGTCTGTCATATCGCTTTGCTATCGCAGTGTCATGAGGCAACGCCAAATCATGAGCTTCTGTGTCGTATGATCATTGTAAGTTGTATACGAATATGAATAACACAGGGACGGAGTAAATTGCCTGTAATATACAGACAATTTTTGATGTTATCTACTTCTTTTGGTGAAAAAGAGCCCGCTCTCGGGAGGAGATCCATGTTCAGCAGTGGACGTTACACGGGCTGATGATGATGATGATAATATTGCAGCTGCAAGGATCAACACGCATGATGAGGCTACGTTTCTTTTTAATAAGTTTAAAATAAAACCTAATTAAGAAGAAACTCCTTTTTTAATACTGTCGGCTAAAAACTCCGTATCAAATATCTTCGCAAGCTCATACTTAAAGTAAGCAACTTGTTGAGACAGACAATAAGATACCAGAGACAATGTGCAGTATTGTAGAGTTATAGAGTTCGCGTCTTTGTGGTTCGCAATAAAGAAGGCCCATTAACGTGCATTTTAATTAGACGGCTTATTGTAGAGATTTGAAATACTTTATTAATAAAAAATAATAATTTCTAGTTATATTATAAATTCAAAAGCAACTCCGTCTGTTTGTCTGTTATCCTTTCACCATTGAACCTATTTTGATGAATTTCTTTTGTTCCTCAATATTGAAAAATTATCATTACAGTAATGTATAGTACCTATATATGTATATAATCGCTAAAATGTTAACTATTAAAGAGTTACAAAATGTCTATTTCTTTTTCATTTTAATTTTAAATCTAGCAACAGTTGGTTAATTAATCATTTCAGGGGAGTATAGTTATTATTAGGGTATATGCGGGATAGTTGCCATACTTTTTGAAAAAGGTAAATAAAATACAGAACATGCATTTAAAAATCTCATAACACAGTGTTAGTTTGTATACTCAATAATAAACTATATTTTTAAGGTAGTTTGATATTTTTTGTTTTATTTTTATAAGTATAATATATAGGAATTTACTTCATTATTTTATCTAAATTTATTTTGTTAAAAATATTTTTTAATCACTTAGCCACCGACGTATATATAAAATATACTTTTATCTAACAATTTAAAAATTAGCCCTCAACCACCTATTTGTAGACAATATCTATAATGAATACAAATTATTTTTGGAACAACACTTATTAGAGTCTTCAACCACCACAAAAACAAAAAACAAAACTAAAACCAAACAATCCTAGATGCAATTAATATAATAAAACTTTCATTTAGGCTAAACAAACTACCAAGTCACAGTTGACACCGCACTCACAAAATTATAACCTGCTCCCTCTAACTCTTTAGAATACGTATATTTGTCTCCCTCTTTCGTTCGAAATACCGTAAGCGAATGCCGGTGGGCGGGCGCGGTTTTTTTTTCACGGTTAGATAACGGCCAAAACGGTTGGTATCTAAGTTGTTCTATGTTGACTTTTGGCGATAAAGACCTTGTTTATGCGAAAATGGCGGCGGAATCATGATTTGGCGCGAATGTATCCTGAAAACTCGAGGTCATCGTTTGTGGAAAATTGTGTATAATTCAATGATTGATTACAACGAAGAACGTAAAATATCACTGTGATTATATTTCAGGTTGTTTCAAAGGAATTTTATCATTGACATTATTGAAATAATTAAAAGTCTTGCATTTGTATTGCATAAACATAATATTGAACTTAAGGTATTTGTATTGCATCATATATTTTACACGATTATAATTAAACAATTAAAATCAAGAGTTCCGGCAGCCATTTTAATTTTAACAATAAATAAGAATTAATCATCACTCCTGTACTGCGGTTGGTTGTTCGGTCAAGGCATTATTACCTAATTGGCTGGTTTTTAGTCAGATTTACCTAGTAATAATAGTCAAATGTTTCCGCCTAACTTACCTATTTACCTAATGCGCAATTTGCATCGGCAATAGGTACATAAATTAAAATAATTATGAGTATTAAATACAATGGATGTAACAATGAGTAACCTTGGCTCTACTGTTTTTAAACTGTGGCCTCCCACGTAAAAAAAAACAAAATAATATTGAAATAAAACGTAGTTTCTGGTTGCATTTGATTTATTTAAAAACTAACAATTTGAACATTCATTTTTCGTATGATCTTAACGGTTTTATTTCATCATTATTCTCTGTTGGAATACAACCGTTACGATCATTCGAAAAATGAATGTTCAAATCATTTTGTTTTTCGAATTTATATTTCATTCTGCATTAATCTTCAAATTAAAACTTTATTCGGAACAAGTAGCTATAGTATTTATTTTAATAATAATATTGCTTTAACTTTGAATGAAATAATTATTACAAGGTTCTAAAGCAATATTATAAATAATAAAGGAAATTAAGATAAACTAATGGAACGGTGGAGGGATTATGATTTTAAGTTGCTTGGTGGAGTTTTGTGCAACTATCGCTCTGTGTTACAATGCGCGGGCCTCTCGATCTTCGGGTCTAAGAGGGTATCGGAAAGTTCTTTGCAATTTGGTCTCAAGGTTCACCACCGGTTGGGAAGCACAAAACAGAGGAAGGCTTTTATTTAACATTCTGCTCAAGCTTTAAACCCTCATTATAAGTAATGGTAATTGTAATTCAGGTGGCAGTCCTAGCGATACCATCTGACTAAATGTGCATTAACCTAGCTATGTCACAAACTACAGTTGGCGTTCAAATTCCTGAGGTTATACCGTGGAGTACCGGTTTAAAACTTTCCTAAAAACTCGGAGGTCGTAGAATGGATTCCCGCTCCGAAGATTTCTTTGCGGATTTGGTTAGTTGTGGGACTACTCTCCCGGTTGGCATGTCACCATATCACATCATCATATATCTATGTGTAAATGCTGTAGGTTCAAAATGTTGGTGTCACCAACCGGCTTTTTTGGATGGACATGTGCAGACATACCCAAGAGGTTTTTACTATTTCATCCAGCATATAGGAGAGCATGGCTTTATTAAATAGTTTATAAACTACAAACTAAGCAACCTGCGCAAGAGTGCGCTCCCTGTGAGACTTGAAACCTCGGCTCAGGGCAGTCGCTGGCGGAGGTATTAAGGAGTTATCATTTTAGATTTTGAGGACAACAACACTGACGACAGGCACCATGCAGGGTGACTATGGCCACATCCCCTTAAATGAAGAACAGCAGTGGACGATATATGGGCTTATTGTCATTCAAAAACTATTACTTTTTAACATGAAACGGAAGAAAACTTTAACTTTTCAAATATAACTTAAAATGGATAGACAGATGGTATGAAACCATGAAAGAACACCCTCCATTTTACTATATGTCGGCAAATAGTCCCTTTTTTATCGGCCATTTCGGAGTTGGAATAAACGAAATGAATATTAGCATCTATACCTACTAGTCTAATATATTTAATAGTAACATTATCCAGGTAGCAAGGTTGTGCCCTTGGTTCGCGACACCAATACCTTGCGCTGTCTGTAATTACATATTTATTTAACGCCGGCTGTCGGATAAATTTAGATTATTCTAATTTGTTTTGAAGGGACTACAATTGAATATGGAATGTTACAAAACATTTTAATTAAATAATAGTCAGTAAAAAGTATTTGTATTGACTTTATTGCTATCATGAAATAGTAGTTCATTTGACTTATTTTCGACTAGATGGCGGCGTTACATTGTTTGCTGTCAATCGATAAAAGTTACAAGATTTTTTCACACTTGATATTGACAATAAATGATTCAGTGGATGGGTCACTCATTTGATACCTGTGTCCGTAAAAATATTTGCAATCTGCGTTTCGGGTCTGATTTTCTTATGATTATTCACCGTGTCTCTGAATGTTCCTATTTTTCCATTAATTATTGGAACAGGTAGCAATATTTAGCCGTATGTTCTTATAAGTAGTCACAGTCAGTCCAAATGGTCGAGGTTCATACATAAATTCTGCTCAGGAGTCTGTGACGATTGATGAATACCAAGAGATTATACAACGTTTTTTTAAACAAACTTTTGTAATTTTCCGCCAATTTACTTTATATTCAATAGATATTGCATTATGAATTAAGATAGTTTGTGAAGATACGTTGTCAATTATTTGACCATGGCTTCATCAGATCTGACACTTGTAAATTAACTGAAAGTTTGTGACAACTACGCTTTTATAATCAACCAGTTTCCCGCGCGCGGTTTCACCCGCATAACTCCCGTTCCCGTGGGAACTTTATAATGAAATATAGCCTATAACCTTTCTCGATAAATGGGCTATTCAACACCGAAATAATTTTTCAAATCGGTCCATTAGTTGCTGTGATTAGCGCGTTCAAACGAACACACTCTTTAGCCTTATGTATTAGTACTAGCGACCCGCCCCGGCTTCACACGTGTGCAATGCAGCTGTATTATACATATAAACCTTCCTCTTGCATCATCCTATCTATCAAAACCACATCAAAATCCATTGCGTAGTTGTAAAGATCTAAGCATACCTACATAGGTACAAACAGACAGCGGCAGCGACTTTGTTTTATACTATGTAAGTAGTGATGATAAGGTGTGTGCCAAAATTATTATAATTTTTTTTTAAATTTATATTGGTATCTACGAGGCTTTTCCTATTTTACTTGACCTACAGTTACTCAGAGCTCCAGTCTTATTAAATTGATTAAAAAGTAAAAAATAAGAGATCTGCGCAAGAGTGCGCCTTCTGTGTTGCTTGGTTGTAAGCGGTCGCTGCGCTGGTGAGAAATAGCAGCCTTTTACGCGTAAAAAAACTTACGAATCTAATTTATACTAATATATATTATAAAACTGAATAGTTTGTTTATTTGAATGCGCTAATCTCAGGCACTACTGATCCGATTTAAGCAATTATTTCAGTGTCAGAAAGCCATCGAGGAAAGCTATAAGATATATTTAATTATGAAGTTCCTATAGGAACGAGACTGGTCAAAAACAGTGAGAATCCTAGTATGATGTTAAGTAGAGCAACATATAAAATATATTAATACCTAAATGTTATCCGAATGTCGCGCTATCAGCTCACTAAAACATGTTGATCCTTTTATCAGGCTGATAACACCCTCCGCGAAATTACGGTTTGAAGTTATGAAACTGTTTTATGTCAGCCATGTTTGAGTACCTATTTTAATGTTTGCATGTTATTATTATAAATTTATATTAAAACTAGATTCCTAGATTTTACCCGCGTATTAGCTCCTGCTCTCGTGGGATCTTCATAATTAAATATAGCCTACAAGCTGCGCCCCGCGGTTTTGGCCTCGTTACTCTGCTCCAGTGGGTCGGAGCGTGATTTTTGTTGTTTATATGTTAATCCAGCGTATAACCTATACCGGTGCAAAATTTCAGCCGATTCTGTTCAGTAGTTTTGGCGTGAAAGGGAAACAAACATCCATCCATCCATCCATACTTACAAACTTTCGCGTTTATAATATTAGTAGGAAGATACTCAGGGATAATAAAGCCAGCTTATGGTGAAATAATGGTTGGAATCCTTCCAGTAGTTTTTAAATTTAAAGTAACAAACATAAATACAAAAATATAAATATTTCCTCCTTATAATATCTATATAGGATGGAGGAGTATGAAATTTCAGACACTTATCCTACTAATATTATAAACGCGAAAGTTTGTAAGTATGGATGAATGGGTATTTGTTACTTTTTCACGCCAATACTACTGAACGGAATTGGCTGAAATTTTGCACTGGGATAGGTTATACGCTGGATTAACATATAGGCTACAAAACATCACGCTCCGATCCATTGGAGCAGAGAAACGCGGGTAAAACCGCGGGGCGCAGCTAGTAGTTTATGTAAAGAAGGAGTACAAAGTAGTACTATTTTATTAGATTTTGGTAGTTAGATAGATTTTTTAAGTGTTGTTTAGATGTGATATTAAAATTTGGATGCCAAATTAGTATTTACTTATTTTGCGTCAGATATTTTTTTTTTCGAATGTCACTTCTAATTTCTTAAGTCTGTCATTGAATCTATCAACGAACTATGTAACCTCAAATTAAAAAAAATCCTCCAACATTGTTTAGATCGCAAGCTTTCAATTTATTGCAATTTACCAACAAAGGATGCTGTTTAATATCTATTGTTAATAATTCAGTTGAAATACGGAAATAAGGCCGTTTGCCTCGTCCTCACCTTGGACGCGACTAGAATAACTTTTATCTTTTGTAATCTTTTCCTGAACATCTTTAGTATCGACGATTTCACGCAAGGACTCGCAGAAATCGTCTAACATCTGTATTCATGAATAGCAGGCTCTAAGGATTTTCTCGGAATAGCCATTTATTGCTTAAGAGTCTACAAGGGCAATAAAATTTATTAAATTAACTTTAATTTCATCATCAGCCCTTATAATGTCCACGGCTGAAAATAGGTTTCCACGAAGTATTGAATCTAGGCTTCAATTTAATAGTAGCACAGAACTAATTTAGTCCCTTTCAATAATGAGTTTTAGACACATGATATTACAGATCAATTTGCATTGAATTATTACATTCTTTTGTGACACTATCGAATTAAAACAGTGAAATGGCATTCTGAAGTAAACGTTTAGTGAGAAGCACGAGGATAGCAGGAAATGTCATGATTCGAGATAACATGGTTTTTTTTGCTCCCAAACAATACATTTCCCACTCTTCTGCGTGCCCCTCAAATTAGCAGAATGCTCAGTAAAGGAGCAAATATAACGTCGCCTTTATGATCTAATGTTTCTGGAGTTATTGTCTTTGTTTTATGTCTTCATACTCAAAATTCGAAGTCTGAGATCCGCGACTGTACAGTTCTCAGACCTCGGACTTCGAAACTAGCATACTTTTAAATAAAGCAACGAAATTCCCTTAAATATCTTATAAAACATCAAGCAACAACCATCACCGCCATACTTATAAAACACTAGCTTCCCGCGTGCGTTTTCACCTTTACCACTCCCATTTCCGTAAGAACTTCATAATTAAATATAGCCTTTAGCCTTCCTCGATAAATGGGCTATCTAACACTGCGAGAATTTTTCAAATTGGACCAATAGTTCCCAAGATAATCGCGTTCAATAAAACAAACTCTTCAGCATTATATAATAGGCCATTGGCCAAATCAGACTTCTTGAATGGTATTTTTAGGTTACAATGTTTTTGTTTTCGGACGGACATAATATGTTGTTAGCCACGAGGCTATAAGGCATAAAGTGGTTACATATTGAAGTGACGTTCATGTCGTACTGCTGTCTTGTTAACAAGAACCATGGAAAATAGTTTGATAGTCGTTTGTATCACTTCCTTAATTTGAATTGCATCGTTTTATTCAATTCAGACAAATGCAGTATATTTGTTATTCTTAATCGTTACAAGGTTACTTCTCGCCATATTTTATATAAGTGGTTTATCAAATTGAATTTATGTACTACATAGTTATATACGCAATTGAATTTATGTTATATCAAAATCTTCTTTATTCATATAGACATATCTTATACTAATATATAAATATAAGTTAAATCGAGTTTGTTTGTTTGCTTAACGCGCTTATCTCAAGAACTAATATTTAAAAATTCTTTTAGTGTTAGATAGCCCATTTATTGAGGAAGGCTATAGACTATATTTAATTATAAAGTTCCAATGGAAACGGGAGTTAAGCGGGAGAAACCGCGCGCGGGAAGCTAGTGTAAAATATTTTAAATCATGTTCTTATGATGCGTCCTCCTTTTTTATTTCCACCAGTTCTGGACGTGACATCTCTCAGAAGAACTGGCAAGAGACTCGAAAGGAATCTCGAAAGGAAAAAAAGACTCGTTTTATAAAATAAATGTTTTTGTTACATTTATTAATAAAGCAGTATTGTTTCAAAGTACCTAGCAGTGTTATCATTGACATAATCAGAAGTTTTAAAAAAACAAACTATTCAACTTTATTAAATTATTTATAAAGAATACCAGTTACATTAACTATCCCAATAGCCGTAGTAGTAAACTTGTAGACCTATGTCATACCTATATAGTAAAAAATATATCAATATAAAATATATCTATGCTACACCCATAGTACAGTCAGCATCAAAAGTTGATGACCACATTTAGATTTCCAAAACCGCTGAACACTATATCACCCATAAATCGCTGAACGAAATAGGCGCCAGTATTGAATGAACATCGTTAAAGTTAAAAATTAACTGAACACTACTCGTCAAAGGTCACTGAACACCATTTTGTCAAAAATCGCTGATCGTTATAATACCCGAAAATATCATAACATTCAGTTTTACAAAAGTCACTGAACAATATAAAATGCTTGTTTTAGTTATCTAGTATAATCACGGCAATGTCCAAAAATAACTTAACATAATAAAATAACAAAAGTTACTGAACTTTTTTATTTAACTTGCTTTGTATGTAATTTGTTCGGGTGGAATCTTGCAACTAAATTTTAGGGCACATACCCTCAACCGATTGAGCTGAAATTTTGCAAAAAAAAAAAAATTAAAATTAAAATTTAAAATTTAAAACTGTTTATTTCCAATAAAAACAAATTACATAATTGCAATGAGCTACCTTAATCTTAAATTAAAAAAGATTATACTGTAGTCTCAGTTACAATGCAAGCATATGTATATCGCGTAACAATGCAATAGTACCATGGAGCTGATCTGATGATGGAGTCGGAAGGTGGCCATAGGAACTCCTGTACCTACTGAATAAGATAGTCGAGTTTGGGCTCGTTTGTTTTGGGTTTATTAGCACTTTCCATTGCACATGATGACGAGGGTCTGATGAGGAACAGGAACATTACCACTGGTACGCCCTTAATGCAAGCGCTAAGATGGTCGAGTTTGGGCTCGTTTGTTTTAAGTTAGTGAGTATTTTCCATTGCACATGATGACGGGGGTTTGATGAGGAGCAGGAACATCACCACTGGTACGCCCTTAATGCAAGCGCTAAGATAGTCGAGTTTGGGCTCGTTTGTTTTGTGTTTAGGAGTACTTTCCATTGCACATGATGACGAGGGTCTGATGAGGAGCAGGAACATTACCACTGGTACACCCTTAATGCAAGCGCTAAGATAGTCGAGTTCAGGATCGTTTGTTTTGTGTTAGTGAGTATTGTCCATTGCACATGATGAGGGGGGTCTAATGAGGAGCAGGCACTTTACCACTGGTGCTTGCGTACGTCGTAATCGGTCATACACACGTGGTGTAAATCTTAACCTTGTTATCATGTGAAAGTTTGCTGCGTGAATTTAGAAGACAATGTAGTTGACTGAGCTTAAGTGCTTACTTAAGCTCAGTCAACTACATTGTCTGTGTCTGTCTCGTGCACGAACGGTTTCCACATGCGCTCTGAAGTTTCGTTTTCGGTCAAGAATTATACAAAGTAAGATGATTGCCAATAGATATTATGAAAATAGACCTATAATACCACGAAAATCCAGTAAATAGGGTTATAAGCTAAAGACTAAAACGTAAAAAATAAAATAAAAAGTAAAAAAACATTTTTAATTTTTATTTTATTATAAACTAGCTTCCGCCCGCGACTTTGTACGCGGATCCTGTTGCTAATGCCAGCGACAACCGGTTCGTCAAAATTGAAGATCTGAAACGTCTGATGTCGAACTCTAAAGCCCGGGACAGCTGTTCAGAGAATGTTGAAGTCGATCAGAATTCAAACGTTCGTTGCGCTCTTCTTCTGTTTCTTCATGCCGTACTCCAGCAATTCTTTCTCTCTCACTTTCTAACGGATTATGAATATTTTGTTGTGTGTGTGTTCGGGACAATGTATGTTTATCTCGATCAGCAGTTTGTCGCCTGAAGAATAAAGACCTTAGATGTGCGAATATGCTGAGAATTAAAGTGTGATTCTGTATCGATAAACGTTTCCGATTCGCGAGACAATGCATGTCGCTCGCGATAAGCGGACAGTTGCGCATCACGTTTTCTCTAAAGACCTAGAAATAGATGCGTTGATACTCTGAGAAGTCAATCGCAATTCTCTATGCGTGAAAGTGTTCGATTCGCAAGAAAATGCGTGACGTTCACGATCAGCGGACAGTCGCGCATCACGTTCCGCACTGGTCTCTAAAAACCTAGAAGCAGATGCGTAGATACGCTGTGAACTCAAGCGCAATTCTCTATCAGTGAACGTCTCCGACTCGCGAGACAATGCGTGACGTTCACGATCAGCAGTCAGTCGTGGATCATATTCTTCACTGGTCTCTAGAGACCTGGATGAATATGCGTAAATACGCCGAGAACGCAGATGTGCTTCGCGATCCAAAGAGGTTTTCACGGAGCGAGTTGCAGCCTGATGTTCTTGAACAGTACAAGTCTCTCCTGACGCTCTTCGGTACATTCTTGGGATCTTATGATTCCCCGTTCCAGTTTGGGGCCATTTGCGGGCCTCAATGGTTTCAAATTTGCTTCAACAAGACGTCTTCTTACTGTTTGAGCGCTTAAATTGCCACCTCCAAAGCGAATACAGTGAGTTTTTAGACCAACAGCAGTTTGAAAACGATTTCGGAGCATTGTAGCCACCAGTTGTCTGTCATCCCTGGCCGTTGTGCATCTTGGTCTGCCATTTCCTGGTCTTCTAAGGTGTGATCCGGTCTCTAGGTACCGCTGGACTACCCGCTGAACAGTCGACAAAGATACACCAATGTTTCTGGCTGTTTCACGCTGGCTCCGCCCAAGTTCCAAAAAAGTTAGGATTCTGGTACATTCCTCTAGCGTGACTGCCATGCTTCACCTCACAGAATAATAATTATGCACGTGGAAGACGTTCACGATATTTTTTTTTTTTGTGACAGAATAGAAATGGAAAGCATCCATAATGACATGAAACAAAAATATTGTTTTTAAAAATAGTCATTTTTTTAAATTTTGTTTTTCTAAGGAAGTTTTTTTCATCAACCAGTTTAAATAATATGCTATTAGAAGCGCAACTAAAATGTCTTTATTCTATTTTTTATTTCATTGATCTAACTTTTACAGTTCTGGAGGTATTTCAATTTTTGTGACTGACCCGTTAATTTTGGAACCGAGTGTAGTTACTAGACAGACATTTTCCTGGCTAAACTAAAACAAAATATTAATCGCGATAGCTCTGAACTAACCGTGATGTGCACTAAGAGTAGCACGCATTCTGTCAAATGTCATAGGATTACATTAAAAAAGTTTATATTGTCAAAACTACTGTCACTACTGTCAGGTTACATTAGAACATTTTAAAGGTATAGTGGTTAGGTATTCTTAAGTTTTCAACTTTTTTCGCGCAACTTTTTTATTTTTTCTTTCATAAAAACCTTCTCCTGGCAAGAAAAATCACAAAAAATAGGATTAGCGAAATCCACCTAACCGTTCACGCGTGATGCCGTGACCAAGGTAAAAGAAGGGATTCATTTTTGTATCTACTGGGTGATTTTTTTAACTGCCTTGATAGTAATATGGTGTGTTGTGTAACTTTAATAGAATCTATAGACCACAGTTTATTTGTACAGTCAGCATCAAAAGTTGATGACCACATTTAGATTTCCAAAACCGCTGAACACTATATCACCCATAAATCGCTGAACGAAATAGGCGCCAGTATTGAATGAACATCGTTAAAGTTAAAAATTAACTGAACACTACTCGTCAAAGGTCACTGAACACCATTTTGTCAAAAATCGCTGATCGTTATAATACCCGAAAATATCATAACATTCAGTTTTACAAAAGTCACTGAACAATATAAAATGCTTGTTTTAGTTATCTAGTATAATCACGGCAATGTCCAAAAATAACTTAACATAATAAAATAACAAAAGTTACTGAACTTTTTTATTTAACTTGCTTTGTATGTAATTTGTTCGGGTGGAATCTTGCAACTAAATTTTAGGGCACATACCCTCAACCGATTGAGCTGAAATTTTGCAAAAAAAAAAAAATTAAAATTAAAATTTAAAATTTAAAACTGTTTATTTCCAATAAAAACAAATTACATAATTGCAATGAGCTACCTTAATCTTAAATTAAAAAAGATTATACTGTAGTCTCAGTTACAATGCAAGCATATGTATATCGCGTAACAATGCAATAGTACCATGGAGCTGATCTGATGATGGAGTCGGAAGGTGGCCATAGGAACTCCTGTACCTACTGAATAAGATAGTCGAGTTTGGGCTCGTTTGTTTTGGGTTTATTAGCACTTTCCATTGCACATGATGACGAGGGTCTGATGAGGAACAGGAACATTACCACTGGTACGCCCTTAATGCAAGCGCTAAGATGGTCGAGTTTGGGCTCGTTTGTTTTAAGTTAGTGAGTATTTTCCATTGCACATGATGACGGGGGTTTGATGAGGAGCAGGAACATCACCACTGGTACGCCCTTAATGCAAGCGCTAAGATAGTCGAGTTTGGGCTCGTTTGTTTTGTGTTTAGGAGTACTTTCCATTGCACATGATGACGAGGGTCTGATGAGGAGCAGGAACATTACCACTGGTACACCCTTAATGCAAGCGCTAAGATAGTCGAGTTCAGGATCGTTTGTTTTGTGTTAGTGAGTATTGTCCATTGCACATGATGAGGGGGGTCTAATGAGGAGCAGGCACTTTACCACTGGTGCTTGCGTACGTCGTAATCGGTCATACACACGTGGTGTAAATCTTAACCTTGTTATCATGTGAAAGTTTGCTGCGTGAATTTAGAAGACAATGTAGTTGACTGAGCTTAAGTGCTTACTTAAGCTCAGTCAACTACATTGTCTGTGTCTGTCTCGTGCACGAACGGTTTCCACATGCGCTCTGAAGTTTCGTTTTCGGTCAAGAATTATACAAAGTAAGATGATTGCCAATAGATATTATGAAAATAGACCTATAATACCACGAAAATCCAGTAAATAGGGTTATAAGCTAAAGACTAAAACGTAAAAAATAAAATAAAAAGTAAAAAAACATTTTTAATTTTTATTTTATTATAAACTAGCTTCCGCCCGCGACTTTGTACGCGGATCCTGTTGCTAATGCCAGCGACAACCGGTTCGTCAAAATTGAAGATCTGAAACGTCTGATGTCGAACTCTAAAGCCCGGGACAGCTGTTCAGAGAATGTTGAAGTCGATCAGAATTCAAACGTTCGTTGCGCTCTTCTTCTGTTTCTTCATGCCGTACTCCAGCAATTCTTTCTCTCTCACTTTCTAACGGATTATGAATATTTTGTTGTGTGTGTGTTCGGGACAATGTATGTTTATCTCGATCAGCAGTTTGTCGCCTGAAGAATAAAGACCTTAGATGTGCGAATATGCTGAGAATTAAAGTGTGATTCTGTATCGATAAACGTTTCCGATTCGCGAGACAATGCATGTCGCTCGCGATAAGCGGACAGTTGCGCATCACGTTTTCTCTAAAGACCTAGAAATAGATGCGTTGATACTCTGAGAAGTCAATCGCAATTCTCTATGCGTGAAAGTGTTCGATTCGCAAGAAAATGCGTGACGTTCACGATCAGCGGACAGTCGCGCATCACGTTCCGCACTGGTCTCTAAAAACCTAGAAGCAGATGCGTAGATACGCTGTGAACTCAAGCGCAATTCTCTATCAGTGAACGTCTCCGACTCGCGAGACAATGCGTGACGTTCACGATCAGCAGTCAGTCGTGGATCATATTCTTCACTGGTCTCTAGAGACCTGGATGAATATGCGTAAATACGCCGAGAACGCAGATGTGCTTCGCGATCCAAAGAGGTTTTCACGGAGCGAGTTGCAGCCTGATGTTCTTGAACAGTACAAGTCTCTCCTGACGCTCTTCGGTACATTCTTGGGATCTTATGATTCTCAATCTTTTAGCTCCTTTGGAACATTGGGAAAGATTTGACGTCTTTCTAGGCATGGTAATAGTTTTATTCTGAAGAAGGTACCTGATCAATTAAAATCTAAGTGACTGCTAACGCAGGGGGCGTTAGGGTACCGTACCCGCACCGGGTAGGCTACCGTGTCACTAAGATAAAAGGAAAACACCCAGCTTATGTTATTTTATAATTATATAGTGAAATTAGTGATAGATTTGATTTCCAAATCAGATGTTTTTGATCTTCGATTTTTATATGTCAACAGGAAATGCCCATCAGACCGAAAAACTTTTGCTAAGACGTCATTCCTATATGTTTTATAGTGTATGTGTATATGTATATGCGTAAAAGCACTTCCACCGGATAACAAAAAAAAAATGCTGAACAACTTGCTAAGACGTCATTCCTATATATGTTATAGTGTAGCTGGGCTCTTGGAGTTCCACAGCAAGTGTTCCAGATCTTCAATTTTAATACGTCATCAGAGAGTGCTCATCAGTCTGAACAACTCATCGACTGCACCGGTGGCGGTTCTGGGTTCGATTCCCACCCGGGACAATTATTTGTGTGAACCACAAATAGTGTTTCTGAGTCTGGGTGTTCTTTGTGTCCGTGAAATGAATGTTTGTAAAGTCCCCCGCGACACAGGGATTTATTTCCGTAGTGCGGGAGATGTCTTTTAAAAAAAAAAAAAAAAACTCTTGCAAAGACGTCATTCCTATATATGTTATAGTGTAGCTGGACTCTTGGAGTTCCACATCAGGTGTTCCAGATCTTCAAATTTATTGTCTCAGCAGAAAATGCTCATCACGTGGAACAATTTTTGCTATGTACCATTTTTGTATCTCTTATAGTTTAGCTGGTCAGTTGCGGTTCTGCATCAGGTGTTCAAGTTTCCAAGATAAATTATAGCCTATATGTTACCCAGAATTAATACCTATACAACAAAAAAATCATTCAAATCCGTCGAGTAGTTCCGAAGATTAGCGTGTACAAACAAACAGACAAACAGACAGTTTTTTTTTTTGGATTCATGCTCAATTACTGTTTCTAAAACCCCCTCAATTATTATTTTTTTAATATATTCAATGTATAGACACAGTTTTCTACTGTTTTATTATATATTTAGATATATGTAAATTATAAAAGCTTGAGGCGTTCATTACTATATTTCAGTGCCTCAAGCTATTACAATTTATATATTTTGATATTTGAAATTGTACTATGAGTACACATTATTTTTTAATAAAAACCTGTTTAAAAAAATATTTTTTTACTTTAATTTAATTTTTGACTTTTTAGACTTAAGCTTGTAACCCTATTTACAGCGGGTCACGCACGGTCGATGCCATCCGGTCATCATATGCAATGGAAAGTAGGTACTCATAAATACAAAACAAACGAGCCCAAACTGGACTATTTTATTCAGTACAGAAGTGAGTTCCTATGACCACCTTCCGACTCCATCATCAGATAAGCTCAAGGTACCATATTATTGCATTGTCACGCAATATACATATGCTTGCAAGATTCCACCCGAACAAATTACATACATACATTGCAAGTTAAATAAAAGCTTGTAAAATACACACACATACTAAACCCATTTTTTTTTTCATTTTTTTCAGGGACTTATGAGATAAACGATGGTATGCTATTTTTGTCAAAAAGTTGTTCAGAGACTTTAGAGACGAAGAAGGTTATGCTATTTTTACTATAATTTTGTTTAGCGACTTTTGAAAAGTGATGGTCACCTACTTATGGCCTTTTGTGATAATCATTCATTTCTGGCGCTTGTCATGTTGAGCGATTTAGGTATAATACGGTGTTCAGCGGTTTTGGAAATCTAAATGTGGTCATCAACTTTTGATGCTGACTGTACGTAACATCCATAAACGCATACGCATCAAAACACAGTTACGTATTAGTTCCCTTGACATAGATGACAAGTGTTAACATTTAGTTAACGTGAAACCTTTCAGCCTGCAAGTGGAGCAACCTTGTGTCATAGACAATGGAGCCGCCATCTCTACAGTTGACGTATTGAGGTCTGTGGGATGTGTCAGGTGGGCCCAGATTCGATAGGAATACTGACTAAAACCTAGATATTGTCTGCATTATTAAAGGTTACCGTAGACCGGGGTTAATTTGACATTCTGGGTAACTTTGACTGAGATGGTGAAACGAAATCTGAAGGGAGACAAAATGCCAAAATGGCATGAGGAAATGTGCTCCAGAAACTAAAGCCGGTGAATTTAGTAAAAAGATCCTCCTACCATCAAATACGAGTACATTTACACGGCCAATGTTACCCTGACTGTCAAAGAAACCCGGTTAACCGGTATTGTTTATTTTTTTAGGGTAACTGGATTCCCGTGCGCTGTTTCTTCCGCCTTTTCCTGCTATCGTGGGAACTTCACAATTTAATTTATCATATTTTACTCGGGGATAATGTAGCATTCTAATGGCGAAAGAATTATCGAAATCCGTCCAATAGTTATTGAGTTTATTCGTAACAAACATTCATACAAAAATACAAATCTTTCCTCTTTATAATATTACTATAGAAAAATGTTCTTTTCATTCGTAAACCTGCAGTAATATTTGTTAACTTAAATACTGAATTCAAATACATTCAACCATCGGCTGCGGAATTTGACAGTTTATGTACATACCCTTTGAGGATAGATTGACATAATGCAAAAAAGAAACGTAGAATCGGTCGGTTCCTCCAAATATTATGAACCAAGGTCCAAGTTTTTTTTTGGACGGACATACGGCAGCCACGAGGCTTTTGCTGCTTCACCGGGTATAACGGCGGAAAGAGCTCCAACCTTAATAAATGGTTTAAAAACTACAAACTAAGCAACTTGCGCAAGAAGGCGTCGCCTGTGGGGCTTGGACCTCGGCTCAGGGCGGTCGCTGGCGATGAGATTGCGGGATTATATCTTTTAGTTTATAATCATCCGAAAAAACAATCTATGCATTGGATTTACCATACAACAAACCGATGATGTTATAATACTTAATCCACGTATTTCCCAAACAAAAAACTGCATGCCTAGATCATTCAATAATGACTATGACTTAGAATATACCTAATAGAAACGTGATCAAATGACTAATACTGAACTTTGTACCTAAATATTTCAAACTAGGTAGTTAAGGTGCTAATACACTTAAAGTGAGAACCTAAGTACCTAAATGCTTAGTTTTTAGTAGGTATGTATTTAGGTACCTATTTATGTTCTGTGCTGTTCTGTTCTGTTCTACGAAGAGTAGATATCTAAATCCCTACTAATATATAAAGCTGATGAGTTTGTTTGTTTGCTTGAATGAGCTAATCTCAGGAACTGGTATGATTTAAAAAAAAGTGTTAGATAGCCTTTTTATTAAGAAAGGTTATAAGCTATATTTCATTTTAAAGTTCCCACGGGAACGGGAGGTACGTGGGTGAAACCACGTGCAGGAAGCTAGTCTATATTAATGCTGTTGCCCGCGTCGACTTTTAATAATTATTTATACCTACTCAGAAAATATAACATTCATGACAGAATTATCTTTAAAATATATAATAAGATTAAATTCTATATATCTATACTAATATATAAAGCTGAAGAGTTTGTTTGTTTGCTTGAACTTTGCTAATCTCAGGGAATACTGGTCCGATTTGAAATATTCTTTCAGTTTTAGATAGCCCATATATCGAGAAAGGCTATCATTACGCAAAGGCCCATAGGATTTCACGCGAACGCAGGCTAGTTTGAAAATACGAGAAAACCTCGATGTTATTTTTGTCTTTTTTGAATTTACAACAGAAATTGTAAACGATACGGGACGAAACAAAATACATGTTATTATTGAACCAATCATTGTGAATAGAACAGTTTTAGTGGTTCGGCCTTGACGAGAATCATGTTCAAGTTTATGAATGAAAATTATTCTCATTTGTTAGGTATGATACCTATGAACAATGAATTTACTCGAGTTGAGTTACTGCTATACGCTAATAAGCATGTTCAAGGTTAGTTGCCAATTTACTTCGATCACCAAACCGCCTTAAAAGCGTGGTGATTATGGTAGTGTCCCCCTAAAAACCTTAAAAACCTTAACCCCTAAGGCCTATTAAGAGGAGGCCCATGTTAAACGTAAGCAGGCTGTTGAAGTGAATGAAGCAGAAGATTTTGATTTTTTATTTTATTTTGATTTTTTTATATAATACTACTAGCGACCCGCCCCGGCTTCGCACGGGTGCAATGCGGATGTATCATACATATAAACCTTCCTCTTCAATCACTTTATCTATTAAAAAAACCGCATCAAAATCCGTTGCGTAGCTTTAAAGATTTATGCATACATAGGGATATAGGGGCAGAGAAAGCGACTTTGTTTTATACTAAGTAGTGATACTATAGCGACCCGCCCCGGCTTCGCACGGGTGCAATTCTGATTCTGATACATTTTTATAACCTTCTTGAATCACTCTTGTTATTAAAAAACTGCATCAAAATCTGTTGCGTAGTTTTAGATCTAAGCATACCTACATAGGAACACACAGCGGGATGCGACTTTGTTTTATATTATGTACCTAGTGAATCTTTTATTTAAATAAAAATCGGTGTGTAGTCGATGATGTAATGATCAAGATTATTAAATTATTGGGAAAACCTGATGATTATCTACAGATATATGTATAAAGTATGGTAAACGTTTGTACCTATTAAATATATTTTGCCTGTTTGAAACCAGTTCTTTTTTAATCATGATACGATTTTACAACCTCAAGAATAAGAGAAAATTTGGATTATTTATTGAAAGTTTATAAGGTAAAGCGCCTCTCAATTTTAACCGTATTACTCTGCTCCATTGAGTCGGAGTGTGATGTTTTGTAGCCTATATGTTGTTGCAGCTTCTAAACTATTCCCGTGCCAACTTTCAATCAAATCCGTTTAGTTACAAATATATTTACAAATTTTCGCGTTTATTATATTAGTAACCCATCGGCCTGCTAAACGTGGTGATTTTGGCAATATCAACGACCCTGGATTTCTATGGTCTGTTAAGAGGAGGCCCATGTTCAGCAGTGGACATAAACGGGCTGTTGAAATGAAGTGTAAATGCAAAGCACTTGCCATTTTCACGTTGATACTTTTTGCCGACAGTGGGTCGGAGCGTGATATTTTGTAGCCTATAGGTATGTTAATACAGCTTATAAACTATCCGCGAAGCCAAATCCATTCAGTAGTTTTTGCGTGAAAGAGTAACAAACATACATACTTCCACACATTAACTTTCGCATTTATAATATTAGTAAAATTTATTATTTTTACAAGTGTAATATGTTCGGGTGGAATCTTGCAAGTTAAATTTAATCAACTTCCCGGTTTCCAATTGAGCTGAAATTTTGCAAGCATATGTACCTATATCACGTGACAATGCAATAATATGGTACCATGAAGCTAATCTGAACCAAGAGTCAGGAGATAGGGACTGGAACTACCTGATGGCAAGCGCTAAGATAGTCGAGGTGGGCTCGTTTGTTTACTTCTAATTGCTTCTAATTGCTTACAATTTATTGACTGAAGTTTCAACTATTCTTCAATTCCCAATTGTGCCATTTGAATTTCTTTGTGACGTTGAATTATTGTTCGTAAAAACCGACCATAATACTCCACACATTTAACTTAATGTCCACCTTATTTAAGTTACCATAAAGTGCATATTAGACATGCTAGTTACCACTGAAATGCTGTTCGAATTTCATTTGACATTTGTTAACGAGCTTATCTGTCAAAATGATTAATAACAGTTAATTGTCCAGCAAAATGAATGGAAGAATGAATGTGCTAGGTCAATATTTGGACGGGCTAGTTAGCAAAATGGGGTATGCTTGACCTAATTGGCAGAATTTGTGTTAATTGGGTAGGTTTGCCTATTTTATGATGATAGTGGCAATTTCCTTTGCTTAGCGCAGTATGTATAAGTATTGCTTTAAATATCGTAGGTCGTGGTTCGATCCTCGCATAGGACTAAAAATGTTTGTGTAAAATCTGAGATTGACTACCCTCCTTGTTTTAGAAACCATGTCTTTAGGGCATCATCTTTAACAATCGTATACAAGGGAACGAGCAGTAGCGTTTCTATAACATGACACTGCCGCTGGTCATATTGGACATCAACCCGCCTGCTAAGCGCAGTGACTATAGGAAAATTACCATAAAAAAAGGCTTATGTTCAGGAGTAGACGTTGTACGGGCTAATTATGTTAAGAATTATATATCTACAAAATTCTTTAGCTACATAAAGAGATAGATATTTATTGTTTTACTGCTCGTAAAATGTTTACATTGTTGTGATTGAATTACTTTGTTAATGTTATTACATAATTATGTAGATATTTAATTATAGTCCATTATAACTTGTCAACAAAATAATTTCAGGGGCAAATGTCCCGTGGCTAACTTCATATGTCCATCCGATTTTTTTTATAATAAAGATTACTAGCAGAGTTTTTGCACACCACTGATATTCTTGTTAACCCCACGTGCTAAGCTAAAATGCTTGTGTTACGAGTGGGTTCACGTCGGTAGTGCAATGGGTGGGGATCGAAACCGCGACACTTGAATACTAGCAATACTGGAAATACTGGCTAACACCACTTAATTTGACAACAAAAGTCGCAACTCTAATGCTTATCTATAGTAATATTATAAAGAGAAAAGATTTGTATTTTTGTGTGTATGTTTGTAATGAATAAACTCAAAAACGACTGTGCCGATTTCAAAAATTATTTCACCATTGGAAAGCTACATTCACCCTGAGTGACATAGGCTATACCTAATTATGAACTTCCTACGGGAACGGGAGTTACGCGGGTGAAACTGCGCGCGGGAAGCTAGTCTATAATAATGTATAATATACACATAACATTTGATGAAAATGTAATGACAGGTAGGACCAATAGCTCATTAACTACAGTAGTATCTGAGAGTTTGGGTTCAGAAACCCAAATCCCGGCACAATATATAGTATACAATATATAATAGTTGTTTTGAGCCTTAGTGTCTTAAGTGGCATTTGTCATTATGTAGTTATAGTCCCCTGCAACACAGGGATTCATGTCCCCAGCGCAGGGGTTGTATTTTTAAAGAAAGAATATAACAAAATGTCCAGATGCTGCCCATTTTATTTTATATTTTCTTGTACCTACCGCAAACGTACATTTATATTTAAACCAGAAACTAATTTTGTTTCGTATTTATTTCTAACTAGCAATATCTTTTGTTTTTTATTTTTCGGGCGGACATATATAGTTAGCCACGAGAGTTTTGCTACTTCACCGGGTATAACTTACAATATCCCGTGGATTTCCCTGCATTTGATTCCAAAAAAGTAAAAGTAGATTATATACTAGTCTAAGGTCTTATATCTAATTAAAAAGGTCCGATATTATAGACGTATCAATAACAAAAAGACAGGTAGAGTACTCATTTATAATTGTACAATAATTTTATTAACAAAACTATAACTCAACTAACCAAACAAACTGACAACTGCACCG
Organism: Nycteola revayana; assembly: GCA_947037095.2. Classification (NCBI taxonomy): domain Eukaryota; kingdom Metazoa; phylum Arthropoda; class Insecta; order Lepidoptera; family Nolidae; genus Nycteola; species Nycteola revayana. The sequence goes on along the minus strand of OX344851.2, from coordinate 11,448,988 downwards.
CAAAGCACTTCTCTACAGACTAAACGAAACACACGTTACCTAACTACAGTCTAGGCGGCGCTAGTGTGCGCTTACTATCTGCGCAAGCGCAAATAAATAAAGCAAGCGGTCTAGGCCGCTGCCACGCACAAGGTCGCTCGTAGACCACGCTGTAGGGCATTATAGAGTCGGACATTTTAGGAGATGTGAGCACTTAGTCAGGGAAACCATGAAGTATGATTTTATATAGGACATTGTATTAAAGCAATGTCTTTAAAAAATTATATTAAAACTCTGACAAATTATGATTATAGGAAAATCATTTTTAATGGTTTCACAACACAAGCTTATATAAACTACTAAAAAAGGCCGTATGACATCTAACCTTGCAAGTCAGCATCAAATGTCAAGAAGGGCTGATAACTTATGCGTACCCGGCCCCCGCCAACGGCCGGATCGAAGGAGTGTCCGGGGGGCTTAGTGGTGTAGGGTCTATCCTCTTGGTTTGAATTTAGCATATCACGCTATGGAGAGGGTGAGTCCCACATATCCCACCGCCAGCGCAAGAATACGCTGCAGTGGCGGTGGTAATGCGCAAATGCATGTCCCCACGGACAACAAAAAAAAGGGGTTAAATGTCAACAGAATTATACAGAAATAACATTCATCTATAGGGGTTTTCCCTCGTGAAATTGACAGTAAATCCAGTTGTGATATACCTTTAACTATCCTCTATCAGATGGAATTGCTCAATTTAAGCGGCCGAAGCACAATGGCTAGGGCGTCGGACTTGCGATCATATCCCCACCCATTGCATTACCGACGCGGACGTGAACCCACTCGTAACACAAGCATTTTAGCTTAGAACGAGGGGTTAATAATAATACTAGTAGACAAAAACTGCTAGTAATATTTTTAACAAAAAAAAAAGCAAAATTAATATTCGTTTGAAAAATTAATTCACACAATTCATTTTTAAGTGTTCTAACGTACTTATACCAATACCAATAACCCGCAACATATATCTATATATATATCATCATATATCCCACAAACCAACTAACAAAACAAACACCCTACCACAAAAGCCTATATAAGAACAACGCTTAAAATTTATCCCGCTTCATGGCCACTGCGCCCGCGCATGATCTAACCTAGAAACGCGGCATTTCGTGACATTCATTGTCAATGTACGAGTGCCATTCACACAGGACGCTTGTGTGTGTGCGGCATAGACACGACACTGATATCTAAACGTTGCTTAGAAATAACACGCGAGTTTCAACTTTGTTGCTTTAGTAATAAGAGTTATTTGTTACTTTAAAGGTGTGATTTAATAATTTGTGAATATAGTTTGACATGGCATTGGTCGGTTTTGGAATGATAAAATGGGCGTAGCTATAATACGTTGGTAGGTTTGTGGAATAGTTGATGTTTAGTTGTTGTTAGAGTGATTTGAGTTGACATTTGGATTTTTTTTTAATGGTGGATGGCCAGAGTGAGTACCTACCTATTGTATTTTTTTTATTATTATATATTTTTTTTAAATTATTATAAACCATATATATTTTAAAGTTTATATTTTTTTTTAGGTTTTTCTATTGTTGTTGCTTCTATTAGATTTATTTTATTAGATTTATATAAATAAATCATTGGGACAAAAAACAATCAATGGCTTTGGTTAGCGTAATTTTACATAATAAAATAAATTTTCTTAATTGACTGTCTTATTGCTTACTTTAAATCTAGATTATGTAGATTCATATAAATATTTGAAGTGCTTAACCTAAACGTAATTTTATTAAACCGAATTATATTAATAGTTTTACGCGCTTATATACCTAATTCGTTCGTATTTGGAATAAAGGGCCATCGCCCCAGACCATCATCTGAGAAGAACTAGGGCATGTAACATAACCACTCAAACGTCCGGGCGACTATAGTGGCCTACCCCTTGAACGTTCGCGCGCGAACCGCGAACCGAACCGCGTCGAGCGCTCGTGCCGTTACTGATTCAAAGTGTATTTACTAGCAAACTATTGCAGCTATAGCAAGGTAAAACCTACCAGTATCAAGCTGAATTATTAAGGAATCAAAATATGTACTAATTAAAGTTCAACAATTAATCTGCTATTTACAAAAAAATAATTAACTTAACAATACGGGTTAAATTTACGCAAAATATTTCTTTTAACAAGTTTTAACGAATCATTTTTTAATTATTCGCAATGTTTTTTAATAATAATTAAACTAGATTAAATAAGCTTTTTTTTGACACCAATATCTTATTACTTAAAATTAACAGTGTAGCCCATTAAACCAAAATAAAAAACGCGTTCCTGAAGTAAACTAGATCGACCTAGATTTCGTCTCCGATAACGAAATTACGGCAAGATGGCCGCCCGCCTAAGGATTTTACACACGACTTTAGGATTTGTTTTAAAATAAATTATTTTTATTCTAAATTTAGGTGATAGTCAATTATTGTAGGTATGTTTTATAATTCTTAAATAAGTAATATAAAATAATAAAAAGTTTTTTTTTTTTTTTTATAATGTTATTTTGTAGGTAGGCGTTATTATACTCGTGATAATATCTAAACTAAATGTCCGATTGGAATAAAACAAAAAGTATTTTACTTCTACATAAATACCCTTGATAACATAATGATTAATTTGGATAAGGATTAATATTACGATACATATTTTACGTAGTTTCTTTCTTCAGACGATTTAATATTTTTTATTAACATAAAAGCGGTTATTGTGACTAAACTATGATAGTTAGATATGTGCTCTCGCGGAGTTTTTTGTAGATCTTAATAAGACCTACAAACCCGTAGTACATCATTTTGTTCTATTGTCAATAGTTTTTGCAGCGCACGCATAAATAGGTTATCGATTTTACACCTTGGGTTACAAAATTGCAATTATCGTACGGATTCCTAATTTTTTTGAAAATAAAATATTCCCTATAACCTTCCTCGATAAATGGACTATCCAACACTGAAAGATTTTTTGAAATCGAACCAGTAGTTCCTGAGTTTAGCCAAATAAAATAATAAAGCAGCAACGAAAAATCATATAAAATACACTCATGATTTTTCGTTTGTAAACGCCCTTATTTTATAACCGTTACGGACGGCCTTGGTTGCCCATACCTAAATCGCGGGAACGAAAATATAAAAACGTGAAATCCTAATTATTTTCGTCGAAATACTTTACGTAGGTTTACTTAAATATGAATAATGACCTGTTTATCTAATTACAAGACGTATTTTACTAATATATGTATAATATCATACAAAAACTTACCGAAAAACCGGCACACTCAGGCGCTAAGTTTTGGTCTGTCGACTTTAACACATGTAAAAACATCCTATTACACTGCGGATGTTTAAAATTGCTATATGATCTCAAAGTATAAACATTCACGATTCTAAAAACATATAACACTCAACACTTTGGATGAATAAACAAATCGTAACTCACATTTCAAAAGTGGATCACTCAGCACTTCAAAACACTTGAGACACTTGACACCGCGCTTAATGTAAACAATTTTTTTCTTTTTAAATTCTTACTGTGACATACTAAGTGTTGTATTGTTTCGACACGTTATTTAATATAGAGACATCTAGTGTAACACTTATGAAGCTTTTAGAAACGTTCCAAAGATAAAAACGCGTTTATAGGTTACAAGTCGGAGGTGAAACGTCCGGGCTGCTCTAGTCGCCCTAACGTTCAACGCTATAAATGTTTTGGGCTGCTCTAGTCGCCCGGACGTTTGAGTGGATAATAAAAATAAAAAAGGAGGTACACTTACATTTTGAATAGACTTAGATAATGTTTCAAATAGTTCGATTCGTTACGAATGGGATGTGAGTCCTGTCCTCGGCGGACATGTGGAGTTAGCCACGAGGTTTTTTCTACTTCTTCGGACATAAGGTTATAAGACTATCTGGAAACCAAGATTTTTAGGTCAACAATATTAAACTTACATGAGAAGTTCAAATCAAATCAAATTCTAATATTCAACCAAACCTACACAACTTTGTAAATAGATTAGGTATAATACCTGATATGTTATAAAATGCTTATTATTGCATTAACTTCGTTTTTAGTGTCTTTGAAGAAGCATACGGAGGATTTAAGTTTCACTACATAGTATAAAACAAAGTCGCTTGCCGCTGTCTGTCCGTCCCTATGTAGGTATATGCTTAGATCTTTAAAACTGTGCAACAGATTTTAATGCGGTTTTTTTAATAGATAGAGTGATTCAAGAAGATAGTTTATATGTAAGATACATCAGCATTGCACCCGTCCGAAGCCGGGCGGATCGCTAGTTTAAATATAATTAAGATAAGATTTCGGTCAGATTAGGTATCCCCGCGATGATTTCATTCTGATAAAAAGTGTATTGTCTCAGCATCATCAGCCCGTATAACGTCCACTGTTGAACATGGGCCTGCTCCCGAGGGAGTTTTTGCTATAGTCAACACACTTGGCAAGCGGGTTAGTGACTTCAATATTATGTAAACACAGGCAGAGAAACGATACTGCACGCGTTCTCGTTCGTAGCACAGAGGATAACTACACAACCAGCCTGACCCGGAAAAAATTAGATAAGATACTCTTTATTGCACACCAACATAACAACACAAATACAGATAGTAAAAAGTAATAGTGAGCAATGTACAATCGGTCTTACCTATCGCAGACAGCGATCTCTTCCAGACAACCTTTAGATGGAATGAAGATGAATAAGAAGAAGCATGAAAGGTAGTAGTAGGCAATAGGCACAATACAAGAAATCGTCGTGCTTTTCGTGAGGATTTCTCGTATTGTGTGGGGATTAAACCCACACCTTCTGAGATTGATAGCGCTTTAGGTACCTTAGAGGTTGTGTACTTAAATTAATATAGGATATACTGTCAATTCTAAACCTTAATTCAATATAGGTGTGTGCGCATGGCGTGTGTAATGTACATGTCCATCGACCATGACATACAAACTAATACTTAGATAACTTTGTATAATACACTAAATGTTTGTTAACACACACACACACACACATTTTATCAAACTACTCTACACCCCCGTGGATAGACAAGGCCGTGTTCATTAATTAATTAATTAAATAGAACTGAATTCATAAATATGTTTTGTACTAATTATTATAAATGTATTTTTTTGAATACTTTACTGTATATTATATTTCTAAATTGAGATTAATATATTTAGACCAATGGTTCCCAACCGGTGGTCCGCGGACCACTGATGGTCCCTGGTAACACAGGAAATGGACTTGAAGCTGCCCGAAAAATATTGCGACGCAGACAAGTATTTATTCACTTAACATAGTATTTTATAACACTCATAAGTTATTGTAATAGTGTTAATTTTAGGGTGATTACGCAGAACAGGTGGTCCGTAATGAGATTAAAATGTGGTAAAATGGTTTTTCATCGCTTAAAGGTTGGGAACCACTGATTTAGACAATCGGCAGGATTCGAACCTGCATCTTAGTTATAGCCTCTAATGCCTAAACCTTTCGGCCACAATAAATATTTACTTACAAATGCAACTTTAGGTTATAGATCCGAAGAGGCCGTATCCCAATGGCTAGCGGCGTCGGACTTGTGCTCTTGTGGTCGCCGGTTCGATCCCCATGCATGTATTGCACTACCGATGTGAACCCACTCGTAACACAAGCATTTTAGCTTAGCACGGGGCGTTAACAAGGATACTAGTAGACTATAAAGATCTGCTAGTAATTAAAAAAAACCTATGGATGGCGTCTACGTTCTTCTTAGAGACGTGTTATAAAGAGATTAAAAAACATTGGCTATACCTAAGATGCAGACTCAAATCCTGCCTTTGGGCTAATTTTTATATATATTTTTTTTTTAATAATATTACTGACAACCTCTTTTACCGTCATCGCCAAAAATTGTTAAAAATATATTTTTCATATTATTATTATGAGCCTACGTTGTCCCACTACAGGGCAAAGGCCTCCCTTCCCTCCTTCCATCTCTCGCGATGTAATGCGATTGTAGGCCAATCCTTTAAAAATGAGTCCAGCTCATCTCGCCATCTTCTTCTGGGCCAGCCGCGTTGACGTTTCCTGCTAGTTGGGCTCCATAGAGTGGTTATTTTTCTTATAAATGCGTTGTTTGCATTGTTCATTCATTTTCTTTGCATTCATTATTATCTATTCAAATTCATTAAATACATCGCATTGTTAATACTACATATAAATATACTATAATTATGTAAGTACCGTAGTTGTTCCTGCGTCTCATTGATGCACGTAAACATCACAATGTTAGGTGTCAAAATCTTGGGCCGGATTGCTCATGCGTACCTGGCCCCCGCCAGCGGCGAATCGAAGGAGTGTCCGGGGGGTTTTAGTGGTGTAGGGTTCTCTCCTCATGGTATGAGTTTAGCATACCACGCTATGGAGAGGGCGAGTCCCACATTTCCCATCGCCAGCGCGCGAATACGCTGCAGCGGCGGTGGGAATGCGTTAACATATTTCCCCCCGGACAAAAAAAATAATAAAAAGGTGTCGAAATCTTCCACATAAGTAAGTACCTATGATTAGAATTATGCTCCCTGAAAGCTGATACTGATATTTTAAACATTTTCGACCGAAAAGAATTGATTACCCTCGAGTTTAATTTTGTTTGTCACGGTTTTCAAAGTAATAATTATAATAATGACTATTGCATTTTCTATTAAGGTAGGTTTAAAAATAAATTAATATATTTGCATATAAATGTTGGTATTAGGTACTTTTGTTATGTATCAACTTAGTGCATAAACTGAACTAAAAAGACTATTTATTTAGAAAATCTATTACTGACTAGATTTTATGTACCCTAACCTATAGACACTAATTATTTTATTTGTGTTCTTTAAATTATATTATGTCTATTAAGATGTAACTGAGATACCTTGGCCGGTGTGGGTATCGAATCCACGACCTCTGAGACTCAAAGCGAGCCAAATACCGCTACGCTACGGAGGTTGTGTAAATTCGAAGATCTTTTTCCGGGTCTGGTTGGTTGAAGGACTACCCTCCGTGCCTCCGAAAGCACGTTAAGCCGTTGGTCCCGATTGTTATAACATCATCTATAACAAGCGTATACCAGGGAATGGGCAGCAGCGTTTCCCTATTTATTACAATATAATACTGCGGTCACCAACCCGCCTGCCAAGCGTGGTGACTATGGCAAAACCCTCCCTCGGGAGTATGCCCATGTCTAGTAGTGGATGTTGTACGGGCTGATGATGATGAAGATGTAACACGTGATGTTATCAGAAATCAATACTTATTTATTTTTGTGGGCTGACATGTGAATTCATACACCAGCCTTTTGCTTAACCGCAAAAGTAATAACATATTTATATTATTACTAGCTTTTACCCGCGGCGTCGCTCGCTTTGAAGCCAATGTCCCTATGCTACTTCTTATCCAAGAATATGTGTAAAAAGTTTCACGATGTTCGGTTAAGTAGTTTTCGCGTGAAAGCGTAACAAGCAAACTTACATTCACATTATAATATTAGTAGGGATAAGAAGGCAATAAAAATCAATAAAAAGACGATGAAAAGAGGAACAGTATATTAGACTGAGTAAACCATAGTGAAATGAGAGCTCAAAACACCAAAACTCCCAAGGGAGTTTCACATATTAAAAGTTTAACTATCACAATAAAATTAAAACGACATTAACATTATCCAAACAAATCCAATATCCGCAATGATAAATTACCTTACAATATTATTATTCTCTAATGTCTCAAGTGACTTTCCCTATTTAGGCTTCAGAAAGTGAGGTTATGACCTTAGGATTTCTAAATTTTCTAATCTTTAACTATATGTACGTTATTGTGCAGATTGCTTTAAACATTGCTTAGTGGAAAAAGATCTACCAAGCTACATGGAACAGGAGATCAGGAAGCTTGAATAGTTTCGATGAAATGAATGAGGAGAGAGAAACAGTGTGTGTTATGTCACGCTTTTGCACTATGTCCTGCTTAAAGATAATTATCTTTTGTTTTTCCTGACTAAGACTCAAATTCGGAACCTCGCTAGTTAAGGTCAATAGTTATCGCTTGACAATCGAGCTTATCTTGAAGTAACAGGTAACCTAACCTACGAAAAATACATCATTATCATCATCAGAACGTACAACGTCTACTGCTGAACATCCGCCTCCTACCGAAGGAGGGTTTTTGCCATAGTCACCACGCTTTGCAGAAGGGTGGTTCACCGCCATAGTATGTTGTAACACACAAGGAAACGCTGCTGCCCGTTCCCTGGTATACGATTGTTATAGATGATGTTATAACAGTCGGGACCAACGGCACGAAGGGTAGTCCCTCAACCATCCAGACCCGGAAAGAAATCTAAGAATTTATACAAAGATTTGTTGTGTGGGGTGGGGATCGAACCCACGACCTACGAGATTTAAAATACCACTACGCTACGTAGGTTGTCCATACACATATAATATGGAGTACCTATATAAAACCTAAGTAGGACAAAGTAGTCTAATTAATATTCTCTATATTACATGATCACGTATCCACCGAGATAAATTAACTGAATGATTCAGCTTCCGATTACTGTATCGATTAAGATCAAGGTTAACATGTCATTGGTGAAGTGATAAAATGGGAAATTAATATCTTAAATGTCAAAATGGCGGAAGATGTGGGTGATTTTATTAAACATCCGTCTTTATTGGCACAATAAAAATAAAACATTTTTGATAATAATGGTAAAAAAGATTATTAAAAAATGTCATATAGCTGTTCTGTGACCCAGTCGTAAATTGAATACAATTTTGTTGGACCATGGGGTACCTCAAGGTATTATTCTAGGACCTATTTAGATTTACAAGTTAATAATAGTTTCTGCAATCTAAATGTCAATTAAAACATGCGAAACTTAATTGGCAAGGCTTATGTACCTACTCGACTCGTTTATGCGTTCTGAATTATCCGTAGTTAATTTATTTTTTAATTATATATTTTGTATATCTGAGCTTCCTTCAAATCTCTTCTTCAGTCCAATGACTTATTGCGCTCATTATCAGGAACTACATATTAGGTAATAATTTCCTTACCATATCTTTTTATCGCCAATAAAACCTTTTGTAAACATGTTAAATGTACGACTGACTTATTTGTGTTGATTCTAGATAAATAATACTTGTGAAACATTTACTTAGAATTAATCATCGATTTGCACGATTATCTTTATCTTATAGTACTACTGCGAATATCATGATTAATAGGTTAACCTTTTTGTGGTTTCGCAATTATTGTTGCAAAATCTTTCCATCAAATCACGTTAAAAACAAAGATTTCTCCGCAACAAGTTCAAGTTAACAAAAGAAGTTAATTCGGTGTGATTTGAAACGCGCCATCATTTCTTTATTGCATCCGCCATTTTGGAATTTGCGCGCGCTTCCAACTGTCATTAGGCAGTGATGCCAACATTGTGAAATTACGAGCTATGGTCGCGTTCAACTATTAAATTATGGGTTCTTAAGCCGTTGTTGTGAGCGTGGTTAATTTTGTACCGGTTATAAAGTAATTTAAGACACATTATAGAAAGGATTCTGCGTGGAATACTGTGAAAGAGAAAATATTTTATTAAATTGATAAAGTCATAAATTTTGTATTCAACACTATAAGAATAAATCCCTGTGTCGCCTTTTCACGCAAGTATCAGTGGTTCACATAAATAATTCTCACGGATGAGAATGGAATTCAGAATATCATGTCTCAGACAGAACTAGCGTCACAATAGTCTAACGCCAACGCCACTGTTATTGTATCTTAAATTCCTTATTCTTCATGAATGTATCACAAAATACAAGAGATCTAATGTCCTAACTTTTAGCTTTCAAACTTTTTGCAACATCAATGCGCGATTCCCTAACAAAAGCTCAAAGGCGATCAAAAAGCTCGTCCATTAATTCCAAACGTTGCAATACCAGAACTTTGATTAAAATCTATCTTCCTAACGATGAAACTCTATAAATTTATCGGATATTTACAAAGTTTAGTGCATTATTAAAGCCACGAATAAAATCAATAGCGCGTAGGTTAAATACCGAAACAATTTTAATGAAAATAGTTTCCGAGAGTTGTCAATGACCAATCACGTCGCGAAGTTACTTCTGCACAATGGATGCTTATATTAAAATAGTTGGCAGGGCCGCATTTACTTGTATAGCTAGACCAAATGTTTATTTGGTTTAGTTCTCTCTCCTACTTTGATGTGCCCGACCGATGAGAACCCTCCACATCAAAAATCAAAAAATCAAAAATGTTTATTACGTTATTACACGTTAAACAATATTATACAGTTGGAGGCGCCCCTTTAGGGCATATAAATGCCTGTACCAGGAGGCGCCGCGCCGCTCTTTTATACCCTACGAGTGTAATAACTAATAAGTTTACAAAACATAAGTGTAAAATAAAAATTTATATTCTAATACTAGTTCTGTGGTACATGTACCTAAGTCTTGTGTGTGTGCGTGTGTCTCCGTGTTATTAAGTGTGTGCGTGAACCACATTGAACCGAATTTGTGATATACCACCTAAACACACTGTGGAATACTATAAATATTGGAGTATTGAGTAATATATGACTTACTCCTGCCCGCCTTTGCCCATCAACCGTTTTAGATATTAATTTTCCAAAATGTTAAATGTTATGTAAAGAAAAGTCCCACAAATACATAAAAAGTCTGCTAAATCTCAGTCTCAGTCGGTGTTCAAGAGAAATTAATGTTCATTTTTATACAATTACCTATGTTATTCAGTTACAAAAGCAAATTATAAATAATAATTCCTAAAAAATGGGCTACTTTTATTGAGCTTGTTTCAAACAAGTGTATTAATTACATACATTAACTTTTATTGCAAGTCGAAGTAAACGACAAGTATTATTTTAGTTGTTAAGCTTCTACAAAATCAATTAATTATTTCTTTGAATATACCAACTAATATGCCATACTTACAAAATTATATACAATACCTCAAATGAAATGCCTTAAAATAACTTTAAACAGACAAAACAACTCCACAAAATACAATGCAACTGCCGGTCGGGTAACTGCCCGCCCCACGACTCGGCCGGGTCATTTGCCCCGTCCCTGCATCCGTCCCTGGTAATTGCCTTCGCTATAATTATTACGTAAGACGCACCTGCTTACCTAGTCATCTATTGAAAACTTGTTTTTTTATATGATTAAACTTATTATGCATAATATTATGAAATTGTTTGAATTTAACACTGTTTTGTAATGTTCCTTTGTTGAAAATTTATTTTAAACTAGCCTCTCGAGGTTTCGATCGCGTAACCCTTGCCCTTTAGCCCGAATAACATCCACTGCGGAACATGGGCACCCTCCCGAGGGAGGGTATTTGCCATAGTCACCACGCTTGGCATGCGGGTTGGTGACCGCAGTATTATATATTTACCACGCCACGCAAGGAAACGCTGCTGCCAGTTCCTTGACATACGATTATTATGGATGATGTTATAACAATCGGGACCAACGGCTTAACGTGCTTTCCGTGGCACGAAGGGTAGTCCCTCAACCAACCAGACCCGGAAAGTAATCTAAGAATTTATACAAAGATTCCTTGTCTGGTGATTCCTCCGAGATTTAAAGCGGCTCGCTTAAATACCGCTACTCTACGGAGGTTGTCGTCACCCAACATATTTTCACATAAAACAATTGACTCCAGTCCCTATCATTTCGCACAAAAGCCTTAATTCCGTATCAAAGAATGGCAATGACTAATTATATAGGTTTATTTGAGTAGCATTGACATAAGGTAGCGGTCACGTTATGCCTCGCTGAGCGACTAGCGTGGCCACCGTGAGAAAGCATTGTAAACCAAACCCGTGAGTAGATGTTGATATTTCGTAAGAAATTACGGTTTTATTATTTTTTTGTTGAGTCAAATGGAGAATTGTGTTTATGTTAATTTATAAATTTAATTAAAACAATAGCCGTATTTAGTTATCTGGTTGGTGATGTTATTATTTTATGCGGTTTATAGTTTTGAATTTTGAATACTTGTTTTAAATTTCATTTCTGTTTCAGAACGTTTATGACAGTTACATAATTGTTATTATACACTAGCTTCCCGCGCGTGGTTTCTCCCGCGTAACTCCCGTTCTCGTGGGAACTTCATAATTAAATATAGTATTAATCAGTGATAATGTAGCATTCAAATGTTGAAAGAATTTTTAAAATCAGTCCTGCACTTTTTGAGCCTATTCGTTACAAACATACTTACATACAAATCTTTCCTCTTTATAATATGAGTATAGATATAAATTAAGAGTTAGTTTGCTTAAACAGGCTAATCTCAGCAACCCATTTATCGATGAAGGCTATTGGATATATTTAATTATAAAATTCCTAAGGGGACGGGAGTTATGTGAGTAAAAGCGCGCGGGAAGCTTGTTATTTTTTTATTGATTCTTCTTCATCTTCTTCCTGTCTTATCCCATATTACTTGGGGTCGGCGCAACACGTTTGTTTCTTCCATTCTGTCCTGTCACCCGTCACACTATCACAAACTCCTTTTTTTTTCATATCACTCTTCACACAATCCATCCATCTTTTCTTTGGCCTTTCTCTCCCTCTCCATCCATCAACATTATTTTTTTATTGATTAAATATGATTTTTATAATATTTCCTACGTAAAATAAAATATTGATAGTTTTCTTCTGTTATTAAATTTTCTATTTAAAATTATAGAGTAGTAGAGTAGGGAAGGAAATTATGGCATCTGTCATATTCATAACCACTATTTGAAAGTGGAATTATGATGAACCGAATTTACAGTTATTCTCTATGGTTGGAATTAAAATAAATTGATAATAAATAAAGAAAACAATAAAGCAATAATATTATATCTACTATAATATATTTGATTTATTGCTTTCTTTATTTATTATATATTTATTAGGAATCAATTTTTTTTATTATTAATTTAATTTATTTTTCTGTTGTCTACATTATAGTTACGGAAACACTATTATTTTTGCTATCTTGAATCTCCTATTTTTACATACAATTGATCAATTATAAAACATAACATCATACATTGCTGTTATGTTGTATAATTGTGTATTCATGAAGCTAAAATAAAAGTACGTTCTATGAAAACATTCTTTAACGAACAAAGTCATTGAATATATTAATGTCATGTTGGCACCCTTGTATGTCGATAGGCTATCAATTGATAACATTAGGTACCAACGTAATGGCGATGAACTTTGCCATGATAGCAGTTAATTATAACGTAGGGATTCTAGTTTTCACCTGTTTTTTAATTTGAGAATTAATTCTATTCTTTTAAGGTTAGTTTAAAAAAAATCTGATAAATGATGTATTATTATTTGGTAAGTTTATTCCTTATTCATTTTAATACTTTAATATATGGTTACTTTTTTTTTATTGTAGTTTGACGCTAAATCACTAATTAATAATTTTATATATAGATTTTTCGAACACAAGTTTATTATAATTCTCAATATGGCATTCGATCAGATCAGAGATACACATACATAGTATGCTGAGATCAGAATCGTGTCAAAGTAATATATTTAGTGACAGTACTTATTATCGGGTAGTAAAAACGTCGCGGCTCGAAAATGGATGGGTGCGTGGGTAGCCCCGTTAGCTTTAACGAAATTTTAGTCATTTTAGTTTTAGTTATTGTAATTTTCGTGCTCAATTGAATTGATAAACGGATGTCCTGGTTCAAATTGTGTTTGTAAATGTGAATTTGGCCCGAAAAGTAGTAACTTATCTGAAAATCTTCATCATATTAGCCTATTGACGTCCTCTGTTGGACATATGCCTCTCTTTAATGGTTTTCCAGCGGGAACGATGGCTAGAGGCATCCACTGGCATGATAATGATAAAGTTTAACGTATTCTAAATTTAATTTTAAACACAAATAAAGTTGACTTCTACTTAATTATAAATTAGATTTTTTTTTTCAAATTTTCGTAATAATAAATAAATCATAAAATATATTTAATAGCATGTATATATCACTCATAAACACTATGAATGTAAATATAAAAAAAAATAAAACGAACCTCCATTATTCTACTAAGTACGTAATTATTTAAAAAAAGAACTCCAACATGAACGCATCCTTACCCCGTGCGCTCAACCTTTTGCAAAAACCAACCAGTTAACCGTTTCTATCGATTCTATCGATAAACAGTTTTATCGATAATTTATTCGATACACGTCTCGGGTGGAATCGACTCGCTTGTAACTTAATTGGACAAATCTTTACATTTCTAATTTTTATAAGTGTATCTTTCCTTTTGATCGTCTAAATTGTGCTTGCGTTGATTGCTACTAGGTTCTAGGAATAACTGTTTTTAGAATAATCTATAGAATAATTTTACATCTAATAATATTTTATAAAAACTTGTTCAGACGCAGTAATAAGCTTATATTAGTTATCTATACTAATATTATATAGAGGTAAAATGCATAAGTTTGTGACGTTGAGTCTACTGTGGGCCGGATTGCTTATGCATACCCGGCCCCCGGAGCGAAGGAGTGTCCGGGGGTTTGTTGTGTAGGGTCCTCTCCTCATGGTATGAGTTTAGCATACCACGCTATGGAGAGGGCGAGTCCCACATATCTTACTGCCAGCGCGCGAATACGCTGCAGCGGTGGTGGGAATGCGTAAAAGGATGTCACCGCCGACACAAAAAAAAAAAAAGAGCTGTGTCTACTGTTGAAAATTGTTTTACTAATAGAAAGCTACATCAGTTACTGTTGTGAATTTCATTGCCTATATTTTAAGACAGGATTCCGCGCGCAGTATCACCCTTTTAACTTTCGTTCCCGTAGAAACTTCATAATAAAATATGGCATATATCCTTCCTCGATATATCTGGGCTATCTAACACTGAAATAATTTTTCAAATCGAACGAGTAGTTCAATCTATTAGCGCGTTTAAGCAAACAAACAAACCCTTTATCTACATTATATTGGTAGGTATAGATTATGAAGTTTCTACGGGATTGGGTGAAACCGCAAGCGGGTAGCTAGTCATAGTTATTACAACGTTTTTAATAGTCTCAATAATAATTACTGAAATGAAATGACGCAATAAAAAAAATACAAAATAGGCAACTTGGTTCTATGTTTGTCGCATATTTATTATAAATGAATAATAAATAGACGCATTTAACACACTAATAGGTATTCGTTAATTGCATTCTAACGAATATTTCCTTAATACTAGTTATTTTCATTAGTACTTAGTATGAATTTATTTTGATAAGCGCAACAACGTCAACGTTGCATTAAAAGTTAATTAAAAATGTTTGTATTTTGCATTTTCGTGTTAATTAGATGGTACATAGAATAAAAGCGGACGTAGCCCAATGGCTAGGGCGTCGGACTTGTGATCGCCGGTTCAATTTCCACACATTGCACTACTGACGTGAACCCACTCGTAACACAAGCATTTTAGCTTAACTCAAGGGGTTAACAAGAATACTATTGGACTGCAAAACTATGCTAGAAATCGTAAAAAAAAAAGATCTGTGGTCGTCAAACTTTTGTTTCTGGGCCATATTTGATAGTGTAGGGTATAACAGAGGGCCGTTTACGTCCATCCCTTCTCCGAACAGACCTTGGCAAGCAACTTGGCAGGTGGATTGGTGACAGCAGTAAGATGGTGAGTATCCTTGAGCTGATAGATGCTGTTGACCATTCATCAGCTGTATATCCCTTAAGTCACCTCTTAAGACCCATAGGAAGATATGGGGTTGTCTTCTATGGTAATGACAAAACAAAACTATTTAATCCTTCAGTTAGATTATCAAAGAATATTGGACACGTAGGTATTTTATTTTTCGTTCCGTAAAAAAATTACGAAGATACAGCGCATTGAAATTTCATCTGACATCATTCGTAGTTAGAATTTTACCTAGGAGTGACGTCACAAGCCTTCACCTAAACTATGTTGCTATGTATCTTTGTCATTTTTTATTGCTTTGATAAATAAATAAAAAAGCGTCCAATTTTTATTTTGGTTCTCCCTCTAACTGACTGATCAAATTAGTATTTTTTGTCGTCATCCCTATAACTAATATAAAAATATCTAAATTTAAAAACTCGGCCATAAAAATGTTATTGATAGTAGGTATATCAAGAAAACGACTTCAAATTAAAAGCAATTTATATATCCATCTACGTGAAACTGATGTCTTTAAACAAGCCATTTTCATAAATTAGATTGCTTATAGTATCCTATTCATACCAACAAAAAACCACCTCGGGCTATCATCGGCCATCTGCCCACCAATAGGTGACCAGCAAAAAATAATAAATTTAAAAACATTGTGAGCATTTTTCCAACAAACGCTGACCTTAAAAGGAACCCATTCGATAGGAGATGTATTAAAAATTGAAATAACAACTTGCGTGCAACGACCGCTCGATAGATAGATGCGAAAAAGCAACAAAAGATGCTACGCGGGAATTGCAAATGAGATCTTAATACTATAAATTTAAAGAACTATTTCGAATACACATTAGCGTAGCAGATGTTGTTCGAAATGAAGATTAGGGGAACTAAGGCATAAAAAGCGGTCAGCCAATCGCGGCCCTCGTAGATCGGCCGTCCCGCTCGCACGTTGGTCGCACCGTTCTTTCTAATGCTCATATTTTTTGCCATCTTATTCTAATTCCTCATTCAAATGGCCTGCGTTCGATTCCAGGGGTCTGTAACCTTTTATGTCATAGAGTTTTTATTCGTTTTTTGTTCATTGTCAAGTAAGTAATTTCGGTTGCATTCATTATGTAACGCATTAACGTCGTATTTTTTTTAATGAATTATAATTTTATCATAGGTTATGATCGATGGGTTTCATTTTTTTCCATGGCCATGGCTACGCGTGGTTGCGTGTGCCACAGGCGTGATGTAAATATAGATAAAGAATGTTTCATGGTAATAAAGTTTTTATTTATTTTTTTCGTCAATACTAGTTGTGTTTCATTAATTCATTCGAATATTAATGGTAGACAATGAGCTAATTACATAAAGAAATTGTTAACATTAAGTATACTTTGTATATTACTTGAGTACTAATCTACTGAAATTGACACTAGTAATTGATATGATAAATATATTCTTATAATTAACTATTGTTTGTTGTAATTTATGAAAGTGGGAATTATTCTTGCTATATTATGATGAATTTCAACTTGTATGGGATACTATATCTATACTACATCAATGAAATTGATAATTTCTGGGAAAAGTAACCAAAGACCATAACAAATAGATGACACTTCACAAATAAAGATAATATAGACACAAAACTGAACTGACAAACTACTTTTACTAACAAAATCTTAATACAAATATGTTAAATAAAATTATACATCTACACTAATATTATAAAGAGGAAAGATTTGATTGTTTGTATTGAATAGGCTCCGAGAGTACTGGACCGATTTGAAAATTTATTTTACCGTTGGTAAGTTACACTATCCCCGGATGACATAGGCTATATTTAGTTATGAAGTTCCCTCGGGAACGGGAGTTACGCAGGTGAAACCGCACGCGAGAAGCTAGTTTAACATTTTATCTAACTATAATTTTACTTGGTCTAATTATTGGTTTTAGATTTAGTTACTTATAAAATATAATAAACTATCCCATCTTTACCCATGGGTGTCATAAGAGGCGACTAAGTAACATATACCTAATGGATGATCAGCATCTAGACTCAATGTTAATTATCATCTTATTGCGATCACCAATCTGCCTGCCAAGCGTGGTGATTACGGGAATATCCCTCAACGACCCTGACTTTCCAAGATCTATCAAGACGAGCAAGTTCAGCACTGAACGTAAACTGGCTATTGAAGAAACAGATGTCCTATCTAACTACAATTCTTGAGCTCAGAAGCATAAGGTCGTATATGCCATTATACGTAAGAAACATTCGTCGTATGTGCCTTTATCGTATACTAGCACTTACGACCAAATGCTTCTGAAGATAGATAAACCGTCTTTATGCTTTTGAGGTCGAGAATTCAACAACAAAACACTCAATACCACAGCGCCATCTACATACGTATGTACGCAGATCCGGCGGGCTGCCTTAAGATGTACAGCATCCGCTCAACGATTGTCTTTATCGGGAACCAAACCTGTTCCATTTGGCATATGTCTACTACCCCTTGTTTTACTCTCATTACACAGAGAATGTATTATAAGAAAGTTGTGGTGCGTCGTGATTATTAGATCTGCTGGGATTATAAACCTGTTTAGTGGGCCGTTTAAGCGATGGTTTATTTATGTCTTACTAGGTTCTGGTGAGCGGTTTCACCCGCCTAACTACCGTTCTCGTAGGAACTTCATATTGAAATATAGCCTATAATCTTACATACATACATACATAAGCTCATAAGCTCACGCCTGTTTCCCAGCGGGGTAGGCAGAGACAATGGACCTCCGCTTGCTACAATCCCTACACACATCTTTCGCTTCATTCACTCTCATAACATTCTTCATACAAGCACGTCGGTTTAGGGTGGATGTTATTTGACCTTTTGCGAGGATGTCTCCGATTTGGTCAAAGAACATTCGTCGAGGTCTTCCCCTTCCGATTGTGCCACTCACACTTGCCATGTATACCTGTTTTGTCAATCTTTCTTCATCCATTCTTTCCACGTGACCATCACAACATTCCCTTCTCTATCTTCGTAATCACGTCCTCTTTCACTCCACACCGTTCTCTTATCACGCTATTCCTTATTCTGTCATTCAATGTAAACCGACACATACTTCTTAAAGCTCTCATTTCTCATTTTTTTATAATCTTCACCCGCATTAATTTCGTTCCCATGGGAACCTAATAAAAATAAAATATAGCCTATTCCACGCTCGTGGAAAGCTCTTCATTCTTTAAAATAAAATTAGCCAATAATAATATATTTTTTGGCAGTAATTATCGTATTTTGCATGTCCGTAGTCCAACTTTATTTCTCTCCAAAATAGTTTTTGTCAAATAATTTAAATAAAAAAAAGAATTATAATTTTTTAAAGGAATCCTTACTTAAACTTAATAACAGTTTTTCCGTATGTTTTTTAAAGAATTCCTAACTTAAACTTAATAACAGTTTTTCAATCGTAGAATAGACCACCCCATATCTTCCCATGGGTGTCGTAAGAAGCAACTAATGTGCATACAGCCGATTGATGGGCAGCACCATCTATCAGCTCAAAGATATTCCCATCTTACTATGATCACCAATCCGCCAGCCAAGCGTGGTGATTACGACAATCCCTCAACGACCCTGGCTTGCCATGGTCTCTATAAGTAGGCCTATGTTCAGCAGTGGAAATAAACGATAGCTGATAAGTAAAATCTTATTAGTAGGTATTCTCGATTATTAAATCACCCAACTAACAGAACAAATACAAATTCCGTTATACGCATTCACCATGAAACTGACATCAGAACTGGTCCTCTTAAATATTCACGCCACTTGCTCAAGGGCGTTTAGTTCGCGTAAATACCAACTAACTTTTTGTAATTCCCAAGAATAACTTAAGTTACTTGTGTATTAAACATTTTATAAAGCAATCCTTCAACCCCATATATGGCAGAACAGCTTCCATAATGATGTTAGAATCACATAAAAAAAATCTTAGAACCAATGTACTATAGCCTCAGAAGGACTTTGTTTAATAATGATAATTAAACGCGAATAATATGTGCAATTCCATGCGCATATTCGCGATGTGCCAAACAAGGACACTGCTTGTTTCCGCGTTGAATCATTTGTTGTTTGGATTAAGTTATAAGCGGTCGAGGATGCAGTTAATAGTTCCATCTCTTTTTTTGATGGACATGTCAATTTAGCTACGAGACTTTTGCTACTTCATAGGGCTGCTAAGGAATCTTTATCGTACTTAATAAAGGCCTGGTTAAAAGTACTCTGAACCGAAGGATATGCATGAGAAGACTAATGAATGTAGAAAAGGCGAAAGTGGTATGTCATGATCGTAGCCACCTACCCCTATGAGACAGAATGATTGTATGTAAAGAATCTTTATTTGGCAAAATAGATGTAGAGGACAAATCATTTATAGTAGACACGGGTTTTAATCGCGGTACAATTTAAAGGTAAATCATTACCTTTTTAATTTACTTTAGATTATAATTGTGCCGTGATTGAGACTCATGTCTTCAAAAAATACAATTTAGAGTATTTTTATACGGTATAATAGAATTAATAGTTAGTTACTGAATCTTTACGACTGTTTACTCTACGTGTATTGTTTCATTACAAAAGTTGTAAAACGATAAGATTTTCGTGACACATTATGAATGCCTAAGGCACAGCAAAAAATATATTTGGATGCAAGATTTTTGTTTTTTCGTTTTACAAGATATTTAACATTTTAAAAATACATTAGTTGACGAAGAAGAAGAATTAATGATAACTTTTGGTGGAACTATGACTCAAAAACTTCCTTTATTTATCTCTTTTTTTTAAGGAGCAGAGGTAGATATGTTGTTTAAGCCAACTAAAAAAAACAGCCATGAGATTTATCTCGCAGCATCCGCGTCCTCTCATATCTTGTTCCCTACAATCAGACACGCATACACAAATGCAAACTGACTCACAGCGACCTTGAAATAGACCAGTCTAATCGCAGTTTTAGCCAATCAGTAGTCAGAACACGATTCGAACCATCCTTTGTTTATCAGCGGCATCGTCACGCCATTTTGTGCAAAAAAACATTAATTTTAAATGACCCTTTTGTTGAAATGTAATTAAATAATTTTAAAAATTGTAATTCAAGGTTACATGATCATAATCTGGGTGCGGCTATCTATTGTTGACAGATAATTTTGTTTTGAGAAACGATTATTGTTTTAATCATGCAATTGGTATTACTTATTAATTGTCTTGTTAAAATTGCAATTATTAACTGCTATATTTATCGTCCCGTTCTATTTCGTCTATATATTTCGTCTATCTATTTCGTCTATCTATTTCTTCTATCTATTTCGTCTATCTATTTCGTCTATCTATTTCGTCTATCTATTTCGTCTATCTATTTCGTCTTTCTATTTCGTCCCGTTTACGTCCACTGCTGAACATGGGAATCCTCTTATTGGGATATTGCCTAAATCAACACGATTGGTGATCACAGTAATATGGTAAGTATCCTTGAGCTGATAGATGCAGCTGTCCATCCATCACCTGTAAATCCCTTAGTCACCTCTTACGGGAATTTTGAGTTGGAAACCAAACGGCATGACTTAACATTTTTTTAATTATTTCTGTGGAAGCTTTATACAAATCTGGGTGGAGCTGATCAACCTATTGTTAATAGATAATTGTTTTACCAGAAACTGGTAATTTTTATTGATGCAACAAGTTTTATTGGAAATTATAATTACAAATTTCAATTTCAATTTGCTGAATAATAACAAATGATCTCATTTTTTAAAATAATCAAACCTTTTTTGCCGTTCGATTCTGGGTGGAGTCCGCTATTGTTCTGAGGTAAATTAGTCATGAGAAATGATTAATTTTGTAAAAACAAGGTTTTATTGTAAATTATTTAAATGTTCTACTCAATATTCTAATTGCTTGTTTAATAGATTCATTCGAACCACGCCTTGATACTATTCAAAGAACAACTAGCGAAGTATTGTTAAGTTGAAATTGCCGTTACTTTAAATCTTATTTCGTGAATACTGATTATACCTGTGGTTCAGTAGTTCTGGGCTCAATTCCCATTCAGGTCAACTAGTTGTGTATTTTGTGTCAGTGAATTATTTGTTTGTTAAGTTCCCCGAGAGACAGGGATTTATTTCCCTAGTCAAGCATTCAAAAGAACTACACATATGGCATTGAGACATTTTCTTTACTAGAAGGAGGAATTCAAATTTATTATCTAAATTCTAACAACCTAATTATTAGAATTTAGATAATATGTAGGTATGATACCAAATTCTGTGTGCACATCACAGCAATCAGATTTGGTGTGTGCATATCGCATACCTATCGAACAATTCAGATATTTTCAACAAAGAAACATTCTTCATTTGAAAAAATATGATTAGTATTAATTAAACCACTTACTTACATTGAGTAAGATGTATTTACGCCTAACTTTTTTTTAAGGAATTTAAAATTAGCTTCAAAATGATTATTAGGCCGTCGGAAATCACCAACATCATCTTACGGGCCGCAGATTATTCTCGCTTTCAAAACACATTAACCGCTCCGATTTACTTGGAAGAGACTCTAATGTGTAATTATTTTTTTATTATTCCATGCTATGGAAGTTCATCGCCGTCCATTAATTATAATATTAACATGTGAAGGTTCCACTTCAGTTAGTTACTTCACCTCAACTTGAAATACTTTGGTAAAGAAATCCAACGTGTTCTTTTTTCCAACTTTTTTTCATTTTTATTCAAACATCTTTAATTTTTATTCAAACTTCTTTCATTCTTTTTTCAAACTTGTTACATTTTTTATTTTAACAAGGACTTTAATGAGGCGGAAAAATCGAGGCTCTAATGTGTGGATATGTTTTATCATTTATATTTTCATTTTGCTTTGAAAGAAGTTTTTATTTTATAGTTTCGTTAATTTAATATACTTCGAACGAAGAAGTGTTGATTGCTTTTAAATTACTCGAGACATTTTTATATGGAATTAACAGAATAGTGATTAATTGAGTGAAAAGTAAGTAATTAAACCGAGTAAATCGATTTCCAAGTCAGTACAGAAATAATAATAAAATATTTTTTATAAATTTCTTTCTATTACTGTAAATCTTTAAGATAAGATTTTAGAATGTATGTGTATGTGACAGATGCTAATAAGGTTTAATTTCATCTGTCCAATTTTTTTTCTTTATATATGTTTTAAAGGGTAAAAAACTCAATTTGCGACATGTGATTTTCAACCTTATTAGATGTTGTCCCTCAAGCGGTATTTAAGTAGGTATAACCGACAAAATCACAAATTATAACCATGAAAATGGACTTTATTGCTAACAATTACAAAGCTCAGAGTAGATGTGTAACCAATTATAGAAATTGAACAAGCTATTTTTATTTTAATGACCATATAAAAATGGTAAATACGTCAATGTTATCTGGTCGTTATAAACAAATTGGTAAGGTAAAGTTGTATTTACACGATGCACTTCGTGAATAATGTATATTATATCTCTACTAAACGATAATTGTATTAAAGCAAAAGCAATGCTATATAATCTTTATCATTCAATTAAAATAAAATATTCTCCACTTCACACATATTATAACAAAAATCTAATCATACTCGTAATTTTACAGTAATTTAATTTAAAAAAATAAATCTTTACTTATTCCCAAATTTATGGAGCAACATTCTAAAAATAAAATCGTTATTTAATTGTTTCTAGATCACAAAACACAAATAAATAACAGTTACCAAAGGTTGACGCCCCTGAAACGGAAGTCATAGACAAAGAGCACTTCTTACCGATCTATAGAGTGTATATACTCTATGCTAATACACCATCTTATGATTGCAATTCAAATACATACGCGTAATGATTTTTTACGATAATCTTTTACGTTGCGTAGCGTACTTGCGGGAAAGTTACGGTGAATGGCAACGGTTGTATGTGTGTGTGTTTAACATACACAATGTGTGTTTATATGTGTGTGTAGCTGTGTTTATGTGCAGCTGCATTCATAACATTTACTTCAAAGTTACATTGCCATGGCCTGCGAGGTATTGACATAACAGCGACTTTAAGCCTAGTTTTATTGCGCGCTTTGATATGTTGTGTTCTAAATTCAATTGTTTAACTTTTTTTTTTATTGATTTTATTAAGTACTTTTCTTTGTAAGCTTAAGGTGAGTATAGGTTTTTAAAAGACCATCTGTCATTTCTCACCGGTCATGTGGTGATGATGTGATAACAATAGAGACCAACTCTTTAACGTGCTTTCTGAGGCACAAGAATTAAGAATTTATATCTAAAACTCCGAGACGGGGGTTGTTATAACATTAGTAAGTACTAGTTGCGCCCCGCGGTTTTACCCGCGTTACTCTGCTCCAGTGGGTCGTAGCGTGATGTTTTGTCTATATGTTAATCCAGCGTATAACCTATCCCGGTGCAAAATTTCAGCCAATTCCGTTCAGTAGTTTTGGCGTGAAAGAGTAACAAACATCCATGCATCCATACTTACATTAGTAGGATAGATGAAACTCTACTGGCATACAATTATTCAAACACACGTAATGTTAAGGCGTAGATAATTTAACGCGATTTCTGCTCCAACATTAACAAAAATAAAATGATGCAAAATAGCAACTACTTACTCTATAAAACCAGTTCTCCACGCTTATACAATTACTGCTACCAATGTATCTTTAAATATAACAGATTATAAGGATTCCATACCGGGGTACCAACCATAGAGATATGAGATTATTTATGGTCGGTGATGTAGCAAAACCCTCATGCCTGACAACATAAATGTCATAATATTAAAAAAAAAAAAACTTTAGTACTGAAAAGTTAACCGATTACTAAATTTCAAAACTGAGATTAATAAATTTAGGTACTAGGTTCCCGCGTGCAGTTTAACACGCATAACTCTCGTCCCCGTGGGAACTTTATGATTAAATATAGCCCACGTCATCCGGGGATAGTGTAGCTTTCCAACGGTGAAAGAATTTTAATAATCGGTTCAGTAGTTTCGAGCCTATTCAATACAAACAAACAATCAAATCTTTCCTTTTTATAATATTAGTATATATAGCCCTTGTTATGTACAAATCATATAAAAAAGTAAAAATGTATTTTTTTTTAATAGGATCGATTCGTAATTGCCCCTAATGCCTTAACCATTCGGTCTCGGTGAATGCCAACCGGCCGTCTAAATTTATCAATCTCTTTTATAACACGTCTTTAACATTACGTAGATTCCATCTATCGGTAATGATAGGTACACGTTACTTTGACAAATAAAATGTCCGCCAGAAAAAAAGTGGTTTTTTTTAAGCAGTCAGCCAAGAGGCTTTTGGTACTGCAACGGGCATAAAGGCGAGCAAAGCTCCAGCCTTGTAGATTTGAGCGTAGGGAAATTCCAATAGGCTCTAGGTGACGTGTGTCCATCTAGCTGTACCCATAGATCTGTAAAACACTAAAAAGTATTTTTTTTCTATTAATATTATATTGTTAAGGAAAGGATACACTATGGAAGTTCACCATAAATTTGAAGGCTGTTAAGGCTATTGAACTATTCATAATTTTTCCCCAAATATAGAACAATATTCATAACAAGTGTTGTTGCATTTGATAGCTAATTTCTTTAAAACATAATGTTTTTTTTAATGTTTTTCAATACTTTATGGAAAAGTTTACCATATACTATGTTTCAAAATTGAAATTAATAAAATTCGACCACCGGCAGGACTCGAACCTGCGTCTTAGGTTAAGCCCCTAATGCCTTAACCAATTCGGCTACGGTGGAACCCAACCGATCGTGGAAATTTATCAATCTCTTTTATAACAGTTCTAATAATAATAAATCGACTAATTAAGTAATTTTATTTGCACCCCTATGGCATCTGATACTAAGAGTAGCATTAGATGGATAAGAGTAATTTGTCTGGTCAGGAATAAATAAACCCAAACATTTAGAACAGTCGGGCATAGAGTTTAAAACATAATGCATAACTGATGAAAATCGACACATAAAATTTATATTTGGACCTACCTTTGCCCAATTATGACATCAGATGTGAACGGGTCATATGCCTGGTCTAAAATAAAAAAAACCGCAAGACATTGTAATATATATTAATATATTTATTAAGTAAGTCAAAATAAATCATAAAAAATGTAACATTTAATGAAAAGGAATCCAAATAAACAAAAACGTTAACATAATTAATGACTTTGTTTATTTTACTGTTATAATAACTAATATGTATAGTACAAATTGAACGTCTAAAATAAAATTTATATTACTTTTAACTTAATTATTCTAAATTGTATCATTAATGGACATATAAACAGTACAATAACCGATATTGATACAATGACCCGCCATCAATCATGACTTGCTCGAAAAATACATTTAAATCGTAATTCGGCCCTTGAACGTGTGAGAGATAAAACGAGGTATATGACTGTAAGGGCTTGGTGGGTCTGCGAGCGGGGAGTGGGGAGGAAGCGGGAGCGATTTGATTAAAAATATACTTGATACTGCTTTTGTAGCTTCTCTGTCCTAGAGGAAAGTGATCTTATTAATATCGTCTTTTTAATATTTGTTTCATTTCGCCATTTTATTTTAACTTTTTATACATCTTGAAGTTATACTGAAATAATTAGGTTTATTCTTAAGTTTTATATTTATACTTAAGTATTTACATACACTTGTAATTGTAATAATGATAATGTTTAAGACTAAAACTAACATAGCATGACTAAAGTAGCTAATCACAATGTATAGATAACGAATTTCGGATTTTATCATTCGTCCGTCTGTAATTGAAAGTTAATCAAAATGCCTTTAATATATCATAAACTGGAGACTAAGAAGTTTTTTTTAAATTAAATACAGGCTTACCTTTGACCATAATCTCGCTTGATGGAAGGCGAAGATAAGACCGAAGATGCTACACGCTTGCCTAGATAGTGTCTGTTCACTTTAGTCTTAAAGATGTCCAGATTATAACGTTCCGGAAAAACTGACCCCAGCAGAGAATTCGACTCCTTAGCTGTCCGCATTATGAAAGATGAAGCAAATCGCTTCGTGCGTATTTGAAAAATAAACCCATTGCTAGAACATTAACAAACACGACTAAAAGATCACTGATTAAAAGCTGAAAATTTTAGATCAGCTAATAATATTCGAAACCCATAAAATGTCTCACATTAAAATATTCAAATACTACATCAAATCAAATAAATTAATTTATTCTTATTTACAACAGTATAAACCGAGGAATCCGCTTTCCACTTTCACTGAGGCCTTTCTTTAATGGTCAATATTCACTAGCGATTTATCAGAGTAATAAATAAGCACAATCATTTAGTATTCGATAATAATTATTTACTAGAATACGAAAACATTGCAATAAACAGAACGGTTCGACGACATTTTGGTCGCGAAAGTTTTTGTCGCAGAGAAAAGTCGTGATGGCGAGAAACTAGGTTTTGTGTACGCTTTCCATGTAATTATATAAATATAAGTTTGGTTTATTATTTGAATTCAGTTTGTGAATAAGATGGTGGAATTTATTAGAATGCTATGCCATACTAAACTAAATACACCTACCTCTTTAAAGCTTGTGGCCGCAAGTTCGACCCCCACCCATTTCACTACCGACGTGAACCCACTCGTAACACAAGCATTTTGGCTTATCATTTTAAGGTAACAAAAATACTAGTAGACTGCAAAACTATGCTAGTAATCTGAACGCGTTAAAAAAATAGTAAATTACAATTTACTCTGTGGTTTTTACAGTTCATGTGTTTTCCAAAATAAGCTTAACATAGTATACGTCAACTTAAAAAGAATATATCTAGATTTTCCTATCGCAATGAGAACTCTTCTATACATATGTAAATATAAAACCAAATGTATAATAACAATTATTATCCATCTGAACCTAAGACTTCTGAACAAATAAAATTGGTGCCCTTGTTGAAACGGACGTCAGGGAAAATACTTCTGTT
Source organism: Nycteola revayana (assembly GCA_947037095.2). Classification (NCBI taxonomy): domain Eukaryota; kingdom Metazoa; phylum Arthropoda; class Insecta; order Lepidoptera; family Nolidae; genus Nycteola; species Nycteola revayana. Next base: position 11,421,180 of record OX344851.2, on the reverse strand, counting down.
TCTTTTTCTATTTCGACTTCGGATATCGGTAATAGTGCACCTTCCAGATATTCTAAGTACTATGGAGAAGAACATTTCTACAAGCCTAGGATAACATTTTTTCTTTTTGCCTCTAGAGAGGGTCTGTAGAGCATTTAAATAGATAATATTAACATGGACCAGTTTTTTAAAATAACGGAGATTCGGGTTCATTCCCGATTATTATTGTGACATATTAGTAAAGCAGCTGTTAGCAGCTACATGAAGAATACAGTAAAAAAAAATTGAATATAATATGGTGTTCAATTCAAATACTGCGATGTTAATCTATTTCAAACTTAAATTTATTTTACTTTATTTTAATGCGGTATATCCGTATTCATAGTACGCTAATCCGTAAATATATAAAATATATTCCTTAGTATTTTCAATCCAATCTTTATGAATACTGAAATGCCGGTATCGTATACGAATAGGCATATTATGATTTTACTATGAAAATGACGTCATTTGGTACCTACTTAAATCTCTAGCTATTCCGATCGCTCATTATGATTTTCTCCGTGACAAATAAACTAAAACTAATTTTCTATTATTTCCAGGTCTAGAACGGGTGGCGGAGGAGTTGATGGGTCGAAGAAAATGGAAACTATATCAGGACGCGTTAATTCCAAAACGGGGAGAGGCAGAGCATTCCAGCGACGAAGAGTCCCTACCGGATCCGCGCTCGGACCCGCCGGCCTTGAAGATCAAGACGATAGAACAAATCAACGAAGACGAAAACAAGGAGGAGCCGAGAAGACCAGAGACCATCCTGGAGTCGTTGATCAAGAGGCCAGCCACCCAGCCCAAGGTGGAGGCGCCAGAGGAGCCCTCGGACTGGAAGCCGCAAGACAAATGCTATTTTTGTACTGATGAGCCGGGCGCTGAAGGGAGGGAGAGGCCGGTTACTGCTGCGGTGAGTTACATATGCAATAAATAGTATAACTTCTTCTTCTTCTTGGAACATGGGCCTCCTTCTTACGAACCTTGGTTAGCCATATTGAGTTATATTGCCATAATAACCACGCTTGGCAGGCGGCTTGATGATCGCAGTTAGATGCTAAGATTACTACTACCTTCAGTTGATAGACGCTGTTGCTCATCCATCAGATATCACTTGGTCACCTCTTACGACTCTCATGGGAAGCCATGAAGCCATGGGGTGGTCTATTTTAAGAAGGAAACCACACGGCTAAGTAATAATATAAAGAAATTTTCTGGATGCATAACTTATTTTTAGGATTTTAGGAAATGTTATATTTATGTCAGTTTTTCCCCGCTAGAAACCCCCCTAAACCGAGATTCAAGTCCCTTAGGCGCCCTCTGGCGCAGTTTGCTTAGTTTGTAGTTAAAAAAATATGTATTAAGGAGAACTGCTCGAAATTATGCCCGGTGTAAGTAGTAGTAGAACAATATATTTGGATAAATCCGTGTCCCGAATAAACCGTTTAGTTATAATTATTAAGAAACTAACCTTACCGTTCAGTTACTGTTCTATGGCTTTAAAAAAAAAAAAGATTACTAGCAGTTTCTTTTCTAATCTACTAGTATTCTTGTTAACACCTCGTGCTGAGCTGAAATGCTTGTGTTACGAGTGGGTGCACGTCGGTAGTAGCAATGGGGAGGGTTCGAACCGGCGACCTCAAGATCACAAGTCCGACGCCCTAGCCATTGGGCTACGGCCGCTTTAATTTAAAAAAATGTTTATTATGGGACATGTCGTGTGTAGTGTAAGAAATAAGAATACATAAGATGTAATACACGGAATTGTCTCCGACATGATTTTACCCCGATACACCTACTTTACAACCTGGAAAAATGTGAAATATTTCTTGGTTGAAATTACCGGTAAATATCGATAAAAATTTCACCCGCGAAATTTTCGATCTCGAATAGGCTCCGTAACTACTGAACCGATAAATATTCAAAGTCAAAGTCAAAGTCCAGAATATAATCGAAGTATAGATTTATTGGTCTACCATACATATAGTAGTGTAATTAATATGTTTCCTTCGATTATAGTGTGAAACACGTATTCAGTACACATTACATGCCGCGACTAGATTGAACAAGCGACCCCAGATGTTCCCGTAGATGTATGGTCGCTATGCTTGTAGGTGTATAGAATAGCCAGGTCGCCAAACTTAATAGTCGGACAGACCAGCCAGTATGGCCGGACGGACACCCTACATTATTGAGGATTATGTGTCTTACATTAATAGGTAAGACATTTTTTTTTATCTTCACTAATATTTGAAGCTGAAGAGTTTGTTTGTTTACTTGAACGCGCTAATCTCAGGAACTCATTAGCCGATTTGAAAAATTATTTCAGTGTCAGATAGCTTACTTATCAAGGAAGGCTAAAACCTATAAGCTTTATTTTATAGTTAATTTCGGGAACGGGAACGGGAGTTACGCGGGTGAAATCAAGAAAGCTATTTAATCATGAAAGAGTTTTTAAAATCGGTTGGCAGGAGTCTATTCTTTACTAACAAACAATTAATATAAGTAGGTATGTATATGAAATTGTTAATAGGTAATTGAAGCCATTTTATAACATAGACATTGTCTATTCTTTCCTTTGAAGATCTAACACATCTTTTAATACTACATATGAGTATTTATTGATCAGCTTAGTATCTCCTTACATACATACGTACATTCACGCCTCTTTCCCATAGGGTAGGCAGATACCATTTCCTTCCACTTGCTACGATTTGACATACCACTTACGCCTCTTCTACATTCATTACTCTCCTCATGCATATCCTTCGGTTTAGGGTACTTTTAACCTGGCCTTTCTTAAGAACGTCCTCGATTTGAACGTGGAACGTCCGCCTTGGTCTTCCCTTTCCAACACTTCCGTTCACAACTATCTTGATAGAAGAACTTATTCTGATGCTGAATTCTCGCATGAGTCATATAAAACTGGTAAACCTTGAACTTTATGACTCAGAAGGACTATATAACATTTCAAATACCAGTTATAACTAAGGTACTTAATCAAAGTACTGATAATTGCAGATTTCCTGGCCGCATATTTGATGTGGGAAATTAACTAGCATCAATGTGATTACTGTTTTTTTTTCTAACTACGTAATTTCCTATCATATTAGAATATCATCTTAAAGCGCAACGTTCGCACTTTAAATATTTATCGATGAATATGTCGGGATATGGCATTTTTAACTGTGTCTACTAAAATAATTGTTTATTAATCGAATATAAAAAAAACAGCGACGGGTCTATTGTTAATAAGCCTTAAAAGTTAATAGCATCAGTCGACCAAGGAATTCCAATACGAAGATAAAAGAGATAGATATTCACAAGGCTTTTTCTATGTTTTTGACCTAATTATGACTTATTATAGGTCTGTTATTATATGTTTATATTAAAATATATTGTTTATGTTTGTAATGTTATTATAGGTCTGTGATTGCCACTTACTTTCGCAAAATAAATTATCTTTAAATAGGTATAACAGATAAGAAATGCCACTTTCTGACAATTTCTCCGTTAAATACCTGAAGTGCGAATAGACTACGTTAGTCTTGGAAAACGTAGCTATTAAATTGGATGAAAGTTTTTTGTAAATCGAATCATTAGTACCAGAGTACCTTGAACATCCGATCTCACTAACTTTATAACACGAGCATAGATGAAAAGATTTTGTCATTCGAATCATCAGTACCGGAGATAACCCTGAACTCCCGAACTCACTAACTTCATAGTATAGATAAATAAGTTAAAGTCAAAGTCAATATATCGGTTTTTTTTCTAACACAAGTTCTGGACGTGTTGTGACAACTCTGAGAAGAACTGACAAGAAACTCAGAGAAATCCTTATTTTTAACATATTTTAAGTTTAGCAGTATTTCATAAAAGCTTTTGACTCTTAAACATTTTTCGCTACCATTAGGTAATGTCTAATTACTATTTGTTTATTAAAATGGCCAACGACCTTTACCTAGATTGCAAGTTCGAATCATATTAAAGGCACAACAAATCATGAACTTAATTAAATTTTATTATTAACTTTTTGTGTCATTTTATACGCATTACTCTGATTATGAATATATTAGCTGTCAAATTCAGAATCCGTGTAGTCTGCAGGACTATACTCGTAACTACCTTAACCTAAACTAACTTTTGCCTATCAAACCAACCGGCACGTTCTCCTCCGAGTGCTGGTTTTTACTTTGCACAGCAGGTAAGCATTGCCATTCAACAGGGTAATGCTGCCAGCATTCTGGGAACCTTGCCAAGTAGAATAGTAGTATTTTATAAGTTAGTTTTATTTTAAATTTGCTACTTTGAGAGGCAAAAGTAATATATGTATATTACTTTTGCCTTATACAATATTAGTACATATTCTGAGTATGAATGCTAATGACATCATAAAAATTGATGTCAGAGTTATGACCTAAGTATTTGATCATACAAGTACTAAGTTAGACTTGTATGTTGTATTATTTAATATAACAAAGATGAGTCTTTAATATGTTAAAATATACCTTATTTGGAGTACATAGGTCACAAAAAATAAAATTGTCAAGGTTGTGGGTTGGAACATTTTTGCTTAAATCGGTCCAATTAATCTATACCTAAACCGTTATTTTTTTATCGTTGTTTATAATTTGCAGGACGATTTACATTAATATAACCATCGAAACATAAGATTTTTATTTTTAAATGTATTTTTTTTCTAAAAAATTGTCCTCAAGGCAATGATATATATACATGGCGAAAAGAGCTCTATTAACCGACAATAAAGGATAATCTAGGGTGTACGGACACACACAGATTCGAAATATTTTAAATATTGCATGTATATATCCCCGGTAAATACGAATCGTAAGTTGATCAACTTCCGTGCGTGCTACTCATATTGTTAAATTTAGTTGCCAGTTTCAGTGAACGCCCATATTTATTATATTATTTACTTAATTATTATGACATTTGACCTAACCTAACCAAACGAGACTACGCTACTGTTGTAACAAAACATAAAACTTCAATGAGTCCTGTTGAAATCCATTGGTTTAGGTTTTGGTTATTTTTTTTACACCCGAAACCTCATTAGTTTATCAACTAACTAGGAAGTTGATCAACTTACGATTCTTATTATTTTCCGGTGACATACCTACACAGATCGGTTTTACTGCCAAAAATAAATAATTTCACTGAGTACTACTAAGAAATCATGGCATATTAGCATAGATTAAATATGAATCTACTTCCATTGCTTTGAATGTAACCACTCCATGCATTAATACACAAAGAACCGTAATGGCAGAATGCCATGAGTTTTGGTTTACAATTATCATAACGGTAAATAGAATATAGTGTAGTCTATGGGAAAGTCACAGACAATCGGTACAAAATTATTACTGGCAGCAAAAAGGTTGCAAACAAGATATGTGTGGAATAACGTTTTTTTTTAATGTTTTACTTCTTTATGGTACCTTGTTGTATAGTATTCTGTCTGGTTTTTTTTAAATAATTTATGTGTGTTTTGTATGTTTTAATTAGGGATTTAAATTGTTTATTTCATTGCTTTGTAATACAATTTATAGTTACATCGTTATGAAATAAGTGGGATAATTTTATGTTTTATTTAATTAGTATGAGAATGTTTTAACTGTATGAAGTTATAGCGTAATGTTGCAGAATATATTTGCGTCAGTAACAGTTTTATTACTTATATACGAATAATTAAGATGTTTTTTAATAATATGATAGTTTTAAAATTCCTTATCCATACATTAATTTAAATTTATTTAGTAACATAAATTAGTAAGTTTTATATTTATTAACGGTAACATTTTATCTATGCAATTTAAAGCCTTATTACTTTCTGTTAACGTCCATATTACCATAGATATATCCTTAAAACATAGGTGTACCAAGAATATTCTAGACAGTAAAATAATTATAATTTTATCATCATAGGTATATCTATTCTGACCATCTCTACGCTGTGAACTAGATGATTTAGATTACCCACGATAAAAAACATTAAATTGGACCTAATAGCCAGTCTCGTCAATTTTGCATTGAAATGATAATAATATCTTGTAAATAACAATATAAAATGACTATTCTAATCACCGTCCGCTTCTAATTAAAGTTTATTGTAAAGGCTTTAGCTAGCGATAGCAATTATGTACCTTGTCTAAACCAAGCAGTACTCAGCCAGTCTAACGGGACCTCTTCAATCCCATACATTTATAATCCTTCCCTACAATGACGCACTATACCGGAATAGGAAAGGGTCATCTTATACCAGTCGTGCAAACCATAGTTTCAATTTAGAAAACAATGGCTTATCCATTTTCTACGATTCCACGTCAAAGTAGTCGGTATTTTGATTAATACGCGCGAGAGAGATGGGGTGCGTGGGACGACTCAAATAAATGACTTTCAACCGTGTCGCGAGGAAAATAAAGTCGATTTTTGTTAGTTTTCCACTATTTGTACTGAAATAGTGAACGTGTAGGCGTAGGGCATGAAAAGTAGGCAGTGTAAGAACAGAGAGGTGAGTGGAGTGGATATTGTTGCTTTGTGATTTTGAGAACACTTTTTTAATGTTGTTACTACTTGAGGTAATTAATTTCATTCGAGTTACATTGCGTGGTGTTGGTGGCTTAATTCAATTATAAATTAATTGTAAGCTTTAAATTAAATTTTATTATGCTTGTGCGCGATATATTACTACAATATTAACAAGAGATGTGAAAAAAATAATTATAAAAGATTTTATAGTGAAATTATTATTTTGCTTTCAATGATAACTCAATTTCAATTTTATGTTTTATGAAGACATTTTAATAGGAATAAGAATATAAAGAGAGAATTCATGTTCTATTGTGTAAATCATTTCAACATCTTTCTCAGAAAACGTTGCGGCATAACGGGAGCAACAATAATAATTCCGTGAAGTACTTAAATAAATGTAAATTAATTTTACCATTTACGTGTTGTATAATGTTATCGCTATCAGTAATTATTTAAAAACTAAAAAAGTATCGTGTGTAATTGCACAGGAAAAGTGGCTAGTGCATGAAATAAATGCAGTACATTGCAGCTTTAGTCTGCTCAAAATACTCGATGATAATTGTTGGTTAGCGATGATCTATTTTAATGACGCTTATTTTAATTACCGTTGCATAATAACAGATCAAACTTAATCGGTTCATCAAATATAATTATACGGTTTGCCTCACTAAGTTTTATATCTTGTTTAAATTACAAATTAAATCAATCAACACAATAGCAAAAATTAAAAAGAAATATCGAATTTAAAGTATTTTGAAAAAAAAAATACGTAGAGCGACTCCGTAACACTCGCAAGCCGATCGGTTAAACAGCATAGGCCGGACAGAAAAGCCTATAGGGGCGGTCCGCAGAGGGTGGAAACCTGGGAAATTTCACGTGCAAGGCCCACCCCTTGGCGAAACACGTGAGACCAAATAGCCTCGCGGAACGAACGCCTTTACTAATCATAGCCGCTCGCGAAAAAAAATCACTGACGTTTTACAAACGTCACGAATTTTCCGCCAAAACATTCGCGCCTTTTTGGTTCGTTTTTATTAACGGTCGGAATAAAAAGGAGTCGCAAACGTTTTGGAACGTCATTATTTTTTTTTGTGTAAAGTTATCGCGCCTTTTTGTCTATTTTTTATTATTATTTTTTCTCGCTCCTGGTTATGAGCCGTGAGTGTAAAGTGCCCGCTTTGTTCGAGTGTTTTTTATGTGTGAAATGTTAACGCAACATGAAGCGATTTCATGGTTAGTTGAAGTTATTAGTTTGAGACATGAAATATACTATGTTTAGATTGAATGCGTCAATGTTTTTTTTTTTTGCTTTTTTCTGTAAAATGCTGTTGTGTGATTGGTGAGCCTGTATGTGGAATGATTTATTTGATTGCCTTTTTTATTTATATACTTTTAGGTTAATATTATTGTATTTTAAATATTTATTTATTGATGTTTAAAAATATCGCCTTTTGAAGTTTACATACTGACATTTTAGATTTCATAGTTTTTTATTTATTCAAAAAACAATTTTTCAAGATGATGAAGAAAGCGTATTTCTCTAATGGTGTGTATATTTTAATTCATATTTATAGAATAATTTATTTAAATAGGTATAAGGTGCTTAAAAAAGATATTGGTTTATATAATCATTTTTGTGCTGGGAAGCTTTCCCAAAATGCTGGCAGCATTGCCCCGTTGAATGGATTTTTTTACCTTTTAATCACAATATTATTATGAGAAAAAATATATCAGAAATAAATTCAAGGTTAAAAATAATAATAAACAGTTAAATATCTAGTATTATTTTATAACTATTTCAGTATTAAGGAAGGGATAAAAAATATAATGAGGTATTTAAAATAATAAGTTTGGTAAAATAATCCAAAAAAAATATTTACACCTTAACTTTAGTTCAAAAACTTCATAGTTAAGAAAACAAGAAGAAACTCAACTAAAAACGGTTGAACCAGAATTGAAACCCTTTAACCATCCTATTTTTAAATTATATTAACATTAGGTAGGTATATTAAAAATGTTATTTGACTTGCCATAATGACTGTCTGTGAATGGCGTTAATGACTTTTTTTTCAACCCTCAGATAAAAAATATCAAAAGAATATATTTGTTACATAATATTTATAGATATAAAACCTGTCAAATTAAATATTTATGCTTTAAGTAACTTTTATATGAATGTTCAAAAAATTGTTTCACACAAAACATGTTATTAGTTTTAGTTAGTTTTATAAATCATCTCTTGTGATAAATTTACAAAAAAAAAAACTAAAAAAAAACAGTTTTATCAATAGTACTATAAATACAAAAAAACACCTCTAATTTTTATTCTATAATCTAATATTTATGCCAGTGGTAAACAACACTAACATTCTTTACTTCAAATTGTAAAAAAGTAAAATTGAATTCTTTTTTTAAAATGAAGTTTAAAAACAGTGACATTCTTTACTTCAAATTGTACAAAAGTAATATTGAAATTCGCTTTTTTAAAATGGAGATAAAAAAAAAATATCCAATTTTACTTTTTCTCTATCCAAACTTCAAACTTCAAATTTTCTATTCAGACTTCAAATTCTCTATTGAAACAGCTACCTATATAAAATAAGGTTTTATGTAGCTATCAAAAATCAATAGTTAGATTACATAGTATCGTTTGCGTCATAGTACCTACCTAATTTAGTTTTATTGCAACCTTGTCTCAGATATCGGGTTATCACGGCTTAAACTATGCGCTGATAACGGTGACTATACCTAGATCATGACCTCGGCTGGAGTGCTGATTAGACCTATGCTAATCCGACACTATGAAAAACCTAGCACTTTATTGCTACAAAAATGTTATATTAAATATATTATGTGGGGATTTAGCCTTATGTAATAAGGAGAGGGTAAAATACATAATGTGAGCATAGCTTTAGCTGTATATTTAAATCATTAAAATCATTTTATAGAAGAGGGAGCCCTGCTCGGCTTTATGCCTAGTAAAGTAGCAAAAGCAACATGGCTAACTGAACCGACCACTAAAATCAAAATTTTATGATACAAAATCTGTTTAAATTTATAAAATTCAAATAGAGAATATGTTTAGTGAATTATAATATTTGACTATTTATGGCATTTTTTTTATAAATTCTTATGCTGTATAAAACTGAATTGTTTGTTAAAAGTTTGATAATAATTAACAAAGAAGAAAATCATTGAATACTATTTCATTTAATTGAACATAATTAATAATTATATTATGATAAATACAAGAAAACAATCTGTTAAATCGATTCCATTGGTTTTGATCAAATTAAGCTTAACAAGGGAACGAACCATATTTACTATAAATAAAAAATAATCATGGAGTAAATTTCTAAGTTAAAGACTTTATAAATATTTAAAATTACGAATGTACAATCTTAGGGAAGCCAAGACAATTCAACCAACCGTTAGAAAAAGTAAATAATTTTTCCTTTTCACGTTCCTAAAGAGATTACCTTAAATTCATATATAAAAATATTATGAAATAATGTCATTTATTTAAGTCCTAGGCATTTACATACAAGTGTACTTTTCAGAATCACATTGTATACCTAAGACTAAATCTAACAGAAAGATCACCTAAGTAAACAGCTAACAAATTATGTAGTTATGTATAAGATAATTTGAAGTAAACATGTCTTGTCTCAATCGCGGTACAATTTTAAAGAATCATTATTATTTTTTGTAAATTTTTATTAATCCGACATTATGACATGATACACCAACCGTCGTCATGGATAGACTAATATGTAAAAACAAATAACAATTTCCCAAAAACTGAGATGATTAAATTTAAACCTAAAACCACAAGATTTGAACCTACATCTTAAACCACGGCCACGGTGTAGTAAAAAAAATCTTTCACCATCCAAAAGCAACCATCCAGGAGTATCTAACATAGGCAAAAGTTGATGATGATGTTGCCACGGGAACGGGAGCTGCGCGGGTGAAATCGTGCGCGAGAATCTACGTTAATATACAATAGTTTGTCTATCCTATGATACACGATAGATGTCCCTTTAGCATTATTTAACTACTCTTTATTAATAAGTTTCATACGGCATTATTTTTAATCAGTTAATCACATAACATTATTATGTCATTGAAACTACAGACTTGATGGTATCGAAAAGGTATCATAGAGTTTCTGATATAGCTCTAAAATTGTCCATAATGGTTTTATTACTATAAATAGTAATAGTAAGTATCATGAGTAAGTCTTGCTAAGATCATAGTTAATATTGATGTATATAAAATGTTGATTGATCCAATTATATAACCAAAATTGGCCTTATTTATTTAGCTACGGGCTTTAACCATTTATAACTAAGCCGTACAAGGTTCGAGAAACATCAAATAGTAATTATTTTCAAGTTAAAAAATGATCCATTATTTTTTTTACGTTAATTACAAAGTATTAATTCCACGCTACTTTTTACTGCAAAAAATGTTGACGACTCCCTAATTCGTCGAACAATGAATTAGAAATAAAACCAGTATGAAGAAAAAAAAAATCAATTGTTCTCAAACGCATTAATAAAAATACTATTCTAAATTCAAACGACCCATTAACCGGTTCCCACGGCGGCCATGTTGGGTCGTCCTCGCCCGCTATTGGTGGAGGCCACGAGTTTAGAATTAGAATGTAGACCCCACCATTTGGCGAGCGGCAAATTATGTTGCTAGTTTTTACGTTCCAAGTTCAAATAGGCAGCTGTTCCACGTCCGTTTTTTAATGGTAATCCTACGGCGGCAGTTGTACGTTAGAAAAAATAGATTGGGATTTGAAAACGTTCAATTATGGAACGTTGATTGCCATTATGTTGGGCATCTAGGGCTGCTAAATTGCAGTGTATATGATAGCATTGTTTATGGTCTTATTTTTTTTATAATAACTTTTATAAGCTTTATGACCACTTGAACATGTTGGGCTAATATTGCTTGTTAGGACACTAAATTGGTTTGGTGTTTTTTTATAGAATTATTAAGTTAGTTTCTAGACCTTTATTAATATAACGTCCGTTATTTAATTATGCATTCTATTATACTTATATAATAATTAAATGAATATGGCATTAAAAAGTATTGTTAGCAAAGAGTTGCATTTATAGACGTACCTACCTATACGTCTATAAATGCAACTCTTTGCGAACAATACTATTTAATGCCATATTCGTTTTGGTAGTTCCTTAAACATGAAACACTCACAAATTATTATAATTAATTAAGAAATATTGTAATATTTGTCTCATAATTTCATAAGACAAAAAATAAACCTTTAATTATTTTTCTTTTTCTTTAGTAGGTATGAAAAATAAAAAAATATACACAGGTACATATCATAATTAAGGCTGGAGCTCTGCTCGCCTTTATGCCCGGTGAAGTAGCAAAAGCCTCGTGGCTAATTACGTATGTCCGTCCGAAAAAAAAAAACAAATCGAAAATCGAATATTATCGACCTGACACAAGACACTAAACAGTGTCCCGCCATTTTTATCGTATTAAATTATTAATTCTTATTTTATTTTTGTTCAAAGGTGAAATATTTTTTCACATCGGACCCGTAGTTCCTATGATTAGCGCGTTTAAGTTAATAGACAAACAAACTTTTCAGTTTTATATATTAGTATAACATACATTTATATAAAGTGTATATGTATAGGGTGACTGGTAATTAGTGACTGATACCTAAACACATGATTGTGCTCATGATAACAAACAACTTTTAATATGGCACAAACCCTAAATCGCTAAAAAAAAATCAGCTGTTCCATACATTCATGTTCACATAACTCGTCAACATGGTAGGGAGCAGCTGATTTTTTTTTTCACGATTTCAGGTTTGGTGCCATAGTAAAAGTTGTTTGTTATCATGAGCACAATCATGTGTTTAGGTATCGGTCACTAATTACCAGTCACCCTATATATTAAAGTATATACCTATGCACAACCCATAATATTATTGCATACGAAAATCGTGTAAGTATATACTTAAACTCGTAACTCAAAGTCAAGTTTCCAAGGTGCGCGTGCGCACCGCTCACCTTGACGTTTCGCTAATCAGGTCCGCCTTGAATATTAACTAACAGCTTGTTTAGACACTGCGTCACATATCGAAATATACTTATAATATATTATACATACTAATATATATTATGTATATTAATATTGTAAAGTGGAATTGTATGTATTTTTGTTTAAAAAAAATGCGAGCAATGCTAGCCTTAATAAATGGTTTAAATACCTACTACAAATTAAGCAACTTGCGCAAGAGGGTTGTCCCCTGTGGGACTTCAACCTCGGCTCAGGATTGTCTCTGGCAAGGGAATTGAGAAATGATGACTTTAGATTTTTTAGGGAATTTTGTCTAACAGTCGCTCTATTTAACTATCTAAGCCATAACGGATTTATTAAAAAATAAATCAAAATGTGACGATTTTTACTAAAGCCCCATTTACTGCCCTGCGCCTAAGATGGTATAACTACGCCACTGACTATATGTTTTTACGTAAGTACTTATATGCACATGTGTACTTAGGTTTTTAGCTAAGACCTTGGTCTAACCACTTAGGTGTCATTTGAAACAGATATAGGTATAATAGTATATATAGTATTATTTATCTATGTATTAAGTGAGCCGTGTGGCTTCCGGCTTCAAGTAGACCACCCAATGTCTTCCTAAGGGTGTAATAAGAGGCAACTAAGGGACATACACCTGATGATTTAGCAGGTTAGTAGGATCCTCGACGGCATGACCGAGGACCGCGTTGTTGCTTATTCCCCGAACTGTGATCTCGTGCCAGCGATCATCACCACTGTTTGTTAATCTACTCTACTCCAGTGGCACCCTGAGCGTTGGTCCTAACCCCTTAAGGTTGCCCTCAGGTGAATCTCGATTAGACTTTGGCCGGATTCTTGGGAGTTAATTTTAGAGCTGTCACCTTTAAGGCATCTTACTATAATGGGTATGTACATTTGTCATTTATCGCACGACATACGGACAGCCTGATTAAAAATTCTATAAAATCAAATAATTTTAACAATGTTTTTAGCTACTTAAGTGATACTTTTGTGAGATTTAGTCTTATACAGTGTAATTTTGATAAGTACGTTCGTAAGTGTATGTAAATACCTAAGTGCTAAATAAATTTCATTATTTCATTATGAATGGACAGCAGCATTTATCAAGTCAAGGTTACTTAAATTCTTACATCACCAACAATGATGATGTAATGACAGTCGGAACCAACGGCTAAACGGAAGATAATCTCTCAATCAACCAGAATCGGAAAGAAAACAGAAATAAAATCACTACATAGTATTAAACAAAATCGCTTCCCGCTGCCTGTCTGTACATATGTATGCTTAGATGTTTAAACTAAGCAACGGACTTTGATGCGTTTTTTTAAATAGATAGAGTGATTCAAGAAGAATGTTTATTTGTATAATACATCACACGTGCGAAGCCGAAGCGGGTCTCTAGTAGTGGATAAAATGTCGATGGCATTTATTGCCAGGGCTCTATGGCAATATATAGCATATTGCAAAGAAACAGTGGCTGGTGCTCAGAAGTAGCAGAATTCTTAGATAAGAAACAAAACCCATATTGGTACAATTTTTTTTCTTTATTATTACTTATAATATTTCTGTTTACGGCCACATCTGAACATGGCCTTTTTAACAGACCATGGCAAGCCAGGGTCGTTGAGGCATCACTCCGGGCGTCCCTATAATTGGGCAAATGGGCCACTGTAAGTGTTGCTCAGGAGACCGCGGTGCCACATTGGCCGCGGGTGCCGGTCGGGGGGTCGGATTACTTATGCGTACCCGGCTCCCGCCAACGGCGGATTGAAGGAGTGTCCGGGGGGTTTTAGTAGTATGGGGTCCTCTTCTCGTGGTATGAGTTTATACCACGCTATGGAGAGGGCGAGTCCCACATATCCCACCGCCAGCGCGCGAATACGCTGCAGTGGCGGTGGGAATGCGTAAAGGCATATGCAACAGGATAAAAAAAAAAAATTCGTTCAGGTATATTGCCATAATCACACTTGACAGGCGGATGGGTGATCATACTAAGATGGTAGGTAACCCGGAGCTGAAAGATACCTACTGCTGCCCATCCATCAGCTGTATATTCTTTAGTCACCTCTTAAGTCATCCATGGAAAGTTATGGGGAGGTTTATTCTAATCCGGAAACCACACGGCAATAAATACATACTTAGACTTCAATATTATAGTATCAAAGTCCAATGTCAGTCAGTCAAGTCAGTCATTTGCAATTACAAGGAACTTCAAGTCAACGTTTTTCTAGGAAAATCATCGTCAGAGCGTATAACGTCCACAGTGTTTGCCTAAGTCACCACGCTAGGCAGTCGGATTGGTGACCGCAGTATTAGATACAGGGAAACTGGTGTCTGTTCTTTTGCGTACTATTGCTACAGATGATATTATAACAATCGGGAGCAATGATGAATGACTTGACGTGCTTTCCGAGGCACGGAGGGTACCTACTCCCTCAACCAACCATAACTGGAAAGGAATCTTACATTTTACACAAAGATTCTTCTTCTTATCGTAGACCCGAAGTCCGCGAGAGGCCCGCGAACTGTAAAATAGAGCGACAGTTGCACAAAACTTCCCTAAAATACATAAAAGTCTAAATCCCTCAATCTCATCGCCAGCTACCGCCCTAAGCCGAGGTCCAAGTCCCACAGGGGACGCCCTCTTGCGCAGGTTGCTTATTTTGTAGTGTTTAAACCATTTATCTAGGCTGGAGTTCTGCTCGCTTTTATGCCCGGTGAAGTAGCAAAAGCCTCGTGGCTAACTACATATATCCGTCTGAAAATGAAACAAAAAGATTTGGTGTCCCGAATCGAACCTACGACCTTCATGACTTTACGAAGGTTAAATAAAATAACAATACACAATAGATTTGGTATCGGTGAGTATGTGTGTGTGTATTTAATTATTATTCGTAAACAATTTGTTTATAATTGGTAGCGACTTGTATGCAAAATGCATGCAATAAATGCATTTTCCTTCTTTACTTCCTGATAGGTATATATATTTCATAGTTTACCTACTAATCTAGCCAACATACTAATATAATAAAACGGTAATCTGTTCGTTTAAACACTTCAAACGCGCTGAATTTTTATGCCGTTCAAGACTCTGCATTCTACTAATTTTAACAATGCGAAAGGTCGTTATAAATACTTTGACTTTATAAGTCGTTGCTAGTTATAATTGGCAGGATTTTCCACTAGTTTAAATATCGAAACGTAACATTAAAATTTTAAAATAAACAAACCTGTTTCTTTTTACATAAAAAAAGTTGTCTTGAGACTATTTGCCTTTCGATAGAACATTCGAATTCGATTCGAAACATTGCAACGATCCATTCGTTACAATGTCTTATAGGCCATACTTATATTACTAGTCTAGTGAATGCTGAAGTATTATACATAATATAAACTTTTCTCGTGAATCACTTTATCTATTAAAGAAATTCGCATAAAAATCCGTTGCGTACTGTTAAAGGGACAGATAGGCAGCGGGAAGCGACTTTGTTTATACTATGTAATGATAAACAACATGATGTTTTTGGTAATATTCAGCGGAAAATATTAATTTTATTTTAGTTTAGATTAAAATGACTCTGAATCTTCTATTGCTAGGCACTGGAGTTTATGGTGTCCTTGGTGGCCTACTTTTTTTGTAAAAAAAAACATGTCAGAAGAGAGTAACGCAGGTAAAATGGTTGGCGAAACTAGTATACCTTGAACAAGGATAAATCTCAATGTTCAAAACAACAAAACTATGTTTTTCTACTACAGGATAATTGCAATAGGAATATTACTAAAACTACTGTCCTATTTTACGTTTTGTATTTTACATCTAACAACACTGTCAATTTTCCTCTTTTGTTACTGATGGAATACTATCAATTAACTATTTGGCTTAGAAAAACCAATAATTGCTTAAATTAATACTTAATATATAAAGCTGAGGAGTTTTGTTTGTTAATAAGCGGCTGTAGCCCAATGTCTAGGGCGTCGGACTTGTGATCTTGAGGTCGCAGGTTCGTAACACAAGCATTTTAGCTTAGCACGAGGGGTTAACAAGAATACTAGTAGACTGCAAAACTCTGCTAGTAATCTTTCTTTTTTTTTAAGTCAAAAAAATCTCATTCTTATTCCAAAAATAAAACATCACACGCCATTTTGAAATTTACTACCAAAAACAAATGGCGTCTTAACGTTTAAGTTTAAGGGGAAATAAATGATAGTATCCATTACACGCAATATTAATGTTGTAATAAAGAATGGTGATGATAAATAGACAGCATGCGTTGTAAAGGTATGATTCCTATCAGTGCGACAAACACGACACGACTTTAATTACGTTGTACCTAGGTATTTATTTATAAAATTTTGTAATCTAAAACTTAACGATTGATAGTAAAGTAGTATTTTGATTGCATCAAATCATCATATTATTATACTATTTAATTATTCAAAATCAATTTCAAAGCAAATATCACTAGTCAATCACTAAATGTATGTCAAACTATTTTATTTTGTATTTAAATTTATCCACTAGTATCTTGGTATTATCTAGGGTAGGTACATAAGTTGAATGAACAATTTTAAATAACAAATCACGATTAATAATTTTACCTAGATTAAATCGACTAAAACTTTTTCTGAGTTATTTAAACCACAAATCGCTAAGATATAGTAAAGAGAGCCAAATTTGCCAAATTTCCCCTAAAATCTAAAGGTTTCCCAATCGCTGCGACTGCCCTGAGCCGAGGTCCATACCATACCTTAACATAAAAAATAAGGCTTAAATCTTGCTAGCCCTGGTTTCTGGTGAAGTTTCAAAAGCCTCGTGTCTAACAATATAACAAAGTAGCTAATTTAAAATAAAACTAACTTATAAAATACTACTATCCCAGAATGCTGGCAGCATTACCCTGTGGTATGGCAATGCTTACCTGCTGTGCAAAATAAAAACCAGCACTCGGAGAACGTGCCTAACTTAACACATATATCCGAATATATGTAAAAAAAAGCAAAGAAAAATACGAAAACGATCGGAATCATGTCTTTACGATTATATAACAGAGCATGGACAAAGTCCTTGTGCTGCCGGAAAGTGGCATTACCTTGTGTAATAGCTATATTTTAATATTTTATGAAGACATGACTTTATGTGCACCTTTCTTAATAAAAACTTGGAATAATTAAATATTGAAAGGCATGAATTTAAGTAATACGGCTTTTGTTTACTTCAATACAAGTAAACATATGGAAACAATTATATTTTGAAATTACTTAATATTTTGGTATGCCAAAATGCCGAGAAAAAACAACTTTTGAAACAGCTGAAGAGTTTGTTTGAACGTGCTAATCTCAGGAACTACATGTCTGATTTGAAAAAATCTTTCAGTTTTAGATAGCCCATTTATCGAGGAAGGCTATAAACTATATTTCATTAAGAAGTTCCTACGGGGACGGAAGTTACTTGGGTGAACCCGCGCGTGGGAAGTTACTAATGTCTATGTATGAATTAAGAGAAATATAATATAGCCTTAAGACTTAATAAGTACAAACTTTAAAGTTTATAATTGTACATTTCGAAAACAAATAGTTAATAACCGATTATTTCCTCAAAGCAAGTCCCTTTGCCCTTCGTCATAACGAAGATTACGTAATTTCATCTAACAACTTGGTTTTAATTAATACAAAATCGTAACAATAACAACAAAGGAACAGGAAAAAACTATTTGTAAAGTAAAATAGTAATTATAGGAAAACAAAATGTTCCAAGCAAAAAGTATTCCTTTTTAAGTACCTATTTATTGTTTCTTAGAGCGGTTTCGCACTACGTCCGATCTGAATCCGATCCGAACCCGTGAAAATATTTGTCTAGAAATTTGGAAAGAAATCGGAGGACGGATCTCGGATCTAATGCGTAAATTACCATAGAAATAGTTCTAGGGCTACTACGGACCATATTTTCACGGGTCCAGATCGGATTCAGATCGGACGTAGTGCGAAACTGCTCTTAAGTCGCCGTGTGGTTTCCGGCTTAGAATAGACCACCAAAATGTCTTCCCATAGGTGTCGTAAGAGGTTACTATGGTATATTAAGCTGATGGATGGGCAGCAGCATCTATCAGCTCCACGTTAGTTGCTATCTTACTGCGATCATCAATCAAGCATGGTGATTATGGCAATATCCTTCAACGACCCTAGCTTTACAAGGTCTGTTAAGAGGAGGTCCATGTTCAGTGGACGGACCTATGAAATGAAGTAAAAGAAGTATGCCTTAAGGGCAGTATACTACATTACAATACTTCGTTTAACTTATTTAGTATAAGTTAAAGTTTAACTAATGTAATACACGAAATTAGTTAAACTAAATACTAAATAAATCAATTGATTTTTACTTTTTCTTCTGGTGGATATGTGTCGTTACTTTTGCTATTTCATCGGGGAAGAATTTGAGCATGGCTCATAATACTACAAACTAAGCATCAATGTTAGAAGACTCACAGAGGGAACCCAATAATTTTCCTTGATTGTTGAGTTTAAACCATTTAAGGTTAATTTTGCGATCGCCAGATAAAAAATATCATAAGAACAAATTAAAATGTTGGCATCTTCTTTAAAGATTACTAGCAGAGTTTTGCAGTCTTCTAGTATTCTTGTTAACTCCCCGGGCTAAGCTAAAATGCTTGTGTTACGAGTGGGTTCAAGTCAGTAGTGCAATGGGTGGGGATCAAACCGGCGATCCGACGCCCTAGCCATTGGGCTACAGCCGCTTGGGCCACTTGTATTGAATTGAAGTTTGTCAATATTAAAATTTAATCCTACTATTCTCTTTGACAATTCTATATTAATAAATCGCTTTGTCCTTTTGTAAAAGAATTAGGTACTGACTGTCGGATCAACGCACGTACTAAACCACTAATCATAGAGACCTGAAACAGGAATGTATTCCTTATAAGAGTTAGGCATCCGATAAGAATGGCTAAGCTTGTTATAGGGGAGAGTCGGTTATATCGTACTGCCATTTTAATCGTACCACTTCTAAGTTTCCCACTAAATAGTACATTTTTTCTACATTGACAACACTAAATCGTGGCCCTGCGCAACCCCCCACCACCCGCCATTTGCAATTGATGTGAGTCTACAACTGTGCGCGTGCGTGAATAAAATATTTTTTTGTGAAAGTTAATGCAAATATTTTCGTAATTTCGTAAGGATATAACTTGTTAACAAGGTAAGCTATAAATACACAGTTTTCTTTATTCTGTTACCATTTTATACTAGATTATTAGTGGTTTTTGTTGTGTGTCTAAGTTTTGAGGTTATGCCAGATAGTTGCTTTTGTTTTGAAAAATGGCCTAGTTCGCTAAATCGTACCACTCGCAGTTGGGTAAATTGTACTGGTACGATTTAGCCGACTAGTCCAAAAGTTTATAATAAATTTTACAGACTGTGTTTATATTGTTATAGATGATGGACCCTAAAGCTAAAATTAAATATTATAATTGGAATAAGGAGGACCTAGATAGAGCTATTGTGGCTTACGAAAATAAAGAATTAAGTTTGAACAAAATTTCTAAAACCTATTCTATTCCAAAACCTACAATTCTACGGCATATAAAAAAGAAAAATAAGATTGCTATTGATAGCAAAATCCAAAAAGGGAGACCGGTTATCTTCGATTTCGTTACTGAAAATATGTTAGCTGAGCTTATACTTCAGCTCGAAACACATATGTTTGGTTGAACAATAAGCGATATTCGACGTCTTGCTTTTGAAATTGCTGAAATCCATAAGATTCAGAATAATTTTAATAAAGAAAAACGCATGGCTGGCAAAGCATGGTTCTGCAAATTTATGAAAAGACACCCACAGCTAAGTGTTCGACAACCTGAAAACACGTCTATGAATAGAATTAAAGGATTCAATAAGGAAAATGTATTTCACTTTTTTGATTTGATAGAGAAGATTGTAGATGAAAACGGTATAGAACCGTGGATTTTCAACCGTCCAAAAGAAAGCTCAAAAAATTGTAGGATTAAAGGGAAAGAAGCAAATTGGCACTGCTACTAGTGGAAAACGAGGTGTAAATACCACTGCCGTATGCTGTGCTAGTGTGTCTGGCCAATTTATCCCTCCAATGTTAATATTTAAAAGGATGTGACAAACCCGGATCTAGCAAATGGTGCTCCTATAGGCAGTATTGTAACTGTTTCTGAAAGCGGTTACATTAACTCTGCGCTCTTTGTTGAATGGTTAAAGCACTTTATTAAAATAGTGAAAAATTTTACTATCTTTTATTCAGTGGTACGATTTAAACACCTATGGTACGATTTAAAAACTTGGTGGTACGATTAAAACGACTAGTCGGCTAAATCGTACCGATGGCAGTCCTTTAGAAAAAAGCATTTTTAAGGATGTTAGAGTAAACGTATGGAACTGATTTTTCTGTCTTAGCAAGGTAAAATATGAAACTTTCTATTGCATATTCATTAATTATCAATACTCCTGTCATAGTCGAAATATTTAATTCAAATTAAAAAGTGGTACGATAAAACCGACTCTCCCCTATAAATCAAAATCTATGGAAGAAGTTGCGGGCATGCGGGAAATGCATGCATGATTCAAAACTATCATTACCTGTAATGAGGAAAATACAACATGACAAGCAAAAATGTTACTTCTGAATCAACGAAGAAAACTTGTCAAATATTTCTTAGAAGTGTCTCTGATTCAATAACACCTTCTCACTCTGTCGTACCTACTACAATTATATAAATTTACTAGGGGACTCGCGCGATTTTACCCTTTCTAAGAACTTTATAATATAATATATGCTTAAAGCTTTCCTCTATAAATGGCCTATCTAACACTGAAAGAAGTTTTCAAATCGGACCAGTTCAAGTTTTATTTTTTCGGTTGGACATGCTTTATTAGCAGCGAGACTTTAGCTACTTCACCGGGCATAAAAGCGAGCAGAGCTCCAGCCTTAATAAATGGTTTAAAAACTACAAACTAAACAACCTGCGCCAGAGGGCGCCCCCTGTGGGGCTTGGACTTCGGCTAAGGGCGGTCGCTGGCGAGTAGTTCAAGACCAAGCAAACTAAGCTTTTGTTTGCTTTACATATCAGTATAGATTTAGATCATTCCTGACATAAAGCACACTCAAACTCAGAAGAACTACGACGTGATTTTTTAATTGCTAGGACCATTTGCTATCGAAACGTAACAATAATATTCCAAAATCGAAATAATGTTTATTACAAAAAAAGTTTCCTGTCTGTTTTTTGTGACATAAAAAATCATATTATTATCATGACTGAAATATCACGCTTTATTTGGTACCCATAAATAATTGTCCCAGGTAGAATTCGAACCCAGACTACTAGGTCTCAGAAGCCACAAACAGGCAATATGTTGAATCATGTTGAAATACCGGAAAACTTTGACGACACGGGAAATTGTTGCGAGTGATTCGACCTTGCTTTTTATAGCTAAGATTAATTATTGGTTAATGCTTATTTTAATAGTGATAGTTTGTGTTGTAATTTTAACTGTTTTGATAATTTTATTTCATAACTATCTGTCCCGCGCCGTTTCAACCGCGTACTGTTCCCGTCTATTCCTCGTCCGCAAAAATAGGCTATCATATCACACTCACAAATGATAAGGTTCTCTGTTGGTAAAATAATTTAAAAAATTGGTTGCTGAAATTATTTTCTACAACCTCACAAACAATATACCAACTTTACCTTTTTATAATAGGTATTAGTATAGATTAAATGTAACGCAAATGAAACTTAAATTGTAAATCTAGAATAATTAAATAATAATTGAAGTCGTTGTTAAAAAATGTCTACCTAACTCCAATCACCGGTAATTTGGGCCAATAACAAGTGTGTGGAAAATTAAATGAAATAATTATAGGAACTTATTGTAAACTCTTAAAATATGTCGGAGTGCAACAAATATCATAACTTCTTGAATCAAGGCATTTTTTACTAACTCCATCTAATTTGTTAATCAATTCTAAACCTTATTTCCATTGCTACAGAGTCCAGCATCAGAGTCGGACAGCAGTTCGGTGTCGGGTGCCAAGAGCCCGGCGGCCGCGCCACCACTCCTGCAACACTTGCTACAACTACAGGCGCAGAACCCTCAGACCATAGCTCAGGTGAGAAACTAACTGTTTTACTAAGTTAACAATAAGAATATGTAGTTTTAATAGTTGATATCAAGTGAAAGAACCATTCACTATTAATAGTAAAACCAAAACATGATAATTATTATTTTTATCATAATTACAAAAAAACATTTATATACTTCTGAGGAACAGTACTGTGGATATTGTAAAGATAGAATTTCAGTATCTTAATGATGTTCAGCTACCGTCCACTGGAATTCTGATCTAGATCATACTGGAGTCAGAATCAGCTTTTAAGCTATGTAATTCTGATGGAGATCTAGGTCTGTCTTATGACAATATGCATTTTTCTATAGATTTTTTCCGTAATTTGAGTGGAGTTTATTATTTTTTGGATGAAATTTTATGTTAAAATTTCCAGCAGATTTTTTTCAATTACTTTTTTTTGTTATATTTATAATCATATGTCAAAAAATCCAAAATAAAAGTATACATTTTAATTTGTATGAACTGTAGACCAAAAGGTGATTATTATTAGTTAATTAATATACTTATTTATTTCAAAGATTTATTCATTTTCACATATTTATTCTACTTCTGCCGCTTTTCTCCATTCTATATCTTAAGTAGGTACCTACTTCTTTACTGGATCTGAATGAGCTCCTGCTAAAACTTTGTTTGTTTAACATGATTTTAAGCTGAATAGTAAAGAAATGTCATATTATTGACTGATGAAACATGTATGTGTTCAGTTCCAGCAGATGATAGCCGCGGTGGCGGCGCTGGGGTCAGGCCTGATCCCCCCGCCGGTGCTGCAGCCTTTGATGCTGCAGCGCCTCGTACGACAGCAGGTGGATAGGTGAGTCTACCTTCAGTATCTCTTTACTACAAGCTCTTATTTACAAGGCATTCATTGTAAATGTATCTTGTATGTATTAATAGTTTTATTTGAAGACTTCCCCTTGTAATTTTACGCCGTTGTGTTATTGCGTAAACTTACAATTTACACAATAACAAATATGATCAACAGCTGTTAGTCTTATTTGTGAATGACTGACTGACGGATCAACGCACAGCGGATTTTAAATAGATTCCACCCGTAACAGGATCAAAAGGGGAATTAAAGTTTGTTTATATAAATCATAATTTACACGGGAGGGTTTTTTTTAAAGATTAGGTACTAGCATATTTTTCACACTACCAGTATTCTTGTCAACACCTAGTGCTAAGCTAAAATGCTTGTGTCACGAGTTGGTTCACGTCATGCAATGGTTGGGTATCGAACCGGCAACCACATGCATGATGATGATCGCAAGTCCAACGCCCTAGCCATTTGGCTACGGCCGCTTGAAATATCGGGCTACTATAGCTATTATATACATAATATCTATATAAATATATAATAGCTACTGTCGTTCGTCACCTGTCTGTCGAACCTGGTGACAATGGCTTACCATCATTAAGGGCAGTGGCGTAGCTAGGTGATCATGGGCCCTGGAGCAAAACCTGTGCTCTAAACTGTTTAAATTTTATCAATACAGAAACATCTATATTAATAATATAAAGAGGAAAGATTTGATTCTTTGTTTGTTTGTTTGAATTGAATAGGCTCCGAAACTACTTGATGGATTTGAAAAAATATTTCACCGTTGAGAAGCTACATACACCTCCGGTGAACATAGGATATATTTAATTATGAAATTCCCACGGGAATGGGAGCTACGCGGGTGAAACCGCGCGTGGGAAGCTATATTTTATAAAGGCAATCAGAGGATTGCTAATAAGGTGAGCTTGAGGGCCCCAGGACACTACCCCGCCCAGTCCGTCGTTAGCTACGCCAGTGATTAAGGGCCCATCTTCAGCAGTGGACGTTACACGAACTCATGATTAAATTACTCAATACAATATCTATTCAAACGGAAACAATTGTAACTTCAAACTCAAACCTCCATTTAATCAATAGATGGAACAGATACCACCGCTACGATCCATTTAATATTGATACCACTTAATACTCAACACCAAATAATTACATATTTACTAGTAAAGTTCAAGCGATCATCTGTATTGTTTAACGGCTATTGTTGGATAAAACCTATAGTGTATAACTAAAATAGCTGTTCATAGTTTCAGCAACGGAGTTTTTTCAGCGCGGCATTAGATAACAGACTATGAGAAAATTTATAAACAGATTCAATAAAAGTTAGTGAACTTACAAGCGGTAATAATCTAACATAATGTGTATATAGAATGAGTTAAAAAATTGTCTAGGCATTTATTTATATAGTCTAGACATAGATTTATTTAAATATTCCGTAGTCCGTAGCTTCGTAGACCCGAAGTCCTAAATATACGCGAACTGTAATTTAATGCGACAATTACACACTCCTAAAAATCTTAAAGTTATCTTTCCGCAATTCCTACTGCCCTAAACATAGGTCAAGACCCTTCAAGTTCCTCTTGCATGTTACACACACGCATTTTGCTTTATTTCCAATTTTTAAACTATACTTAAGGCAAGTAGCCTTTGTGTCTGAAGCAGCAAAAGCATCGTGGTGAACTGTAACATTTTAAATCGGCCGTAGCTAGTCTAGGCGTCGGACTTGTGATCTTGTGGTCTCCGGTTCGATCCCAACCCATTCACTACCGACTTGAACCCTCGTATTCCTCATAACACAAGCATTTAGCTTAGCACGGGGGTTACACCCTTGTAACTGCAAAAATCTGCTAGAAATCTTCAAAAAAAAACATGCGCAGAAAACAACATCGCTAGGTACCTTTTAAATATATCAAACTAGTTTTATTATACATTACGTATTGAAAGTGCCTATCGCCTTAAACTTTGCGCCAATGCCATTAGAATGGCACCATTCAATGTTGTTATGGCGCTGTATAATTTGGCGCGAATCATCATAAATCCAGCAAAGTGACCTTGTCGCGTGGTACGAAACGTTTTGAGGGCTGATTTTGTAGGCGTGGATTTGTTGTTGAATTGTGTATGAAAGAAAGAACAGATTGTTTATCTATCTCACTCATTATTTTAAAATTCGAATTATCTTTGATTTAATGTGTGACGCGGTAAGTTAAGTCTAATACTTGTTGCCTGTCGCACTTTCCAGCGAATATATAACGACGCGCTCACCATATTATTATGTTAAAAATGTTTTTTTTTTTAATAATGAAAAGACTGTAAAAAATTACAAAAAGAATGATCCCCGAGTTTTCTATACTCTTTCTGCAAAGCGTATCACAACGTTGGTAGATAGAGAAAGACTTGTAGGAATAGGATAAGCTAGGATACGATACCCCCGTCGACCCGAAGTCCGAGAAGCCCGGATTGTAAAATAGAGTGAAAGTTGAACAAAATTTCCCTAAAAATCTAAAAGCCATTGTCCCTCAATCCCCCCGCCATCGACCGCTCTGAGCCGAGGTCCAAGTCCAATTTATTGAGGTTGGAGCTCTGCTCACCTTTATGACCGGTGAAGTAGCAAAAGCCTCGTGGCAAACAACATGAGTATAAGCTTCAGAAGCATTTCTAGCCCGCGTTGATAAATTGGTAGATAAATGTCAGCTAAATTGTTAATCAAGACTTTTTGTCATTATCAATGTATTTGACTTATGATAAGTACAATCGATTCGTCTACATTATCAATAAACGTTTTCATTTTCAAAGTGATTCCAACATTATTAGTTACCAGTCACTTACATGTAGTATGAATAAAAGATAGGTATCGTGTATAACTCGACTATACACGATCAATGGCACACATCCTGTTCAGCAGGTTTCGACTTAAACCAGTTAATAACACACATACATACATACAGTTGCTTAAACTAACTCTAGGTTGTTTTCATGGTAGATTGAGCCATTTTAATCTATGATTAACCGTGAAATGGAATTGGAATGAAAAAAAAAACAGTCCACTGGCTAGGGCGTCGGACTGGATCTTGTGGTCGCCGGTTCGATCCCCACAAAATTAAATAGCACTACCGACGTGAACCCACTCGTAACTCAAGCATTTTAGCTTAGCACGGGGGGTGAACAAGAATACTAGAAGTGCGTAAAAACTCTTTAGCTTTAAATATTAGTAGCTAGATTAGATAAAGATATTTTACCTTTTAGTTAAGGTTATGACCGTCAGGTTAAGGGTCCCAATACAATAACAGTACAGAAGCCTTTAAAACAAGAAACCAATTAACCGCCATCTTAATTGGGAAACCGAACTACGTCTTGTCGACGACTTTAGTAGGTATCTTGTGCGGAATTGGAAAACTTATTATTTACTTAGAAATGGTCTATTTTATTGGGATGGGTATTTCATTTTAATTTTATTGCGCTTCATAATGTGCACTCTATTGAGGATCTAGCTTTGCTCCTTCTGTACCAATTAATGTAAATAAATATGTTTATGTCAATACGATAGCCGGTGATATGCATGAAGACTAAAACAATATATTTAGTCCGTCAGTTAGATCACTAAAAAATATTGGTCACATGAAATGAAATGAAATAGTTTATTAGTAACGTAGACGAATAATTCGCGCTTGTTATACGTCATTTACAAAGCATAACACATTAAAGTACATTTTTGATACTTAATTAAGAGCAATATTTTTATATGGTCACTAATGTTATACTACTATTATAATCTTATTTTAAAGATCAATAAAATATATATAGATATTTATAAATAAAATAAAATGAAAAATTGTCGCGAGCAAAACGAGTATACACAAAATAATAATAATAATATTTTACTTATTTTATTATATACATACATATTTTATTTATTTATCAAATCAATAAAAAATGACAAATTTACAGGGCACAAGGTAAATCGTACCTAAAAGTCACATGAAATTTCAACGCGCTGTATCTTCGTAATTATTTGTTGGAGTAACGAAAAAAAAACCTGTCTTATATTTTTTGGTAATCTAACTGACGGACTAAATAGTTTTTTAGTCTTCTTGCCTATTCTTCATATGTCAAGAGTTATTAATACACATAGCAGTGAACTGTTTTCATATATTAGACACGAATTTTAAATTTGTATGTGGCGAGTGTGGTGCCAATGATGTGCCTTGTAACAAAAGTGCTGAACGTCTGTCTCGTCATGCCACTATTAATGATATTATCCGTCGGGCCTTCAGCTCGGCAAATATGCCAGCCGTTTTAGAGCCTAATGGTCTTATGCGATGACGGTAAGAGGCCCGACAGAATGATTGGTGCCCTGGAGGATGGCACGGCCTTTGGTGTGGGACGCTACCAGTGTCGACACCCTCGTACCGTCTCGTCTTTCCGACCCGGAAAAAAATCTTAGAATCTTAGACACAAAGATTTTTTGTCCGGCGGCGTGGGTATTGAACCCATGACAAATACCGCTACACTGCGGAAGTTGTATATTGTAGTTATTGAATATTATATTTCTCTTTTATTTATCTAGACTAATGTTATAAAGGTAAGTTTATGAGTTTGTATGGTTGTAAGATGTAATCTCTGCATCTACTGAACCGATTTCAAGCCACATTATCAGTGAGTGTAATTGGCTATTATTTAATACGAGTGCGGTTGATACCACTCGGAATAGCTAGTATGTTACCTAAGTTCTCAGATTTTTCAATGTTAAACGGATACAAATGAAAACGATGTGTTAGTTCATCACCTGGTGTGACAATAGTGCTAATGTCAAAGCATTTAACTTACAAATGTGAGAGCTGGTGTGATCTGCGCCATTGTAGTAACATGCTCAGGGATTTCACTGTGAAGCAATTGTGGTAATAAATAAAAAAATAAAAAAAAATAATAATAATAACATTATCTCATCGTTTTCAGCCCGTATAACGTCCACTGCTGAACATGGGTCTTCACCCGAGGGAGAGTTTTGCCTCTTGACACTACGCGTGTTAAACTCTTAAATTTTTTATATTAGTTCAAAATCATTTATTCCGTAAACATGATGACAATTATTTGAAACCAACATATTTTGGCCCTACCGTGTAGTGCGTGACATGGCGACTATGTTGTAACTGAGTAACACTGCCGAAAAATCTCATTAAAACCCTCTTTTTCAAAAATAATATTTCACAATATTTTGTCATCATCATCATGGGCATGGGCCTCCTCTCCTCCCCTCCATGGAGAGAGTAGTTGCCATAGTCACCGCGCAGGCGGGTTGGTGATCGAGGAAGGTTATACAGGGTGTCCCAAAAGATTACGTAGCTGGGAAGGGGGGTGATAGGGATGGTCACAAGGGTCACCAGAAAAATATAAAAAATTCCCTCTGGGTGTTTAAAAATATAAATGGCATTTTTTAAAAGACTAAAAATTTTACACCTTGTGCTAACTGTACCTACAAATATGGCTGTATTTAAAAAAAATGCTGTTATGTAATCTTCAATAACAACAAGGTCATCAACATCAACATCAAAATTAACAAGGTGTAAAATATTAAGTTTTAAAAAAAATGCCATTTTTTTTTAAATACCCAGAGCGGATTTTTTTTTTATTTTTCTAGTGACCATTGTGTCCACCCCTGTCACCCCCTTTCCCAGCTACTTAACCTTTTGGGACACCCTGTATAAGCTATATTTTATTATAAAGTTTTTACGGGAACGGGAGTTACGCGGGTGAAACCGCGCGCGGAAAGCTAGTAGTATATATGAAAGTAGATGTAGTGACAAGGATTCAGAAAGACATGCTAAATTGTTTCGGACATATAAAGAGAATTAATGAAAGGAGACTAACAAGTAGAAATTATAGGGCAAATGTGAAGAAAGTGTTGGAATAAGAAGACTAAGGCGGACGTTCCACGTTTAAATCGTTCTTAAGAATAGCCAGGTTATAAGTACCCTAAACTGAAGGACGTGCATGAGGAGATCAATGAATGTAGAAGCGGCGAAAGTGGTATCTGCCTACCCTTATGCGACCCCCATACCCCTAGGCGTGAATGTGTATGTAGTAGGTATAGATAATAGTAGTATATAGTATATATGTACAGTCAAAACTTATAATCGATCAAAACCACTTTTGACTGCAATAATAATTTGTTTGGAATTTGGATCTGTCACTTCGCCGGCCGCTGCCGCGGTACGCTCACTTTGCTTGCTCGGCTCGTGCGTTGTGGTCACAGTTCTAATCTACAGAAGTTGGAATCCTGGTGTTTTTTTACCCTTCGACCTAAGAGCATCTCATTTCTGGAATGTTATGTAAGCCAATATGGACCCGTCAAAACTACTTTTGCCTGATTTTTGCAGTAAAAAGTGGTTTTGACCGATTATAAGTTTTGACTGTAACATATAATATATACACACAATGTGTAATAATTCACTTCCAGCTGTTTATTGGTATAGAAACGAAATATACCGAAACAGACAATCCACAAATCGGTTAGTTAAACAACGAAATCTCTGTAGAACGGTGCCGGAACCAAGATTGTCGGAGTAGTTTCCGGCGCCGACTGTACTACGTAAGGCACGACTGTACACTTACATCGCGCCTACATTTTTATAACTAGCTTATATGTTTAGCTATTGTTTTAGTTACATAAAGAAGCAAGACGACGATTTAAAAACGCTAGAGCAGAGTGGATATAGTAGTATCTAAAACAAAAGTATATACCACATTTTTAAATGTTTTTGAATACTTTACGGAAAAGTTTGCCATATCATCATCATCATCAGCCCGTGTAACGTCCACTGCTGAACATGGGCCTCCTCCCGGGGGAGGGTATTTGCCATAGTCACCACGATTGGCAGACGGATTGGTGACCGCAGTATTATGTTGTACCACACAAGGAAACGCTGCTGCCCGCTCCTTGATATACGATTATTATAGATGATGTTATAACAATCGGGACCAACGGCTTAACGTGCTTTCCGAGGCACGGAGGGTAGTCCCTCAACCAACCAGACCCGGAAAGAAATCTTATAATTTACACAAAGATTTCTTGTCCGGCGTGGGGATCGAACCCACGACCTCCGAGATTTAAAGCGAGCCAAATACCGCTACGCTACGGAGGTTGTCACCATATACTATGTTTCAAAATTGAGATTAATAAAATTCGACTACCGCACATCTTAGGTTAAGCCCCTGATGCCTTAACCATGCAAGATGATGCAGGTTCGAGTCCTGCCGGTGGTCGAATTTTATTAATCTCAATTTTGAAACAAACGTATATATCTACCAGGAAAGGGCCTCATCTCTCTAGGGGTAGATGTCTATCCACCACTTCCTTCCACTTGCTACGATCTTGTCATACCACTTTCGAATCCTCCACATACATTAATCTTCTAAAGCTTGTCCTTCGGCTTAGGGTACTTCTTTCTCTCCTTTCTTAAGAAAGCCCAGACCTGACATAGTCAATTGGAATATCCGACATGTATTTAGCCACGAAACTTTCACTGCTTCACTTAAATATAACTAGTATATTTTTTTAAAGATTACTTACAGAGTTTTGCAGTTTACTATTCTTGTTAACCCCTCGTGCTAAGCTAGAATGCTTGTGTTACGAGTGGGTGGGGATCGAAGCGGCAACCACAAGATGACAAGTCCGATGCCATAGCCATTGCGCTACAGCCGCTGAAATCAAATTATCATATCATGCAACTCCATATTTACTAGGCAACGATTCTAAAAATAGCTATTTTCATAACAATATGCGGTTTCATACCAAATGGGTATTGATTCATGTCTTCGGCACACAATAGACTCTCCGTCTACCAACCGATATTGAAAGGACATGAAACATAACTAGATTTGTGGCAGACAAATATTTAGATTTTACCATTTTTGAATACTTTACGGAAAAGTTTTACCGATTACCTACTTAATTTCAAAATTGAGCAACTCAACAATAACAACAGTAATTAAAGGCGTTTTCCGCTTTATCTGTATATACATACAAA
Source organism: Nycteola revayana (assembly GCA_947037095.2). Lineage (NCBI taxonomy): Eukaryota > Metazoa > Arthropoda > Insecta > Lepidoptera > Nolidae > Nycteola > Nycteola revayana. Next base: position 11,389,469 of record OX344851.2, on the reverse strand, counting down.
GAGCTACAAGAGAAGAGCGGTTTCACACTACGTCCGATCCGAACCCGTGAAAATATGGTCCGTAGTAGCCGTAGAACTATTTGTATGGTAATTTACGCACTAGATCCGAGATCCGTCATCCGATTTCTTTTCAAATTTCTGGCCAAATATTTTCACGGGTTCGGATCGGATGCGGATTGGACGTAGTGCGAAACCGCTCTTACTCAATTATCAATCAACAAAAAATTCATATAGCTGAACTGTTTAGGACGCAGGTATCCGCTATGAAATTATTTTCGGGAATCCATAGTCTGCACGTAAACGTATATAGTATTCCGGAAAAAGCTAGTTTTAAATATTCAATAAACTATAATCAAAACCCCATCTTTTTACAATATACGGTGTGACTTCTTTACCGTCTTGAAAATAATAGGGCGTGATATCTATATGAAAAAGATATCTAAGGCATAATTATTTTATATTTTTTTCTGACATAAAGTGTAAATCGTAACGGTCAAAATGCGTACCTAAGTAAGTAGTTACGCTATATCGCTCACTCTTTTCATTCATGTGTGACTGCGGCCTAGGTATTATAGGCACCTATTTTATTATTATGCACGCGCTATGTAGGGTGTATTTCTTTAAAGTTATTTATGAGATTTTTGTAACTCTTATTACCGAAATACTAGTACAATTAATATACCATCGTCTATAGAATCTATTCCACTTACATATTATTATCAAGACGGTTAAAAAAGTCACCCAGTATATCTTTCTTTAGTGACGTAACAACGTAAATGCTAGACACAGATATACATATCTCGAAAACACAAACTCGATACTCTAACCGAATATCACAGCTACAAGTGCACAATAACCGTCGCATCATACAAATTCGATATCTACAGACAAGACGTGTACTAACATAGACTATTGTTCGGATGCTTACACGTCAATGTTACGACAATGAAACGGTTTCTAACCGATATTATAACGATATCAACGGCAAAGCCGTGGTTTTAGAGCGAGTCGTAACAATTTGTGGACTTATAGGCTTTTTGTTGCAGCAAAACTGTCATTTTGATTTGATAATATACTTCTAAAAGAAGGAATGCTTTAAATACGTTAGTTAAGTATTATTCGATTTTTTGGACTAATCCCACCCTACTCCTACCACTGCAACTCCTATAAGCCAAGATCAACAGTGGACACACTGGAAATGGCAATAAGCATCAAGGCTCACCATGTCAGCCAACGAATTTAAACAGAATGAAGAAGAGTAAGAAAGACTATAAGTCTTTCTGTTTTCAATTATTTTCATTTTTTTTCTTCAATGAGTATTACAGGCAAATTACAAGGTTGCATAGCTTTTGCTGTATCACTATTATTACATTTTATTAATAAATTAACTTTTATTTTAAGCCGTTATAACATTTTACAGTTTTAAAGACATCAAAAAAATAGAAAATTCCTTCAAAGTCAAAGTCAAAAATTCTTTATTCTTATTTATATAGACACATTTAAAATATTTTGAATCATGTTCTTATGATGCGTCCTTTTCTTTTACTACCACCAGTTCTGGACGTGGCAACTCTAAGAAGAACTGGCAAGAAACTCAGAGGAATCCTTTTTTAAATAAATTTGATGTTACAATTATTAATAAAGCAGTATTGTTTCAGAGCAACTCACTTCCAAGCTGTTTTGTCATTGACATAATCAGAAATTTTATAATAAGCTTTTTTATATAATTTATCTTTCACATATCGTTTAACCTTGTTTGTAGAAAGAGCTCTAACATTATTAGGAAGTTTGTTGTAGAAGCGTATACATTGCCCTAAAAGAATTGCTTATTTTGTGGAGACGTGTAGCATGTAAAACAAGACTATGCTCAGTTCTAGTATAAACATTATGAGTGTGGATTTTTTTCTTAAAACTATCAATATTCTTATGAACAATTTTTGTTTTTAGCAATCTACTTCCATATTTTTTTTTTGAGTTGTACTTTTACTCACTTTTAACAGTTTTTACTTTCTAACTAAACCATACATTTCAAATATTTTACAGCACGATTTGAAAACGATAAAGCCACACCATTTCAATCTCGTTCCTCTCGATATCCTCCATCACCTGTTCTATGCAACAATAGTTCTCTTTACACGCGACATTAAAATGGCCGCAACTTATAACAGATGGAAATTCACGCCAAGACATTGTCAATACTCAGTACTGAAGTTTCAATGTGAATCGAACTAAATTGACTGAAAGCTTGGTTACTGGAGTATATCCAAAGTTGTTTCTGGAAACTGGAATGAAAGTTGGTTTTAGAATGGAATATGAGTAGATTTTAATTTGGGAGAGATAGTTTAACCTACGCGGTGTAGCGGTATAGGTCTCAGAGATCATGGGTTCAACCCGTAGACACGTAGTCTTTGTGTAAAATCTCAAATTTTTCATCAATCTATTTCGTGGGACTACTCTCCGTGAGTTTATAACATCATCTATAACAATTGTTACGGACAGCAGTGTTTTCCTATGTGTTACTAAATAATATTGGTCACCAATCCGCCTGCCAAGCGTAGTGACTATAGCGAAAATCTTCCCTTCCTTCCCAACGTTATACGGCATAAGTAGGTATAGTGAGACTCGATAGTATTTATTTATAATTACATACATTTTCATATTTAGATCAGCAATTTTCAATATTGGCGTAGTCATCCAGATGAACAAGTATCGGGACTGTCCCTAACTTCCAAGTTTATATCGCTAATAACTTATTGACATAAGCGACATCAAGGGCGATATTGGATTATATATCTTACTAGCTTCCCGCGCGCGGTTTCACCCGCGTAACTCCTGTTCCCGTGGGAGCTTCATAACTAAATATAGCCTATGTCACTGTAGCTGAACACGTGAATGTAGCTTTCCCATGGTGAAAGAATTTTTGAAATCGGCACAGTCGTTTTTGAGTTTATTCATTACAAACATACACACAAAAATACAAAGCTTTCCACTTTATAATATTATATTAGGTACCAATGCTTTGCGATTTTATACTCGTGATAATTTCTCAATGAAATGTCCGATTGGAATAAAACAAAAAGTTTTATACTTCTACATAAATACCTTTGATAAAATAATGCTTACTTTGGATAGGGATTAATATTACGATACACATTTAACGTAGTTTCCTTCTTCAGACGATTTAATATTTTTTATGAACATAAAAGCGGTTTTTGTGACTAAACTATGATAGTTAGATATGTGCTCTCGCGGACTTTTGTGTAAGATCTACAAACCCGTAGTACATCATATTGTTCTATTGTCAATAGTTTTTGCAGCGCACGCATAAGTAGGTTTTCGATTTTTATACCTAATTTTTTTGAAAATAAATTATAGCCTATAACCTTCCTCGATAAATGGACTATCCAACACAAAGAATTTTTGAAATCGGACCAGTAGTTCCCAAGTTTAGCGCGTTCAAACAAACAAACATACAAACAAACAAACTCTGCAGCTTTATAATATTAGTATAGATTTATTCCGTCATAAAGTTTAAAATTCAACAGTACATAGTGTCGCTTAGTTCAATTAGCCTTACAACGATATGTCCCTGCTTTAATACGATAGTGACACCCAATAACGTTACGATTCAACACAAATTGATCTGTAATATTGTGTGACTAGAACTCATTATCGAAAACTTACACATTTGATTTTAAGTCACTATTAAATTAAAGCAGCGATTTATTTAATAATATTTTTTTATAAACTGAAACCTACTTAAACGAACAACAATGACAATAAAACCTCAAACATTAAAGTATATTATATTTAAACAACTCTGTATATAAAAGGTTGTACCTAAACTATAAATAATAAATGAAAATTATGCATTAATTTTGATAAATAGCAGTAAACAATTATTATTATAAAAAGGTGATTCATAGGACTTTAGTTAAACATTTTAAACAAATGTAATTGTTTGTTAAAAGAGGACGTTTAGGTCGATTGTCACGTGGCTTTGTTAAAGGTGATTATAGACTATAGAACAATGCTCTGTAGTCTCTGCCTCTTACTAAATATCGAACATTCTCTGCTTGTACTCAAGAGCCGAACTTAGGGCCCATTTAGGGTATCGCACGTATCGTTGCTGAAGTGGCAATGGGCAGGACACATAGCTCGAAGAACTGACGGCCGATGGAGCAGAAAAGTTCTCGAGTGGAGACCACGAACTGGTAAGTGCAGCGTAGGACGACCGCCTGCACGATGGACCGACGACCTCATAAAGGTTGCAGGGAGTCAGTGGTTGCAGGCCGCTAGCGATCGTTCCCGCTGGAAATCGATGGGGGAGGCCTATGTTCAGCAGTGGACTACAACAGGCTGATGATGATGATGATGATGACGTATCGTTGATTGGAGCAGCCAGAATCTAAATCTATACTACTTATACAAATATTATAAAGAGGTTCAATTTGTGTGTTTGTGAAGTTGTAGAGGTAATAAACCTGGAACTACTGAACCGGTTTTGAAAATTCTTTTACCAATATAAAGTATGTCATTAAAATTTGTGAGTGTCATACGCTATACTTATTTTAAGTTAAAGTTTCCACGGGAACGGGATCTACGCGGGTGAACGCTGAACCGCGCTAGTTTTTAATTAAAAAGATATAAACTCACTTCTCCGTATAAGAACTCATACAATGCCATATGTTTGTATTTAACGTGGCCCGCGCCGCTCAACGCCACGCGGGACTCGCGTTTATATTATTAGTAGGATTAATCTAGTCTAAACTCATCTTAAGCTTAATATAAATAAAATTATAAGCGAATTGTTTTATGGAATTCTATGTTTTGAAAGTGTTATGAAGAACTTAGGTTGCATACTTAGGAAGGCAGAAACAAAACTCTTAACATAAAATAGGAAAACAGGATTTTATATCTTTCTCAAAATAACTACTTCTATGTGCAACTGTCTTTGTTTTCAGTAACATTTTTTATTCCATTCATTATATTACCACACTACATATTAAACAACACCTGCTTTATGCTAATTATAATGTGTGTATACAGTAGAATACCTTACACTATTATAGTTAACCTAGGTCAAGTACAGTCACAGCCATTAAGAAAGTAAGTAGTGAAGAAGCAGCTGTAACCCAATGGCTAGGGGCGTCGGACTTGTGGTCTTGTGGTAGCCGGTTCGATCTCCACCCATTACACTACCGACGTGAACCCACTCGTAACACAAGCATTTTAGCTTAGCACGAGGGGTTAACAAGAATACTAGTAGAATGCAAAAAATTTGCTAGTAATCTTAAAAAAATAAATATTACGTATTATTCAACATTTTAAAAGCTGAAATATTCAGTTGGCGACTGTAGGTTTTTTAGCGTAAATAGATAGACGATGACGCAAGTAAAGAAATAAACGAATGTTTTTATGTATTCACAGATATTTATAGTTATTTTTACTAGCAGTTCAAGACTTACATAATTTATTATATAATGTAATACATATATACAAGTTTAAGTGGTTGAAAAGGGGGTGACTGTCGAGATGGCGGCTAATAGAGGAGTATGGAAGAAAAAGACACGTTGCGCCGACCCCAAATAAATTGGGATAAGGGCAAGAAAATTATAATGATATTATATGTACGTTTAAGGAGACGACTTAAGTTAAAAGTAACTTATAAAACAGTATATAAATATGCTTATATTCAGAATTTTAATTAGCTACTTTTAGTTGTAGATAGCAATTATTCAGTTAGCGAAGAAATTTCTTTGTGAAACTGTTTTTTAGCTAGTAAATATAAAATAAATAATTTGATCGCTAGTTAGATACACCGACAACCTCCGTAGCGTAGCGGTAATTGGCTCGCTTTAAATCTCGGAGGTCGTGGGTTCGATCCCCACATCGGACAAGAAATCTTTGTGTAAATTCTAAGATTTCTTTCCGGGTCTGGTTGGTTGAGGGAGTACCTTCCGTGCCTCGGAAAGCACGTTAAGCCGTTGGTCCCGATTGTTATAACATCATCTTTATTAATTTTATATCAAGGAACGGGCAGCAGCGTTTCCTTGTGTGTTACAACATATTCAACATAATACTGCGGTCACCAACCTGCCAAGCGTGGTGACTATGACAATACCCTCCCTCGGGAGGAGGCCCATGTTCAGCAGTGGACGTTATACGGGCTGATGATGATAATGAAGTTAGATAAACAAATCACGATAAATCGGGAAGTGCGGCCAGCCCATCTAGTATTGAAAATATTTTTTTTTCGCAGAAATTTCTTCTAACCACACTAACATAACATTCATGACAGTGCCTCCTGTCAAAGGAATGGCATATATTTTATAAACACCTTACATAATCCACATGATCCCGTAGGTATTGATCCCAACACCTCAACCATCTGTAGTCAAATTTCCCAAATGTACACAACTGGTCCAAATTACATAACAATAAAGGTCACAACCCATTACAGTCATCAACCCAAAATGTACCGTGAAGTACCTAAAACGAAATACATTTAAATTGAAAAAAATATATACACAAATTGATGCACAAAGCTTGCATATGTGCAGTCTGTGCACCTGTGTAAATGACACAGTTGTGAATTTTCACTTATTTGTTTTACATTATTTGTTATAAAATAAATGTAGACAATAGTACAATTCATAGGTAGGTACAGGGATATTCTGCTGCGGTGTAATATTACATTTAAAGTTAGGGGCTACGGGTGTGGGCTGGATTGCCTATGCGTACCCGGCCCCCGCCAACGGCGGATCGAAGGAGTGTCCGGGGGTTTTAGAGGTGTAGGGTCCTCTCCTCGTGGTATGAGTTTAGCATACCACGCTATGGAGAGAATACGCTGCAGCGGCGGTGGGAATGCGTAAATGCATTGCCCACAGGACAAAAAATAAATATAAAAATGACCTAGTGGCGTCGGACTTGTGATCTTGTGGTCGCCGGTTCAATCCCCACCCATAGCACTACCGTCGTGAACCCACTCGTAACATTTTAGCTTAGCACGGGGGACTAGTAGACAGCAAAAATCTGCTAGTTATCTTTTTAAAATAAAGTTATTCTTTATCAACCCGCTTACGTCCACCGCTGGACATCCTCCTCTTAAAACCTTGACATGCTAGTTCGTTGAGGGATTTTGTTATAAGCACCACGTTTGACAAACGGATTAGTGATCGCAGAAGTAAAACTTGATAGATAGAGCCCATCCATCAGTTGTATGTCCCATAGTCGCCTCTTGCGACACCCAGGGGAAGTCATGAGATGTCTATTCTAAATCAGAACTCCTATTCTAAACGGAAACCACAGTAATACAGTAGCGCCTTCATCCGATGCCCTCGTAGACCCGACGTCCGAGAGGCCCGCGAACTGTAAAGTAGAGCGACAGTTACACAAAACTCCCCTAAAATACTAAAAGTCATAACCCCTCAAGTCATAGTCTAAGGCGCAGGTTGCTTAGTTTGTAGTTTTTAAACCATTTATTAAGGCTGGAGCTCGGCTCACCTTTATGCCCGGTGATGTAGCAAAAGCCCCGTGGCTACCTACGTATGTCCATACGTAAAAAAAGCCTAAGCGGCCGTAGCCAATGGCTAAGGCTTCGGACTAGTGATCTTGAGGTCGCCGGTTCGAACCCCACCCATTGCACTACCGACGTGAACCCACTCGTAACCCAAGCATTTTACAAAACCATACAAATAGCTCAGCACGGGGGGTTAACAATAATATTATACTGCAATTCTCTGTAATTTTAAAAAAATATAAATACTAGTATTTAAGAATTAAAACTTTCGTGAGTGATACACATATTTATATTATTTAACCGGTTGAACTCTAACTTCGTAATGTTGTAATGAAACTCGTCGGACATATCCGATGATTAAAAACCGTGAGTACAACCGGATAAATAACACAAATATAGGTACTAGTATTTCTTCTAAAATAATGGTATTTCTTTTAAATTTCCTATTACCCGTCTCTATTTTCTTATCATTCAAATCAAGATTTTTTTTAAATTGCTGTCCTTTTTGGACCTGAAATCTTCGAGACTTGCTGCAAAGTAGTATAACAGTGCGGCTTTAAACTAATCATAAAATCTTACAGGTGTATATACTTCAAAAACCTCCAATTCTGCTGGAAAGGTGGCTCTAAAGCGGACGGCTTACCATGTAGTTTTACAACAATTTTAAAAACATGGCCTCAAATTTATGACCGGTAAAGCCAAAAGCCTCGAACTATCTAGGCCTGTACCTACTGCGAAAAACAGTGTCTACATTTTTAAACGTTTTTTTTTTTTTACTTATCTTTTTTTATAAGAATAACCCACCTACATTCTCATTAAAAGTAGTGTTGCCATCGCCAATATTGTAATGAGCTCCGAAAATTACAAGCGAGTGAACATCGGAGCATAATTGATATTACAATTTTACTTTTTTAATTTATTCCAATTGTTTTTGCAAAATGCTGTGGCGACCTTTTGACATGCTAGGATATGAATTACTGTATTATTCTTTGAGGTAATTATTTTCTTTTATTTTTTTAAATGATTGTTTATTAAAATCTATATCTATTAAAGTCCTGTGTTATAAATAGTTATACTAATAATGTTTGTTTAGGATGATTTCCGAAACCACCCGAAATATTAGATTGTATTTTAAGTAATTGAATGTAAAGTCTCCATTTACGTTATGTAACTTTTAATTTTTAATAAATGAATTTTCCTACAGCAGTGTGGTAGTGTATTGGCTCAGTGGTTGCTATAGTTGCCTCAGACGACTGATGTTCAAGATTCGTTTTCCTCCCTGGACATCTATTGGTGTGTGCCACGGATAAACATATTAGAAGCGGCCGTAGCCCAATGGCTAGGGCGTCAGACTTGTGATATTGTAGTGGCTGGTTCGATCCCCACCTATTGCATTACCGACGTGAACCCGCTCATAACACAAGCATTTTAACTTAGCACGGGGAGTTAACAAGAATACGAGTAGACTGCAAAAAATCTGCAATTAATCTTAAAAAAAAACACACTCACACGACATTTCCGCTATTAAAGTTCCACTTAATCACAAGTCTACCTTCTTCAACAGGCTACCAGATGTGGGGGAGAAGCCTCCGGCCTCGTCCCCGAACCTGGTGGAACAGCCCCTCGATCTGAGTGCGAAGTCCACGTCCAGCACCAGCGGCACTCCTCCCCCGGATGGGAAACTTGATAACAGGTAAGTTGAAAGTTGAAAGACACAGAGGGTTTATTAAAGAACAGTAAATTGTCCATCTCCGTAGCGTGGAAGTCTCGCTTTAAGTCTCGAAGGTCGTGTCTTTATGTTAATTCTTACATTTCTTTCCGGGTCTGGTTGGTTTAGGGACTACCATCCGACAACCCCAAATCTGGGGTAGGTAATGATTTGAACAATATTGAGTTAATATACCAATACATGAGGCTTATCACGTAACGCGTTTCCTATGTTGTTGTTACTGAATTATTTGAAGAAACAATACCTAATTTAATAAATTTTAAATATTAAACGCTGAGAAGCGAATACATTTATATCAAAGTCATAGTAATGTCGTTATATAATTATCCTCTAGTACTACGTAACTATCCATTTCAGTCCATCCATGCAGAATTTAAATGAAATTCACTTGTCGTGCATCCGACCTTTCCCTCCCCATTTCCTCCCCAGAAACTAAAGATAATAATACCTAATAAATAAAAAAATAGACAAAGTGACCGCCCAATGGCCCACTAACACAAGCATTTTAGCTTATCACGAGGGGTTAACAAGAATACTAGAAGCGTGGAAAAATTCTGCTAGTAATCTTTAAAAAAACAACAGAAAAAAGAAGTAGTCGCAGGAAAAATCTAGTATTATAGAATTATGAAAACAACATCGTAAAAGAATTTGAAACAATATATTTATTTATTGTTATTAATAATTATCAGCTAAAAATAATACCTTTTATTGACGTTATAGAAATACATCAATAAATTTATGTAAATGTCTTATTAATACAAAATACTTCTTTATTTATATAAAAATATAATTAAAACATGTTGATGTTATATTGTGTTAAAATATAATGTTCATTCAATTTAAAACGATAAATACATAATTATTGTATTTAGAAAAAAAAACTATTAGATTAATATTAAAAGATATTTTTTTTCAAAAGATTTGCAAGATATAATTATTTTCGATCCTTTACTTTTTTTTAGAAAATAGTTCAATACCAAACTATATTAAAAGTCCTGAATTACTAACATTATTTTAAAATTATAATTATAACTAGCGACCTGCCCCCGGCGTCGCACGAGTGCTATGCTGATGTATTATACATATAAACCTTCTTCTTGGATCTTCTTACTCTATCTATTAAAAAAAACCGCATCAAAATCCGTTGTGTAGTTTTAAAGATTGAAGCATACGTAGGTAGGTACAGGCAGACGGCGGGAAGCGACTTTGTTTTATACTATGTAGTGATGATTAAATGATAAATGTTTAATAGACAGGTATTTTAAGGATACAAACTTGCCAAGGGTGTAGACTGTACTTAAAATTATAAAAGGGAAATTTAATGAGGACATTAAATAAGCTCCGAAGCAATTGGACCTTTTTCAGACGGTCATTGTTCGTATGTTTCAAATTGAGATTCATAAAATTCGACCACCGGCAGTACTCGAACCTGCATCTTAGGTTAAGCCCCTAATGGCTTAACCAATTAGGCTACGGTGGAACCCTACCGGTCATCGAAATTTATCAATCTCTTTTATAACACGTCCCTAAGGTGGTCGAATTTTATTAATCTCAATTTTGAAACACAGTATATGGTAAACTTGTCCTTAAAGTATTCATTTTTTTTAAAAAAGGACCTTTACATCAATTACGTGGCTTTTGCTTCTTCACCGAACACAAAGGCATGGGCCAGCCTTATTACATTGTTAATAAACTACAAACTAAGCAACCAAAAGAAGGTCCTCCGATGACTTCATAGGCCGATGTCCGAGACACTCGCGACCTGAAAGCTTGAGTGACAGTTTCACAAAACTCCCCTAAATTCTCATCATACGGTTTATATTATGATGAAAATAGTCAGTATAATGAGAAATGTTCAGCAGTGGATGACAATTTTATAACAATCTTTGTAATTAGAATATGCTACCCAGTGGCGCCATTTTAGAATAGTTTTTTAATTATATGTAATTTGACTATTGGTAGTTTTTAATTCTTACTTAGTTTTAGTTATAGGTTATTTTTATTTGGTAGGTTTAGATTCAGAATTGTGCTGTTAAATTAAAATATTAGGAGAATACCAAATGACTTAAAATATATATTCCAGCGACAATGAACTGACATAATCTTGCTTAGCTTTTATAGTTAAAAGAACATCCTTATAATATTTTTTACAGTAACGTGTAAAATTAGTAAAACAATAATTATGAACGTAAAACTTTAACCTGCAAATCGCGTGCACTTGTCAAAATAATGGATAACCTAAATATTTAAACGATGGATTAACTTAGTTTACTTTGTTTATGTTCGTTTTTCGCGGGTTTAAAAATATTAGAAATAAAAGATTTTTCAATGAATTGATTGTACTATTTTTGTAATGCATAGAGTGCGGTTTAAAGAGTCTGTACTGTAAGCACGAGTATGGACAGGCACGTGATGTCTTGATCAAAATAATACTTGTCAAATTAAGCCGGCGGTTAATATTTTATATGTTTTTTTTATTTTTTTTCATTACGGCCATAGCTCTATGGTTTCTGCGATACAAATAGCGTTTTTTTTTAAATTTATTATGAGTATGAAACCTAGGGTCGGCTATTAAGGTAGAACCTATAGCGTGACCACAACCATAAAAGAACCTCCCTATTTTGCGGAAACTGAGATTTTCTGCACTATTTATGATTTGCGTTCCTTATAACACTTGTTCTATAGTACTTAGTACAGGATTTTCCAGTAAATAGACGATTTTTTCTTGGTCACGCCACTTATAATGCTTGGCGCTTAACTATGAAATGTCATAAGCTTATCAAATGCTTATATTTTAATACCGAGCTGCGTATGAAGTAATAGGTATATTATTATACATGGTGGATGTAGCTCTGGTTTCTTTTTTTAATATAATTTAATGGTGAACATTTTTCCTTTGACGTGTTTCAAAGTCATTAATTTATCCATGTTATTTGTAGAAAAAGTGAAAGTGATTCTTTAAAAGCTTGTCAGGTTTCTGTTACAGAAATAATAACAGTACAGAATTATTCACAGTACCATTTTTTTTTTACTCTTGAAACTATTTAACATTTTTTTCCGCGTGCGGTTTCATTCACGTAACTCCCGTTCCCTCGGTAACTCCATAATTAAATATAGCCTATAATCTTCCTCGATAAATGGTCTATCGAACACTGAAAGAATTTTTCAAATCGAACCAGTAGTTTCTGAGATTCGTTTAAGTCGTGAACAAACAAAGTCATCAGCTTTATATATTAGTATAGATTTATCATATAAAATGGGCTAACCATATTTTGAATAATATCACTATTGTACCCTGTTTTAAATGTAACAATGATAAAGATGATGATGATCACAATTTTGGATCACCATCATCAGCCCCAGCCTACTGCTGAACATAGGTCTCCTCCCGAGAGAGGGTAGTTGCCATAGCCACCACGCTTGGCAGGCGGGTTGGTGACCGCAGTATTATGTTGTACCACACAATGAAACGCTGCTGCCCGTTCCTTGATCTACGATTATTATAGATGATGCTATAATAATCGTAGATAGAATGATGATGATTGTTGGTAACAATCGGTACCAACGGCTTAACGTGCTTTCGGAGGCACGGATGGTAGTCCCTCAACTAACCAGAACCGGAAAGAAATCTTAGAATTTACATAAAGATTTTCTGTCCGGCGTGGGGATCGACCCCGCGACCTCCGAGATTTAAAGCGAGCCAAATACCGCTACGCTACAGAGGTTGTCACAACAACTTGTGACAAATCATTAATTTTGTATTCTAAGACTCCAGTCATCAAATCATTATAAACAGCAGTAATGAAAGTGACGAACAAACGCATACATTATATCCAAATAATATATACAGACATACGTCTGTGCTTCCTCGATATTACATCGCCCTTAAATTAGTTTAACACGTAGATATACACGTAGCTTTGTATGCATTTATGTCTGTCTATATCACACCTAAACGCAGGTTTAGCCTGAATTAGCATTAAATTGCCGCTAGGTCCTAATATCTAATCTAATTTAGCAAGTTTACGTTTCAAATTGATAAAAGCAGACTGTAATAGCATACAATTAGCTAACTGATAGTTACAATCAGATTAGAAGGTTAAATATATAATGACTTTATTAATTTCTTAAATATTTTGAACACTTTATGGAATAGTTTACCTTATACTATATTTAAAAATTGAGATTAATAAAATTCGCCCACCGGCAGGATTCGAACCTGCATTTTAGGTAAAGCCCCTAATGCCTTAACCAATGGGCATGAGGACTAAAAAAATCTATTTAGTCCGTCAGTTAGATTACCAAAAAATATGGGACACGTATTTTTTTATTTATCAAATCAATAAAAATTGACAAAGATACAGAGCAAAAACAAACGATAAAGTTCAGGAGAGGGGGGCTTGTGATGTCACTATTAGGTAAAATTGTACCTAATAGTGACGTCACACAAAATTTCAACGCGCTGTATCCTCGTCATTTTTTGTTTGAGGAACGAAAAAAAAATACGTGTCCAATATTTTTTGGTAATCTAACTGACGGACTAAATAGATTTTTTTAGTCCTCATGCCCATTGGTTAAGGCATTAGGGGCTTTACCTAAGATGCAGGTTCGAATCCTGCCGGTCGGGACAGTTGCACAAAACTCCCCTAAAATACTAAAAGTCATAATCCCTCAATCTCATCGCCAGCGACCGCCCTGAGCCGAGGTCCAAGACCCACAGGGGGCGCCCTCTTGCGCAGATTGCTTAGTTTGTAGTTTTTAAACCATTTATTAAGGCTGGATCTCTGCTCGCCTTTATGCCAGGTGAAGTAGCAAAAGCCTCGTGGCTACCTGCGTAAGTCAAACCGAAAAAAAAACCTGTTGGCGGTCGAATTTTATTAATGTCTATTTTGAAATACTTGTTTAATTATAGAAAGACTGGCTTCCCGCGCGAGGTTTCATCCGCGTAGCTTCCGTTCCGTGGGAATTTCATAATTACTCATTTTTTTCAATAATAGGAAGAACACGGAAGGATAAAAGAGCCTTTGGTGTTAATCCAATTATGGGCCCCTGTAAGTGTGGCTCAGTAGACCCCGCGGTGCCACATTGACCGCGGGTGCCGTCGGGTGGTCGGATCGCTTATGCGTACCCGGCCCCCGCCAACGGCGGATAGAAGGAGTGTCCGGGGGGTTTTAGTGGTGTGAGGTTCTCTCCTTGTGGTATGAGTGCGAGTGCCACATATCCCACCCTCACGTGAATACGCTGCAGCGGCGGTGGGAATGCGTAAATCCATTTCCACCTGGACAAAAAAAAAATAATAAAAAAAATGGTTTAATCCCATTATTTACAAAGATGGACTAAACCTTAGAAAAGGACACACATAGGTTTTATCCTACCTTTAATGTATAATTGTATACCAAAATTTTAAAGAAGAAAGAAGCCGATTTTAATTATTCTTACACCATTAGAAAGCTTCATTATCCAGGAGTAACATAGGTTATATTTAATTATGAAGTTCCCACGGGAACGGGAGATACGCGGGTGATAACGTGTGCTAGAAACTAGTCACAAATAAAAATCAATTCACGGTAAAAGTGGCAGTAATAATTCACTTTGTTTCCTCAACGCACATAATAAATAAATGACTATCGCCTTCAGCTCTTTCTAAAGCATAGACGTCCGTAACAAAATCATTTCAGCAGCTGGCCCAATAAAAATCAAGTAGTTAAACTATAAACCAGTGTTTTTCAATATGTGGGTCACGAACCCCAAGGGGGTAAAATAGACACGGGGTCCCCCCCGTGTGCCAGCAAAAAGCTTATTAAAATAAATAAAAATGTTTATTACACTTTCTGCAATTGGCTAAAGTTGTTACATGCGGTGTTTTCATTTAAGCTGTGTAAAGCTTGTGAGAGAAGACTCCTTCCAACATAGCACAAAGTTCGAAATACAAGCTAGACATTTTTATTTTAACTAAGCATGCATGTAAAGTAATAAGATACATGCGATATACTAACAAAGAAAAAAACGAACAAAGTTTCAATAATGATGGCTTATTACAAAAAAAAACATTTACGTTGTCAGACAAATAAATCATTTTTGAACAAATGATTTTTTTGTATGTATATGATACAAGGGGGCCGCCAGTATTATTCAACCTGTTAACCTGCTGGTTTTACTTTGTACAGCAGTTAAGATTTGCCACTCAACGGGGTAATGCTGCCAGCATTCTGGAAACCTTGCCAAGTACAATAGATTTTGAATAGTAGTATTTTATAAGTTTGTTTTATTTTAAATTAGCTACTTTTAATTGTATTGCAACAGCGGTGGGAATGCTTGAATGCATTTCAAACCGGACAATAAAATAAAAAAGGTCATAACTACTAAGTAAATAATATAATAATTATGCGCGTTCACTGAAACTGGCAACTAAGTTTAACAAAATCAGTGGCACGGAAGTTTATCAACTTACGATTCGTATTATTTTCCGGTGACATATATATGCATTTTATTCATTAATGTAAAATGTTATTTAACAAATTTAAAAAGAAACCTGTTAAGGGGTCGTGAAATCATAAAGATTGGAAAACACTGCCATAAACCATTCGACACGCTCCCGCCACCAACCAATGGTCATAAGCAATAAGTCTATAATACGATCTTAGCATTCGCAACGGACGCGTTCATAATAATTCCACTTCCTATAAACTCGGATAACAAACAATAGTATGTGAACGCACCCATTAAACGTAAACGAAACTTTCATGGGGTTAATAACCTTTTGACAGCTAGGCCATTGAATAGTTTGGTGTCCATGTCCGATAAAAGAAATGGACGTTACAACCTCCATGGCGTAGCAGGGGAAGTCTCGCTTTCAGACTCGGGGGTCGTGGGTCCCGCGCCGGACAATATTTTTTTGTCGAAAATTTTAGTTTCCTTTCAAACAACGATCCGATAAAAATATGGTATATATTTTGGGAGCGCCTTATAAATTAACTTTTATTAATCGATTCATTGACTCTATTATATATCTGTATCTATCCCATTTACTCTTACCGGGTGTTATAACGACACGAAATATATATAACTTCATATACATAGCTATTTTTAATTATTTAATACCCTTTCCAAACAAATTAGTGAAAGTAGGTCTGTCTCCTACTAGCCGTTATATAACACCCATGGTGTTTGAATTTTTCCAGATATACACGCAATTTTTTTTTAATTTTAGTATGTTTTTTCAATAATTAAATATAATATAATAATAAATTTCAATAAAGTTAAATAATTTCAGGAGTATCTGGGTTAATACGTGAAGCAAAACTTTGTACCACTTTTTACGAAAATCACGCAGTGGGAGGAGGATGAAATTTCCCACACTTATACTTTATATAGAGAAGGAATACACAATGCTTTTTTTTAAGTATGGTCGTATTTCGAAAAATGGGCGACCTCTAGTTTTCATCAAATGGAATGACGGCTATTTCTTGTGCTCTTGGCTGGCGCTCTGCTCACCTTTTTGGCCGGTGAAGTAGCAAACGCCTCGGGGTGAAATAAATATAGTACGTCCGAAAAAAAAAAATCTTTCTTGCTTTCTTGTCAATGTCTTAAGCACTTGACCGATGTATCCAGTAGAAGAGATGGCCTGAACGCCATTCTATGTGACGTTGACACTGATTTTCGTACTAGGTGTCGGGTTTAATGCGACTTAATGTATGACTCCGATGACAGCTGTTTGTAATAAAAGCCAAGCTCATAAAGTTGCTTTTGAGCAAATGTTTATTCATATGTTTATTCCTAATTGATATTAAGTTGCTTATGGCTGATGTTACTTGAATCTAGAACGTGCGTCGCACATCTATACTAAAATTAAAAAGCTAAAATTTTTTGTTAGTTTACTTGAACGCGCAAATATCAGTGACCGCTCCGATTTGAAAAATTCTTCCAGTGTTCGATAGCCTATTTATCGAAAAAGGTCTATGACTTTGTATTATCACGCTAATGACGCTACTAATAGAAGCGGAGCACTAATAAAGAATGTTTCCTTATTCACTTTCATTTTCCGTAAACGGTTAATTTTTCGCAAAAATCAGGCATTGTCCAAACTGATGAATCAACGCACATAAAAACCGCTAACCCGCTGATCGTAAACACCACTTGGAATATAGAGAATATTTAGTAATGCAAAAGGTAGTCCCAATTTATAAAACAGTACCGTGGCTCATTCGCTGATTTACCGGCAAAGCACAAAGCAAATTGTGGCATCTAGAATCCTAAAATTTGACAATATTATTGACACATCATCATCATCATCAACCTGTATAACTTCCACTGCTGAACATGGGTCTCCTCTCGAGGCCTCATGTTCAGCAGTTTTTGCCATAGTCACCACGCTTGGCAGGCGGGTTGGTGACCGCAGTATTATATCGTAATACACAGGGAAACGCTGCTGCCCGTTCCTTGGTATAGATAATGTTATAACAATTGGGACCAACTGCTTAACGTGCTCTCCGAGGCACGGAGGGTAGTCCCTCAACTAACTAGACCCGGAAAGAAATCTTTGAATTTTCCCAAACATTTCTTGTCCAGTGTGGGGATCGAACCCACGACCTCCGAGATTTAAATCGAGCCAAAAACCGTTACGCTACGGAGGTTGTCACACACAATGATTGAGAAACGATGACAATATTCTCCATGTGCCATGTGCAATATTCTCCATTCTACATGAACGGAATCTACTCGGGTGCGGGTCAGCTAATAATGAATTTACTTATAAAACATACCTAGTATTTAAACTTTAGGTCAGTTTGAGTACTTGACGCAAATTATGTGGAGTCAAGGAACTGATATCTGGCAGTCAACGGCCCACTTTAGCGTTATTGTGAAAGAAACGCAAGCATTATCGCTCACACTTTGTTATTTGTGGAATGATTCATTACTTGTGAAATTGCTTTTTACACAATTTGCGTGATAAAGAGGTTCCTTGTTTTTTTGCAATAAAATTTATTGTTGTCTTGTTTTTTTAGATAATTAAAAAGCTAGAGATTTGCTACACTGTTTTACTACTACTCATAGTAGGTACCTAGCTTGCAAAGCTTACACTTAAAATAATATAATTTAAACCAAATCATTTGGCTCCAAAAATAAATTAACAGTAGTTTATGATTTCATCCAAAAATTTGCCTTCGACCTAAGTCTTTTGAAAACCCCTTGGCTATACAGAAAAAAAACCTAATTATTTTTCTACATCCTCCTCCTTTTAAAAACATACTTTGTATGGGTTTCTCTCAAAATTAAAATTTACTCCTCTGATATTATTTATCTGAGAATTAAAAACTGAGCCCTGAGACAACTTAAGTTAAGCTTTATATCGACTCGTATAAAGAAGGTAAAAAACTTTTTTTTGTTGATATTTAAAGCAACAAAGTTGTGATGCGTGTCTTTCGAACTTAAACATCTCTTAAAGAAAGTAACAATATAATGAAATTTTCTGCAGTCCTGTCACGTAAATACAGCAGTTTTGTTAAGGTTTCAAAGTCATTGCCGAAGGTCCTTATAAAACCCTCACCTTTGTGTACATGCACATGTAATTTCTTCACAATATTTATGCACCCTAACCACTACTCGTAACTGCTTGATATTGAACCTTTTCTAGAACATCAATTTTATAAACCTTATGAAGGTGTCCAAGTCAGAATTCACCGAGTATAGACGACCCTTTTTTGGCCAATAGGATCCAGAATATTCCTGATACATAAGGTGTGATGATAAACACTTCAAAACCTTTTTTGTTCGATTGTAGATCACAAGAACGTTATGCACCTAACATGATATCTCTGTATTCCGCCCATGTAATGTACTTAAAGTTTTAAATAAATAAAACAGAGCAAAAAAGTGTTCGTATCCCATATTCAAAACGCTCCCAATTTCGGATAACGTTTAGGTTATCTAACACCAAGCCACGGTTACTCAAAAGTATAACAATTGACTGCCACGAAGAAGGGAAATAATTCAGGATGCACGCGGTCAAAATAGACTAGAAACTCATTCGTTTCCATGATAAATTTCCCCAGAGCACACAACTTCCTATAGAAACCAATATGAGTGATAACAAATTACAACGAAAGCAGAAAATACAAGCTGAAACTTATTAAACCTAGAGAATTGTAGATATCTAGACGGGAGCATACCCACATTGTCCCAACTCGATATTATACACAATGCCCAATCGATAACTGAATAAATTCATTCTCAGGGACCGCGATCTGGGTCGCATGACTCGCCAAAACAAATAAAAATGCACCGATAGTCTGTCGGTGCAACGACCTTGCATCCTCGCCCTTATAAAGATACGTGAAAACCGACCATGTACAATCAAAATACGGTGCAATTTCATTTAAAATACAACTCGAAAAATAAGAAAGCACACTTCAAGATGAAACCGAAGACGAGGTTAGCCTCCAACCTATTTTCAACTCTACGCTTCGAGCATAAAGTGGGTATTCCGATTGGAATACTGGGTAGGGAATATGATAAAGATGCATTCATGGTAGTCCGTTATCGGCGAGACCGAGAGTAAATATTTCGCATTTTGTCTTATCTCGGATTAAAACGACGACGGTTTTGAAATATTGAATTTAGACGATTGTGGGTTGTTGACCAGTGACCCAATCTGACTCATTGTATGACGACAAAGACACAATCGTCTGAGAAACCTTTATTACCCTCACAAATGAATGACAATAATACAGATGAATTTTTTTTTCTTCTTATCTGGATTTCGTTTAGTATGCAAAGTTTATTGATCTGTGCCGTTGCATATTCAAGATCTTGCTGGAATTCTTTGGATTGTTCAGTCGAGGATGCCGGGTATTAGGTGCTATGACTACCGTTACTGGCTTCATTTGCCAGTACTATGAATAGGATCCAGTCGGTTTTGTTTTATGAATAAGTGAAGATATTGATTTTAGGAGCTGTGTGATATAATAAACTATAACTGCTAAGATCTTTACGTAGTCTTTAGTGACTTTGAAGATTCTTTTTGACCCGGACCCAACGATTCAAGTTCGTTTTACACCGTTATATTTATATAACACTTATGTAATAGCTATTGCGTTGTTCGTGATTTAAAAGTAGTATTTATTGTTGCAGAGTGAAGCGGCTCGGTCCCGATGGCGTGGGGAACAGTGGCCGGAGAGCGTATACGGAGGACGAGCTGCAGGCGGCCGTGCGCGACATCCAGGCGGGTCGCCTCGGCACGCGGCGCGCCGCGCTTTTGTACGGCATCCCGCGCTCCACGCTGCGCAACAAGCTGAACAAGTTCGGCGCCGCGCCCGACGCGCCCGACTCCGAGCCCGACTCCGACTCCGAGCGGCCCGACTCCCCCCAGCCGCTCGCCGTGCCCATCCTCAAGATACCCACCTTCCGACCCGACGACAAGAGTCCCTCGCCCGCCGCGTCCGGCCCGCCCATCGCGCCCGTCACGCCTATGGTGCCGCAGCCCTCGCTCGCACCGCCGTCGCAGCTGCTGCTGCCCCCGTCGGTGTTCGCCGACCCGCCCTCCACGCAGCACCTCTTCACGTCGCTGAGCGACGTCATCGCCAAGAGCATCAGCCAGAAGTTCCAGCAGCCGCTGGAGAGGCCGCAGGCGGAGATGTTTATGCGTGGGCCGGACGCGCGCCACGTGTCCGTCATCAAGACGCCGCCGGACGCGCAGCGCTACGCCGCGCCCGGGAACAGCAAGCAGACCAACAACAACGGGCAGCCCGCCGCCGGCGGCAAGGGCACGCGGCCCAAGCGCGGCAAGTACCGGAACTACGACCGTGACAGCCTCGTGGAGGCCGTGAAGGCGGTGCAGCGCGGGGAGATGTCCGTGCACCGCGCCGGCTCCTACTACGGCGTGCCGCACTCCACCCTCGAGTACAAGGTCAAGGAGCGCCACCTGATGCGTCCGCGCAAGCGCGAACCCAAGCCGCCCCAGGACATCAACAAGCCGCCGCCGCCGAAGCCTCCGCCGCCGAAGCCGCCGACGAAGCCGTTCACCAACGGCATGAACGGGCCGGACGCGCCCGCCTACCCCGGCGGCTACCCGTTCTGGGCCGGCGGCAACTTCGCGCCGCCCGCGCCGGACCTGTACGCGTCGCACATGATGCGGCGCCTGCGCGAGGAGGCGCCCCCCGCCAATGGCTCGTTCCTGGAGGGCATCATCCGCTCGTCCCTGGAGCGGCCGGCGCTGCTGGCGCGGCTAGAGCGGCGCGAGGACGAGCCGCCGGCGCGGCGCGCGCGGGTTTGCGAGGGGGCGGGCGCGGGGGGTGCGGGGGAGGCGCTGGCCGCGGACCTGCGCGACGCGGTGCAGCGCCTGCGCGCCGACAAGCTGCGGCCCCGCAACGGCACGCCCACGCCGCCCGCGCCGCCAGAGCCGCCCGCCGCGCCGCCGGACCGCGCCTAGCTCCGCCCCGATCTCCTCACTCTTTGTGATAATATTGTGTAAAGTACTTCCGCCGCCCGCCGGCTCCGGCCCGTTCGCTTCCTCGGCCGGTCCGGACAGTCCTCGACGCCACGTCTGCATCGACGCGATCGCGATCACCAAATATCACAATAGTTACCTAAAAGTCACAACCAGTTCAATATATCACAGCTTTACTGATGCAATATCACAATATAGTAGTTTAGTGTCCCGCGACAGATTCGGATGCCGTCGGTTGTGACTTGCAGTCGCGTTTCATATTCCCGCTATCACTGTTACGACTTTGGTTTCGCTCGGGATGTCGTCTTACGCTTAGGGTACTTTTCTTTATGTCTCATCTGTCACTGAGTCAACTGTCAACGATTGGCGGGCGCCATTTTCTAACGGTTCCTTTCGAAATTGGAATTTGACTCGATTCTCGTCGGAACACCTAGAGTGTAGAACGACACTGCAGTTACAAGCGACGTAGGGTTGTCCTAAATTCACGCAAATCCAGAGAGCCTCAGATTTTGACCTTGTTTTTAAGTAAAAGACAACCAAAAGTTAACGTTATAAAATTAACTATTTAAAATATTTTTTAAGTAATAAAAAAAAACAATGTAACAAATTAATTATAAAGCTAGCTATGAGTGTAAATGTTATCGATTTTTAAGTGAACTATTGCAGATTTTGTGCGGTGTTTTTATAATTAGATAGGTAATATATTGAATGAAATTATTAGCGCTATTGGCGTAGTGCGACTGAGGAGTAGCGTCGCCCGCGAGGGCTCAGGTTCGCGTCCGCGCTTCGCTCGCACGAAGCTACGTACGGACTTATGTGCAATTATTATTTTGTAAAAAAAATAGTAATTTAACTGTGTCTAAGCTAACACGTGGATTTCCATATTACTGAATGTGATATTTAGGTATTACGAGTGCGGTTTGATCGGCGATCATCGGGCACCGCCGGGCCCTGCGTTATATACACTACGTACATTAAATACATCTAGTGAACTTATATATTTTATGTACTATTATTGTATCTTAAGAAGATAATATTCTTATTTTTCATGGTCCAAGTTTTAAATGTTTTATCGACTATACAAAATGTGGATAATCCTTATTATATTCTTGTCAACTTTAAAAATTATAATTAGCCCAAAAATCCTCAAAAAAAAATAATGATATCTTCAAATTTGTGAAATTTTTTGGTGTTCAATCAAAAGGTATAATTATTGAAGTACGAGATGAACAAAATGTATACGCTCTCCCAGATTAAATTTAGGTAAAAACTATTTGGATATAAAATTATCATACGATACTTATTGTAAGTTATGTGTACATGTGCGCCTCATGGAAATTAAGAAGTCTTTGTAATATGTATGTAATTAAAATATACATAATTATATTATATACAAGTTAAAATTTAATGTCGTACATTTTTCTTAGGAGACCACGAACGATGTGCAAAAATATAAAGTACAGAGACTGCGCTCGACATTTCGACATAATAATATATTAAATATTTCATTCTCGGACCGAAACATAACAATTTATTATACAAAAGTGATATTTGACGACATTATCAAAACACAGATACATATCCCAATGCCGAGATGTCGACGGCTCTCTCATCAAATGGAAAAAAAAACAAAAATTTTTATATTCAAAATTTTAAACTAGTCGATAGCATGTCTTTCACTTTAGTTTCTCTGTGCATAATTTTCGACGTCTTTTTAGCATTTAATCTTTAAAAAAGTTAATCTATAAACGTTATGTGCATTTATCTGAGTGATGAGAACTTTTGTATATTGAGAACAGAATATAAACACTATTTACCGTCGTGTTGACATCCCCACCAGACCGCATTTCGGAATTTGAAATGTTAAAAATCGAACAACTTCATTATTATTATTATTTTTCAAAAATACGTACACGAATCTGTGTGTTATGCCTGACATTTGTTGATAGCTTAAAACAAAAAAGGTTATTTTGTGTAAGTTTGTACAGAAATAGGATGGGACAATTTGCAAAGAGAATTTAGTTAATAATCAACATTCCGTTTAGAATGTTATTAGATTTTTTTTTTATTAATAATATAACTATTTTTTTGCATTGGGAACAAATAATTATGTTGTTTAATCTTATTTTGTAACGTTAGTTAATTTTTAAGTGGCTTTATTTTATAAATAAAAAATAACATTTATGTATGATTAATTGTCATATTATATTGAGATGTTATACATTCATTGTTTTTGTGCAAAGTGTTTGGGTTATATCCCCGTTTAAGAGAGTTGCGACTGATATGTAGTAGAAAATACCCGAGTGCAGGTGATGCACTGGGTCGGTCGGTACAAATGGTATACACCGCCTTAACACTTAAAAATGTTATTAACAGTGATCTCTGCAACCCATTAAATAATCACCATAGCGATTCAAACTACAAGAATATACTTAAATAGCTTAAAAAAGCAAGTTATGCTAAATAATATGTTGCGTGCGTTCCGTTGATTATTTTTTGAATATGGAATTTTGATGTTGTCAAATCACATATCACCAAAGCAGAGAAAAAATATTAATACCTCATTTGAAAATAGCGTCGCCATTTTTGTTAATAGCGAAACCAGGTTACATAGATTGATATAATATTTTATGGTATTTGATAACAACAGTTCCACTTGTACATTGAAGAGGTCACTGGTTTATTAGTGAATCATTTTTATTGTATATTGTTCAATCATTTTTCCACATAGTTTAAGAATTTTAGTTAATATTGTAGTGTACTTTTCAATTAAATAGGTAGTCCGTAGCAATTCTTTAATATTTTCTTGTTAATTTTTTTCGTAAATATAATAAATTCTCCGTAAGAATTAGGTTAGTCTTGAACGGTCCTCAACTGATCCAGGAGCAAAAGACAATGAAGGGAAAGTTGCATTTTTAATTAAAAAAACAAAATATACCATAAGTATACGCGGCATTTCAGTCGCCAACACGATATACGTCTACTCGCGTAGAGGTGTTCGGTCATAATGAGAAAATCATGTCATTGGAATACTTATATTCGATTTTTGAATATTGAAATTCGATGTTTAAATTTAAGCAGTTGGATTCGCGGGTAAATCGTAAAAGACATTGCCAGAATGTTGTTTTACTAAGCATTTTATGGACACAAGTTGTTTGTTTGTGTGACTGTACCTTTGTGTAACGGTTTCCAGCTGCGCACGGTGTCGCCCTGTGTTTGTTGGATCATACGGGAGATGTTATTAACTTAGTATTCTATTTAAACACAGTGTTATGACCGTGTGTCGTTGAAAACCATCAAGTTTCTATAAGTGTAAGATTCACCTATCGTCGTCACTAATTGTTTTCCCTTTTACATCTTATATGTATTTCTAGATGGTTAATTTTTAAACATTAATAATTATTGTACTATTATTACAATAATTGACTTATTATTATTGACATTTAGCATTATCGTGGAAAGGTATAGAATATTGAATGAAAGTTTTTTAATGTCTATATGGACGACGCGCGAATGCTCTACATTCGCGTTTTTTTTTATATATAAAAATTATGTACAACAAAGCATTTAATTTTAGAAATATTAAAATACCTATAATATTATAAATCTATTGTTTGATACGATAGCGAGTCAGGTATTTGCTGTCATGATGTATTTATTTTAAACTAACGCTTAAAAAATTACATCACACTGCTGGGGGACATTTTCTTGTAATGTTTTCTTTGCAAATTTTTTATTGGGATTTTTTTTTGTGATCTAAAAATGAAATCAGTTAGGTAATGGACCAATGTATAAGCTAGACGAAACTGTTATTTCCTAAAGAATCGACAGGCTCACGTTTCTTTATCATACATAAGCTGCGAATTGAGCGAACAAGATCAAATTATTATATTGTTGATTAATTATTGAGTACAAGTTTTAATGAAATATTTTTTTTCAATATACCCAACTCGCCTCTTTATTTTTTGTTATTTTGTTCCTTTAGTTTTTATTATTATTGTTTAAATCATAAACAGATGATAGATTTCGAGTTTAATTTAAGCGACTCATAATTATTTTTATTATAAATTATAAAATATTATATATATCCTTCAATTCCTCAGTAAGAAAAGTGATGTTTAAAGTTTATTTGTGAACCCATATCAAAAGATCGGTATCGTTAAATATGAATTGGCAACATTATGTGATTGGCACAACACTACTGTATTAAATCTAGTCAAATTTTTAGAATGGTGAAAAAAACAATGAGAAGCTAAGCTTACGACGATTCGACTGACTTTTTGATAAAAAAAAATTAACAAACGTCCAAAACCGTCGCTAGGCGACTTAAAAAAAAAGTTGATTTGAAAATGTGGAATTGTAGCCGAAGTTTGTAAAAATAACTCTTTCTTACTTATACTGTAATAACTTGAAATAAGAATGATTTGAAATGGAAACTAATGTTTTTTCATATGTAAAGTCCTTTTATCTATAGGCTCTTTATACCTTACGTTAAATATCATAATGAAATGGCTGGTTAGGCAGGTGTAATAATGTGCGAGGATATTTAAAACCTGTATACAATAAATTTCTTTCATTTGTTGAAATTATATTTGTTTTATTTCTAATTTTATACCTACCTATACCTATTCATTCTTACAAGAAACCAACCTTTTTTATCATTTACGTATTCCCACCGCCGCTGCAGAGTATTCGCGCGCTGGCGGTGGAATATGTGGGACTCCTCTCCATAGCGTGGTATGCTAAACTCATACCACGAGGAGAGGACACTACACCACTAAAACCCCCCGGACACTCCTTCGATCCGCCGTTGGCAGGGGCCGGGTGCGCATTAGCAATACGGCCCACAAGAAACAAGCCTTATGGAGTACATTATAATCTGTGATGAATTTGCTAAAATACTTTCTTCATTCTAAATAATTGGCCATTCTAAAAACTGTGGCGTTACTTTAGGTAGCAAGACAGGCAAAATGCGACAGGCCTCAGCTTTTTGTGACCCCAGAACGTATATTTTACTTTAAAATAGAGTATAAACATTTTACAATATATAAGGGCCGCTGGGGCCAAAAAGTTCTGGAATGGAGACCGCGAATCGGCAAGCGTAGCGTAAGACTTCCACTAACTAAATGGACGGATGACCTGACGAAGGCCGAGTGATTACGGTGGATGCAGGCCGCCCCCAACCGTAATAACTGGAAATCTATTAGGGAGGCCAATGTCCAGCAGTGGACGTCCTACGGCTGAAATTATGATGATTACAACATATAAAAGTAAAGTTTGTATATTTGAAACTACAAACCACGTCGGTACTTGTGTCACTGAGTCACAAGGAACTTTAGGTACAATCACAAAGCACACCCAGGCTCAAAATAATTAGCTGTGATTAAGACAAACAGTTCTATAATTGGAACAAAAGCTTGATTAATTCAAATTGAGAAAACACTACAAGACTATACCTACTTTAGCCGAGCGCGTTTCTCCAGTTTGAACGACGCGAACGATACGAACGCAGAGCCCCGGTCATCCGCTACTGCCGTCGTCGTCGGCATGTGACACACACACGCGACACCCAATATGGGGCGCCCTAATTTTTGAGAAATATTTCATGTATGGTAAGTACTTACCTAAGTACAACAGTTTATTTTGTTCAGATCTGTATATTTTACAAGATCCCGTTCCCGTGGCAACTTTAACTTAAAATATACCCCTACCTTACCCCTACCCTACCCATACCCTTTTTTTGTTTTTTGACCGAGGGGAAATGCACTGACGCATTCAACCACCGCCGTTATGAAACCGGCGGTGGGATATGTGGGGACTCGCCCTCTCCAGTGCGTGATATGCTGTTCATACCACGAGGAGAGGACCCTACCGCCACTAAAACCCCCCGGGTACTCCTTCTTCCGCCATGAGTGTGAGGGCCACCGGGTATCGCTGAGAAGCGCTTGCATTTCCGGTGAATCCTACCCTTACCCTACCCTACATCTACCCAACCCCTACCCTACACTTATCCTACACCTACCCAAAGTCTACCCTACACCTACTTAACCCCTAGTTACCCTTTTTTTTAACGTTTAAACCTTCCCTTTGTTAAAGCTATGATTACTGCCAAATTTCATCAAAATCGGTACAGCCATTCTCGAGTTTTAGCTAGACTAACGAGCAGCAATTCATTTTTATATATGTAGATAGATATTGCGTGCTGCTAATTTTTAACATATTAGGTTATTCAATTTAAATAAAATAAAAAGCCCGTCGTCTTTTTTTAAACATCTCACGCACTTGATATATAAATCCTTGTGTCGCTTTACAAACACATAATTTACAGACACAAAACACACACTCGGAACAACTATCCATGGTACACAGAAATAGTTGACCCGCATAGCAAATAAACCCAGAACACCATGTCTCAGAACCAGTGAGTCAGTCCAGTTATTTTATTAAAGTCTTCTACTTCCTGCCCTTATCCCATACACCTTGGGGTCGGCGCAACACGTTTGTTTCTTCCATTCTCTCCTGTCACCCGTCACACTATCACTAACTCCTTTTTCTTGCATATCACTATTCACACAATCCATCAATCTTTTCTTTCCTTCTCCATTCATCTACATGTATACTTAAAACTCTTTTAGTAACATGCGTTTCATCCCTCCTCTTCAGTTATTTTATTAAACTTGTAGTGGAACTACTTAGTTTAAAAAATATATTATTTTTATCTTTGGTTGGCTCATGACAGATATCGAATAAGAAAAAATGGTTGTTGTCATGGTGATGTAAAAACGAAATATAGGTATATTTTCCGATTGTGTTTTAATCAAAATATGTTATTGCTGTTTTCTCCTTCCCTACAAAGTAAATAACCTAAAATAGGTCAACATTTATGAAAGAAAGAAAAACATTTAATGAACACACAAAACGAATACAAAATAGCCATTACAGTCATTAAAAAAACTTATTAGTTACGAAAATAATTTACAGTCGGCGATGTGAACATGTAGTGTGTTCATATGGCTAGCAGCTCAGCATATTGTTACAGTTTATGACAAAACCTAAATTAAAAAAAAATACGACAGCTGTCTATGATATGCGGACTATCTATAACTATTGTTGTTTTTATAAATTCTCCATTAATAACAGATAGGTACTTATTTTAGAAGGAAGTTAAAATTATAGACAAGTTCGTTGCGAAGTCGTAGATATGTAATTAAACTGCTAATTAAAAGACCACGGTTAGTAATTAAAACTAGCCACGTAAAACTTCAAATGTCTCGCGTAGGTATTCATTAATTTCGACCTTTTTAGATCACGTTATTTTGTACGGTATGCCATCGAGTATGTTATTTATAAACAATAGGTGTAAGAACTATTATTATACTAGTTGTAGATATAACAATAACGACAATGAGGGTAAAAAAATAGGGGAAGAAACGTATAGAAGCAAAACGTGGATAATACAAACTATATTTAAGTGGAGTAAAGATAATGGACTTGAACCTGAAAATAATTCTCTGAGGCAATTTTTTTTAAAGATTACTAGTAGAGTTTTGCAGTCTACTAGAGTATTCTTGTTAACCCCTTGTGCTAAGCTAAAATTGCTTGTGTTACGAGTGGGTTCACGTCGGTAGTGCAATGGGTAGGGATCGAACCGGCGATCACAAGGTCAGAAGTCCGACGCCCCTATGCATTGGGCTACGGACGCTTCAAAGAAGAAACAAAGATATTGTCAATAATAGTGTTAACCGCGTAAATAACGATAGTAAATATAATCTAATAAGGTTGAAGATCGAATGTCGCAAATTGATATATCGCTTTACTACACAAATAAAGAAAATATTTCTTGGCGGACGAAATAGCACCCTAAAACAACTGTCAATTAGACTGTATCACAATAGCACTCAAATTATTTCGGTTCGGAATTCAAACCGAACAACCTAGACAAGACAGAATACTTATTGTTAAAATTTTTCCAAATAATTACTTTTTATGGACGTGATCTAGAAATTTCTTGACTTATGTAACTACCATTTGACATATTATAAAAACTTAATAACCAGTTGGAATGAAAATAAGGTTTGATAAACCGAAACAAAATTAAAAGTTGACCAAATAATAATTTCATATTTTTTTACGAATCAAAACCATAATGCGTCTCTCTTGACCAATTGGAACATTCTTTACACCTTACAAACTTTTTACTAGTAAATTGTTAAAGGGAAGGAACATATTTTGGAAGCACCGTATATAACTCTGAAACACAGTAAAATTTAACTAAAACACAATCAAATTATAAACTAAGGTCTCACATTTTAAATACTGGTCAAACTATAATCTAATCACGAAATCTTATACACGTTTCGATCAAAAATCTAAGATAACGTAAAAAAATGGAAACATCAAAAATGCAACTATGAACCTTCGTGCACGTTTATGGATTTATACACGAAACCCAATTTTAGCGTATTAAAATGAATACTTAATTGCACAAATTCAACTAACATGGCCGATAAGGGCGAATAGCATTCTTTGGGAAAAGTATTTAGTGTTGTGTTTACTTCGGAAGTCGCATTTTTATTTTCATTTTTGGCCTACTTTACCATTAAAACCAAGAGTTTTTTCGAATGAGTATAGTTTGTAGTTAAGTAGCTTAAGCCTTGGAGCTAACTACATAATCGTTATATAATTCCAAAATAATTTTACGTTTACTAAAGTTTTACTACGCTTATTCGATTATGACTATATTTATTTAAGTCATTTAACATTTTCACTCTCATAATTATCATAGTAAAGTTATAAATTAACTATAAAATAAAGTAACTCTCATAGTAAATATATAATAATATATTTTTATTTTTACATAAGTTGGTACATTTATTTACCATTAAAATATCTTACCTACTACCGAATGAAACTTAATGAATAATATTTCTATACAATAGTGTAAATAAAATTAAATGTAATTGACCTTGTTTAAAACTCAACCGCACCAAAAGCATCAGTCTTCATCAGAGTTGCTTACCACAAAATATATACCTTTTAAATTATACCTTACATAAGCTATTCATTATAATATAACAAACTGACATAAGTACAATCGTGTATAAGGGATATTATATACGCCCCTATTATTATCAAGAAAAAAAAACAATAAAAGGCGCCATAATTTGACAGCCCGCGTCAACCAAATGTCACATCTTTGGATACAATAGTATTTGCTCTGCCTCATCTCATATTCCGTATTGATATCAATTTATTTTATGGTAAGGTAAGCGTTGCCATTCAACGTGGTATTGCTGCTAGCATTCAGGGAACCTTGCCAAGTAGAAAAGATTTAGAATAGTAGTATATAATTTAGTTTTATTTTTATTAGTTACTTTTAGTTTGTATTTTATTCATGTTTGTTAATTATAACAAAACCACAAAAAAAAAGCTAGCCTGTTATGATACATAGGAATTAATGAGAGATGTTTATGCAAATTTACTTTACTATCTAAAACATTGAATGCAAATAGGTATTATCAGCCTTTTGTACGGAGAACACAAACAGTTTCTTGTTACTTTAGGTTTTCAAAATAAGAGAGTACTGTCAAATCCATAGATGAATTCATGATTGATCATCAATATTTTAATCTAAGGTCAAAATAAAAACATTATCTACTTATGTATATTTTGTCACCTCTCGCAAATCAACTGAAAGATATTTTAGAAATATGTATTTTCGCATCTCGTTATCAATCAACTTAACAAATGAACACATAAATAAATTATAATAAAAAATACTACCTAGTTACATAATATTACAAAAAATTATCGATTGAAAATATCGATAAAAAATATCAAAAATTATCGATACAGGTAAATTAAGATACACAATAGAATACTTCCAATTACTAATGCTGTTATTAAATAATAGTACATTTTTAAGATTTAAAGCTAAGGCGTCGGACTTGTGTTCATGTGTTCCCCGGTTCGATCCCCAACCATTGCACTACGATGTCAACCCACTCGTAACACAAGCATTTTCAAAGACTGCAAAACTTTGCTAGTAATATCATTAAAAATCATACCCGTGAAAATTATACCTAAGTACAATTTCCACGAGTCACACGAGCTAAGTCAACAAAATATGTAAAGGAACTCTAACATCCTAATTACAAGCAGTTGTTCGATAATGTCGACCACAAATAACGGGTTTCCTACACTAAAACATCATTAAGCCTCATCAAGCATTTTTCGCATAGCCCGAAGCTCAATTCGCTTCCAAGGTCGAGGTTTTGGTAGCGTATAAAAAAAGTAAAAATTTCAATATGGCCGCCAATGATAGCCGTAACTTAAAAAGTATAAAAAGGAACCAGTCTCGAGCAGGTCCAATTTGGAAGTTATTTTTGTTGAGGGCAATGAAACATTGCGTCTATTTTTGCTGAGAAAATAATAAGCTTGGTTTCGAGTTGGATGTGGTTTGAAATTAATAGCGGTTAGGTATATTTTTTTGGAAGCAATTATGCGTAAATTTGAGAGACGGAACTAAAATTTTGTAGTATATAAATAACAGCAATACTAATATATAAAACTGAAGAGTTTGTTTGTTTTCTTGAACGCGCTAATCTCAAAGACTACTGGTGCGATTTGAAAAATTATTTCAGTGTTAGATAGGACATTTATCAAGAAAGGCTATATAGGCTTTTAATTATGAAGTTTCTACGGGAATGGGAGTAACGCGGGTGAAACCGCGCGCGGAAGCTGGTATAAGTAGGTATTTTTATAATGTTGTGTAAAATAGTGTATAAAATAGTACCTACAGGTACAACAGACAACCTCTTTGGTATTGGACTAAAAGTCTGGCTTTAATTTTTGGAGGTCATGGGTTTGATCTTCACACAGGACATGAAATCTTTGCCAAAAGTTGAAAAAAAAATTCCCAGTCTATTTGTTTTAAAAGTGCTTTAGAAAGCACGTAACGCCATTAATCCCGATTGTTATAACATCTAGCAATTGTTTGCCAGGGAACGGGCAACAGCGATTCCCTGTGTGTGTTATTACATAATACTGAGATCATCAACCTGACTGCCAAGCGCGGTGACTATGGCAAAAGCTTTCCCTTGGGAGGAGGCCCATGTTTAGCACTAGGAGTAATATAGGCTGATGATGATGATGATTTAATAAAAAGTAAATGTAATTCTTCAATTATGTTCTGACTATTTTTATTTTATTTTATCATTAATATTTTTAATAAGGTTCTATTAAACAGACAGTACAACAAAGTCGGATAAAACCGACCATTTTTTTCTGTGCATTAATCTAATATTAAAGTGTATCTTAATGTGTCTGTGTATATACCTTAGGAACTATAGTCTAGAGACCTACTACGTATCACACATACATATTAACTTAGACTTAAAGACTTATCTTAAAAAATCTCACAAACAAAACAATATATATATACTTTCATACATATGTCTAACATTACTCACAAATAACATTAAATACAACACACAATAAAACACACCTGTTTCGTTACATTATCCCTACCATTCTATATACCTAACTTAATCCAATCCAACTAAAAAAACTTAAAGACCCATCCCTTCAACCCAGCACACCCATATCAAATATTTAACAATCTAAACACACACATACATACATACAAAACATTCTAACTTACATAAACCCAAACCTTCCTCAACACAAAAAAGTTTGACGAACAAAAAAGCTTAAGAAATCTCCGACCAACCCTGACCCTGCGCAAGCGCTGGCCGAGTGGTTCCGATAACAGCCGAATATACCCGAATCGTCGCCAAAAGTAGCCATGACCTTACTCTTGAGCATTTTGCGCGTGTGTGCGTTTGTATGTAATTCGGGTACTGTGACTGGCCTTTTGTTTTTATTTTGCAAGTGCTCATAGACTTAATAAAGGAAAGAATTAAAATGATTTAAGTCATATTTGTACCTATATATTGAAGCATCTTAGAGGAGAATTCCAATACTCATAAAAATTGCGTAAACCATTATTATTTTACAAGCTTTTATTTAACTTGCAATGTATGTATGTAATTTGTTTGGGTGGAATCTTGCAACTCAATTTTTTTTTAATATTAGTCATCCGCCTTGTAATAGTATCCTTAATAGAGATGGGCCGACTAGCCGCCGACTAGTCGGGAAAGCCGACTATTCGGCATCGTTTGTAGTCGGTGACTAGTCGGCGACTATTCGGCAAAATATGCCGATTATAATCGGCGCATAACAAATGAATTAAAACAAATAATTTGTACTTGTTTTATTATTTTTAAACATTACTTAGAGTAGTTATCTAAAGTTACAGTCTTTACAACATAGGAACGTATTAATCAGTCAGTAATTAAGCTCAGCGGCCGCGCGATGACTAAGCCGAGTCATGACGAAAAAGCCCGTACACCTCCACCGACAAGTAGGTATTAGAATGATCGGCATTGCCGATTAGTCGGCCGACTAATCGTCATTTTGGAAACCGATTAGTCGGCTAGTCGGTTAGTCGGCAAATACTATAGTCGGCCCATCTCTAATCCTTAAGTCTTCTTCGATAAAAGGGTTATGTAACAAAGAAAGATTTTTTTAAATCAAACTTTTATTTTATCGCGATTAAGCCTTTAAAATAAAAGTATAGAATATTTTATTAAAAATTTACCTCCATAAATTATCATCATCGGCCCTTATAGCGACCACTGCTAAACATCAGCCTCCTTAGACGGGGGTGTTACTATAGTCATCACGCTCGGCAGGCCAATTGTGTACAGCATATACACAGGGTAGGTGGTAATAGATGATGATATTATAATAATCGTGACCAACGGCCTTACGTGCTTTCTAAGGCACGGAGGGTAAAACCATCAACCAACCAGACCCGGAATGGTATCTTTAATATTACACAAAGAATCTTTGTCCTGAGCGGGAGTCAAATCCACGACCTCCGGTATTTAATAATAATAGATTAAATTATGTTCAGATTACTTTTTAAAGACTTATAAATTTAACGAGATATGTAACTGATAAATGCGTATCCTTTACTACGCCGTAGAAATTGATTCGTAGCACGGTATTAGAATAACTACGGACCTCTCTTGGGCATGGTGCCGAAAGCCGTAGTAGTCTAATAGGATCTAATGGTACTACGGCGTAGAATTGAATAGGAAAGTATTAGATATATAACTTGAAATTGTTCATCTTTGTAAAGTCTATTAACTACTGCTACTAGTCTTAGGAAGTACAATGATGTTTTGAGAAAACGTAAAGTAAATCTCCTTAAATGATGACTTTTTTCAAACTAAAATTGCGGTTTTTTTTAAAGATGAATTTGGCAACGGTGGATAAAGTTTCTGCTAGGCCCGTTCTGCTCCTTTCTACTCTATGTCGCACAATTCGGATACTTTTTGTCGGGAGTTCGTGCGAGCACTCACGCACAGAAACACCTTGTGTGTTTACACTGCAATACTGCTGTGTGCGCATTTTCGCGGCGGCAAGCGTTTGGGCAATGCACTCAGTGCATGAAGCCACTGACCTTGACAGCGCAGCTGCGTAGGGGCCGATTCCCGCCAATTCGGCGTCGCAATTTTGAATGGTTCTTTTTTTGAACTTTTTGTTTTTGGTTTTACTTTTTTTTTGGGAGGCTGTGTACATGAAGGTCGAGTCTGGACTCTTATGTTTACACTTTTACTTTCTTTTTTTAATGATACTTGATCAAGATGAACCTTTTTGGTGTCAAGTTTGGATTCTTTAGATGTGGAATGATACGCGGAATATATGGATAATTATGTAATATTATGAAGGTACTTTGTATAATAATATCATTGTATACTGCACCGGTGGCTCAGTGGTTATTAGCAGTTGCTTCATAGGTGTACTGGGTTTAATTCCCACTAAGAATAAATATTTGTGCTAACTATAGATGGTTGTTCTAATTCTGCGTGTGCTTTGTGTCTATGAACGTGGGTTTGTAAAATCCCCTTAAAAAAACTAGAATGTTTTTGACTGTAATTCTTAGGTTAGATTGAATATATTTTTTAAACTGACAATTATTAAAGCTATTATATTTATTAAACCTTTTTTTTCAGATATTTATTATTATATAGACTACCACGAATACTACTTAACCGGACATAAATGCAAGCATTGCTCCAGTCTCATTATAAGATTAACCTTGTTAATTTTAATTCATAAAACAATTTATAAATTATCAGCTACATTACCATTTTGCATATAAAATGCAACAGGTTGTCAGCTTAATTTATCACAAGCTATATTAATAGGTACTGACATGACATAAACAATAACAACATAGAAAACTAACTGTCCCGCCCGGTTTTACCTACGTTGATTCCGTTCCCGTAGGATCCTTGCGTTAAACCTTCCGATGCCCTCGTAGATCTTAAGTCCGAGAGGCCTACGCACTTTAAAGTAGAGCGAATGTTTCTGAATTCCCCTCCAAATCTAGTTATCATTCCTCGATTCCTTCAAAAATCCAGTAATCATTTCTCAATTTCCCTACCAGTTACCGCCCTCAGCTAAGGTCTAAGTCCAATAGGGGGCGCCCTGTTTTGACGGCGAATTCACATTTAGCTGATAGCTGATTAAACTAAATTAAATTTCAAAGTCTGAAAAACCCACCAGTTAAGTAGATAGTAGTAGGGGTTCAGTGTAGTAATACAATTAATTAAAAAATAATAAACAATTTTCTCCACAACCTTTATCACACTGTCCTAGAAATTAAAAATATATATTTAAAAAAGTTGAAGTTAATTGTTCACCTGTCAACAATGTTTGTATACCGTCGCGTGTGCCGGCCGGCATTTGGTGGTTAATTGTTGTTTTTGTGGTAAATACTTGCACTGAACGGTTAAAATCGTAAGAATAGCTGAAACTTATTATGATTTCCTTTTTTACTGTTCTCGTAGGAACTTATCACTCGGTCTCTCAAAAGTCCTGTACACTCTCCTGAAACGTTACTATCTTTAACATGCATTAATACACTAATTTAAAAAAGTATATCGAAGGAGTTCTATCATCATTACAAGTTTTACGACAATAAACTTTTTTAAATAAATGTATAGTTGTTTTAGAAACAAGATTCCGGTCCTGCTTCTAAAACAACTAGGTATATAGGTACGGCTTATCACATAATGATAAGACTAAGACTTCATTACTGTGATAAAAACGTCTTAATTACTGTACGGTGTAACCTCTTCCATTTCCTATGTTATTGTTACTGTATTATTGTAGCTACATTAAGTTAATAAAAATACATATTTAAAATATTTTTTTATTGACATTTTTATCAAAATTATAGTATTATCCTTACGTGTTTAGCCTCCAAGTTCAGGGAAAATAAAAAGGTACTGTGGTGCCATCTACAGTATCCGCACTAAATACTTTTATCTCCGAGTATAAACAATTCATTTTTTTTATTAAATACATCGCTGGCAAAGTCGTTTAGTTCTTGGATTTCCTAACAAAATAAATTGAATTTAATAGCACTTTTTCATACCGAAATATTAAAAGCGCATACCATGTCGAATCGCCATTCCATAGACAATTATTGTTCGCTTTTAAATGGGCTATTAACACATAAGCCAGCCTACTCCAAGAAAATATAAAAGTAAAAATTTAAATAAATACCACGGAATGAATTCACAAAATATTTTAACTAAAGATAAACAATAATTATACTGCTCATAAATCCTTTGAATAAACTGAGTATAATTATCAGAAATAAACTAAAAACTATTGAAATTGTAACATTTTTACGATTTAACAGTAAATATTAACGTTCTATGAATTATCATAGCATGTGGGTCGAACATTAACACAAATGCTGCTTCTTTCTTTGGAAATACTAATTCGTTCGCGTTTTAGGGACATATTTTAAATACATACATACATGCGCTTTTATTTTGCTAGCTGAAACTTGTTACGTTATAAATGCACTCATGTTTTGAATTAGCCTTCTGTTGAGAACCAAAGAAGCTCACGTTACCGCGGGAATCCCTTAAAATAAGTATCTCAGCCTATGATTTTATGTAGAGCAGTGGCTCCCAACGTTTAAGCGATGAAAGACCGTCTACAAAATATTTACGTTACGGACCACCAGTTTCGCGTAATCACCCTATAATTAGCGCTATTACAATATCTTTAGGTAATCACTACATTGTATAAAACAAAGTCGCTATCTCTGTCCCTATATCCCTATGTATGTCTAAATCTTAAAAACTACGCAACGGATTTTGATGCGGTTTTTAGGGTTCCGTAGCCAAATGGCAAAAAACGGGACCCTTATAGATTCGTCATGAAAATAGAAGAACTATAATGTTGAAACTTGGTAAGTAGATGTATTTTGTGAACCGCATTAAGATTTTCGCACAAAAATAGAAAAAAAAAAACAATAAATTTTGGGGTTCCCCATACATAGAACTGAAACTCAATTTTTTTTTTTCATCGATCCCATTCGTGTTTGATATCTATGGATAGGTCTTCAAAAATGATGTTGAGGTTTCTCATGTCATTTTTTTCTAAACTGAATAGTTTGCGCGAGAGACACTTCCAAAGTGCTAAAATATGTGTCCCCCCCCTGTAACTTCTAAAATAAGAGAATGATAAAACTAAAAAAAATATATGATGTACATTACCATGCAAACTTCCACCGAAAATTGGTTTGAACGAGATCTAGTAAGTAGTTTTTTTTAATACGTCATAAATCGTAAATATAAAAATAAAATAAAAACCATTTAATTCGATAAACATGCGTTTTTTTATTGGCAATTGGCACTTGAAATAGGTACGGAACCCTTCGTGTGCGAGTCAGACTTGCACTTGGCCAGTTTTTTTTAATAGATAGAGGGATTCAAGAGGAAGGTTTATATGTATTGTACCCGTGCGGAGCCTGGGCGGGTCACTAGTATGTTATAAAATACTATGTTCAGTGAATAGATATTTTGCTATTATATTTTTTGGGCAGCTTCAGGTCCATTTCATGTGCTTCCAGGGACCAACAGTGGTCCGCGGACCAGCGGTTGGGAACCACTGGTGCGAAGAACGGTTGGTGGTCTTCCTCCACAGAAAATGAAGGTATTCTTGGCCAAGCAAGGTATTCCCGGCGGCAAACGACCGTCCGTTTCTTTTCAGAACTTGTATATGTTCGAATTGGCTTGCGAACTTGTATTTCGCGATACAGGTTAGTTGAGATGCTATGTGATAGATGGCGCTGCTCGTCTTCTTGTAGTTTGTACGGCTACTGTAGATGTCGCTACAGTAGCTTTCTAATGTAGAAAGACACTCTCAAAAGTTGACATTCAATATGTTGACATTCTTTCATTAGAAAAAAATAGCTATTATCTGCAAAATTATCATTATTATTCCCCGTATAACGTCCAATGCTGAAAGTGAATTTCACCTCGAATTGTGTTTTGCCATAAACACTACGCTTGGCAGGCGGGTTAGCAGAAGATATTATGTATACACTGACCTAAGTAAATGCTGCTGCCCGTTACCTAGTATATGATTATTAAGATGATGTTATGACAATCGAGATCAACGGCTCTCAAAAGCATGACATTATTTGAGTAAAATCAAAGATTTCTTTTCGGGTCAGGTTTTTGGGGGACGTGCCACGGACCTTGCAAGTCCCCCCGACAACCTGACCCGAAAATATGTTTTTGATTGTACTCAAATACTAGCTTCCCCGTGAGAACTTCAAAATAAAATATAGCCTATAGCCCTCCTTTATAAATAGACTATCTGTAAGATTTATTTTTATCGGACCAGTGGTTCCTGAGATTAGCCCGTTCAAGAAACAAACAAACTTTTCAGCTTTTTATATTAGTATATCTAGATTATGTTGACGTGCTTAAAGCGAATAAAATATAGTTTATGCAAATGTAGGTACGTAGGTATGTGATGTCATTAATGAGGAATGCTTCATACAAAGGGTGCCTAAAATAATCGCCGTTTCCTGATTAAGAGCTAGGGCTGGCGCTGTCTATCAAATATTTCTGTCGGATGAGTTGCGTTAGATACGATACTACTTGCGGACGCACATTCATAGAATAAAAACCTTAAAATTAGTTACCTAGCAAGTAGGTTTAAAGTATTAAAATTACTTATTTATCTGATAATTTAATCAAACAATGATATTAATTTATAAAATTATCACAGACTGGTGGAATTTTGTCAACCCTGCCCTGTACGCTATGTTACTTGTCTTACTTAATTTTGACTAAAAAAATTCGTGAAATGATTTTTTTTTTTCAATAACTGGCCAGGCACTAACTGTGTGTAAAAATGGAAAGTATTGTAAAGTTTGTAAGACATTCACAAATATTACCTATTTAGGTACTTCTAACTTTCAATAGACAATCTCAACAACTCTTTCTGTAGTTGTTGAGTAACATTATGGTTGACATTGGTGATCTCCGTTGGTAACACAATTTTAAATTCATCTCAAATTGCTTTTTTGAGATGAATTTAAAATTTTGGGCATACTTGAGTAGTTTCAACAATAAAACTAGCTGGTAGAGCCATCTATCAACAATTTCATGCAACGTTTGAATGCAGGTGCAGTAGTTTGTCACTAGATGGCGCTAGGCGTACTATTTAACTTAAGATGTGTGAATAAAATAAAATAATTGTACTACATATAATTATTGAAACAAACAATGACTATAATAAAATAGATTATTAAATATAGTTTTACATATTTTTATAGTAATTTGTCACCAACAAGATTTAGTTTAAAAAAAAAATGCTGTATATGAACGCATCCGTAATATTGGGCACCACATATGTCAAAGCTGTGTTGCCATAATAGTAAATTATACCAAATTTTAGGGTAATTTAGAGTAACGAGTTCGAATAAAACTGATTTGGATAGCTCTCACAAAAATCGAATAACATTGTCATTTAATATGCTTAAAATGTAAGCGATGTTATATACATATTAGTTTTATGATCAACGTAAGGTTTTATTTGTCTGGTTAGAATTATGATGAACATAATATGTGAAGATATTTAATACTTTTCATATGTTGAATAAAAGTGAATAAGTCATCTTGCTTAGAGTAAAATTGTGTCGTTCACACTCAATTTTACTCTATAATTTCACAAAACCAAAAACTTCAAATAAATAAATTGCAAAAAATATGTTATCTCTATGGTGGTACGGGTAGGTAAATAACACTTACAGTTTTTGTTTGTTCACAGTTTATTTTGGATATACACCGTACAAAGTCCACATATGTCATTACAGAAGAAAACACAGTTTGAAGGCACAGAATAAATAGGAACAGAATAAATAGTTAGTACAGTACAGTAAACACACATTGAAGCAGGAAATAAAAGCCAAATAACAAAGCGAGTGGTTTTAGCCATGCAAATAGAATAACAGCCAAATTCGTGCGCTTCGCGTGAAGGTAATAAAAGCTCTGACAGGTGCGCCGCGGTGTACTGGTCGATAAATTACATCGACACTTGTCGATACGATTCGGATCGATCGACTTACTGGAAAGTTATAAAATAAAACATATTATAAGTATATTATAAATGTATATAAAATTAAGGTAGCCTACATCTCATTCGAATTATGAAGTATTTGCTGAATTATCTTATTATTTTCTATATTATGATGCTAATATTATTATTGTGTTTGTAATTATTAGCATAAGATTTAAATGATACAAAACGTTGGATAATATACCTTAAAGTTGATAATTTGGGCAAACATGAACAGTTACTTACTTTATGATAACAACTAGGTAATGTCCGCGACGGCTTTTTAACCGTCTTAAAGCATATCTAAAACTATTTAAAATGTTAACCGCGGATGTAAGGTACCACCAGACAATATTTCATTTAAATCGGTGCAACAGTTTCGGAGATTAGCCCCAACAAATAGATAGAGAAATAAAAAAAAACTGGATGTGTTCTATTTTACTTCAAACCTGCCCTGACTCGGATTCTAGCGGTTTTTTCTATATACATACATTCGACCCCTACTGTTTTATTATATGTATAGAATAGATAAGATTACAGAACGAAAAATATTCAATTGTTTTTATCTAAGAATCAGGGAACTTTAACATCAATAGTATGACAACCCCAAATTTAGTACCGTTCGAAACTACGCGACGTTGAAACCGCTTTTACGTCCGCGCTAATAAAACTCGTTGAAAATGCATACATCAAAATGGTAGAATCGCTACAAATGTTTTTATTTCTATTTAAATCCAAATACAGACGAAAATGTTCATGGTTCTCGCCATTCCTGTGTTCAGTGCTCATAGTGTTATTGTTCTGTGATGGAGTTGTGTCTAGGTGTAGTGAACACAATTGTGTCAACGGTGTGTGTAAGAATGATTTGTGCGTGTGTTACGAGGGCTGGCAGGGTCCCGAGTGTCAATACTGCGGCGGGAAAGTCAAGTGAGTGTCCTTTTATATCCCAATAAAGTCCAACTATCATTTTGATTTGTTTAGTTCAGTGACCTCTTTCTGAGGCGCGCCTCGACGTAGAATTTGCAAGAGAAAGCCTGCGAGGATCATGATTATCCAATTAGGTGTATAGTTTGGCTTCTTTCCTCTATCGTCTGTCGTACGAAGGTCGCGTTACGACATTAAAATGTACATTATTGCCTTGTGTATTGAGAGTAACAATGAAGAAGTAATCATCAATAGCTGCATGCTTTTAAAGGACTATTCAGGAGCAAATGAGTGTTAAATTGCATAGAGTTGTTCTATTGTGGTCCTAGAGTTGATTGTCCAGTAGTCTTGACCTGTCTGTCATGCAAAATTGTAGCTATTTTCTATGTAAGATCAGCTGTTTGGAGCTCAGCTTTGATTGGTTGATGTTAATTATGTTGGTGCATAAACACCCCTATTGTAAAATACCAATTGTAGTTGTAATATCCTTGCTT
Source organism: Nycteola revayana (assembly GCA_947037095.2). Classification (NCBI taxonomy): domain Eukaryota; kingdom Metazoa; phylum Arthropoda; class Insecta; order Lepidoptera; family Nolidae; genus Nycteola; species Nycteola revayana. The sequence continues at coordinate 11,346,846 of OX344851.2, read as the reverse complement.
GCAAGGTTTATGTAAAAATAGCTGCAATAAAACATGAGACTGACAGTTTTTATAGTAAAGTGTGTCATACTACAATGTTTTTTTATAGTTATAAATAAATAGAATTTTTATGTTAAACAAGAATATATTATCTATACTTACACCTGGTTTCTGAAACATCAATCAAAGAAACTATCAACAATAATAGCTGTTACTTTAACTTCAATGACAAACCAAATTCTTCTTGGACACATAATTCAAGGCAATTTTTTAGGAGTTCCAAATTTAGTTTTGACAGTACTGAACGAAAATATTATTCATTGATTAACTAACATGATATTCAAATCAAATAGGCTTATCATGTTTTCAAAAAGTCTCACTAACAAGAATTTTGATAGTTGATTTATTAACTTTAATGTTGATCACTCTTTTAGATATTGGGTGTTAGTTAATATAATAGCTTTTTATTGTGGTGTCACTCACTTAGTGTTTGTATAATTCTATACCTACAAAAGAAAATATTTTTTTATCAATTGTATGTATTTTATATTGTTGTGTGGTTTCCGGCTTAGAATGGACCACCCCATGTCCTCCCATGGGTGTTGTAGAAAGTGACTAAGGGACATATGGCTGATGGATGGGCAGCAGCATCTATTAGCTCAAGGTTTACATCTTACTGCTTTCACCAATACGTCTGCCAAGTGTGGTGATTATGGCAATATCCCTCAACGATCCTGCCTTGTCAAGGTCTGTTCAGAATAGGCCCATGTGCAGCAGTAGACGTAAACAAGCTGTTGATGATGATGATGATTTTATATTGTTAGCCATTAGAGGGTTTTGTTATTTCACTGAGCTTAAACATGAGTGCTCCAGACTTATTAAATATCTTAAAAATACATACTAAGTAACCTGTGCAAGAGGGACCCCTTATGGGACTTGGGAGTTGGCTCATGGCTGTTGTCGGCCTGCCAAATCTATTTTATGATGTAGTAATTATCAGACAAAAAGTAGCAACTAGATTTTATGTTATTTAAAGTATATAGGAGGTTAAATTGTTAAAAATTGATTGAAAAAGAACAGAGTATTCCCCTTTTCACAAATTTTTTGAGCACCAATGTTTCAAGTACCACAACTACTCCAGTTTCTTTTATGGAACAAACAATTCACATTTATAAATTCATAATAAGTAAGTAAAATTTATCTTTTCACATATATTACTTACAGTAATCGTTCAATTTCTTACCTAATCAACATCTTACTTTTACTTGTAGGCAGTGATTAGGGTCATCTCGGGACATGTCACAAGTTCTAGGTTAACAGCTGGCTTGTAATGACTTACCCATTAGCATGTTCATGTTACGAGGTCATTAGCTTGGCTGCCTCATTATGGTGAGATGGAGTTTTTCGATGCACTGTGTGAAAGCTTGTGAGGGATGGTTCCCAAATAATAATAATCATTTTGTTGAATCGCAATATTATATGTAGAGAAATGCACTTATACTTATAATCCCTACTCAATATTATAAATGTTTTTTTTATTTATATTTATTGCAATACCATTCTGAAGACTTTCAGCAATTGGTTAAGAATTTGCATCTTTGACTTGAGAGGCACGCCATCCAGTGACGACATCCATTACTGTGTCTTGTTTATGTCACTGGAGACCTCCTGTTGGGGCTTTTCTCTTGTGCGAATGTTAGTTTGTTTGTTACACTTTCATGCAAAAACTACTTAACCAATCATCATGAAATTTTGTACACATATTCTTGGAGGTATTAGACGTAACATGAAAGTTTTGATGCCAGTGAAGCCGCAGGTAAAAGCTAGTGTCCTTTTCATGATGATGATGTAGCCTTTTTGTTCCGAGCTAGTTCCTCTTTGTATGGTCTTGTGGTTTATAAAATGTCTCTTAGCTAGGTGTGTCGCTTGACATAGGCCTTCTCCAACTGCTTCTATTGCTCTCTGTCTGTCGCGACTCTTGTCCAGTACAGTTCCAGGGCCAGGCCAAAATCATCTTCCATCTTCTTAGTGGATGTTTCCATTCTCCTATTAATAACGAAATATAAACTAAATCTTTCCCAATTTACGGGCATTTTCATTTTAAATGCTGCAGGTTATAATAAATAACCTTCCAAAAATTATTATTGTTTTAGGATTTAGAATTTTGAGGTATTGTAAAAAAATATATAATGTATGTGATTTATGTAAAAGTTCCATGTAGAAATGAGTATTTTATTTTCTAAAATTATTTTTTTAAATAGATTGGGGAAAAAAAAGGCTTGTTAGTAACAAAAATCAAATCGCGATAAGATTTCAACTGCTGGAAATGAAATGAGAAAAACGCTCGTAATGAGTTTTTACCTGCCAATTATAAAAAAACAATATTAGTAATTGGTCATTTGATATTTATTTTTAATTAAAATTCATTATTTTGGTCAGCATCGTAACATATTGTCCAAATGAAAGTTTTAATTTTCTTCTAACTTTTTTGATCAGTCAAGGAATTATAAAATTTCAATAGAATCATAATGCAGTTTATTTTTTTTTATTTATAATATTCTAATAATAAATATTCCGCTTATATATTCCAAGGATTTTTAAGAATAAGGTAAAAATATTTTGGGACTGTTACTAAACGGACATGTAACATGACGAAACAGAATTAATAAGAATTGTACACATAGTACACTGTGAGGTTAAAATCTTACAAAATGGTAGTTCTTCTAATGGGATGTGTATGTCGGCAAATATACTAACTACATCAATTAAAATAGAAATGCACATTATATATATATTTTAATAAAACATTGTGTTACAGTACTTTAAAATATTTATTAGGTGCATCGAGTACTTAATCAATGGATAACTTGAAAACTAACATTTAACTTATGGGGGAAATGCCAAGGTTTAACAAACATCAAAATATCCAAACACACAAATTGACATTTAAAATATTTGTAGGTAGGATCTAACCCTTGTCATTAATAATAATTTCATTAAGTTTCATTTGTGAGTTCTAAGCTTTACATTTCTGTTTCGTAACGATTTTCGTCCATCCTATAGTAACGGTTACTAACAGGACGTGACAAATGTAGATCATTTTAAAACTAAATTAAAATACTCAAACAATATTATCAGAAACCTACCAAGTTCTACTTTAATGCTTTCAGCAGTGTTTAACCTATTTACAGCTTAAAAAGTAATAAAAACAAACTATGTATTCACAAAAAAAACCGTTACTAAACTCAATAGATTTTTCTTGACCAATATTTTTGTGCCAAGAAACATACCGCTCCAGCTGGACACCTTGCGTGATTAACTTCAAAATGGCATTTCATATTTTGACATTTGTACTTGGGGTTCCTATAAAAACCGAATTTGCACGATATATGGGTATTTTAATAGTAAAAAGCGCGTGACTATCCAGACATGTCCGGTAGTCGCGAGTTCGCGAGACAAGTTTTTTATTAATTTATTTAACATTTTCTTTACTAAATGAAATTAAATGCTTATTTTAAATGATAAATCAACTATCTAACAATTAAATAAAATTGTCGCTACGTTGGCTGTCGTACAAAAAAGTCCTAAATAAATAAATGTAAGCATGCAAACCCTCATTGGGACATCATAATTTTACACATTTCCGAAACATTATTAATTCAAATAAAATTGAAAATGTGTTCTACCAAGAACCAATAAATCAAATTCACCGATATATAAACATACTTTCAGTGCACATAAACTTTTTCTTAAAAAATACCTATGTCTCCAAATATTTTTTTCATAATTTTGTTGTCACTGTGATCACTGTGATCCACTGACTAAAGTGCTCACAGTCACCTCTAAGAAGGAACTATGTTCCAAAGTGACATGTGTTGTTCCGTGGCACAGCAATTGCGCGGCAAGTCTCTTTCCCTCTTGTATCTTGTATTTAGACTTTGAAGACAAAAGAAAAGTGTAAACCGTGTACCCAATCTTGATTGAAGTGACAACTGTGACAATAACTAGCTAAATGAGAGGAACTTGTAAACTCGGAATTATGTATTTGTGATGAAAGTGACCAACGTGACAAAGTCACGATTATTTTTAACGGTTAGTTTCGAGTCACTGGAACGACGGTCACGGTGATGGAAAAGTAACAACTTTGCATACCTCTAGTCTCTATGTATACTGCACATGACAAGTATTCAGTATCATGCAATCAGTCACACGGATTATAAGTAGTAGATGAGTTCTGGCCTAAGTTGGCATGTAGGTCACTAGATAATCCCAGTGAAGCCCATCGTTTCTTAAATAGTCTTGTTTATTTTAAAGTTTATGTTCTGTCAATAAAATATGTAAGTAAAACATACATCCTGTTTGGAAATGTCAATGAAACCAACTATCAAATTAGTAATATATATATAGATATATTTTTTTTTGTAAATTTGACATATAGTTAGGTTTGGATGTTGTATTTGAATATTTTGTTGAATTTTTATGATATTTAAATAGCCCAAATTATGTTATTCCAGAATAAATAATAGTTAAATCTTTTTGGACTAAATACCTACCTACTTTAATTAAACATTATTCAAGCTTGGAGTCAGGTAGTAGAAATGTATGTATTACCAGAAATGCATATGTTTATATTAACAGAAATACTTTATCATATAATGAACCACTTGAGAATTTGCACCTGACACCTCATAAAGGCAGTAGGTATTTACTGAATTTCACGCAATGTCTTCCAGGTAGAAACAAAAATAATAATATTAAATCCATGAAGCATCTTCAGGTGTGATTGACGGAGTAATTGATTTAATTAATAAAAACGGTGTGAATTCCATTCTATACTTACCTATTTAATAATTGAAAAGTTATAAATAGGATCAATTGTGATGTTAATTGGTATAGCCGTAATCAGATTATTTATCAATGCATTGTCCTGTTCCTCTCAATGACCATGATATGTTAGTGGCTTTTGACTCATGGTTTGTTTTTAACAAAATGCCTGTCTGCCACATTTACGTACCTAGGTATTGTTTAAATTTAATCATGGGTCATGTTAATCTACTTCCTATGAATATGATAGTTTGTTAACCTGTTTATGTAAACAATTTGTAAACTACGTGTTATAACACCATGAAGTAGAAACACTCTGTGCACGCGTTCTTGAAGAAAGGCAATGGTAGTACTACGTTAGGTACTTAGGTACTATTCCGCGCTACTATTTTGATTTTAAACAGGAGGTTTCGAATTTATTGCCAGTTAATTATTTTTTTGAATTCGGATTATTTTATGCTTATTTTTCTATGCTGATATTTTTGTTTTAATCTATTAATGATATAGATTAACGAGTTTAAGGGAACACCCTCTGTTATTTAACATACTGTATATTTTATTAAAAATTAGGTAAAAACAATATACTTTCCTTTTCCAGCCTAACATCTCCAGTGGGCTACATAACCGACGGCCCCGGCAACTACAGTGTGAGCACTCAATGCTCATGGCTGCTCACTCCCCCGCGCCTCGGCCCCCTGCCTCCTCCGCTGCGGGTGCGACTGGAGAGTTTCGCGACCGAGTGCGGCTGGGACCATCTCTATGTGTATGATGGAGATAGTGTCAGGGCTGAGAAATTGCTTGCTGTGTTTAGGTAAGACACTATAAAAATATCGAATTAATAGTTACACCATAAAGTAACAAAAAACGTGTTGGGTGCTGTAGCTTAGACTGTCATTTTAATATGGTAATGCACTGTAAATGACGTATAAGAATAGCGATTTACTTAATCTTTCTTATAAACTACTAGCTGACCCAGTGCCGTAAATTGGGCGGTGCCACTGGTGCCCAGGCACAGGGCGTAGACTCCGGGTGGCGCAAGAATGGCTTGACCAGGCAAAACTATATTTTTTTCGGTTTGCTCCTAATAGGGTGGGCAACGCATTTGCACTAGTGCACTTGCTTTCGAGTTTTAGTGACTGAGACACAGTGAGTGGTATAATAGGCGAAAGGTCCAATATACCTATATAAAAAAACAAACACAGGGCGCAGAAAAGGCTATTTACGGCACTGAGCTGACCCAACAGACGTTGTCCTGTCTCAAGTTCGCTCCTCAATGGAATACTGTTCTCATCTTTGGGATGGGTCTGCTAGATATCAGCTGGATGCTCTGGACTCATTAGAGCGCCGAGCGAAGAGAGTCATAGGCAATAACTCACTTGTGGAGGCAAGTCTTCAGAGCCTCGAACACCGTAGACGAGTAGCGCGTAGCCCGAGTAGCGCGGCGAGCGGTTTCACCCTTTTGTCGTAGACATTCCTTCAACACGCACGAAGCGATTTGCTTCTTCTTTCACAATGCGGACGGCTAAGGAGTGGAATTCTCTGCCGGGGTCATTTTTTCCGGAACGCTATAATCTGGACATCTTTAAAGCTGAAGTGAACATACACTTTCTAGGCAAGCGTGTATCATCTTAGGCCTTATCTTCATAAAAATCCTTATCTGAATAAAACTATATTAAATTGCTCTTTTAAATTAGGCATGATAACTTTGAACTAACCACGATGTGTACTCAGAGCAGCACTCGTTCTGACAATATTATATTAAACGCTATAAGGTTACATTAAAAAAGTTAATATTGTCAAAAGCGCTAAGGTAACATTAGAAAATTTTATATAATGGTTAAGTATTCTTATATTTTATAATTTTCCGCGCAATTTTCTTATATTTTTTTTATTAAATAAGAGCCTTTTTACGACAATAACAAACACAACAAAAAAACAAATAGCAAAATCGGTCCATACATTCACGTGTGATGCGATGACTAAGGGAAATAGGGATTCATTTTCAGGTTCCATACCTGAAGGGTAAAAACAGGACCCTATTACTAAGAATTCTTCTGTCTGTTACCAGGCCGTATCTCAAGAACCGCGATGGCTAGACAGTTGAAATTTTCACAGATGATGTATTCCTATTGCCGCTATAACAACAAATACTAAAAATAAAATAAATATTTAAGGGGGGCTCCCATTTTTTTTGCTCTTTGCTCGATATACTATAGGTATATCGGTAATAGGTAGATGCTTGAAAATGGTACGGAACCCTTCGTGCGCGAGTCCGACTCGCACTTGACCAGTTTTTTATAAATATTTTTTTTTTAATAAATTAAATATTTTAGTTTTTTGTAAATAGTCAAAACATATTTTGGCTTATTTTTGATTTACTGTGTTTTGAAATAATTTTATATTGCTACTTATTAGCATAGTTTATATAGCTTTAGCCTAAAAGCTGTCAAGTATGAAAATATAATATTATTTTATATATATTTTTTATATATATTTAACTCTTCTGTTTCACCTTCCAGCGGCGTGTTAGAGAACGGCGAGTCGAGTTGGAGTCGGCAAGTGATAGCGCGCTCCGGGAGCGCCCTGCTGCATTTCTTCAGCGACGATGCATACGCGATGGAAGGGTTCAACGTGACGTATGCAGCGTACTCCTGCCCTTCCAACCATCATAGCACTAATTGTTCCAGTTAGTATATCAATATAGTTTTCTAGCATTTTTCAAACCAATCCAGTAGTTGCTGAGATTGCCGCGTTCGAGTAAACAAACAAACTATTTAGCTTTAACTATTAGTACTAGCTTCCTGCGCGCGGTTTCGCCCGCATATATCCCGTTTCCGTGGGAATTTCATAATAAAGTACAGGGCTTTAAATGGGCTATCTGAATAAATATGAATGTACTTATAACAAAAACACAACCCTTGTCTGTGTGTCTGATTGTTTCGACTAATCACAGTCACGGCTGGATCAATTTTGACGGGACTTTCACAGGTTAAAAGCAGATATTGTAAGAATAACTCAGGCATTTTTTTTATCTGCAATTTATTTTACAAATACAACGTAAAATAATTGGTAGATAAAAAGCGGCAGGCCGTCGTACTTGTGATCTTGAGGTCGCCGGTTCGAACCCCACCCATTGCACTACCGACGTGAACCCACTCATGACAAAAACATTTACAGCTTAGCACGAGGGGTTAACAAGAATACTAGTAGACTAAAAAACTCTGCTAGTAAAGTGCTTGTTTTAAAAAATAAAACAGATAAGAAACTTATTTTCCGAATACAACGTTATTCTTTTATATGCTTTAAATACTATTTACTTCCTAAACCCAAGCGGTTTTAAAATGATCCAAACTAACATTAATTTATGTTGAAAACCTATGTTTAGTGTGTGTCTGAAATTGTTTCTTAATATGTTTTTCAGATCATGGAGAATGTGAGGACGGCACGTGCAGATGCGAGTCCGACTGGACGGGAGTGGCTTGTGACCAGCCCCTGTGTCCAGGTAATGTTTTAACTGAGACCTAGGCTCGATTCCCAGCCAGGACACTTATTTGTGAGAACCACATATAGTTGTTCTGTGTTTAGGTACCCGTTGTGTCCGTGAATTTAGTGTTTTTAAGCCCCGGGACATAGAGATTAATTTACCTTAAATGCGGGAGATGTTATCAAAAAGTGGTAACTCTATCATACGACTGCAGCAGGTGGTTTGACGGCCGCGGGTGCCGTCGGGGGGCCGTACCCGGCTCCCGCCAACGACGGATCGAAGTAGTGTCCGGAGAGTTTTAGTGGTGTGGGGTCCGCTCCTCGTGGTATGAGTTTAGCATACCACGCTATGGAGAGGGTGAGTCCCACATATCCCATCGCCAGCGCGCAAATACGCTGCAGCGGCGGTGGGAATGCGTATTGCCAGAGGAAAAAAAAAAAAAAAAGATTTGACTAATTACAACTGCTGCCATTTCTAACTATGGATGTCGTAGGAACTATCTTACGACATCCATAGGAATATATGGGGTATATTCCGGTATATATATATATCTATTTTAAGCCGGAAACCACTCGGCGGTATTATCAATAATAGGTTTATTAGTAAATGAAATGTTTTTAATTATTTTTTTTTGGATTACTATCAGATAGTGTTTTTAAACTTTCGCATATCATAATTAAAATGTTGTTGTTAAAAACATTGCCCTATAAAACATAATTGATTGTTTTATGAAAACCTAAGCAAGCCGGTTACGGTCGCTTACGTCGTTTTATTCCGCGTATTAACGAATTATCTTGTGTATTCCAGAGGAGTGTAACGAAGCTTACGGCGGGGGCACGTGCACCCGCGAGGGTTGCGTGTGCACCCCGGCGCGTCGGGGCACCTCGTGCGCCCGGGACGCGGCGCGCGCGGGCTGGGCCCCGGCCTGGGCGCACGCGGGCGCGGCCGACCCGCCCCCCGTGGCCGCACATGTGCTGCTAGACTATGGGGATGATTTACTCAGGATAGGCGGGGAGACCTTCCAGCACGCTGAGTTTTTATACAGGTACATTATTTGATAACATTGATGGTTTAGTAGTAACAAATGAATAAATTATTATAATGGCCATGAAGACTTAAAAATTATATTTAGTCCGTCAGTTAGATTACTAAAATATTGGACACGTATTTTTTTATTTATCAAATCAATAAAAATTGAGAAAGATACAGAGCAAAAACATTCCAAAAAGTTCAGTAGAGGGGGTTTGTGACGACACTGTTAGGTAAAATTGTACCTAATAGTGACGTCACACGAAATTTCAATGCGCTGTACCTTCGTCATTTTTTGTTTGAGGAACGGAAAAAAATAATACGTGTCCAATATTTTTTGGTAATCTAACTGACGGACTAAATAATTTTTTTAGGCTTCATGTCTATTGTGATGGCTCAGTGGTTATGGTAGTTGATTCTGAGACCTGATGTTGTTTTTTGATTCACACCTGGGACAATTATTTGTGGGAAAACACATCCAGACTCATATCAACAACAATTCAAGACCCATCTGTCACGTCTCTCCTCTGCAACACATTTACAACCGTAACCTTACTATAAGAAAACTAGTCTCCGTGGCGTATCGGTGTAAGTCTTGGTCTTGTGCTCGATCCCCACGCTGGACAAGAAATATTTCTGTAAAATGTCTTTTAGATTTTACAGAATTTTTTCTTGTCCGGACACTATACACACATATTATATGTTGTATACACTATAACACTACTATACTTTTGACACTAAGCGACGAAGATCGGCAGCCGATAAGCGCTGGTGATGCGTAGCCGCGGCGTCGGCGCTGACACAACAGCTGGCAAAATCTCTATGATTTATTTACGGGTTTGGTAGGCTGAGGGATTATTCTCCGTGCTTTGGAAAGCACATCATAACGACATCTTTAACAATTATATACCAAGGAACGGACAGGACCGTTTACCTGTGTTTTAAGATTAGAACTGCGATCACCAACCGTAATGCCAAGCGTGGTCACTATAGCCTGCGAAGGAAGCCCATGTTCAGAAAACTAGTTTTCTCAAACTAAATTCTTATATTTATATTGTAGAATTAATGGAATATTATTATGTTAATAGCGGGTTACTGTCATAGCCCAACAAATTTGTTCGTTGAAATGGCAATGGGAATGGGGCAAGAGAACAGATGGCCATTGGGGCCAAAAAGTTATCGAATGGAGACCGGGGATCGACAAGCGTAGCGTAGAACGGCCACCAACTAGACTGTCATCTACTTGGTGGACATTCTACGCTACGCTTGTCGAGTGAGATCTGATAAAAGCTGATCTGATCAAGGTGGATGCAGGCCGCTTCCAACCGTAGTAACTCGAAATCTACGAGGGAGGCGTATGTCCAGCAGTGGACGTCCTACGAAATAATGATGATGATGTTAATAGCACGGTATAATGGTGATGAAATAATTTATTTGTACATGTCATCATCACCATCATCATTTCAGCCATAGGACATCCGTCATAGACTTGCAGTTGCTACGGTTGGAGGCGGCCTGCATCCACCGTGATCCCGCGGCCTTTACCAGGTCATCCGTCCATCTAGTTGGTGGACATCCTACGTATTATCCTACGCTACGCTTGATACATGTAATAATTAGAAATTTATTCTCGATATATTATTTATAAAATAAAAGGCTTTTCGTTTTTATTTATTTTTGCAGATACAAAACGTTAGAACAGAAGTGGGTGCCTGTTGAAACGACTAACACTCCAGCGCCGAGGTTCGCTCACTCCGCCGTGTTGTTCGGCAATGAGCTCATCGTTTACGGCGGAGTCATCATATCCGACGAGCCGGAGAGAGGGTAGGTAGACATTTGTCATTAAAATCTATATTAATGTCAACGGAAAATTATAGAAATCTTAAGTTCATCAATTTCCTAGTTAGTAGATAAACTAACGAGGTTTCGGGTGGAAAAAAATAAACTAAACCAATTTAGTTCAACAGGACTTGTTTTTTTTTGTTTTGTTATAGTGTCTGCGTTAATATCCGATATTTTGAATACATTTTTCATAATTTTCTTTTTCACAGAGGTGGCTTAGCGGGCCTTGAAGGTCGGGCCGGTGAGGTGACAAACGAAATATGGCGAGTGTTACTCAACAGTGACAACCAGTGGTACAACGCTACGCCGGTCACTTGCTCGCCGCATCGACAGCCGCCGCTCAAACATTGTGGTAAGTGACACGTGAGTGACAAACGAGATTATGGCGAGTGTTACTCAACAGTGACAGCCAGTGGTACAACGCGACGCCGGTCACTTGTTAAAACGAAAGTCCAACCTAATCCCCTGTATATTAAAACTCACGGGAAGTACCTGCCAGGTTTTAATTCTCTTACGAAGTTTAAAAATTTGCGGCTTAAACGGCTGTATCTTTTGATTGCGTTGCCTTAGAATTTTGATTTTTACTCAACTCCAAGGGTCAGTAGACCTGAGTATTTTTGCGGTCGACTCCATATATTTTGTTAGGACGACTGTAACTACATAAGTTGGTCGAGTTATGATACCGAGTATGAATTTCAGCTTGATACCTCCACGCATTTCTGAGAAGAAGGGTCTTGAGAGACAGATGTACAACAAAGTGATCCTATAAGGGTGCCGTTTTTTCCTTTTGAGATACGGAAACATAAAAAAAAAACACAATGTATATCATTACATAGTATAAAACAAAGTCGCTTCCCGCTGTCTGTCTATACCTATTTATGCTTGAAAACTACGCAACGGATTCTGATGCGGTTTTTTTTAATAGATAGAGTGATTCACGAGGAAGGTTTATATGTATATACTTTAGCATTACACCCTTACGAAGCTGGGGCGGGTCTCTAGTATTTATATAAAGAAAACATTTCTTTTGTCCATAGGTGGTCTCCACGTGTCGGGGCACACAGCAGTGTTAGTATACTTGGGAGTGACGAAGAAACCGGTCATGTTAGTGTTTTTCGGACATTCACCCCACTATGGTTATTTGCATTTAGTACAGGTTAGTATATACTTCTATACTAATACAGTGAAACCTGGTTAAATGGGACCTGGAAAAGTGAGAAACTTCTATTATTGAGAACTATAATGAGGTCCCGGCACTTTTTCATCGAATTACCAATAAGATTGAATTTGATTTGATTTCTAGGATTTACCTCTATAATTGGGACTCTGGAGCTCAATGCCCTTTACAAGTGAGATAATCCATCAGGTTTATTCTCATCTATCAGGGACAATCGTGTCTAAACCTGTGCAAGGTTTGGACACGATTGTGTACAAACATTTGAATTTCTTTCGCACATGCTTTTGTTTGTCAGTACTATCCCAAATTTTAACCTCTGTACTCATTTACAGAAGCATTACATTACATTTCACCAAATTTTTAAACCTGTAATAGGAAATCAGGATAAATGAAATGTTACAATATCCTTGGTCCCTTGAGATCCCAATTAACGAGGTTTTACTGTACTAGGAAGGTCCTGTTTAAGTATCTACTGAAATACAGGTCAATAGCCTATTTCAGGAGAACAGAGCTTCCATACAGACAACCATATACGTTCGTTGTGTGTCACAACATAATACTGCGGTCACCAACCCACCTGCCAAGCGTGGTGACTATGGCAAATACCCTCCCTCGAGAGGAGGCCCATGTTCAGCAGTGGACGTTATACGTGCTGATGATGATAATGAAATAGTTATTATAAATAAATAGTTCTTATTATTATAATTATAAAAAGGAAAGTTCGCATTGAAAAGGCTCCGAAAGTATGGGACTGATTTAAAAAATTCTATCACCATTAGGAAGCTATGTTATTCAGGAGTAACAAAGGCTATATTTATTGATGAAGTTCTCACTTCTCACGGGAGTACGCGAGTGCCGCGCAGGTAGCTTGAATTGTAATATTTTTTAAAACACTCACTTTGTTCAATACATGCCCTGTATATAGGAATCGTACTTATAAGTAAATGTCGCAAATCAGCTATTAAATAAAAAGGCTAGCCCGTTAATTAAACGTTGAGATTTAATTGATTGCCTAGGCTTAACATCACTTAACGTTTAACTAGTTGCCATATAGCAAGCTACCCCTTTGAGGGCTGACGTAATGTGATTAAATTAACGGGCTAGCCGTCCCATTGAATGGCTGATTAAAGTAGATGGTTGCGACATATACACTGCGATTTTTCAGGCAATTCATGAAAGTTTGGGAACCTTTGAACTAAGCTGTATGTTTCCGTGTTTCAGGAGTACTACATAGACGAGGGCGTGTGGGGCTTCGCCCCGGCGCGCGGCTGGGCGGCGCGCGCGGGGTTCGCGCACTCCGCCGTGTGGGACCCGCTGTCGCGCAGAGTGTACGTGCACGGGGGACTCGTGTCCGAGTCCGAGGCCACACAGGTATGTTCCAGGAGGACTACATAGACGAGGGCGTGTGGGGCTTCGCCGCGGCGCGCGGCTGGGCGGCTCGCGCGGGGTTCGCGCCCTCCGCCGTGTGGGACCCGCTGTTGCGCAGAGTGTACGTGCACGGGGGACTCGTGTCCGAGTCCGAGGCCACACAGGTATGTTCCAGGAGTACTACATAGACGAGGGCGTGTGGGGGCGTGTGGGGCTTCGCCCCGGCGCGCGGCTGGGCGGCGCGCACGGGGTTCAAGCACTCCGTCGTGTGGGACCCGCTGTCGCGCAGAGTGTACGTGCACGGGGGACTCGTGTCCGAGTCCGAGGCCACACAGGTATGTTCCAGGAGTACTACATAGACGAGGGCGAGTGGGGCTTCGCCCCGGCGCGCGGCTGGGCGGCGCGCGCGGGATTCGCGCACTCCGCCGTGTGGGACCCGCTGTCGCGCAGAGTGTACGTGCACGGGGGACTCGTGTCCGAGTCCGAGGCCACACAGGTATGTTCCAGGAGGACTACATAGACGAGGGCGTGTGGGGCTTCGCCCCGGCGCGCGGCTGGGCGGCGCGCGCGGGGTTCGCGCACTCCGCCGTGTGGGACCCGCTGTCGCGCAGAGTGTACGTGCACGGGGGACTCGTGTCCGAGTCCGAGGCCACACAGGTATGTTCCAGGACTACATAGACGAGGGCGTGTGGGGCTTCGCCCAGGCGCGCGGCTGGGCGGCGCGCGCGGGGTTCGCGCCCTCCGCCGTGTGGGACCCGCTGTTGCGCAGAGTGTACGTGCACGGGGGACTCGTGTCCGAGTCCGAGGCCACACAGGTATGTTCCAGGAGTACTACATAGACGAGGGCGTGTGGGGCTTCGCCCCGGCGCGTGGCTGGGCGGCGCGCGCGGGGTTCGCGCACTCCGCCGTATGGGACCCGCTGTCGCGCAGAGTGTACGTGCACGGGGGACTCGTGTCCGAGTCCGAGGCCACACAGGTATGTTCCAGGAGGACTACATAGACGAGGGCGTGTGGGGCTTCGCCCCGGCGCGCGGCTGGGTGGCGCGCGCGGGGTTCGCGCCCTCCGCCGTGTGGGACCCGCTGTCGCGCAGAGTGTACGTGCACGGGGGACTCGTGTCCGAGTCCGAGGCCACACAGGTATGTTCCAGGAGTACTACATAGACGAGGGCGTGTGGGGCTTCGCCCCGGCGCGCGGCTGGGCGGCGCGCGCGGGGTTCGCGCACTCCGCCGTGTGGGACCCGCTGTCGCGCCGAGTGTACGTGCACGGGGGACTCGTGTCCGAGTCCGAGGCCACACAGGTATGTTCCAGGAGGACTACATAGACGAGGGCGTGTGGGGCTTCGCCCCGGCGCGCGGCTGGGCGGCGCGCGCGGGGTTCGCGCCCTCCGCCGTGTGGGACCCGCTGTTGCGCAGAGTGTACGTGCACGGGGGACTCGTGTCCGAGTCCGAGGCCACACAGGTATGTTCCAGGAGTACTACATAGACGAGGGCGTGTGGGGGCGTGTGGGGCTTCGCCCCGGCGCGCGGCTGGGCGGCGCGCGCGGGGTTCGCGCACTCCGTCGTGTGGGACCCGCTGTCGCGCAGAGTGTACGTGCACGGGGGACTCGTGTCCGAGTCCGAGGCCACACAGGTATGTTCCAGGAGTACTACATAGACGAGGGCGTGAGGGGCTTCGCCCCGGCGCGCGGCTGGGCGGCGCGCGCGGGGTTCGCGCCCTCCGCCGTGTGGGACCCGCTGTCGCGCAGAGTGTACGTGCACGGGGGACTCGTGTCCGAGTCCGAGGCAACACAGGTATGTTCCAGGAGTACTACATAGACGAGGGCGTGTGGGGCTTCGCCCCGGCGCGCGGCTGGGCGGCGCGCGCGGGGTTCGCGCACTCCGCCGTGTGGGACCCGCTGTCGCGCCGAGTGTACGTGCACGGGGGACTCGTGTCCGAGTCCGAGGCCACACAGGTATGTTCCAGGAGGACTACATAGACGAGGGCGTGTGGGGCTTCGCCCCGGCGCGCGGCTGGGCGGCGCGCGCGGGGTTCGCGCCCTCCGCCGTGTGGGACCCGCTGTTGCGCAGAGTGTACGTGCACGGGGGACTCGTGTCCGAGTCCGAGGCCACACAGGTATGTTCCAGGAGTACTACATAGACGGGGGCGTGTGGGGCTTCGCCCCGGCGCGCGGCTGGGCGGCGCGCGCGGGGTTCGCGCACTCCGTCGTGTGGGACCCGCTGTCGCGCAGAGTGTACGTGCACGGGGGACTCGTGTCCGAGTCCGAGGCAACACAGGTATGTTCCAGGAGTACTACATAGACGAGGGCGTGTGGGGCTTCGCCCCGGCGCGCGGCTGGGCGGCGCGCGCGGGGTTCGCGCCCTCCGCCGTGTGGGACCCGCTGTCGCGCAGAGTGTACGTGCACGGGGGACTCGTGTCCGAGTCCAAGGCAACACAGGTATGTTCCAGGAGTACTACATAGACGAGGGCGTGTGGGGCTTCGCCCCGGCGCGCGGCTGGGCGGCGCGCGCGGGGTTCGCGCACTCCGCCGTGTGGGACCCGCTGTCGCGCAGAGTGTACGTGCACGGGGGACTCGTGTCCGAGTCCGAGGCCACACAGGTATGTTCCAGGAGGACTACATAGACGAGGGCGTGTGGGGCTTCGCCGCGGCGCGCGGCTGGGCGGCTCGCGCGGGGTTCGCGCCCTCCGCCGTGTGGGACCCGCTGTTGCGCAGAGTGTACGTGCACGGGGGACTCGTGTCCGAGTCCGAGGCCACACAGGTATGTTCCAGGAGTACTACATAGACGAGGGCGTGTGGGGGCGTGTGGGGCTTCGCCCCGGCGCGCGGCTGGGCGGCGCGCACGGGGTTCAAGCACTCCGTCGTGTGGGACCCGCTGTCGCGCAGAGTGTACGTGCACGGGGGACTCGTGTCCGAGTCCGAGGCCACACAGGTATGTTCCAGGAGTACTACATAGACGAGGGCGAGTGGGGCTTCGCCCCGGCGCGCGGCTGGGCGGCGCGCGCGGGATTCGCGCACTCCGCCGTGTGGGACCCGCTGTCGCGCAGAGTGTACGTGCACGGGGGACTCGTGTCCGAGTCCGAGGCCACACAGGTATGTTCCAGGAGGACTACATAGACGAGGGCGTGTGGGGCTTCGCCCCGGCGCGCGGCTGGGCGGCGCGCGCGGGGTTCGCGCACTCCGCCGTGTGGGACCCGCTGTCGCGCAGAGTGTACGTGCACGGGGGACTCGTGTCCGAGTCCGAGGCCACACAGGTATGTTCCAGGACTACATAGACGAGGGCGTGTGGGGCTTCGCCCAGGCGCGCGGCTGGGCGGCGCGCGCGGGGTTCGCGCCCTCCGCCGTGTGGGACCCGCTGTTGCGCAGAGTGTACGTGCACGGGGGACTCGTGTCCGAGTCCGAGGCCACACAGGTATGTTCCAGGAGTACTACATAGACGAGGGCGTGTGGGGCTTCGCCCCGGCGCGTGGCTGGGCGGCGCGCGCGGGGTTCGCGCACTCCGCCGTATGGGACCCGCTGTCGCGCAGAGTGTACGTGCACGGGGGACTCGTGTCCGAGTCCGAGGCCACACAGGTATGTTCCAGGAGGACTACATAGACGAGGGCGTGTGGGGCTTCGCCCCGGCGCGCGGCTGGGTGGCGCGCGCGGGGTTCGCGCCCTCCGCCGTGTGGGACCCGCTGTCGCGCAGAGTGTACGTGCACGGGGGACTCGTGTCCGAGTCCGAGGCCACACAGGTATGTTCCAGGAGTACTACATAGACGAGGGCGTGTGGGGCTTCGCCCCGGCGCGCGGCTGGGCGGCGCGCGCGGGGTTCGCGCACTCCGCCGTGTGGGACCCGCTGTCGCGCCGAGTGTACGTGCACGGGGGACTCGTGTCCGAGTCCGAGGCCACACAGGTATGTTCCAGGAGGACTACATAGACGAGGGCGTGTGGGGCTTCGCCCCGGCGCGCGGCTGGGCGGCGCGCGCGGGGTTCGCGCCCTCCGCCGTGTGGGACCCGCTGTTGCGCAGAGTGTACGTGCACGGGGGACTCGTGTCCGAGTCCGAGGCCACACAGGTATGTTCCAGGAGTACTACATAGACGGGGGCGTGTGGGGCTTCGCCCCGGCGCGCGGCTGGGCGGCGCGCGCGGGGTTCGCGCACTCCGTCGTGTGGGACCCGCTGTCGCGCAGAGTGTACGTGCACGGGGGACTCGTGTCCGAGTCCGAGGCAACACAGGTATGTTCCAGGAGTACTACATAGACGAGGGCGTGTGGGGCTTCGCCCCGGCGCGCGGCTGGGCGGCGCGCGCGGGGTTCGCGCCCTCCGCCGTGTGGGACCCGCTGTCGCGCAGAGTGTACGTGCACGGGGGACTCGTGTCCGAGTCCAAGGCAACACAGGTATGTTCCAGGAGTACTACATAGACGAGGGCGTGTGGGGCTTCGCCCCGGCGCGCGGCTGGGCGGCGCGCGCGGGGTTCGCGCACTCCGCCGTGTGGGACCCGCTGTCGCGCCGAGTGTACGTGCACGGGGGACTCGTGTCCGAGTCCGAGGCCACACAGGTATGTTCCAGGAGGACTACATAGACGAGGGCGTGTGGGGCTTCGCCCCGGCGCGCGGCTGGGCGGCGCGCGCGGGGTTCGCGCCCTCCGCCGTGTGGGACCCGCTGTTGCGCAGAGTGTACGTGCACGGGGGACTCGTGTCCGAGTCCGAGGCCACACAGGTATGTTCCAGGAGTACTACATAGACGGGGGCGTGTGGGGCTTCGCCCCGGCGCGCGGCTGGGCGGCGCGCGCGGGGTTCGCGCACTCCGTCGTGTGGGACCCGCTGTCGCGCAGAGTGTACGTGCACGGGGGACTCGTGTCCGAGTCCGAGGCCACACAGGTATGTTCCAGGAGTACTACATAGACGAGGGCGTGTGGGGCTTCGCCCCGGCGCGCGGCTGGGCGGCGCGCGCGGGGTTCGCGCACTCCGCCGTGTGGGACCCGCTGTCGCGCAGAGTGTACGTGCACGGGGGACTCGTGTCCGAGTCCGAGGCCACACAGGTATGTTCCAGGAGTACTACATAGACGAGGGCGTGTGAGGCTTCGCCCCGGCGCGCGGCTGGGCGGCGCGCGCGGAGTTCGCGCACTCCGCACTCCGCCGTGTGAAAATATATATTATTTTCAAGACGGTAAAAAAGTCACCCAGTATATAGCCGAAGAGTTTGTTTGTTTGAATCTGCTAATCTCAGGAAAAATTGGTCCAATTTAAAAAAATATGTAAGTGTATATAAATTATTTATTTTTATTTTCCAGGCGCCATCTTCGTCTTTGTTCGAATACGACCCGGAGTTGAGACTGTGGCGCCCTCTACAGTCGGCGCCTACGCCTCGATATTTACATTCGGCTACTTTTATTACACCAGGTAATGTAATGTTTTTATATCGATCTGAACATTGTTTTAAGTAACAAATCAAGGATGATAGTTATCTACAAGAATATTATTGTATTGTGATTTGTACCTATTGTGTACGCACACAGTGTAATGCTACATACACTTACCGACCGACCGCGCTACGCACAATACTGACAATTTAAATCAAATCAAATCAAATCATTTATTTTTGCAGAAATCACTGTTACAATAGTGTTATGAAATGTATTTACATGTTTCAAGTAATCACTTATTACACTATTATAACCACAATAGTAGAATCCTACCGTAAGGCATGCAAAATGAGACGTGAGATACTTAAAATTATAGATTAACATTGCAATGGGTCTATAAAAAATAAAAATAATTTAAGGTATGCAATGTCATTCTTATTGTTAACATAGTAATGATAGTAATTAAATTGTTTCAGTTCAATTATTACAATATATTATGTTTTTGATAGAATTGGAACACAATCCAATAGGCTAGTTGACACATATGAAATTATGTTACAATTATGTTTATTTCTAAAAGTAATTGTCATATGGAACCTAAATATAATAATTTCTGTTCAAAAAACTTGAATACGTGTGTATAAACTCAATACGAAAATTATTTCTTTTGTCTATAACTTTAACGAAAACGCTAAAAGCCATTTTGCGACGTCATACATCTCGTTAAAAAACATGAACGCGATCCTTTACTATCCTTTACACTTTCTGAGTCATGACGTCATCGATCTCTAACACAGATAATGCACATACTAACATGGCTGTCATCGTTTTCATCTCTAAATGTCACGCCAATGTGCAATTTTAAAATATTTATTTTAGTGCTTTCTAGATCTCAAATAAATGCCATATTTTGTTCTTGATCTATTAAAACCATTCTTAAGCATATAATTTCAAAAAAGTGTCAACTAGCCTATTAGTTTAAAATCACATAAATCTGAGGGCGCCACTATGACCTTTTATTATCTGTGGAGTTCTATACTTTGTCTTGTCTTTTGCTTGCAATTCTTTTTGTATTGTACCGGCCATAAGATTAGGTTTGCACTGAAATTATAATAAAACTACAAATAACTCAGTTATTTTCCTTTTATTTGCTCGAAATCCAACAGTATTATTCCTTTAATTCACTATAAGTAGTTTGACAAATAAGTTTCTAAGTCATTGAATTCAATTAAGTTACCCTCATCATCATCATCACCCTACATCAGCGATATATACAATCAATTCCTAACTGTACGAATGAATTCAAAAATATTGGACGGCTTTCGATAATTGTTTTACCATTAGAATGCTAGATTATCTCTGAGTAACGTAAGCTATATCTTCTATCTATCAATCCTACTAATATTATAAACGCGAAAGTTAGTAAGTATGGAGGGATGGATGGATGGATGTTTGTTACTCTTTCACGCCAAAACTTCTGAACGGAATTGGCTGAAATTTTGCACCGGGATATTTTATACGCTGGATTAACATATAGGCTACAAAACATCACGTTCCGACCCACTGGAGCAGAGTAACGCGGGTAAAATTGCGGGGCGCAGCTACTATAAAATAATATGTTGTGACTGACTGAGTCATCAACGCCGAGGTAAAACTATTGAATCTAGACACGTGATATTTGGACCGTAAGCTGCCTTTTGTGACGTATAAGTCTACTAAGAAAGGATTTTGTAAAATTCAACCTCGAAGTGCGAGAAAAAGGGCGCCAAAAATGTAGGGTTGTTCGCTAAACCTTACATTGGGTGGAATCGAGCACTGAACCGATTATGTTGTGGAATTCACCCGATTAAAGCCAAAACCAATAATTGTGTGACCAACCTTTTCTTCTCCGATTCTTTTGATCTCCACGGCGTCGGATGATGTTCAGCCCTCAATTCTCGCTGTTCGAGCTGAGTAGGTTTTGACACTCGGAACTATCTAAGTATTTTTGAATAATGCACCAATGAAACACACACGAGCTAGCTAGCTATAAAGTTGTTGATGATTAAAGGGTCCACGATTTAATGCGAGTTTTCAGATTTGCACGAGGTGCGCTCAGCGGCGTACGCATTTAATTATAAAGCTCTTTTGGGAACGGGATATACGCGAGTTACGGTGAAATCGCGGAAGAGATGATAGCTTTTAAATAAATAATAGCTTCATGATGCATTCATTGTTCCCAGGTGTAATGTTAGTGTTCGGAGGTAACGCACACAACGACAGTGCGGCGGCGCTGGTGTCCAACCCTGCCGCCTCTAAGTGTTACTCAGCCGGAGCCCTGTTGTATGACGTTAGGTGAGTAAGAATAAAGCAACCATCTTTATGTACAAGCGTAAAAGATTTCGCGATTCAACACACTCTGTTCACTTGAACTGTACAAAAATATTTCATTCATCATTTTCCAAGACCAAGTTAGGCCGTCAATGATCTTTAAACAGAATCCTTGATCAGTCCAATACTTTACATAGTCGCGATATAAAAATAGATATATTTTGTAATTCACTTAACCAATTTTAAACAAATTTAAAACTAAATTTATATTGAAAATACTTTACTATATACTAATTTTGTTATAAATTAAGACGTGATTTGATAACATGTGTAAGAAAGGAGTGAGAATAGAAGAGACATCTAAAAAAGGAAAATGGAAAAGGATGACATATTGCGCCAATCCTAAATAATGTTAGCAGGGCAGGATGATGATGATTGGAATAGGTAGAATTTTAAGTACTATTTTACCTACTATGGATGACTACAAAAAATTACAATTTCGCCCGTCAGTTATATTACCAAAAGTATTTGATACGTTTTTTTTTTTATTCGTGAAGAAAAAAAGACGAAAAGACAGCGCGTTGAAGTTTCAAGAGACGTCACTTTTAAGGACAATTTTACGATCGACTGTTGCTATGTATCTTTGTAAATTTTTATTGATTAGAAAAATCTAAATCGATAAAATATTTTTTGGTAATTTAATCTAACGGGTCAAAAAAAATTATTTTGTAGTCATTAATATTTTGTGCCGTGTATTTTCCGACATAGAATAGACACCCCATGTCTTCCCATAAGTGTCTTAAGAGGCGACTAAGGGATAAACAGCTGATGGATGGTTAGCAATCTCTGTAGCGTAGCGGTATTTGGCTCGCTTTAAATCTCGGAGGTCGTGGGTTCGATCCCCACGCCAGTCAGAAAATCTTTGTGTAAATTCTAAGATTTCTTTCCGGGTCTGGATGGTTGAGGGACTACCCTCCGTGCCTCGGAAAGCACGTTAAGCCGTTGGTCCCGATTGTTATGACATCATCTATGATATTCGTATATCAAGCAACGGGCAGCAGCGTTTCCTTGTGTGGTACATAATACTGCGGTCATCAACCTGCCTGCCAAGCGTGTAGACTATGGCAACTACCCTCTCTCGGGAGGAGGCCGATGTTCAGCAGTGGACGTTATACGGGCTGATGATGATAGTGACCATCTTACTGCGATCACCAATCCGCCTACCAAGGGTGGTTATTATGGCGATTTCCTTCATAGACCATGGCTTTCCTAGGTTTATTAAGAGGAGGCCCTTGTCAGAACATGGGCCTCCTTTTATTATCCGTTTATATCCACTGGGGCATAAATGGGCTGGTGAAGATTCCTATTTTATCTGTCTAGGAATATTTATTTACACCTTGCGTTTTATCTTATTATCATCATCATCATCATCATCATCAGCCCGTATAACAGCCCCTCTGCGCTGCCACTGATGACGCCGTGGAAGTGGCTAAGTTTTGGGCCAACAGGATTTAAAATTTAGTCGTGCCAGCGACACGAACAAGGAGATGAAGCCCGTATAACGTCCACTATTATATTTATATATATAATCTTTATATATATAATTCTACTGTGAGTATGTATGTCACTGAACTTCTCTCAAACGACTGGACCGATTTTGATGAAATTTTTTGTGTGTGTTCAAGGGGATCTGGGAATGGTTTAGATTCACAATTTTGTCCGCTGGACAATGTTTTTTTAATTAATTTTTAATTTATTAGTAGTTGCCTGAAAACCCCTTAAAACAGCCTTTTTCTTTTTCCCATACAAACGTTTTCTAACTAAAATGTAGAGTCAATTTTATTATTTTAGCTTTATTTTTTTGCTAAGATTTTTTAGGGTAGGTGTAGGGTAGGGTAGGGGTAGATTAGGGGTAGGTGTAGGGTAGGGGTAGGGTAGAGGTAGGGTAGGGGTAGTGTAGGGTAGGGGTAGTGTAGGGTAGGGGTAGTGTAGGGTAGGGGTCGTGTAGGGGTAGGAGTACCGCATAAACGAAGTCTCTACGGCCCAGTTTATTTTATACAAATGTTTAGGTCTTTTATGTATCGATTGAGGCAGTACGAAGTCTGCCGGGTCAGCTTGTTATATATATATGTGCGTGTGGTGTGCGGTGCAGGTGTGGCACGTGGCACGCGGCGGCGGCGCCCGCGGGGGCGGCGCGCGCGGCCCACGCGGCCGCTCCCTTCACCCTCAACGAGCGACGAGCCGTCATCGTGCACGCGGGGTGAGAATGTTATTTTTATTTCTTTTATCACATACATGCATACATTCACGCCTCGCTAGTTGACACATATGAAATTATGTTACAATGACGTTTATTATTTCTAAAAGTATTTGTCATATGGAACCTAAATATAATTATTTCTGTTCATAAAATTTGAATATGTTTGTATAAACTCAATATGAAAATAATTTATGTTGTGTAATGTCCATGTCTTTAACTTCCGAAAACGCTATCAGTCATTTTGTGACGTCATACATCTTGTTAAAAACATGAACGCGATCCTTTACTATTACACTTTCTGAGTCAAGACGTCATCGATCTTGAACACAGATAATGTATATAGATCAACATGGCTGACATCGTTTTCATCTCTGAATGTCAAGCCTATTTTAAAATATTTATTTTAATGCTATCTAGATGTCAAATAAATGCCATCTTTTTTTCTTGATTTAGTAAAACCATTTTTAACCATATAAAAGATAGGCTACTATCTTGACGTACCACTTTTGCCTCTTCTAAATTCATAAATCTCCTCATAAATGTACCTTTAACCTGGCCTTTCTTAAGAACAAACCAACACTTTCTTTCACATTCGCGTACCTATAAATTTTACTTGTTAGTCTTCTTTCATTTATTCTCTCTGTATATCAATATCTATATATATAAAAGAAAGTCGTGTTAGTTACACTATTTATAACTCAAGAACGGCTGAACCGATTTGGCTGAAAATTGGTAAGGAGGTAGCTAAGAACTGGGAGAAGGACATAGGATACTTTTTAGGTAGGGTAGGTGAGGGTAGGGGTAGGGTAGTGTAGGGTAGTGTAGGGGTAGGGTAGTGTAGGGGTAGGGTAGTGTAGGGGTAGGGTAGGGTGGGGTAGGGTTGGGTAGGGTAGAGGTAGAGTAGGGGCAGGGTAGGGTAGATGAAGGACACCGCGAAGATTTTGAGGCGGTACGAAGTTTGCCGGGCCAGCTAGTATAGTATAAAACTAAGTGGCTCCCCGCTGACTGTCTGTACATATGTATCCTTAAATCTTTAAAACTACGCAACGGATTTTGATGTGGAAGGTTTACATGTATAATACATGCATAAAAGTCCACCCGTACCAAACCGGGGTGGGCCGCTAGTTCGAAATAATTTAGCATACCTTTCTTTATCCTTGACACTTCAGCTACTTTCATACTACAACATAAAAGTAACTGGACCAAACTTCTTGGACGTGCCCAGGCCGCGCTGAAACCGGCAGTAGAATAACCCCACTGAGTTTGTTTCGCCGGGTCTTCTCAGTTGGGGCGTATTTGATCCGGTGGTAGCACTAAAGCGCGTTTGTCGAGATACTTATGGTCCGTCTAAATAATAACATACTCAAAGGACAGAACTTAGATTTAATCATAGATAAAGAATAATATTGCATTTTTCATACCTGACAGCTTTTACGCTAAAGCTATACAGGGTTGATACGACAGAGGGGCTTTCCTTTAAACTGCCTATACTAGGTACCATTTCCAAGCTCTGTACCAAAAATCAATTAAATAGGAGCAGTAGTTTAGTCGCAAATGATTTTTTAAGTTTTTGCGCCGTTTGAACACGATGTATCTTTCCTTACGATGCGTTGTTGCCGCTCTGACGCAAATCATTGCAAAACATCCCGCACCGGCGCGCGCGCGACGTTGCCGCTTTGCTAGGTCAGTGAAATTTATTTACAAAGGGTGGTTACGTTTTACTCTGATTTGTAAGCTATTTAGTTTGTTTGAAAGAAAAAAAATCTCAATTTGGTTGCTTTTTATTTTTATACCGTATCGGATTAATAAAAAACACGTATAGTAAACGTAGCGTAATTTAATGCCCCTCTGTCGTATCAACCCTGTATAATCAAATAAAATTGAGTAATTTAACATAGTAAATTTAAAAACCAAAATATGTTTTGACTATTTATAAATACCTCTCATAGGTTTACGTGAATAAAAACTTTTTTATTTATAACATTTCTTAATCACTATGTTCTATTTTGATGACCGGGATTAAATGCGTTAAGCATATCTCCGCTCTCGCAAAGCACAAGAAATTTACGTTCTCCACCAGCAGAGGATATTGAGGACTCGCAACCTCTCCTAACAGAACTGCAGGAGGGACAAATCGAACTGTGCAAAAAAACCTGTTATAAAATCACTTTTACTTGCTTGCTTTAATGCAAACAAAACGTTCGCTAAAACTTACATTGATGGGGAATCGAGCACTGAACCGATTATGATGTGGAATTCACCAGATTAAAGCCAAAAGCAATAATTGTGTGACTAACCTTTCGATCTCCGGTTCCACGGCGTCGGATGATGATTCAATTTTCGCCTTCAATTTTCGCTGTTCGAGCCGAGTGGGATTCGACATTCGGAACCATCCTCGAATGTGGTTTTGTGACCAATAGACAGAATAGAGCTTCTAAAGTTGTAATAATCTTTATATATATATAATTCTTCTGTGAGTGTGTATGTCACTGAACTTCTCTCAAACGACTGGACCGATTTTGATGAAATAATCTTTATTATATATATAATTCTTCTGTGAGTGTGTATGTCACTGAACTTCTCTCAAACGACTGGACCGATTTTGATGAAATTTTTTGTGCGTGTTCAAGGGGATCTGGGAATGGTTTAGATTCACAATTTTGTCCGCTGGACAATGTTTTTTTAATTAATTTTTAATTTATTAGTAGTTGCCTGAAAACCCCTTAAAACAGCCTTTTTTTTCAACGTTTTCTAACTAAAATGTAGAGTCAATTTGAGCTTTATTTTTTTGCTAAGATTTTTTAGGGTAGGTGTAGGGTAGGGTAGGGGTAGATTAGGGGTAGGGGTAGGGTAGAGGTAGGGTAGGGGTAGTGTAGGGTAGGGGTAGTGTAGGGTAGGGGTAGTGTAGGGTAGGGGTAGTGTAGGGTATGGGTAGTGTAGGGTGGGGGTAGTGTAGGGTAGGGGTAGTGTAGGGTAGGGGTAGTGTAGGGTGGGGGTAGTGTAGGGGTAGGAGTACCGCATAAACGAAGTCTCTACGGCCCAGTTTATTTTATACAAATGTTTAGGTCTTTTATGTATCGATTGAGGCAGTACGAAGTCTGCCGGGTCAGCTAGTTAATATATTTTCTTTAAAAAGAATTCCTCTGAGTTTCTTACCAGTTCTTCTCCTCCCTCATTCTCGTGACTTCTTCATTGATAATAATTATGATGTTTTATGAGATGATAGGCATGCAGAGTAAATTATTTAGGCCGTCAGTTAAATTAACTAAAAATATTGAAAACGTATTTAATTTGCCGTTCTTCAAACAAAAAGTTACGAAGATATAGCTTGTCGAAATCTATGTGACGTCCACTTCTAGGTACAATTTTACTTAGTAGAGACTTCACAAGCCCTGAACTTTGGCTTCAGCTCGGCAAATATGCCAGCCGTTTTAGAGCCTAATGCGCGATGACGGTAAGAGGCCTGACGGAATGACTCTGGTGCCCTGGAGGATGGGGCGGCCTTTGATGTGGGACGCTACGTGCGTCGATACCCTCGCGCCGTCTCATCTTTCCGGGACTCAGAGTAGGGCTGGCATGGCGGCTGAATCCGCGGAAAATCTCAAGAGGCGCAAATATACCCGTACCCTTGATAGTGGTTATGTAATTGTGCCTTTTGTCGAAACATTGGGACCGGGAGCCAAATTAATTTAAAAATAACTCGCAGCGACCCTCTTTAGTGCGGCACATTCTCCGAATGCTGGTTTTACTTTGGACAGCAGGAAAGCATTGCCATTCAATGGGGTAATGCTGCCAGCATTCTGGGAACCTTGCCAAGTAGAATAGATTTAGAATAGTAGTATTTTATAAGTTAGTTTCATTTTAAATTAGCTACTTTTAGTTGTATATTATGTATTTTAACGATGTAAATAAAGTATTCCTATCTAGGATGTGTTATCACGATTAAAAAAAAAAATTGTTACGTCAGAAAAAAACAGACGGACTAAATATATTTTTTAAATTTTCATTTCTGTTGTAATATTTGGCAGGTTCGACGGACGGCTGCGCTCGGACGCGCTGATCTTTGAGGCGGGAGGACCGTGCTCACGTCACACGAGCGAAGCCGCGTGCCTGAGCGCGGCGCAGCACGCGGCCGTCGCGTGCGTGTGGCGCGACAGAGACGACAAGTGTTTGCCGGTAACTATACTACTTGCTACCTGCTGTTACTTCGAGGCGGGAGGACCGTGCTCACGTCACACGAGCGAAGCCGCGCGCCTGAGCGCGGCGCAGCACGCGGCCGTCGCGTGCGTGTGGCGCGACAGAGACGACAAGTGTTTGCCGGTAACTATACTACTTGCTACCTGCTGTTACTTCGAGGCGGGAGGACCGTGCTCACGTCACACGAGCGAAGCCGCGTGCCTGAGCGCGGCGCAGCACGCGGCCGTCGCGTGCGTGTGGCGCGACAGAGACGACAAGTGTTTGCCGGTAACTATACTACTTGCTACCTGCTGTTACTTCGAGGCGGGAGGACCGTGCTCACGTCACACGAGCGAAGCCGCGTGCCTGAGCGCGGCGCAGCACGCGGCCGTCGCGTGCGTGTGGCGCAACAGAGATGACAAGTGTTTGCCGGTAACTATACTACTTGCTACCTGCTGTTACTTCGAGGCGGGAGGACCGTGCTCACGTCACACGAGCGAAGCCGCGTGCCTGAGCGCGGCGCAGCACGCGGCCGTCGCGTGCGTGTGGCGCGACAGAGACGACAAGTGTTTGCCGGTAACTATACTACTTGCTACCTGCTGTTACTTCGAGGCGGGAGGACCGTGCTCACGTCACACGAGCGAAGCCGCGTGCCTGAGCGCGGCGCAGCACGCGGCCGTCGCGTGCGTGTGGCGCGACAGAGACGACAAGTGTTTGCCGGTAACTATACTACTTGCTACCTGCTGTTACTTCGAGGCGGGAGGACCGTGCTCACGTCACACGAGCGAAGCCGCGTGCCTGAGCGCGGCGCAGCACGCGGCCGTCGCGTGCGTGTGGCGCAACAGAGATGACAAGTGTTTGCCGGTAACTATACTACTTGCTACCTGCTGTTACTTCGAGGCGGGAGGACCGTGCTCACGTCACACGAGCGAAGCCGCGTGCCTGAGCGCGGCGCAGCACGCGGCCGTCGCGTGCGTGTGGCGCGACAGAGACGACAAGTGTTTGCCGGTAACTATACTACTTGCTACCTGCTGTTACTTCGAGGCGGGAGGACCGTGCTCACGTCACACGAGCGAAGCCGCGTGCCTGAGCGCGGCGCAGCACGCGGCCGTCGCGTGCGTGTGGCGCGACAGAGACGACAAGTGTTTGCCGGTAACTATACTACTTGCTACCTGCTGTTACTTCGAGGCGGGAGGACCGTGCTCACGTCACACGAGCGAAGCCGCGTGCCTGAGCGCGGCGCAGCACGCGGCCGCCGTCGCGTGCGTGTGGCGCGACAGAGACGACTAGTGTTTGTCATAAAAAAAAAACATTTATTTGGAAAAATATGTTAGTTATAATCAATTGACTGTATAAGAACATTCGATATAGGCTTTGTTTACTTTGTGTCCCGAATACGTTACGTCATTGAATATGTTTTAACGCAAATGTGCTTTTTAAGTGAAAACAAAAAACGAAATAAATTTGGAATATTATAAATACTTGAATATTTAGTACTGTTATTTTATAGTTTTGTTTGCATTGTTCCAGCTAGAAGAAGTGGGTTGGAAGGAATCATTTGACGGCACGGTGAAGGCGTGTTTGACTGAACCTAGATTTGGAAAAGGTAATAAAAAATGTTAAGTATATATATATTTTTTTTCAAGCATTTTTGCTCTGATTTCGCTTTCATAAACCTTGTTAATGTAACCTAGCGATTTTATTCAGCTGTTCAAATTCAGGTGATATTTTTTTTGAAAAATACAAATAGACGAAAAGCTATATTATTATATGAAGACAAATTTACACATTTCAATAATTATACTTTGCTATTAAAATCGAGTGGACACCACTATCTGGCAAGCGCAACGTAGGACGACCGCCCGCACGATGGACCGACGACCGCATAAAGGTCGCGGGGAGTCGGGAGTTATAAGGGTTTTTGAATTTCCCTTTTTAAAAACAACTAATTAAAACACTGGATTGGTGTGACCGTCTAGGCTGTAGGAAGTCGACTGACTGGGAGGCGGGAGGAGTGTGGCAGGTCTTCTGGAGAGGGTTGAGTCAGCAAGAGTTGAGATGCTGATGAAGCAGTAATACTAGCATGGATATAACACATCGTTCCCGCTGGAACTCGATAGGGGAGGCCTATGTTCAGCAGTGGACTACAACAGGCTGATGATGATGATTAAAATCGGCGGATTAAAATCGTTCAGCAGTGGACGTTGTACGGCCTGATGATGATGTGACATAATAATATGTCAAGTATCATACATTTGTGTTAGCGATCGCCCCGCTATAGTGGGATTTTGTCAACGCCCTCTGAGTTGCGAATCTTGGTCTTATTTAGAAGTTGTCTTTTAGATGGCATTTGTTATAATGCTATTTATTGTGTTTTTTTCATGTGTTTCTATTAACTTGCGTGTTGTGCTAAAATGAATGTATATTTACTTTTTTTCTTATAATTGAATGTGGTTGTTGTAGACGAGCGTCGCTGCAGCCAGGCGGAGTCGTGCGGCGCGTGCGCAGCCGCGCGCTGCGCGTGGTGCGGCGCGTGCTACCCCACCAACGCGTACTGCGCCAGGCACAAGCATCAGGTAACATCATTCAACTTTAACTATAACGGTTTTACTCGCGTTACTCTGCCCCAGTGGGTCGGAGCGTGTTTTTTTGTAGCCTATATGTTAAACGAGCTTATTAACTACCCCGTGTGCAAACTTTCAGCCAAATTCATTCATGCGCTGTTGTGTGTAAGACAAACAAAAACTACATACATACATTATTACAAACTTTCGCGTTTATATTGTATTGGAAGAATATTAGAAGAGAGGCGCGGCATTTTTTCCTGAAAAAATAAATATTGTATGGGCTTCTCGCCGATGACGATTTTCCGGTAATAGTCGTTCTATTGGGAAGCTGGTTATTTTAACACAAAACCACTATTAATTTTACCAGTGTTTAATCATCTGAGTCGCACTTATTCTATGTTATTATTATATGACGCTGATTATGTTACGACTAAATACAATAATTAATGTAATAAAGTAGTCGGTAAGATCTAAGCATACATAGGGACAGACAGGCAGCGGGCTTTGTTTTATACTATGTAGTGATACATTTACAATATATATTTTTTATTTACTCCTTTTTTAATGAGTTCAGTGTGACAGTCGGAGACTTTTCAGGCCTAGTGCTACTGGACATGGAGTCATCCGCTAAACATCTCCATCGTTAGAAACTGATATTGACTTATATCAGATTCTTGTCATAAATGTATTTTATCTAACAACACAAATTTATGTTGTATTTTAACTTAGTAAACCCTTTCTCCGTAGATGGCGCTGTCTATAGAAGAGTGCGGGTCGGACAGCGAGGCCCCGCGCGAGGCGTGCGGCCGCTACCACTCGTGCGCCGCCTGCCTAGCGCACCAGCACCATCATGCACACGTTAGTAAACACTTTATTTTTAGTCTATAAGTCCACTGCTGGACATAAGCCTCCCCTCCACAAGTTTTTGCGATAGTTAACATGCTTATTGAATGGTCCGGTTCGAATGACAAAAATAGTCCTTCGAGCCGGAACTTGTTGAGTGTCACGAAAAGAGTAGATAGACAAATGAATAAATATTAATAAAAATACAATTAGAATCAAATGTTTCTTATATGTATTATGATCGTTTGAAAAAGTTATTAGCCTATTTCTTGATATAAAATTGTTCTAGATAAAAATAATAGCAATGTCATCCCTCAAATTGCTCAAGGAAAAGAGAGTTAGTGATTGCGTAATGATTGACAGGACAGAATAGAAGAGAAATATAGACTCCAATTAAGACAAATATCGTTATTATTTCTTTTTGGTTTTGGTTTAGCTGCTTATGGCTGTTCAGCATCATTATTTGCACGTAAGTATACTGTTGTATCGATATTTGTGTGCCCGAGCCGCACAGGTACAGCGACAGCGATTTAGAAAGAAAGAAGAAAGAAAGAAAATGCATTTATCTACACGGTTTACTACTAAAAATTGATTATTTCTACTACAACTATATGCACCACAAATGGGCACTGGCTTCAGCCTAAAGCTACATCAATCATCTAAAAGATCATTGCGGCAGCGCTGGTGTTCTAGCAGCTTTCAGAGTGTCAGATTTCGTGAAAACAAACGCATATAGACATATGGAGGTGGCCACACTCCAGAAACGATAAGCTAAATTTATTTGTTTGTAGCTTCGCCGTACCAGTTCGGCTCACACCTTAGGATATTTTAGCGAGTCCTGTGATCTATTTAGTTTTAAGTCTCTTGACACCCTAAAAAGGTTTAGGGATTGTTCCATAGTAAACGGAAAGTTAAATTTGTATTATCTTTTCTTGATAAAACATTACAATTATACTAATATTATAAAGAGGAAAGATTTGATAGTCTGTTTGTTTTTGCATTGATAGGATCCGGTACTAAAATATAATAATGACAATAAATTGTTCTAACCTTATATCGACAGAACAAGCTATTTGACACAATATAATTAAATAATAAACTAAGACGTTAAGACTACAATATAATTTTATTAAAATAATAACTTAAATACTTGTTTTAGTAGAAAATTTATAAAACCTGATAATTATAGATAATAAATACTTTTCAATTCAATTCAAAACATTTATTTCAGACTTTTCGGTCCATAGAGTGTTAGTAGTACATCAAGATGACTTATAAACTAATATGTTAGTAATTCACAAGTACAACAAATAAGAGATGAGATAAAACGCCGGTCAGCCTACAATATGTGCAGCCCAATCCAATGCCTCCGAATAGGACTATGGATGCCGTCTGCAATTACACTCAGGTAGCTGTCAGGCACTTGCAAATAGTAAATAAAAAATATTTTTATTTTATTTATTTATTTTAATGGAACGATTTCAAAAGCTCATTCACCATTAGAAAGCTACGTTATCCAGGAGTAACATAGGCTATATTTAATTATGAAGTTCCCACGGGAACGGAAGCTTCTGCGTGCGGGAAGGATTCATCCGCGTTTTAATACTCCACTAAAGAAGTGATTTTCGACATTATTCGATAAAATGCGGGTATACGTATATGTATTTAGTCGGATATATATAATAATCTACTCTACTTATTATTATTGTTTTATCTAAAGTCTGTCGTGTTCTTGCCCATTTTACCTTAATTTACACTCTGAAAACTCATTAATGAGTTAAGCTTGCCATTGTACATCATATTTAAATGTTGTTTTTACTCAAATTTCATGTGTACAATAAAGAATAAATAAATAAAATGCTTTGCTCGTTATCAGATCGAGAGTCCAGTAGTTTCGGAGCCTATTCAATGCAAACAAACAAAACTTTCCTATTTATCATGGTTGTATAGCTTGTATATGTTAAGATTTTTATAACTCGTGTGTTGTTCCTTCAGTACCGTGTGGTTTCCGACTTAGAGTAGACCCCATGTCTTCCCATGGGTGTCGTTAAAGATGATTAACCCATTCGCAGCCAAGCAACTGCGCACGAACGTCTCAGGCCCCCATAAAAAACATTTCTTAATTTAAAAGTTTAGACAAGAACAACAATGCTTCTTTTTATTAAAACCATAGTACCACATAAATATGATAATTAAAATTTATGTAATTCATGTCATTACTTCATAATCCATTTAATCGATGACTAAATCGGGATTTATTCATGACGCGTATGTGTGTCACGGGCCTGGCAGGAGGTGTTTGAACGTGACGCATACGTGTCGTCACGGGCCTGGAATGAGTGGGATAAACTGCTGATTGATGGGCAGCAGCATCTATCAGCTTAACGATACTCACCATCTAACTGCGATCACCAATCTCTAGTGATTGTGGTATAATCTAAACCTCAAATATCCTAAAGTACGTTAAATGGGCTGATGAAGTGAATTTGTTCCTTTGTATGCATATTTTTTTTGAGACATTATTATTATTTATAAACATGAGTAATATTTTAAAACTATTATAAATTTAATTATTTTCCCAGGGGTCCGAGGAGCTGAGTCAGAGGGCGTGCTACTGGGACTACGACACTATAAAGTGTAAACCGGTCAACTCCTCTGAGCAGGACATTAGGTGAGCATTGTACATGATTTGATTGATTTTTATATTGTTTTCAAAATCCAGCAACTGTTGGTGTTGACAACTTGTAGGTATATAAAACGTGATTTTGTTAAAGACAACGTGATTTTGTTAAAGACAAACACAAACAGCAAGAAATAACCTTTGATAAAGTAAAATAAAATAGGTATCACATACGATTCTGATTCTGATTCTGTGACCGGCTGGGTGGCTTGTACACCAAAAGCCTTTACAGACATTATTTTTTAAACTAATTTTGCTCCCCGTTTTTTCTCGCGGTACTCTGTTCCAGTGGGTCGGAGAGCGATGTTTTCTAGCCTATGTTAATCCAGCTTATAAACTATCCGCTTGTTATCTTTCAGCCAAATCCGTCCAGTAGTTTTTGAGTGATAGAGTAAGAAATAACCACCCATCCATACTCACAAATTTTCCCGTTTAAGGATGAATATTGTTATTGTTGTGATCAGGAGTGTAGCGGCGGCGGGTCCGTGCAGTGCTCCGTGCTCCACGTTCAGCACGTGCGCCAACTGCACCGCCGAGGAGTGCATCTGGTGCGCGTCCGCCGGACGCTGTGTGGATAAGGTACTGGCTTTTATTATAATAAAATATATTATTCAATTCTTTTTTACACAAAAATATATAATTTGGATTACATTATTGTGTTTCAAGCAAGTAGTTATTTACCACTTCATCTTTAACTTCTCGTAGCGTTGCCAAGCTTCCGGATAAAGTCGGATATATTTAGGCTATTTGATTGCGTGTCCGGCCAAACGGTGCCCGGGTTGGCCGGGTTATGTATTTCCAGTAGAAGCGTAAGTATGCGGGTCGACTGTTGGTCGCTCTCAGTCCCATTATCGCATTAGATTATATAGTATCTTGAAAGATACATAATAATCTAACTAGCGTCCCGCCCCGGTTTCGCACGGGTGCAATGCTGATGTATATACATGTAAACTGTCCTCTTGAATCACTCTATCGTAATGGTTACTTTAAAAAAGCGGCCGTAGCCCAATGGCTAGGGCGTCGGACTTGTGATCTTGAGGTCGTCGGTTCTAACCACACCCATTGCAGTACCGACGTGAACCCACTCGTACACAACACATTTTAGCTTAGCACGAGGGGTTAACAAGAAAACTAGTAGACTGCAAAACTCTGGTAGAAATCTTATTTTTAATTATGAAAAAAAATCTAAGAAAATGCTAGAATCTGAAACTTATTTCTTAGACTGGTAATTATATAAATATTCTAACTAATATTATAAGTGTGAATTAGGCTAAATACTCAGTAGGCGCAGCAGTCTGCTAGTGCGTACAATAAAGTGTTGTTATGTGTGGCAGAACGCGTACGGCGCGTCGTTCCCGCTGGGCGGGTGCCGCGCGTGGTCCACGTCCGCGGGCGCGGGCTCGCTGTGCGGCGGCGCGCCGGGCTGCGCCGCGCACGTGTCGTGCGCCGCGTGCCGCGCCGAGCCCGCGTGCGGCTGGTGCGACGACGGCGCGGGCGGCGGCCGCGGCCAGTGCGTGCCCGGCGGGGCGCGCGGCCCGCACGCGCACCGGGTCTGTGCGCAACACAGGTCAGACATTAACGACGGCTATTGATGAATATAGACCTTTTCGCGAAGGATCAATTTAGCGGTCACCACGCTTTGGAAATGGATTGGTGACCGTAGCACACGCTTACAGGATCTATGTTAGAGATGAAGACTGCACCGGTTGGTCAGTGGTTACGGTAGTTGCTTCTGACACCTGGTGTTCTGGGTTCGATTCCCACCCGGGACAATTATTTGTGTGAACCACAAATAGTTGTTCTGAGTCTGGGTGTTCTTTGTGTCCGTGAAATGAATGTTTGTATAGTCCCCCGCGACACAGGGATTTATTTCACGGAGATGTCTTTTTTAAAAAAAAAAAAAGGCCGTCATCGTCAGCAGCTCATATGACTTCAAACCTTGCGCCTCTTCCCGAAAATGGGACTTCGCTTAGGAAATGAATCCATTTGATCCGTGACCACAGTATTATTTTATAACACAGCGGAATGCCACTGCCCGTTCCCTAGTATACGCATGTTGGGTCCACACGCGCACAGGATCTGTACGCAACACAGGCGTCATCCCGACGGACAGTGTTTGCCATAGTCACCACACTTGGCAGGCAAGTTGGTGACCGCAGTATTATGTTGTTCCTTGATATAAAATTATTATAGATGTGTTATAACAATCGGGACCAACGGCTTAACGTGCTTTCCGACGCTCGGAGGGTAGGCCCGCAACCAATCAAACGCAATTTATATAAAGATTTCCTCTCCGGCGTGGGGAAAGATCCCACGATCTCCAAGATGTAAAGCGAGCCAAATACCGCTACGCTACGGAGGTTGTCATTAATTATTTGGGAATATAAAAATAATAATAAATATCTGTTACCCAGATGGCACTTTACGGCGTGTCCGGCGTGCCAGTGCAACGGTCACTCAGTGTGTGACAGCGAGAACCGTTGCATACAGCCGTGCGCGAGCCGGACCGTCGGCCCCCACTGTGATATGTGTGCCCCCGGACACTGGGGCAACCCTCTCAACGGGGGAGTGTGTCAACGTGAGTATATAAACAATGTAAATAATTTATAATAATTATTGATTTCATTATAAATAACGAGCTTCCCGCGCGCGGTTTCGCGCGTATCTCCCGTTCCAGTGGGAACTTCATAATGAAATATAGCCGCTATTAATCAGTGAAGTCGGTAAGATCCCTTCCCATTGCACCACCGACATGAACCCACTAGTACCACAAGTTTTTTTTTCGGTCTGACATATATGGTTAGCCTTGAGGCTTTTGCTACTTCACCGGGCATAAAGGCGAGCAGAGCTCCAGCCTAGATAAATGGTTTAAACACTACAAACTAAGCAAGTGGGTGAACCCTGTGGGACTTGGACCTCGGCTCAGGGCGGTCGCTGACGGGGAGATTAAGGGATTATAGCTTTTAATTTCTTTAGGGGAGTTTTATGCAACTGTCGCTCTACTTTACAGTTCGCAGGACTCTCGGACTTCGGGTCTACGAGGGCATCGGAAGGTTCTTAGCAAACTAAGGATCGGGAGGGCGAGGGGGGACGCGTTGCGTACGCGGGCGCACTCTTCTCCGGCAGGTCGGATAGACGTACCAAAAATATTTTAGCTTATCACGAGGGGTTAACAAGAATACTAGTGTAAACTATTCTAGTAATCTTAAAAAAAAACGTTTTTTTGTAGCATGCGAGTGCAACGCTCAAGCAGTGGCGTGTGCAGCGGACACGGGTCGCTGTTACTGTAGCACGAAGGGCCTGGCGGGCGACCGATGCGACAAATGCGACAACACCAACCATTATCACGCAGACATATATAATAAGGGAGCTTGTTACTGTTAGTATTCACGATTATATTACTGGTTTTATATATTTAAAACAGGTTGCTCAATAGGCATGAAGACTAAACATTTTATTTAGTCCGTCAGTTAAATTACAAAAAAATATTGGACACGTATTTATTTTTCTAGTCTAGGAGACTAAGTGATATAGGTGCAGCTGATGGATGGGTAGCAGCATCTATCAGTTCAAAGATACTGCCATCTTACTGTGATCTTACTGTGATTCCGCCTGCTTGCAAGATCGCGACAATGTCCCGCATGGACCCTGATTTGTCAAGGTCTATTAAAGAGGAGATCCATGTACAGTAGTAGACGTAAACGAGCTAATAACCGATACATATCACCGGGATTTTGTCATAGTCACCACGCATGGTAGGCTGTATGGACCGCAGTGTCAGTTTGCAAAACACAGTTTGTAGAAGTCACAAGTTTTAAGATACGATTGTTGGGGGGCCTGTAGCAAATTCTGTCCGGAGAACCCTCTTAATGACTCTATTTTTAGGCCCCACCTATTATTGTTAAGCACCATGATTCGGATCCATAGGATTATTTATTGGATCCAATTTCTTGCTAGCGCACGTACCTTGGTGTGCTGGGCCCTCCAAATCATCGCAGGGGCCCCTTATCAACGCGGGGCCCTTAACATTTTCTAATCTTCCTATATGGCTAATCCGACACTGCGGTCAGGCCCAGCAGATTTCAGCATTCCGAGGCATGGAAGGTAGTTATAAAATTCAACCAGACGCGGAGATAAATCTAATATTTTACACAAAAAACCCGAACCCACGATCTACGAGACTTTAAGCGATACATATACCGCTATGCCACTAAGGTAGTTAAAAAGTGCTACGTATAATAATATATTTCAAAATTGAGATTAATAAAATTCGACCACCGGCAGGACTCGAACCTGCATCCTGGGTAAAGCCCCCAATGCCTTAACCAATTAGGCTACGGTGGAACCCTACCGATCATCGAAATTTATTAATCTCTTTGTAACACGTCTCTAAGGGGGACGGTAGCGCCAACTATCGGTAATGATCCGCATTACTTCGATAAATATCTCCAAAGTTACATTTGGTATTAAATATTAAACGATGACACCGCCCGTTTTTCACATTATTTAAATGTTTAGATCTCTTTATGGAAAAGGTTAGCTTATACTATATTTCAAAATTGAGATTAATAAAATTCGACCACCAGCAGGACGCGAACCTGCATCCTGGGTAAAGCCCCCAATGCCTTAACCAATTAGGCTACGGTGGAACCCTACCGATCATCGAAATTTATTAATCTCTTTGTAACACGTCTCTAAGGCGGGACGGTAGCGCCATCTATCGGTAATGAACTCGAACCTTTGAAACCGAACCAGGATGCAGTTTCGAGTCCTGCCGGTGGTCGAATTTTATTAATCTCAATTTTGAAATATAGTATAAGGTAATCTTTTCCATAAAGAGTTCAAAACATTTAAATAACGTATAATAATATTTATGACGTGTAAAAGTGAAAACTTATGTTTAAATAAAATAAACGTCAAGCAGCCGTAGCCAAAACTGGGGCGTCGAACTTGTAATCTAGCGGTCGCCGGTTCGATCCCTACCCAACAGACATGAACCCACTCGTAACACAAGCATTTAGATGCTTAGCACGAGGGGTTAACAAGAATACTAGTAGACTGCAAAACTCTGCTAGTAATCTTTATAAAAAAAGAACTTTGTGTTCAACACATAATAAAGATCACCACATAAAGTTTATTTTGCCGGTTCCCTATAATTTATACATATTATCTTGTAAGACATCTTTATACAAACAAGTTTAAACGATATGTCAAATAAAATTTATGTAAAGAAGCTTATTATAAAATTTCTGATTATGTCAATGACAAAACTGCTTGGGAGTTAGTTGGTCTGAAACAATACTGCTTTATTAATAATTGTAAAATAACATTTATTAAAAAAAAAGGATTCCTCCTTGTTTCTTGCCAGTTCTTCTCAGAGTTGCCACGTCAAGAACTGGTGGCAGAAAAGAAAGTGACGAATCATAAGAACATGATTTAAAATATTATAATTGTGTCTATATGAATAAAGATTTTTTGACTTTGACTTTGACTTTGTATACAGATGATTTAGCAGTAGACTACCAATTCACATTCAACTTATCCAAGAAAGAAGATCGCCATCTTTCCGCGATCAACTTCCGAAATGCGCCCGTCAAACCGGATGTGGATGCGGACTTCAGTATCACGTGTTCTGCGCACGCGCGGATGAACCTCACAGTCAGAACAAGGACAGACCCCTTCGAGAGGACGCTGTTTACTGACATAAATTGTACTAATTTTAGATATAAGTGAGTATTTTTATAATATTTATTCATTATTTACTTTAATTATTTATTAACTTTAGCACTACGAAAGTACATGGTGGACTTATAATTATTATTTATCTTCGTATGAGTGTCGTAAGTCGTAAGAGACGACTAAGGGACACACATCTGATGTATGGGCAGCATCTATCATAAAGAGTAACAAACATCCATACATCCATAATCTTAATCATAAGTATATTAATTTGTAGAGATTAGAGTTGTTGTTGACTCTAATGTAACCTATTTTACAATAGGTTACATTAGAGTCAACAACAACTCTAA
Organism: Nycteola revayana; assembly: GCA_947037095.2. NCBI lineage: Eukaryota > Metazoa > Arthropoda > Insecta > Lepidoptera > Nolidae > Nycteola > Nycteola revayana. The sequence continues at coordinate 11,306,936 of OX344851.2, read as the reverse complement.
TCTCTTGTAATAAAGTTCAAAATAATTCTAAACCTAAAGTTTATTTTAACGCAAGGCAATGTCGATCTTCTGACGCCCACATAGAATTTCTTTCGGCAGGTTCGCTAAATCCGAGCATTCGTTCGGTATCGAATACAACGACTCTATTCACTTGTAATAAAGTTCAAAATAATTCTAAACCTAAAGTGTATTTTAACGCAAGGCAATGTCGATCTTCTTACGCCCACATAGAAGTTCTTTCGGCAGGTTCTATATATCCGACCCTCAGTATCGAAGAGAATAACTATTCATTTTTATTAAGTTCAAAATCATTCTAAACCTACAGTGCATTTTAACGCAAGGCAATGTCGATCTTCTGACGCCCACATAGAATTTCTTTCGGCAGGTTCGCTAAATCCGAGCACTCGTTCGGTATCGAGGACAACGTGACGTTGACCACGTTCTTCGTGTACGTGTATGACTTCAGACCACCGCTGTGGATACAGATATCTTTCTCGCAGTACCCCAAACTGAATCTGCAGCAGTTTTTTATTACGTTTTCATCGTGTTTTTTACTGCTGCTGCTCGTAGCAGCTGCCTTGTGGAAGATTAAACAGGTTGGTGTTAAAACATTACGGTAGGAAATGCTGCATAAGAACACTAGACAAAAGCATGACTTAGTTGCACTTGCAACTCGTCTCCATAGAATAAGCAACTCTTTTATGGGGCAATGTATTCTCTTTTATAACAAACTCCCAAATAATATTAGAGAACTATCTGTTAATAAATGTAAAGCTATTGCCAAAGCTAAATTATGTAAAAAGGCAAATTATAAATTATAAGACTATGTAAATAACAGAATGGCTTGGGAGTAGCTTGCTCTGGAATGATACTGTTGCTAAACAATATTGTAAAGATTGATAATTTAAAAAAGGATCCCTCTGAGTTTCTTGCCAGTTCAGTTTCAGAATCGCCACGTCTGGAACTGGTGGTAGGAAAATAAATGGACGCAACATAAGAACAGCCCGAAATCTGGAAGTTGGTGTATTTTAACCGGTTGTGTCGTTAAAATCGTGAAACCGGATTTTGAGAGTATCTAAACCAATAGAGTGATTGCGAATACACTTATCAAACGCTTATCTCCTTAAAAATAGCCGCTGTGACCGAACAAGGCAAGGAGGACTTTTATTTATATTAATACTTTTGTTATAGAAATACGACATGTACAGAAGGAGACAGCGTTTGTTCGTGGAGATGGAACAAATGGCATCTCGGCCGTTCAGCCAAGTGTGCGTCGAGCTAGAACGAGCGGGGGGAGGAACGGGTAAGTTAACTACACTCCTAGAGGTGGACAATATTAAATCCTCTTATAGGCTGCAAGTCCTAAGTCATCTCTTTAAATACGCAACATGGTTCTAGATGCTATCTTCATCTCGCGAGCTAAAATCTTTTCCTTCAGACAGGATTTCCTTCAATTCTTTCCCTTACTGCTTTGATGGCCTTTTTTGTACGAACACTACGTGGGCGGCCAGATTTTTTTCTGTCAAAAACAGAGGAAGTTTTATTGTACCTATAACCGAAAATGAGAATACACAATGAACAATCATATAAAAATGACAGATTCCAAATTCAAATCTAATATATATATATTTTTTTTTAATTGTAACAGTATTTATGACCAGACTGTGTATGTCCATCCGAAAAAAAAGGACACATATCACACCCAGATTCAGAAAATTATTTGTGGTTCACACAATTTTAGTCGCTAACAAAATTAGTTTTAATCACTATCACTACCTTTGAAGGACAGTCCTTTTTTTGGGGTTGATTTATGACAAATGATTTCTAAACGTACCATCTAATTGTCCTAAGGTGCAGGCGTGCCTGCCCCAGTAGCGCTAGAACCGTGTCGGGGGGGCCGCGCGGCCGTGCTGTCCCTGCTGGTCCGACTGCCCACGGGCGGCACGGGGCGCGCGCCGCCGCTGGGCGGGCTGGCCGTGGCGTCGGCGCTGGTGACGCTGGGCCACCACGCGCCCCCCGCCAAGCGACCCCGCCACCACTGACTGTAACTAGCACAGGTAACTACTGTCCCTCCTGGTCCGACTGCCCACGGGCGGCACGGGGCGCGCTGGTGACGCCGGGCCACCACGCGCCCCCCGCCAAGCGACCCCGCCACCACTGACTGTAACTAGCACAGGTAACTACTGTCCCTCCTGGTCCGACTGCCCACGGGTGGCACGGGGCGCGCTGGTGACGCCGGGCCACCACGCGCCCCCCGCCAAGCGACCCCGCCACCACTGACTGTAACTAGCACAGGTAACTACTGTCCCTCCTGGTCCGACTGCCCACGGGCGGCACGGGGCGCGCTGGTGACGCCGGGCCACCACGCGCCCCCCGCCAAGCGACCCCGCCACCACTGACTGTAACTAGCACAGGTAACTACTGTCCCTCCTGGTCCGACTGCCCACGGGCGGCACGGGGCGCGCGCCGCCGCTGGGCGGGCTGGCCGTGGCGTCGGCGCTGGTGACGCTGGGCCACCACGCGCCCCCCGCCAAGCGACCCCGCCACCACTGACTGTAACTAGCACAGGTAACTACTGTCCCTCCTGGTCCGACTGCCCACGGGCGGCACGGGGCGCGCTGGTGACGCTGGGCCACCACGCGCCCCCCGCCAAGCGACCCCGCCACCACTGACTGTAACTAGCACAGGTAACTACTGTCCCTCCTGGTCCGACTGCCCACGGGCGGCACGGGGCGCGCTGGTGACGCCGGGCCACCACGCGCCCCCCGCCAAGCGACTCCGCCACCACTGACTGTAACTAGCACAGGTAACTACTGTCCCTCCTGGTCCGACTGCCCACGGGCGGCACGGGGCGCGCGCCGCCGCTGGGCGGGCTGGCCGTGGCGTCGGCGCTGGTGACGCTGGGCCACCACGCGCCCCCCGCCAAGCGACCCCGCCACCACTGACTGTAACTAGCACAGGTAACTACTGTCCCTCCTGGTCCGACTGCCCACGGGTGGCACGGGGCGCGCTGGTGACGCCGGGCCACCACGCGCCCCCCGCCAAGCGACCCCGCCACCACTGACTGTAACTAGCACAGGTAACTACTGTCCCTCCTGGTCCGACTGCCCACGGGCGGCACGGGGCGCGCTGGTGACGCCGGGCCACCACGCGCCCCCCGCCAAGCGACCCCGCCACCACTGACTGTAACTAGCACAGGTAACTACTGTCCCTCCTGGTCCGACTGCCCACGGGCGGCACGGGGCGCGCGCCGCCGCTGGGCGGGCTGGCCGTGGCGTCGGCGCTGGTGACGCTGGGCCACCACGCGCCCCCCGCCAAGCGACCCCGCCACCACTGACTGTAACTAGCACAGGTAACTACTGTCCCTCCTGGTCCGACTGCCCACGGGCGGCACGGGGCGCGCTGGTGACGCTGGGCCACCACGCGCCCCCCGCCAAGCGACCCCGCCACCACTGACTGTAACTAGCACAGGTAACTACTGTCCCTCCTGGTCCGACTGCCCACGGGCGGCACGGGGCGCGCTGGTGACGCCGGGCCACCACGCGCCCCCCGCCAAGCGACTCCGCCACCACTGACTGTAACTAGCACAGGTAACTACTGTCCCTCCTGGTCCGACTGCCCACGGGCGGCACGGGGCGCGCGCCGCCGCTGGGCGGGCTGGCCGTGGCGTCGGCGCTGGTGACGCTGGGCCACCACGCGCCCCCCGCCAAGCGACCCCGCCACCACTGACTGTAACTAGCACAGGTAACTACTGTCCCTCCTGGTCCGACTGCCCACGGGCGGCACGGGGCGCGCTGGTGACGCCGGGCCACCACGCGCCCCCCGCCAAGCGACCCCGCCACCACTGACTGTAACTAGCACAGGTAACTACTGTCCCTCCTGGTCCGACTGCCCACGGGCGGCACGGGGCGCGCGCCGCCGCTGGGCGGGCTGGCCGTGGCGTCGGCGCTGGTGACGCTGGGCCACCACGCGCCCCCCGCCAAGCGACCCCGCCACCACTGACTGTAACTAGCACAGGTAACTACTGTCCCTCCTGGTCCGACTGCCCACGGGCGGCACGGGGCGCGCTGGTGACGCCGGGCCACCACGCGCCCCCCGCCAAGCGACCCCGCCACCACTGACTGTAACTAGCACAGGTAACTACTGTCCCTCCTGGTCCGACTGCCCACGGGCGGCACGGGGCGCGCTGGTGACGCCGGGCCACCACGCGCCCCCCGCCAAGCGACCCCGCCACCACTGACTGTAACTAGCACAGGTAACTACTGTCCCTCCTGGTCCGACTGCCCACGGGCGGCACGGGGCGCGCGCCGCCGCTGGGCGGGCTGGCCGTGGCGTCGGCGCTGGTGACGCTGGGCCACCACGCGCCCCCCGCCAAGCGACCCCGCCACCACTGACTGTAACTAGCACAGGTAACAACTGTCCCTCCTGGTCCGACTGCCCACGGGCGGCACGGGGTGCGCTGGTGACGCCGGGCCACCACGCGCCCCCCGCCAAGCGACCCCGCCACCACTGACTGTAACTAGCACAGGTAACTACTGTCCCTCCTGGTCCGACTGCCCACGGGCGGCACGGGGCGCGCTGGTGACGCTGGGCCACCACGCGCCCCCCGCCAAGCGACCCCGCCACCACTGACTGTAACTAGCACAGGTAACAACTGTCCCTCCTGGTCCGACTGCCCACGGGCGGCACGGGGCGCGCTGGTGACGCCGGGCCACCACGCGCCCCCCGCCAAGCGACCCCGCCACCACTGACTGTAACTAGCACAGGTAACTACTGTCCCTCCTGGTCCGACTGCCCACGGGCGGCACGGGGCGCGCTGGTGACGCTGGGCCACCACGCGCCCCCCGCCAAGCGACCCCGCCACCACTGACTGTAACTAGCACAGGTAACTACTGTCCCTCCTGGTCCGACTGCCCACGGGCGGCACGGGGCGCGCTGGTGACGCCGGGCCACCACGCGCCCCCCGCCAAGCGACCCCGCCACCACTGACTGTAACTAGCACAGGTAACTACTGTCCCTCCTGGTCCGACTGCCCACGGGTGGCACGGGGCGCGCTGGTGACGCCGGGCCACCACGCGCCCCCCGCCAAGCGACCCCGCCACCACTGACTGTAACTAGCACAGGTAACTACTGTCCCTCCTGGTCCGACTGCCCACGGGCGGCACGGGGCGCGCTGGTGACGCTGGGCCACCACGCGCCCCCCGCCAAGCGACCCCGCCACCACTGACTGTAACTAGCACAGGTAACTACTGTCCCTCCTGGTCCGACTGCCCACGGGCGGCACGGGGCGCGCTGGTGACGCTGGGCCACCACGCGCCCCCCGCCAAGCGACCCCGCCACCACTGACTGTAACTAGCACAGGTAACTACTGTCCCTCCTGGTCCGACTGCCCACGGGCGGCACGGGGCGCGCTGGTGACGCTGGGCCACCACGCGCCCCCCGCCAAGTGACCCCGCCACCACTGACTGTAACTAGCACAGGTAACTACTGTCCCTCCTGGTCCGACTGCCCACGGGCGGCACGGGGCGCGCTGGTGACGCCGGGCCACCACGCGCCCCCCGCCAAGCGACCCCGCCACCACTGACTGTAACTAGCACAGGTAACTACTGTCCCTCCTGGTCCGACTGCCCACGGGCGGCACGGGGCGCGCTGGTGACGCTGGGCCACCACGCGCCCCCCGCCAAGCGACCCCGCCACCACTGACTGTAACCAGCACAGGTAACTACTGTCCCTCCTGGTCCGACTGCCCACGGGCGGCACGGGGCGCGCTGGTGACGCTGGGCCACCACGCGCCCCCCGCCAAGCGACCCCGCCACCACTGACTGTAACCAGCACAGGTAACTACTGTCCCTCCTGGTCCGACTGCCCACGGGCGACACGGGGCGCGCTGGTGACGCTGGGCCACCACGCGGCCCCCGCCACCGACCCCGCCACCACTGACTGTAACTAGCACAGGTAACTACTGTCCCTCCTGGTCCGACTGCCCACGGGCGGCACAGGTAACTACTACATATATAACAAGAGTTCCCGAAGTGTGCGCCGTAGAAATTAAATAGGGGTGCCGTAGGTCGTGAAGTTATTATTATCAGAAACCACAATTTCGCCAGTCACTTTTTTGCGTTCGCATCGGTAAATCACATAGATAGGTTCCTAAGTACTTTACCGATGATTATGTAGAAAATTTTCACAATCAGAGATCCTGCACGTACAACATGTTTACATGCACAACACCAACTGGATTATTTGCTGTGGAGATCGCCAAGCTCCCCTGTCACACATTTGACTGAATAACTATCGTATTTTTTATTAAATTTATAATACTCAAATTCATATTGTAGATGTATAATTTTGTTCTTATCTAACTAATATCATTTTTGATGAGCGCCGTGACAAAATACTTCATTGGTAACTGGGCTGCGGGCTGAAAAAGATTGGGAACCTCTGATATATACACTGACATAGAACTAAACACAGACTATAGGCGTTTGCCCACAAAGCGTCGTAAGCACCATCAGCTTCAGGGCGTCCTAGACGACCCGGACAACGAGATAACAACTTACCAATTCGACGAGATAACAAATTAAGGTGTTACGAATTTTGAAATGTTGTTAATTGATCAGATTGAGTCCCATAAACAAATTTGATCAACGTTGTTCATATGAAAACATTGGTCAGTGTTGGTTGCATGAACAATATTGACCTGTGTTGGTCACCTGAACAAAATTGATCAGTTGGTCACTGGTTATATACCCATATTGGTTAAGAAATTTTTTATGTTATGTTATAACTGATTTTATATATTATTGTTTCAGATAATGACACCAATGTATATAGACAATGTATGTATGGACTTTGTACATAGACACGTGTAGTGTTTGCTCAAAGTGTAAAATTTTATAAATAATACTCAGTTCTTGTATTTTGTATGACACGTATGTTTGTATGGCGGTGTATGTATGTTCTGTGGAAATACATTTGTATTGAAAGATTTAATAATTAATCTAAAGTTAAAATTGGCTTTTTTAATTATTATTTTACGTGGAAACAAAAGAATTTAGTCAGTTTTATTTTCAATTGTTTGTGGTCGTGGTGTATGCGTAATTTGTAAAATACCGTTTAAAATTTTACGTTTAAAGCATATGAAACTAAAAATATGTTATTAATACATGAATGTGTATAATTATAATGAATTATATACATATATTTATTGCTACAGGATGTACGTACGTCACTAAACAAATAGTCTATTTATAGCCATCATTTTGTTTGTAAAACATGAAAATTAAGGTTATAGGTTATTTAAACAACTCATGACCAACTTTACAAAAATAATATTAAACTAGACAGATTTCATTACTTGGTAAAAAAAAATATACAAGTACATATTATCATCATTCATCATTATCATTCTCCTACCCCTATCCCAATTTATTTGGGGTCCGCGCTACATTTCTTTTTCTTCCATACTCGTCTATTAGACGCCATCTCGACAGTCACCAGTGGATTGTGTGAATGATGATATGGTTAGACAGGTTTCTAACCATATTATCATTCACACAATCCATCCATCGTTCCTTTGGACTTCTTACATATAAATTAATGTATAATGACACACATCATCCCTCCAATCAAATCTAATTAATCCAATATTGATAAAAATTTGTGAATACCAGGTTTTCTATACCGATCATTCGATATGAATCGATTCATATTAGAAATAAGGGACAATGAAAATATGATATTACATTTATTGTTATTGAAACAATAAAGAAATAGATCGATCATACTACAAAAAAGTCGCTGAGTATTAGCAACGACAATATCACGCTGTTATTCTGTCTGTCTATTACACTTTGACGCCCTAAACCCCTGATCCTATATTGATGAAATGCGATAAAAGTTAGTCTATGACCCATAGACTAGCTTTTATCGCATTCGATCTCGAAAAGAACAATTCCAAGCGGATTTTATAAATGATGTTTTATTACTAAGGGCCGATTTTTCAATCGTCAGATAAAAAATATCGGAAGAACATATATTAAATTTGACAGATTTTGTATGGACATTACGTCAAAATAAAATTTCATTCCTCTGATAATTTTTATCTGTGGATTGAAAAATTGGCCCTTAAACTTTTAACGGGCAGAGGGCATATAGAACCCATCATATTTTGAACTCTTTTGGATTGTAATAAAGTCCAACACCAATGATTTTAAAAAATACCTAGAGACCGTTAAGGTGTTAAAAAAAAAAAGTTATTTTGTAGTGAGTTGGTTGCGTGTTGTTATAACCTATGCCCTTGAAGGCGATAGCGTTAAGTAACCTAACCCTTTCACTTCCATATAAATGATGTTGCCAAAATACTCTAATTTGTTACACTTAACGTTTGTGCACTTAGAAGGCTAGTGGTCAGGCTTGATTGAACTTTGTAATACATTGATATGGATTAGGTATATATTAGGATACGACATGACACATTTTTAGCAATCAAAATCTGTAGATCGGGTAAAAGGCTATTGAGGTAAGCGACACAGTGAGTTACATTATGACAGAAGAAAATAAAAAATATATTTAAAACTTTTAAAATATAATAAAAAAAAAATTAGAAAAATATTGAGCCTGTTCAATTTATTTTGTTTTTTAATTAATATCATTAGTTCAAGTTAAAAGTGAAAATTTCAATTTTTGTTTTTTCTCGGACGGACATTCGTATTTAGCGACGAGTCTTTTGCTACTTCACTGGGCATAAAAGCGAGCAGAGCTCCAGCCTTAAAAAATGGTTTAAAAACTACAAACTAAGGAACCTGCGCAAGAGGGCGCCCCCTGTGGGGCTTGACCTCGGCTCAGGGGGTCGCTGGCGATGTGATTGAGGGATTATGACTTTAGAATTTAAAGTTAAGTGCAAAAATGTGTCATGGCGTATTCTATAAAAGGTTCTAAAAGATATTGCTTTAATATTCGGACTGCTTTCTCTAAAATTAACTAATTTCACTATTTTATCTAAAATTAGTGTTGATTCTGCATTTTTTAAATTAAATTATTTTGTAACTACTTTATTGATTGTATAAATGAATTCATCGTTGATGTAAATCGTAAATTTGCATTTAGTATATTTTATTGTGATTATGTACAAAAAATGTATAAGTTGATGTTGGACATGAAATATTGGTTTATTATAGAAAGCTGATACATATCCGTCAGTGGGGATAATATTTCAGAAACTTACTATACTTAACTATATACCCATAATACATCATCATCGTATAACGTCTACGGCTGAACGGACCTCCCACGAAGTTGGTGTATTAACCACGCCTAGCAGGTGGATTGGTGACCGCATTATCATGTACAGCAGTAAACGCTGCTGCCCGTTATCTGGTATACTATTGTCATAGATGATGTTATGCAATCGGGACCATCGGCTTAATGTGCTTTCCGAGGCAAGGAGGGTAGTTCCTCAACCAACCAGACCCGGAGAGAAATCTTTGCCTTTACACAAAGATTTTCTTGTCTACTTTTTGTCAGAAGTTTGTATCAAATCCACGACCGGCGAGATCCTCGTCGTCGTTTGCATCCTGATACGTGGCGTGTGGCGCTTGTATTCTAAATGAAAATAAAATCGTTTCCCCGGAAACACACTCATACAATGCCATATATTTGAATTTAGTGTAGGCGCGCCCCCCCCACTTGCTATGTCTTTCAACTACATAGATGAGGCCTAGTGTTTAGTTCAACAGTGGGGATATCTGATACTCCACTGGTGGTAATGCATCCGTAGATCTTGCTAAAATAAACTGAAATTAAACCGTTAATATACAATTAAAAATAATTGAAAATTAATTGTTAATGAAATATAGTATTGATTACGTACGTAGATATTTATTTTTATTACATCATCTAATAGAAAATCATGTTAAAATAAGGTACTTCTAGAATATTTGCCATCCCATTAACAGTTATAATTTTAAGCGATTAAGTTAGTAAAAGATATAGATAATATGGTATTTTATCTTATACAAAATGGCTGTTTAAAAAAATATGTTTGAATAAAATGCTCGCTTTGCTAGCATTTTATTCAAACGTATTTTTTTTATTATTACATGCACCATACTATCTGTTGTTACAACTAAGGCATAATGTATTTTAGACGTACCTAATAATATGTAATATTGAAAAAAAAAAACAATTCTATTAGTATCCATATAATTATCATACTAAACGCAAATTGACGAACTATGTCTACCGCCTACAGTGAAACAAAACGCAACTTTTTTATATTAATTTTTATCGACTAAGGATACATTCTAATGAATATAAAACCTGGCCGTTTTTTCAAGCCTTTTACATATAATAAGCTTTGCGATTTCGCTTAATAAAATAAGCGGTTTAGGTTTTGTATATATCAGAATGTTTCTACAGTATTTCCCAATTTTATACTCGAAAATTTAAAAACAATATATTGCAAATAATAATTAAGGTGTGGTCATAATCGCTTTAAGCGGCGCGGTGAGCGATAAAAACAAATGAATGAAAACGTTTAGACATGTCTCATTGCCTTTAACACCGAAAGCTTAACTTATCGGTGCTTGGGTAAGGATACATGTTTAACTGACAAACATACGGACATAAAAATTGTGTTATTAATATCTCGCGTCACCCTTTGGGGTTCGGACCCCAAAAAATATTTGACCAACAACACACATTTGGAAATACTGTAATAGTCGAATCATTTATTTATAATTAGTTATTTAAATATTATTTATTTTTTCATTAAGATTAGATATTAAAGCTGGCTGATGGAATGCTTGCAAGATAATAAAAGACAATGTTAATTAGTAGTGAAGTTTCTCGAAGGTTTTTTACTCTAGTTTTGTATTACGTTGATTCAGCGTTTAGGAATCGGACAACGATGTAATTATACGTGTATCATCACATACAGCTAGTGTTGAGGCAAAACTTGGTATTAATATACTGTACTTAAGACTCAAAGTATATTTGCAAAGTTTATTTTCAAAATATTTATGGGACTGTTTCCTAATCCTAAATAAATAATTTATCATCATTTATTCATTTAAGATTTTTTTCAATATTGCGAAGAAGTAAACTCCGCCCGGGCTTTTTCTACGTGTCAACTTTTTGATGGTGTCCTGTCGTGTCCAATATTTTTTGGTAATTTAACTAACGAACCAAATATATTTTTTCGGCATCCCTATTGAAGGAATTTTTTTCGTCTTCCTGCCCTTATCCCATATTACTTGGGGTCGGCGCAAGACGTTTGTTTTTTCCATTCTGTCCTGTCACCCGTCACCCTATCACTAACTCCCTTTTCTTTTATATCACTCTTCACACAATCCATCCATCTTTACTTTGGCCTTTCCTTTCCATCTATCTACATCCATACATCCCTATTGAAGGAAACCGGAAGTTTAAATGTTTTTTTTTATCTTTTTATTTATATTTATAAAGACAATAATTGAAATATTTAATTTTTATTTTATTTCTTGCAATATCATACTTAACTTTTAAATTTAATAAATAATGTAAAGTAAATCTCCAAGGGATGTTTGTTCTTCTTATCAAGTTTTGCCTTTACATTGAATTTAAAGTTAATTTATACGTAAAGTCACTACTACACGTAAATTTAATAATAATATTATGTAAATAAGGGCTTCGATAAGACTACGATAATAATCCATATTTTTCTTACGACTGAACCTTGTAAATTATGTAAAAATTAATGTTTTTTTATTTTGGTTTTGTGTGAGCGCATTTAGTTATGAATGTTGGGCTGGATTTAATGAATTTTTGTAGTTTTTAAAAGTAATCCTCCCACGTCCCCCCACTATAATTCCTGTACGCAGTTCACTAACGAATTCTAGTTATTTTCGTCGGTCATCATTTAATATACTCTCATAATTCAACCTTAAGTGATTGAAATAAGGTTCAAAGTATTTGGTTACTATAGATTCGTAAGATTAAAGAATTTTGGTAGTGTACGTCAGAATCGGCAGAGGCACACACAGAAAAGGTTCTAAACTATTACGCTCAAGGGGATTTTGAAACACCAAAGTATATTGAATCCACCGCAACGAATGTAATAAGAAAGTTTATAAGAGAAATAAAATATTTGACATAATTATCAAAATATAAACTACCATTGATATATTAGTTCACTTTAGTAGTTAATTAAATTAATTTAAAAACAATTTTGTACAAATATTTAACTTTATTTTAAATTCAAAACAGTTTACAGCATCAAGTTTTCCGCTTCCAGTGGTGCCTCACCCTAATTCCCTTTAACCCAGCGCACTAATTTTCTCAATGTACACTTGACCAAGGAGTTAGGTTTACACCTTGCGAAACGCGTATTAAGTCAATATATGAGAGGACTTCACTGTTGTGTGTATTTGTACACAGCAAGCAGCAAAGACTTCACTCATAAAGAATTACCGACTGTCGCACTGATATTGATATATTTATTTACAAATCTAACTCCTTGTTTGAGTGTACATATATTGTACTATATTATATTATCGATTTTGATACATTGATTATGTTGTACAATTATGTAAGTAAGGTTCATACAACTTTTTTTTATAAACATTAGATCTAGCCACAACATTCATACATTTTGTATTATATTTAGATATAAAAGACGTATTATATGAAAATAATTATATTATCCTTTAATGAGCTAACTTTGTATGCGATTAATGAATCCTTTTTATAGTCCCGACAACAATTTATATGCTTTATTTAGTATTAGTTATCAAATTATGGCGATAAAAAAATATCAAGATTGAATTATATAAAAAATAAGATTTATTTTCATTTTTTACTTTTTTATCACATACATTAATTGAATCTTAATAACTTTTGTTAATATATGCATTTTATTTTATATTATGAATATTATGTGAATTGAGGCATATGCATGTATGATTAATGATCTCAACCATATGTAAACGTGAAAAATAAATGTTCAATCTATTCAGTAAAAGAAAAACCAGTGGAAAATTACACGTATTTAATTTATTTTATTTGGTAGCTACGTTTATTGTGGTTTCCGGCTTAGAACTTCCAATGGGTGTTGTACGGGGTAACTAAAGGACAAGACTAACATACACTCGATGGATGGGCAGCATCATCTATCAGTTCATAGATATTCCCATCTTACTGCGATCAAGAATCCGCATGCCAAGCATGGTGATTATGGCAATATCCCTCAAGGTTCACCCTTGTTTGGTATAATAAATTTTTATGTAATGTTACTAATTCGAACAACGTTTAAGAAAATAATCACTTTGTATAATATCAATAAAAATAATTTTCATTTCATCGAATATTTATTTGCGATAACAAAATTTGCGCTATTGATCAAAAAGTATAATGTTCATTAATGGTGGTATAACATGGGTTCACTAACGTTTCACCAAAACTTCATTGAAGAATTTTCATTTTAAAACCAACGTTTCGTAAACTATTTATTTCGAAAACAACTTATTCCGAAAATGGATTATTTTATAAATACTCGTTTTACAAACTTTTCTTTGGCTAACAATTCTTTTTACAAATGTATCAGATTATATTTAATCAATTATAAATTTTTCATTCCTAACTTAACCTAACCGATTGTCGTTTGCCCACAATTCGGTTCTGTCACTTTATGCAAATTAGTGAATTTGAAAATTCGGTGAAATGACATAATTTCAAATAGATAAATAAAATTCTATCAATTAATTATCCGGTCAAATGAATAATTATGCGGTATGACTTTATTGTAACTTAAATTAACCGGAGCTATTTTCGACTAAACGTTGTTATACCAAACAAGGGTGAACCATCCCTCAACGACCCTGGCTTGCCAGCGTCTGTTTAAGAGAAAGCCATGTTTAGCAGTAGACGTCAACGGATTTGGCGATCGCAGTAAGATGGGTGTATCTTTGAACTGGTAAAGCTTGCTGCTGCTTGCTGGTCCATCCATCAGGTGAATGTTCCTTAGTTGCCGCTTACGACAGCCATTGGAAGATAGGGGTGGTCTTTTTAAAGCAAGAACACTTACGTTGAAACATTGAACAGTTATTTTTTAGGTCTATTTTAATTTACAACAATTATAGAAAACGTAAAATGAATTTATATTATGAATAATACAAAAAAACTGCGTAACTTCTTTTTAAAGGGAACGGGAAGGATTAATGGCTGATAACGACAGAGCTGGTCTATCCTGGACTACTTTGTGCTGTTCTAATATCGGTTAAACCAACAATTTATTACAAAAATATCGCTATCAAACTATCAAATTATGTGAACACAACGCTTGCGACTTATAATTCTATCGACAGAACGCCATCTATTGAGTGACAGATACACTAATATTAGTATGGACATAGTTTCGAACTTTGCCCGTGGACAATGGCAGCTACTAAAAAATAAGGTCAAGAGAACATAGTAAAACATACACCGTGACTTTTTAGGATCATTTATCGGAACGTAACAATAGTACATTACGATATTAGTGCGTTATGATGGTTATTAAATGCGAGGCGTAATTGAGCCGAGCATGTTATAACCAATACGCAAGTATATCGTACGACGTTTTTTAACACATTTGCGAGGAAACAGAAAAAAAAATTCACAATACAAGTACAAAGAAAAGAAAATTTGAGACAAATGGCGCGAGGATTATTTTCTGCCGTAGCTGCGTGAAAATGTTGGCAAAGACGTTAGAGCATGCAGCCAAGTTTTTAGATTACCGAATAAACAGATTTTTTTTATTTTAAATAAACTGAATCTGTGAATGCACACTGTTGCTTTCCCGCCATTTTAACAGCGCGCTAGCGCTGCCTACTGACTGGCGCCGCGCGGCGATTAGTTCGAAATTTGAATAGCAACAGCGCGCGAAATGGCAAATAATACTGTTATGGAATTTGTATGGACTATAACTTAACTATTTGCTTTGGTAACACACGCGTTTTTATGACCCGCTTTACATATTTAAAACCGGTGGAATTACATCAGCTTTACGAGCAACGGTATTAAAACAAAAGTTTCCCTCAAGGCAATGATAAAATATACTTGGAATAATGAGTTCTAGTCCCTTACCATACAAAATAATTTAGGTTGTACGAACGGACGACTTGACAACTTGCGAAGCGTAGCAGTATTTGGCTCGCTTTAAATCTCGGAGGTCGTGGGTTCGATCCCCACGCCGGACAGAAAATCTTAGAAGAAATTCTAAGATTTCTTTCCGGGTCTGCTTGGTTGAGGGACTACCCTTCGTGCCTCGGAAAGCACGTTGAGCGGCTGGTCCTGATTATTATCACATCATCTAGTCTAACATCTGTAGTCCCTCAACCTACCAGACCCGGAAATAAATCTTAGAAGTTACACAAAGATTTCCTGTCCGGCATGGTTGAACCCACGACCTCCAAGATTTAAAGCAAGCCAAATACCGCTACGGTGCGGAGGTTGTTTGTTGTCAGGTGTCACTTTGATTATTTCTTTTACCATAGCAATAAAGACCACGGCAGTGAGAAACTACTCAAGTGAATAATTAAAGCCAAGTAATTTTCTAGCATACCACTGTTACTCACAAAGGGTGTAATGTTATGGTATAAGGAAAATCATTTAAGGCGCAACGTTCGCACTTTAAGTATTTATCGATGAGTATGTCGGAATATGGCATATTTAACTGTTATACTAAAATATTTGTTTTTTTTGCGAATATAAAAAACAACAACGGGTCTATTGTTAAAAAGCCGTTTAATTCGTATTAACAATAGACCCGTTGAATCGAAATTTTATACTTTAATCATTTTATTGAAATTCCTTGGTCTACTGAGCATCAATACAATGATAAAAATATATAATTTAGATTTCAGATATTTACAAGGCTTTTTCTATGTTTTTGACCTAATGAAGACTGTACATAGGTCTGTTATTGCCACTTACTTTCGCAAAATAAATAATCTTTAAATATATCAGATAAGAAATTCCCCTTTCCGACAATTTCTCCGTTAAATATTAGAAGTGCGAACATTGCGCCTTAATATTGCAAGTTTAACTTACTACTACACCTAATGTTAGTCCTCTTTTAAAACAATGCTTGCTATCCCGTTCCCACTTAATACACAATTTATAAATGTATTGTATTTTAGTTAACCTGTCATTGGTATTTGGTGGGGCCCACTTTAATAAAATCACTCTTTAAACAGTTAAAGTAGCTATAACATATTGGACTCTATTGCAAAGGCATAGAGTCTAAATTTATTTGAATTATGTTTGCAAGAGTAATACTAATAAAAGTTGGAAATTTTCTACAGAATTTTACAATGGTTTTCTAGGTTCTTATGTACGAGTGTACTAGGCTAGTGTGACGCAACCGTGCCTGAAAACAAACTCATATAAATATATGTCGGCGGCTGCACTCCAGGAACGACAAGCTAACTTGAAGTGTTCCAAGGGTTGCAGCCGCGTCGCTGTCACCGTATTAATGCAGCCTACTCTTATGGGCTGTATATTTAAAATTCATTGCTTTTGTACTTTATTACAAGCCAATAGAGTTCAAAATATGATAATATTGATACTTATTTTTTTTATGTCGACCCCACTAATTTCTTATGGAAGTTCTGTTAAAGATTGTTAAGGTCTAAGTGTTGAATCTGACCCTATATGCGCTGTAGTTATGAAATGGATGCCATATAGTAAAATTAGTTTTATGATTCATATCTCAACTCTGGTATGGTCAGCAAGAAAATCAAACTTTTTTTTAGCAACTATTTTTGTTTTAGCTAGGAAATATATTGACAGAGGTTGACTATATAAATCTTTAATACTGCAATGAAATGTTGAACATAACTTAAAAATATCTGAAATTCGTTTCATTGCTAAAATGTTGTGTTAACTAGACATTTTTGCAGTAGAACGTATCCCAGATTTTCTTTTGTGGTGTGGCTCTGTTGTATTCAAAGAGCAAATACTATAAGCAGCTTTATTTTTTAAGAAGTTCAACGTTTACGTGTGTAAACGATCAAAATATTATTTTTTTATGATTTTGTTTGCTGACCATACCGCCCTCATCCATACTAAGTCAGTGTACCAACATATAACATTGTTTATATATAACTATATTTATATAAGCGATATATTGATAGCTGTTAAGAGATGTAAATATAATTGAATATAAATTATTATTATTGTAATTCAAAATAAAATTATCGATCTGTATTCTTCTTGTTTTATTCAATCATTTCAGGTTAAATTGTTGCTAGAAGTAGTAGCTACATCTCATCATCAGCCCGTATAACGTCGAGTGCTAAACATGGGCCTCCTCCCGAAGGAGGGTATTTGCATAGTCAACTCGCTTGGCAGGCCGATTGGTGACCGCAGTATTGGTGTACCACACAAGGAAACGCTGCTGCCCATTCCGTTATATACGATTATTAAGATGTTATAACAATCGGGACCAACGGCTTAACGTGCTTTCCGATGCACGGAGGGTAGTCCCTCAACCAATCAGACCCGGAAAGAAATCGAATAGAATTTACACAAAGATTTTCTATCCGGGATCTATCGTGGGGATCGAACCCACGACCTCCGAGATTTAAAGCGAGCCAAATAACTCAAACTCACATATTTTATTGCATTCCATGTGTAGGTACATAAGGTGTTACAGATAATATATCAATTATTTAGATCTAACATGGACCCTGTCGGGCACAGCAAAAATGGAAGATAAGTAGGACCAGCCATTGTCATCATTAACATTTTTAAATACTATTTTATTAATCTTTATTAACTAAGAAACTAGTTTTTTTTAGATATATTTAGTATATTCTATTTTTAGATATGTATTATTTATATCTTTATATATATAATTCTTCTGTGAGTGTGTATGTCACTGAACTTCTCTCAAACGACTGGACCGATTTTGATGAAATTTTTTGTGTGTGTTCAAGGGGATCTGGGAATGGTTTAGATTCACAATTTTGTCCGCTGGACAATGTTTTTTTAATTAATTTTTAATTTATTAGTAGTTGCCTGAAAACCCCTTAAAACAGCCTTTTTCTTTTTCCCATACAAACGTTTTCTAACTAAAATGTAGAGTCAATTTGAGCTTTATTTTTTTGCTAAGATTTTTTAGGGTAGGTGTAGGGTAGGGGTAGTGTAGGGTAGGGGTAGTGTAGGGTAGGGGTAGTGTAGGGTAGGGGTAGTGTAGGGTGGGGGTAGTGTAGGGTAGGGGTAGGAGTACCGCATAAACGAAGTCTCTACGGCCCAGTTTATTTTATACAAATGTTTAGGTCTTTTATGTATCGATTGAGGCAGTACGAAGTCTGCCGGGTCAGCTAGTATATATATATATATATATATACAGGGTGAAATTTTAATCACCAGCCAAATTTTGATATGTTAATCTTTAGTAAAAATCATTGAATACGTGTTTTTTCATTTAGTATCACTCAATACAAAAATATTGAGAAATCACGTCACAAAGGCCCGCGAAGGGGTGCGCGTGGCCGACTAGATCATAGGTAGTGCCGCTCAGGGGTAGTGGGGGCGGGGGTAACGACGTGCGCTCTCATTGATGTTCGCGCGGCACGTAGTATTATTAACATTTTACTTGGTGACCACGCAGAGCGGATAATTCCTTCGAGTAAATTATAAATTATGAAAATTTTAGGTATCGTTTTTTTTTCAAAATTGGTGTTAGTGAATGATACCTAATGCCTAGAAAAAATTTGGCTGGTGACTAACATTTCACCCTGTATATATTATATATATATAGATATACCCATTCGGCAAATGTTGATCAGACGGGTTGTAGCATCTGTTAATTGTTGATCAGTTAGCAATTGTTGATCAAAACAGCTTTTGTTGATTTGATCAACAATTGCTGACCCTCTAGCGACACAAATAAGAACTATTCATTGCATTATTTATACAAATCCGCTCCATCTATTGTTGATCTGATTCAAATGGACCAATCAGAGGTAACCTTTGCCATGATTGGTTGGTTTTGTTATGCGCTGTTGCCACTTCGCTTCGCAATCTATACGCTATGATGAAAGCAAGACAGTGTTAAGTTAGGGCATGTAGAATAGGACTTAGGAGCTTGGTTCTCCATAAGATTCGACCTGTAATCAAATCTTGCAAGTTAAATATGACACACTTTCCGGTTTCCGATTGAGTAAAAATTTTACACGCATAATATGTAAATCGCGTGACATTGCAATATTATGATGACATGGAGCTGATCTAATGATGGAGCTGGAAGGTGGCCATAGGAACTCCGTTATAATACGACATAACCCTATCGAGTTTGGGCTCGTATGATTCGTCTCGATGAGTACTTTTTTTTGTAGATGGTATCCAGGGTCTGATGATGGAGCTGGAAGGTGTCCATAAGAAGTCCGTAATAAAACGACACAATCCCATCGAGTTTGGGCTCGTTTGATTAGTCTTGACGAGTACTTTGGTCCTAAATGGTATCCATGGTCTGATGATGGAGCTGGAAGGTGGCCATAGAAAGTCCGTAATAAAACGACACAATCCCATCGAGTTTAGACTCGTTTGATTAGTCTTGACGAGTACTTTGGTCCTAAATGGTATCCAGGGTCTGATGATGGAGCTGGAAGGTGACCATAGGAAGCCCGTAATAAAACGACACAACCCCATCGAGTTTGGGCTCGTTTGATTAGTCTTGACGAGTACTTTCATCCTAGATAATATCCATATGCAACTCTGTCAGATTTAATAAAATAAGTTCGTTCCATTTGTTATGACTGAATGTAAATTATATTTGATTAGATGGATGACCCAATGCCAAGGTGAGCACGTGCTGAAAGCTGAATGGTATGAGGGTGTATAAACATGTCATAATATCACTAATGTTGCGCCTCAGGGTACCAGGGCGAACCCTGTTGTAGCCCTCTTCCCCCTACAATTGACCTCTGGGGGGAAAATAAAATAAAAATCATTTTTATTTACGTAAACCTATTACAGGCACTTGCAAATAGTCACAACAATAATTTATTATTAATCTATGTACAATTTTAACATTTATAAATGAGCATATTAAGCAGGTATTTTAGTAATTGTTTTTAATCATTTTAGTCTTAACTTTATTATTTTACTATATTGTGTCCAATAGCTTGTTCTGTCTTTATTAAGAACAATTGTCATTATTTGGGCGGACCATGAGTATATAACGACGGAAGCGCTTTAATGCTACCACCGGATCCAATAAGCCCCAACTGAGAAGATCCGGCGAAACAAACTCAGTGGGTTATTTTACTGCCGGTTTTAACACGACCCACATGAGACGGTCCGGCGAAACATACTCAAAAGGGTAGAGCGTAGGTTTTGGTCCAGTTACTTTTTTTATTTATTTGGCATACACATTATTTTCCCGAACGTTTGTCTTTATAATATTTGATTATCTAATAATGTTTTTATACTAATAAAAGAAGCTAATTTGAGACAGAACTAGCGGTCTATTAATATCACTCATTAGGCCGATTACAGATAGTTCACAGAACATCACACTATTTTACTTAGATACAGGGTCTCTAGGAAGTGTTACGCAGGATGGTTCATGAGATCTAACATCTTTATCCTCAATATAGTCCTTAACGCTATAGTAACCTTTAGATACAAGGACACGTTTAATATATGTTTTAAAAGTTGTATCAGGCAAATCAGTAACACGACTAAGGAGTTTGTTATAAAACCTAATACCATTTCCTACTACTACGCCGTAGTAAATCCCGAATCATAAACACTAAAAAGTAAAGAAATAAAATGATTTTTTTATCTCATCTAGCGTCTATCTTTTCTTTCGCTTGCGATGTTGCCGCTCCGCAGCATTGGTGTATATTTCCGCGGCATTTGTTGATCTCCCAACGTTTATATTGATCAACAAAGTCACACAAAGTGTAAAATAAATGGCGGTTATAAAATCAACAATTGCCGTGTGAGTTGGTGACGAGATAGAGTGTTTGCGGCGTAGTTAGGCACTGGGTCGCAATGAGGGGAATTCTTATATTCGAAGTATGACACGATATTATCAAAATTATCTAAGCTACAAGCCTCTAAAGGTGGATTAACATTTAATGCATATTTCGGCCTGATCAACATTTGCCGTAAAGCGGACAATATATATATATATATATATATATATATATATATATTAACTTTGAATTGTTTGATCATTGAAGTATTCATTTATAGAGTAATAACATTTATTTAATAGGAAATTTAATACCGCTACGCTACGCTACAGAGGTACATCAACATATACCTATATGTATTTTAAGACAACTCTCTTACTAAAAACATGTTTAATTATAAGTAAGAAATTGTTTGATTGCAATAGCGTAATATAACTTTTCTTTTTTTTTCTTACACTTACAAAGGTAAAAGCAAGGTAAAGAATATTTAATAAATAAAAAATAAATCAATCAAATTATATAATATTAAAAAATCTCACTGCTTTGATAGCATTTTTAGTCTAAAAACTTTCTAAAGGTTAAACAAGGACCTATATAATAAAAAAGTATGTGGTCGTCGAGTTCTGGAGGCTTTTTTTCGGAAGAACTTACGTAGTTAGGCACGCGGCTTTTGCTACTTCACCGGGCATAAATGCGAGCAGAGCTTCAGCCTTAATAAATTTTTAAAACACTACAAACTAAGCAACCTGCGCAAGAGGGCACCGCCTGTGGGTCTTGGACCTCGGCTCAGGGCGGTTGCTGGCGATGAGATAGAGGGATCTTTTAGTATTTTGGGAGTTTTGTGTAACTGTCGCACTACTTTCAGTTCGCGGGCCTCTCGGACTTCGGGTCTACGAGGGCATCGAGGCTAATCACGTAACGATATTATTATGACTTTAATAAAATGGCTACTCAGCGTTTAAAAAGCATGCAAAAAAAATAATTGGTATGTCAATTTATTTGCAGTAGCAGTATAATTATTGGGTGCGTTCCACTAAGCGTTCACAACGATCACGCTCACGACCGCAGTTTTTCCCGTTCCACTTGCTTGTGAGCGTTACTGTCGTAAACTCAAGTGGAATGGATTATAGAGAGTTATGAGCGTGGAGGTAAATAATACAAACGGCGAGTTTATGAAAAGATTTAAGAGGTTAGGTTATAATCTGTAAGCCTTGAAAATAAACAATTAATTATTGTTTGGATCAATTTATATTGAAAATAATTATAATTATTTTTTTATATTTAATATTAGTGGTGTATTTAATTAATTTACGTTTACGCTGCAGAAACATTCACTTCTACTAAAATATCTCTTTCCGCATGAAATGACGGAAGCTTAACGGTCGCCATTATTGATGCTTTGAGTTTTGAAAACGCCGCTCATTTTCTCAACGATCACTTCGACCCACCTTTTTAGATGGGTCATCGTGAGCCTCGCGTGAGCGTAAGTCATGACGTCATAAGTGACGCTTTCGCCGCGACCGCAACGACGGCGGTCGTTATGTGGAACGACTAAAGAAGCATTTTGATCGTTGTGGGCGCTTAGTTAGCCTCCGGAGTTCGCTAATCCATAGACATAGAATTTTGACACCACAACTACATCCTATCTTTATGCGAAGAATTTATGCAATAAATACTTTTCTATTTTCTATCATTATTTACATATGTAGTTGTCAATTTGACAACTTTTGTAAGAATTGTAAACAACCGCGCGGTCTACCGTATTATATTTATTTTGATAAATTTAATTTATTATCTTTTTTAGTTGTTTTGCTGGTTTTTTATACAAAATATGCTTTAGCAGTTGTAAGTAAATTTATTTCAAAGTGAAATTTATCGTAAGTAATAAAAATCTCAATATATCACACGTTACAATTTTATTAAACTGTTATTTTCGTTTAGTCTATATATTAATTTAGTTTATCCCGTCGAGAATAAAATTGCAGTAAGCATACCTACGTTTTATCTAAATGGCAAGTGGCTAGAAAACATTAATAGTATCTATTCAAGCCTTATTTTCGCTGGAAGATCATAACGCAATAATGACATGATAATTTAGCTGTAGCGTCGTTATTGCTAGACTAGCTTTCCGCGCGCGGTTTCACCCGCGTAATCACTCCCGTATAAACTTTATAATAAAATATAGACTTCCTCGATAAATGGGCTATCTAACATTGAAAGAATTTTTCACATCGGACCAGTAGTTGTTGAGATTAGCGCGTTCCAACAAACAAACTCTTCAGCTTTATCTATTATGGCAAATAACTCATTATTAAGTACCAATTCCTTGCGTTTTTATACTCGTGATAATTTCTCAACGAAATGTCCGATTGGAATAAAACAAAAAATATTTTACTTCTACATAAATACCGTTGATAACATAATGCTTAATTTGGATAAGGAATAATATTACGATATACATTTAACGTAGTTTCTTTCTTCAGACGATTGAATATTTTTTTATGAACATAAAAGCGGTTATTGTGACTAAACTATGATAGTTAGATATATGCTCCCGCGGACTTTTTTGTAGATCTTAATAAGACCTACAAACCCGTACTACATCATTTTGTTCTATTGTCAATAGTTTTTGGAGCGCACGCATAAATAGGTTTTCGCTTTTACACCTTGGCAATCGCAATTTTCTTACGGATCCCTAACTTTTTGAAAATAAAATATAGCCTATAACCTTCCTCGATAAATGGACTATACAACACTCAAAGAATTTTTGAAATCGGACCATTAGTTCCTGAGATTAGCGCGTTTAAACAAACAAACTCTGCAGCTTTATAATATTAGTATAGATCAGTAGGTACCAATTGCAGCAATTGGTTCCTTTACAGAAAATTAAGATCTTGAACGGGTAGGTTCGTTTCGTGGTATAACGGGCGGCTAGTGCTCATAACATGTACACCTACTACCTATATATGTATATACCTAAACTATATATGTACATATATAGAATCTAATAGAAAGAAAGAAAAACATTTAATGAACACACAAAACGAATACAAAATAGTATAATTACAGACATTAAAAAAATAAAAAATAAGTACATAGGTAAGGTAAGTAGACAACACTTGAGGCTCGGACGCCATACAAATAAAACACAAAACATGGATTAAATAAGAAGGAAAAAAATACAATAATACACAATAAACAAAAACAACAGTAGGCAGCGAGGTGCGGGGCGGGGCGCGAACGAGACTTATTATACCATCGCATAATAATATGATTACAATATCGCATCAGAACGCGGACCGCTCGACGCTATACAATGTATATACCTATGTTTGAATTGGCTGCGAACCTATATTGCGCGATATAGGTTAGTTGTTCTTGTAGATCCTAGATGGCGTTGCTTGTCTACTATTGTTATTTGTGCTTCTAGTGTAGATGTCGCTATATGTAGAACCAGCCCGCTTGATTTAAAATCGTTAAATTTAACTTCCAGACACATAATATAATATAATGAACGAGTTTTTACTCCTATTGATCTGGTGGGTTCTGCCATCGTACTGCGACGAAGAGCCTCAATACTGCGCCATGAGATATAGGAGACTGTGTCAAGGAAAGGGCCGTCATGTCGGCTGCCAGTTTCCAGATGTTAGTACGTAGATTTACGTTTTCATTTAAACATTATTAGCAGAGCTTTTGGACACTACTAGTATTCTTGATAACCCCTCGTACTAAGCTGAAATGCTTGTGTTTACGAGTGGGTTCACGTCGGTAGTGCAATGGGTGGGGATAGGATAGGATCGCAAGTCCGACGCCCTAGCCTTAGCGTAAGTACTAAAGCGTACTATGGCCGCTTTAGCAATTTATTAATTACTCAGTGGTTGCAGTAGTCGCCTCTGAGGCCTGGTGTTCCAGGTTCGATTCCCACCTGCGACTCCTATTTGATTGAACTAGGCATAGTTGTTCGACAGTTCTTGTGTGCTTTGCATCCGTGAATGCCAACTGTTGGGGATACGGGGAACTATTTAAATTATAACCTATTCTATTTTCAGTCTGGACCTGGACCTTCTTGTGAACATTATACTGAAATCAAATTCACTAACGACTTAAAACACTTTATAACACACTACTTGAACAGGTGATTAATTTCAACCGTACGTCGCTGTTACCTATTGCTAAGCGATAGCTTTTTCTATTCAACAGCCCGTTTTTCCAATTTCGTCAACGATTGAACATGGGTCTCCTCTTGCCAAGGTCTGTCGACCTTGGCAACCTAGGGTCGAACAATATTGCCATTATAACCACAGTAAGTAATCGCAGTAAGTAAGTTTGAACTGATAGATGGTGCTGCCTATCAATTAGGTGTCTCCTTTAGTCTCTAACGACACCCATGGGATGATATGGAGTGGTCTATTCTTAGCCGGAAACCACACGGCTAGCTAAAAATTACTAAATTATTAATGACTATGTACAGGAAAAGTTGGTGGTGTTTCTCCACAGAAAAGAAAGATCTTCTTTGCAGGGCGAGGTGGTATGCCCGGCCACCGGTTGTTACTGTTCACAACTTTTATATGTTCCAATTGGCTTGAGAACTTGCATTGCGCGATACAGGTTAGGTGAGATGCTAGGTGCTAGATGGCGTTGCTTGTCTACTAGTAGTTTTTGTGCGGCTACTATAGATGTCGCTACAACTAGTTAGTTAATTATGGCAACGGTTCCCTATCCATTTGCATAAAATTTTAAGACCTAATATAATTTACCATAATTTTGTTTGGCATAATTATATTTTCGCATAATATAATTACGCATAACAGCTTACGCATAATTTTTTTAAACATAATTTGATTAAGCATAATAATGATTAAGCATAATATTCTAAAGCATAAATTTATTATGCTTTAGAATAACCCACTCGCCGGCCGCTGCCGCGGCACCGCTCGCTTCGCTCGCTCGGCTCGTGCGTTGTATGGCCGCAGTTCTAACCTAACCTAACCGAAGGCCTACCCTAACCTAACCGAAGGCCTACTAACGTTATGCGTATCAAATTTATGCCTAAACAAATTAGTCTTTAAGATGATTATGCCAACATAAAACGTATGCCTAAAAAAATTATGCCGAAGTATTATTATGCCAAAACAAATTGTGCCAAAATCGTTATGCCGAAGTATATTAGGACAAAGAACATTATGCGAAAAGAAGGGATCCCTATGGCAACATCTCATTCTTTGTTTTTTTTTCGGCCGGACATAATAATATGTATTTAGCCACGAATGTTTTACTACTGCAACGGGCACAAAAGCGAGCAGAGCTCCAGCCTAATGATTTTGGCAATATCCCTCAACGACCCCGACTGGCCAAGGTCTGTTAAGAGGTGGCCCATGTTCACCAGTGGACGTATCGGTCTGTTGAACTGAAGTGAATAATACATTAAATAAGTAATGATTTAGTGAATTTGCAACGTTATGGTCGGCAGACGTCGTCAACGGATCGCAGCGGGGAACGAGAGAGTGCGAGGCGGTGTACACCTACCGAAGCCACAAGTCATGATGTTAGTTGTAAGTTTTATATTACAGTTCATAGGTAGATAACTCAAAATTGTAATTTTTATTCGCTACTTACATCCCCGTGCTTTGTTTTTTCTGATGAACATACGTAGTTAGCCACAAAGCTTTTGCTACTTCACCTGGCTAAAAGGCGTGCAGAGCTCCAGCCTTATTGAATGTTTTAATTACTACAAACTAAGCAATCTACGAATGAAGGCGTCCCCTGTGGGACTTGGGCCTCGACTCAGGGCAGTTACTGGCGGGGGGATTGAGGAATGATGAATTAAGATCTCTAAGGGATTTTTTGCCACTATCGCACTACTTTACAATTCATGGGAAAATCTCACGAATTTGAGGACTTCAGGTTTACTAGGGCATCGGTAGTTTGCAAAGTATGGGTCGGAAAGGCTAGGCGAGACGCGTCGCGTTCGCGGGCATTTCTTCCCCGGCGGCGGGTCGGATAGAGTGATCTCTGTGTAGGGCTCCACATTAGGGGGGGACCCTCTGAACAATAAAATAGTTTTTTTTTAAATTGTATTATGAAGTTTCGGAAGTAGGTAATACTGATGGCAAATCGTCCGCCATTCATGTCGTTCCGTCGCCATTATAGACTTAATGTCCTGACAGTAGATTGATTTAACGTGTTTTTAGGAATGGGATCGAGAACTGTCTCGTCTGGCGCAGCGACTCGCTGACCAGTGTCATTTTGTACACGACGATTGTAGAGCTACAGGTATTATCATTTTATGACTTTTTTTTTAGTAGATAAGGTACCTACTGACAAATCTACTGAAATAATTAATCTGTGTCTAGAAGTCAATCCTACTAATATTATAAGCGCGATAGTTTGCATGGATACAAACAACTATCGGACTGATTTTGCAGACATTTTGCACAGGCATCGTCTATGGATATTTGTAACTCTTTCAATCAACAACAACTGGACTTCTCCTACAGACTACTACTAGGCATAGTTACCAAGCGTAGCTTGTGTACTTGTATTACTAAATGCTTTAAAATATAGATAGACATGTTAATTGTAAACGATTTCCATCGGTATAAAATGGTTTTAGGCTAATGCCTGAGCCGACGCGACGGCTTAATTATCATCATCATTATCAGCTAGATTAAGCTAAACATAATCTGTTGAACATAAGCCCTCCTCGATCGGGATTGATGACTACAGTATTCTGTACAGTATAAAGTAATTAACACAGATAAACAATGCTGTCCGTTACCGTTGGTTAACGATTGTCATAGATGGATTTACGTGCTTTCCAAGAACCGGAAATAAATCTTTTGGAGGTTGTCACGGCTTTATCAACATCATCATCAGCCCGTATAATGTCCACTGCTGAACCAGGGCCTCCTCGCGAGGGAGGGTATTTGCCATAGTCATCACGCTTGGCAGGCGGGATGGTGACCGCAGAATTATGTTGTAACACACAAGGGAACGCTGCTGCCCGTTCCCTGATATACGCTTGTTATTGATGATGTTATAACAATCGGGACGTTGGTCCCTCCGTGCCGGAAATTGGGCTTAACGCGCTTTCCGCCGGGGAGGGAAGTCCCTCAACCAGCCAGACCCGGAAAGAAATCTTAGAATTTACACAAAGATTTTCTGTCCTGCGTGGGGATCGAAGTTTAAAGCTATTTAAAGCGAGTCAAATACCGCTACGCTACGGAGGTTGTATAATAATTATATGATTTTCCTTAGTCCACTACCCATACGCGGGTCAGACGGTGGGTGAGGTCCGGTGGCGACGTTCAAGCGACTCTGATGAGCTAAGCGCTCAGCGAGCGATCAGACGCGTGCTGGACGCCTGGTGGGGCGAGCGACGGAGAGTGCAGGTTCAGCAGTTGACTGAACCATTTCGATTGACTTCGAGGTATTAGTTATCATCACCCATCCGCCGGCCTATATACACTTGGCACACAGTCGGTTTTTTCTATATCGAGATTTTAACACAATTTGAAATCTCCTTTGTGTATAAATTCACTTTTCTTGAAAATCTAAATACCTGCCTTTGAGGCTTGAGGAGTCTAATACACTTTATTTATTTATTTATTTATTTATTTATTGAGGCACATCAACAACATAAACACATACATTGATAAATAGGTATTACATATACAAAAAAATAGGGCTAGGTGTTTACATCTATTACAGATATGCACAACATTTGTTATATAAATATTGAACAACAGCTTAAAAGTTAAATAGGTATTTTATAATTAAATTTGACAAATTGTATTGCATGCATAGTCACTTTCTAACTAAATAATTAATACACTTATACTATAGTGTAATATTGCGAAATTTATAAGGAAGTTTTAGCTAAGAATAGGACCCCAGGAAACCCCATTTTGGCCCAACATGTCACACAATCAACACCTCGTTTACTTCCACTGTTGAAGATGGGACTCCTCTTGGGATCGTTGACAAAATCACCACGCTTGGCAGGCTTGAGCTGAGATGCTGCCCACCCATCAGCCGATATCTCATAGCCTCTTACGAAACCCAAGGGAAGAATCGTAAGTAAATCGTTTGCAGCAATGACCAACTTTTTAATTTTTCCTGGCATAGGAAATCTGCCAACATTCCAGTAACTGGAACTCGACTGCCCAAAAGCTAAAACCACTAGGACGAGATTCAACAAGTGGTTGAAACTGACCATTTTTAAATTATAGAGGTGCGATATGGGGTCACTTCTCTCAACTAGCAGTATGGAACCTCCAAGCTGTTGGGTGTGGGGCAGTTCGCCACGGAGCACATCATCATCGTCTGCTTCTCGTGTGCGACTTCTCTCACACCAACATGCTGGGTCAGAGGACGTTGGTACCTGGGGGCCTGGCTGCTTGTCCGATACATACGGCCAGGAGACTTAGGAGTGCATTCCCATTGTTGTGTGGCCCGGTGAGTTAATATTCAAGGTATCTTCCTATTGTTTATTTAAAAGATTTAGGTCCCAGAAACAACTGTTGTAACCACTGAATCGCCAACGCAGTTTAATTAGGAACCAGCAGAAGAGTCTAATATCAAGTAGATTTGACTACGTGCGATTCTTGAGGATGGAGTTCAAATGGCCAAGTTGTCTCAATTGGTAAAAAAACAATCTTTCAGTGCCCTGGGCTCCCAAGAGGTTAAAGATTTATCATGACAGCTACTAACTGCATCTTGTAATATATTTAATTGCTTTTTGTCTATTTATAATAACCATTTCTAGGTTCAACACTCCGGCCTCTCTGACCTGGACAACTTGGAGCCCGAAGATAATTACGAGGACGAAGGAAGTCAAGAGTCTGAAACAGAGGATATAGACCAAGCAGAGGTTCCCACTTGGCGGAAGAGGATAGAGTACAGTACGTCTAAAGATCATGAGGATTATGAAGATAAGTTTATATTGTCACGTGAAAGACAGGAGAACGAAGAAGGTGAACCAGATATGGTGGCTTTAAGAGGTATGATTACAAGAAATTTTTGTATAAGGTTTTGCTTTAAAACTTCTGCGTACGAACGAAAATTTGGTTCATTTGTCGCCGCTGAGCGTGGCAAGTTCCATAGTTGATATATAGCCTATTTCGATAAATGGGCTATCTAACACTGAAAGAATATAGGCTATATTTAATTATGAAGCTGTCACGGGAACTGCAAGAAGTGCAGAATGCGTTTTTTTATTATTTCGACCACTAGGCGACCACTAGTCTTTTTAACTAAGTAACTATTTATTTAAATTTTTTTCAGACTCGGTTCCTCGTAAATCAATTGAACAATTAGATAAAGATGATGTAGTGACGAGGCAGAACGTTGTATACAAAGATGGCGTCCGCGACGGTATTCAATATCAAAAGGAACCTATTCACATTTACAAAAAGTGGCGGTAAGTCAAAATCATGTATTTACATTTTCATTGCCCTAAAAGAGGAATTGACCATGTCACCGCGCTCGGCGGGCGTATGTCGGTGGGTGACAAGTATATTTAAATATATTGAAATTTAATAATTAAATAATGTATGATTAAATCTATTCTAATATATAAAATGGATAGTTTGTTTGTTTACTTAAACGCGCTGAATCTAGGAAATACTGGGCCGATTTGAAAAATGATTTGTGATTGCAGGCAGAACCTAATACTTAGTTACCTTAAAATCTTTCTTTATTTCTAGCCAAGGTAATTTGAAATCAAATGACATCCCTTCAAAAGTCATCCCTCTCCCCATTGACTCTGAGGAAGATTTTGAACCTGTATTTTATAAACAACCAAAATCCCGGCTCAAAGTAACGAAGCTACGGCTCGAAGGACCATACGAGGACCAAGAAATATCTAAATATATTCACTATCGGCCAACAGTATCAAGAGAGGTATGTACGGAATCTCGGAGGTCGTGGGTTTGATCCCCACGCCGTGTAAATTCTAAAGATTTATTTCCGTGTCTGGTTGGTTGAGGTTCCTCCGTGCCTTGGAAAGCACGTTAAGCCGTTGGTCCCGATTGTTATAATGTCGTCTATAATAATCGTATATCAAGGAACGGGCAGCAGCGTTTCCATGTGTGGTACAACATAATACTACGGTCAACAACCCGCCTGCCAAGCGTGGTGACTATGGCTAATACCCTCCCCCGGGAGGAGGCCCATGTTCAGCAGTATTTTTATTTAGTTATAGCAGAGACTATATAATATATAGACTGACAAAGCGGAACAAAAAACGTAACTCGATTTTAGGGACCATGGATGCTAACAGCTGATGTCGCCCGTAGTAGCGTTCAAGCGATAATATGGTCATTTGTCGAAGTTTTTTTTTTTGTAGTTAGCCAGGAGGCTTTTGCTACTTCACCGGGCATAAAGGCGAGCAGAGCTCCAGCCTAGATAAATGGTTTAAACACTACAAACTAAGCAACCTGCGCAAGAAGGCGTCCCCTGTGGGACTTGGACCTCGGCTCAGAGCGGTCGCTGACGGGTAGATTGAGGGATTATGGCTTTTAGTTTATTTAGGGGAGTTTTGTGCAACTGTCGCTCTACTTTACAGTTCGCGGGCCTCTCGGACTTCGGGTCTACGAGGGCATCGGAAGGTTCTTAGCAAACTAAGGGTCGGGAGGGCGATGGGGGACGCGTCGCGTTCGCGGGCGCACTCTTCTCCGGCGGGTCGGATAGAGTGGTTTCCGTGTAGTGGTGCTAGTTTCTTGCAGTCTCTGTACTGCTAGTTGGTAAGTTGTGATCTCGTCGCCGGGTCGTCTAGGACGCCCCGAGGCTTGTACTTAGTCGGATGCTGCAACAACCAACGGGTTTGGATGTTGAGCCGCGGATTCAAAGAAGCGTTCCGACGCCTCTTTCATCCACTGCTTGATGGAAGGCAGTTGGAGATCAGAATGCAGGTTGCGATTACGAATGAACCACGGTGCCCCGGTGGCACGTCGAGTGAATCTACTTTGGACAGTTTGTTAGCGGTACAAATTGCTAGACGCTGTATGAGCGAATACAGTGCTCGCGTACGTCATAATCGGCCGTATACACGTGGTATAAATCCTAACCTTGTTATCAAGTGATAGTTTACTGCGTGAATTTAAGAGACAGTGTAGTCGACTGAGCGTAAGTGAAGCCCGTGCACGAATGGTTTCTACATGCGCTCTGAAGTTTAGCTTACGGTCAAGGATTTGTCGAAGTCGAATGGCATTATTTATTATTATTCAACTAGATGGCGCACATGTTAATTATTGATATTAATTTATTTTATTTTAGTTTTGTTATTTTATAACAACAAATATTACGATATTCCGATTTTCATTTTAATAAATTTAAACATGCAGCGCTAAAGCACTTCTTCTAGCGCACTGATTTCCGACTAAAAGGTCGGAAGCGCCGTGATTTGGACCTCGGCTCAGTGCGGTCACTGCCGATGAGATTGAGGACATTTAGTACCTATTTTAGTCTTTTAGTTTTGATGCAATTGTCGCTCTACTTTACAGTTTGCGGGCCTCTCGGACGTCGGGTCTACGAGGGCACCGGATGGTTCTTTGCAAACTAAAGGACGAGCAGGGACGCGTCGCGAACGCGGGCGCACTCTTCTCCGGCGGGTCGAATAGAGTGGTTTTTGTGTAGTGATGCTAGGTCCTTCAATCTTTTTCAGTCCAATCTTTTTAATGCTAGTCAGTAACCGACGGTGATTACGATGCTTAAAAAAAATGTGGGCGATTAAAGCATTCCAAATCGCCTTTCATTCTGCATTCATAGATCGGAAGCACCTATCACTAATATTCGCACACAGCAGATCAAAGAAGGAGTACAATGAAGCATTTTAAGCGATCTTTGCTTTTAGTCGGTTCCAATCACCCAGCGCTAGGGTAAGTTCGCCTGTTCGCGTGCATCGCCCAATTCGCGTCCATTTAACGGATCTCCCTTTAAAAATCCTCAAAAATAAGTAAACTAACGCACTAATCAAACGAAAAGTAATTACCGCTAATACCTCAATGCATAAGCACGCATAAGCATGCATAGGCACGCACATATGGACAAAAGTTTCGTGTGCCAAACCAATCCCGTTTAGAAAAATAAAGTACCTATCGGCTGTTCAACAAGGGAGAGCTTACCCGCGGAATTTTTAGAAAAAAAAATAGTGTGCAGCGACGCATTCGATGATAAGTTTTTTATAGTTTTATGTGAATTTTAGGATACATAGCTAATATAAGACTATTATAATGAAAATAAGAATAATAGTAATTATTAATTTGATTATGTTTTTTAGAATATTATTGCTAATTTTTTTGAAATATTTTTTACTAATATACCAATGGATACCACTAAATACCTATCATCTTCTCCTTAGGAAGCAGAAAGACTATTAAAAGCGAACATTAGATCAGACGTGTCTAGGTTCGGCTTCCGGACAATAAATGGTGTTGATATCGTATAGGCATTCCGAACAATTAAAATAAAAGGCACAGTAGACTTGTGGGGACTTTCTGTTAAAGCTATTGACACAGTAATACAAAATATCGCTCCTATTCTAGTAGCTATCTTTAATACATCCATAACCGATGGAGTATTCCCTGACTTAATGAAGATTAGTAAAATAGTGCCGATATTTAAATCAGGTTGCTCAAATAACGCGACTAGCTATAGACCTATCTCGATATTACCAACTCTAAGTATTTGAAAAGATTATGCTTAATCAAATGTAGACACATTTTAATCTAAATGGGATATTGCACGATAAGCAATTTGGATTCACTAAAGGCCGGTCAGGACTCAGGACGCACGATGCACTCTGATTAAATGCATACTAGAGGCTTGGGAGGGGTCGCAAGATGCTTTTGGAGTCTTCTGTGACCTTTCCAAGGCATTCGACTGTGTAAATCATGAGACGCTTGTTCTAAAGTTAAAATATTATGGAATTACTGAAAAATCGCTTGATCTTGTTATATCCAATATATCTGATAGGAACCGAATAGTATTTGTAGACAGCGTTGCTTCAAAAGAGCCTTTAATAAAAATAGGCATGCCCCATGGATTGGGTCCTTTTCTGTTCATAATTTACATCAATGACTTACCACACATCATAAATAAACTGTCAGATATAGTCCTTTTTGCAGACGATACCTCATTAATATTCAAAGTCAATAGAAAAGATACTAACCTTATTGAACCCAATAAAACACTTAGTATACTTTCACATTGGTTTTCTTTAAATAATCTAAAACGCGGGTAAAACTAAATGCGTCAGATTTGCGCTACCAAATGTAACTACCGCTAAACCAATTGCTTCACTTAATGGAGAAACGTTGGACCTAGTTCAATCGACAGTTTTTCTAGGAATAACATTAGATTCAAAACTGCAATGGGGCCCTCATATTGAAAAATGACTGGTAGCCTCAGTTCCGCATCTTATGCTGTCTGGAAAATTAGGCAATTGTCAGATGAAGCAACTGTTAAACTAGTGTATTTCGCGTACTTTCATAGCATTATGTCCTATGGAATACTGCTTTGGGGTTCAGCCGCTGATGTCAATAGTATTTTTATATTACAGAAAAGAGCAGTTAGAGCTATTTACGGTTTAGGTAGTCGCGTCTCCTTGCGTACCCTGTTTAAAGAGATAAATATACTTACCGCTTCTTCTGAGTACATATAGTAAAATATCATTTTTGTTAGAAAAATATAGATCATTATAGAAAAAAAGTGATATTCATAATGTTAACACAAGAAATAAACATAAAATTGCCATACCCGGTTTTAGAGTAAGTAGAACCAATAAATCATTTATGGGAAATGGTATTAGGTTTTATGACAAGTACTCCCTAGTCGTGTTACTGATTTGCCTGATACAACTTTTAAACAATATATTAAACGTGTCCTTGTATCTAAAGGTTACTATAGCGTTAAGGACTATATTGAGGATAAAGATGTTTGGTCTCATGAACCATCCTGCGTAACACTTCCTAGAGACCCTGTATCTAAGTAAAATAGTAAGCATAATAGTGTGATGTTCTGTGAACTATCTGTAATCGGCCTAAATGAGTTACCGTTCTGTCTAAAATTAGCTTCTTTTATTAGTATAAAAACATTAATAGTTAATCAAATATTATAAAGACAACCGTTCGGGAAAATAATGTGTATGCCAAATAAATAATAAAAGTAACTGAACCAAAACCTACGCTCTGCCCATTTGAGTATGTTTCGCCGGACCGTCTTATGTGGGTCGTGTTAAAACCGGCGGTAGAATAACCCACTGAGTTTGTTTCGCCGGATCTTCTCAGTTGGGACGTATTGGATCCGGTGGTAGCATTAAAGCGCGTCCGTCGTTATATACTCATGGTCCGCCCAAATAATGACAATTGTTCTTAATTTAATTTAATATAGACAGAACAAGCTATTGGACACAATATAGTAAAATAATAAAGTTAAGACTAAAATTATTAAAAACAATAACTAAAATACCTGCTTAATATGCTCATTTATAAATATTAAAATTATACATAGATTAATAATAAATTATTGTTTTGACTATTTGCAAGTGCCTGTAATAGGTTTACGTAAATAAAAATGTTTTTTATTTATTTTATATTTAACGCTTAAAATAAGGTGGGCGTGAATTACTACATCAAATTTACAAAACTTCCACTTTGCGTCCGCAATGGACGCAAACTGGGTAAACGCCTATTTCATATGTTTATCTATTTAAAAAAAAATATCAACATGTTTCGAACAAAACTGAAAGTTTATCTTAAAATACACTAATGACATACATTTTTCATAGAAATTAGTGCTGGAACATTTTTACTATCGCCGTCAAAATTGCCTACTGCGCTAAATGGACGCGAACAGGCGAAATGACCCTATTTATTCCTGGAATTCTGTATTTGTATTGTTATTGATATTCAAAATACGAAATATTAGAAAAACGAGTTAACGTCTGCAACTGGATCTTCACAAGCTGTTTTCGCATTAAAAGTACATAGTTAAGGTTGACTTTCCTATAAAGCACCGTAGATGCACCGCGGCACCACGCCTAAAAGGACCCAAGCACCGTGCAAAAGGCGTCGCTTACGCGTTCCGACTATGTATTTTGATATTTTAAATTGAATTTTAATTAAATGGAATTCCATTAAATTAAAATTATTTTTTACCTTTTAGTACGCGTTATTTTTTAATAAAAGCATGTTTTTAAAAATGTTTCTTTACTTTTTATTTTATCTTTTACTTTTTAGTCATTAGCTTGTAACCCTATTTACTGGATTCATTACTTGGCTGGATCATGTGCAATGGAAAATACTCACTTACACAAAACAAACGAGTCCAAACTCGACTATCTTAGCGCTTGCATTAAGGGCGTACCAGTGGTAATGTTCCTGCTGCATCGACATCTCAGCGGCAATTAAGAAAGGGGGTGCGACGGTAACGCCCGCTGGTTGTCAAGTGTTTTTAGGAGCTACGATATTTTGTACTGCTATTGTCAGTCTATATATTATATAGTTTCTGGTTATAGTTATTTATTTATATATATTTTAAGAGTTGAACGGGTGTTACGCGGGTGAAATATTAAAATTATATTATGAAGTTAATTGGGAAACGGACATAACAACATATAATTACACTTCCAGGATGCACTATATCATCATCGCAGATGGAAGTATACAAGTCAAAGGCCCGGCAGGTAAAGTACAGTAGAACATCATATCAGAATTTAAACTCTACGTTATTAGATATAAAGTTCGTAGTGCAATGGCTAGGGCGTCGGACTTGCGATCATTTGGTCGCCGGTTCGCACCCATTGCACTACCAACGTGAACCCACTCGTATTACAAGCATGAACCCACTCGTATTCGTAACGTAACGTGTGCAAAAATTCTGCTAGTATTCTTTAAAAATAGTGTGTCTTTGGATGCTAAGATACCAAGCTAAGCTAATATGCTAAGGTGTTCTGAGTGTTAGAATACTAGCGGCGGCTTAGTTGTAACGAAGAATTGGGCGTCCTGAGTGCTCTGTGGTATATTTGTAGGTACATGATGGGTGGTCTGAACAATTTGACTCTTTTTTTATTTTTACTAAACATACTTTTTATTTTTATACAACCTAGGCTTACATTAAAAGACCATAATCTCGCTTGATGGAAGGCGAAGATAAGGCCTAAGATAATACACACTTGCCTAGAAAGTGTCTGTTCACTTAAGTCATAAAGATGGCCAGATTATAGCGTTCCGGAAAAACTGACCCCGGCAGAGAATTCCACTCCTTGGCCGTCCGCGTTATGAAAGAAGAAGCAAATCGCTTCGTGCGTATTGAAGAAATGTCTACAATAAAAGGTCGCTGATCGCTGTAGAAACATCAGTATTAATGATCCGTTTGGATGTATTTGGAGATATTTAATGTCATTCTGTCACTATTGTAGAGGAACACTTGGTGCTGTTTTTCCACAGAAAATTAAGATCTTTGTCGGGCGAGGTGGTGTGCCCGGCGACCGACGGCCGTTTGTTACTGTTCAGAATTTGTATGTGTTCGAATTGGCTCGTGAACTTGTATTGCGCGATATAGGTTAGTTGGGATGCTAGGCGCTAGATGGTGCTGCTCGTCTTCTTGTAGTTTGGACGGTTATTGTGGATGTCGCTACACTATCTATGTGATGATGACTGTACTAAACACTATAGACGAATGGAATGTAGATATTATTTCCTACTCGACTATTATAGTGGTGTAGTGGTATAAGTGAACAGACACTTTCTAGGCAAGCGTGTATCATGGTCAAACGTAAGCCTATATTTAATAAAAAAAATAAAAAGTTTGGCTTTAAGAACGTTTTTTGAAGGTCGTGGGCAGGCCCTTCTTTCCCACTGGGCACACTGGGCGCGTGCCCAGGGCCCCGTGATGGTTAAGGGCATCCTTGTCCCTACTCCAAACAAAAACCGGTAAAGCAAAAGTAGAAGTAAACCCAGATACGTGCACTAGTAAAAAATTGGATCCAATGAATGATCCGAATCATGGTGGATCAAATTGGTAATAGGGTCCGCCTATTCGGACTAAAAAAGAAATAAGCTCGTTCAGCGACTCTGAGTCATCCGTAAAGAAGTAAAAATAATAAAGCTTAAACTTTTTATATCTGCGTTCTCTGTAATATTCTAATTTACTATGCTCCATTATCCTAATGTGCCCAGGACCTCCAATAGATGTAAGACAGCCCTGGTCGTAGGTACAAACGCATGCTAATCTTGCCCTTTTAATCAAAATGGTATTCG
Organism: Nycteola revayana; assembly: GCA_947037095.2. Classification (NCBI taxonomy): domain Eukaryota; kingdom Metazoa; phylum Arthropoda; class Insecta; order Lepidoptera; family Nolidae; genus Nycteola; species Nycteola revayana. Next base: position 11,268,727 of record OX344851.2, on the reverse strand, counting down.
TTGGTAGTATAAATTGGATTGAAACGATGAAGGTGTTCCCTAGAATAATTCTTTTTTACTATATTTATTTATTTCAGACCCGGTGCTAATGCTCTTTACACACAAACATCAGAAAAATCTAAGAAACCCTTTTTGGTAAGGTTTTTGATAACTATAATAAGGCATATTATTATTATAAAACCTTGTAAGATTGGCTAGCTTTGGCGTAGCAGAGTTAGCCTCGCTTGAAGCCTCGTAGGTCAAGCGTTCGATTTCTACGCCGGGGATCGTTTTAATCTAAGATTTCTTTCCTGGCTCTGGTGGGTTGAGGGACTACCCTCAATGCCTCGGAAAGCTCGTTAAGCCGTTGGTACTGATTGCTAATAATAATATCTAGAACAATCGTCTACCAGGGAATGGGCAGTTGTGTTTGTTTGTGTTACAACATAATACTGCGCTCACCAACCCGCCTGACAGGCGTGGTTATTATGGCAAAACTGTCTTTCTGGATTCGGCCTATGTGTAGCAGTGGATATAATACGGACTGATGATGTTGATATAAGTATTGTTTAATTGGTTATTAAAACCTCGCAGCGGCTTTCGTCGATTACTGGTATTTAGTTTCCACAGCAGATAAGCATTGCTATTCAACGGGGCAATGCTGCCAGTATTCTGGCAACCTTACCAAGTTGCATAGATAGACAATGGTTAGTATTTTATAAGTTAGGTTTAGTTAAAATTTGCTATTTTAAGTTATACTTAGTTGTATTCATCACTAAGTACATAGTATAAAGCAAAGTCTTAGATGCTTATATAATAATAATAATAAATACGTTTATTTTTCCTTTCACAAATTAGAACTTAAGGCTAAACTATAACTATAACTGAGTAAATACTATTTTCATTTGTGAAGGACTGGTGCCTGAAATAGGTTGCGAAAACCTGTGCACAGGGCACCAGGCCCTTATATAGTAGGTATGCTTAAATCTTTAAAACTACGCGGATTTTTTAAATCGGTAGATAGAAGTGATTCAAGAGGAAGTGATGCAATGCTAATGAATAATATGTAAAAGCGAAGAAGGAGCGGGTACGGGAAGCGGTCGTTAGTGTATTATACTTATTAAGCATACAAGCTTTTATAATAAGAACACATAAGTATCCGTCCAGTTTCATGGCGCAACGCATTTTGTTATTTTCAGAAGGTCTATAAACTTTTCACAGATGGCGGTAAATTTGGACAAAGATGACATTGACCAGTTATTTCGTGACACCGGCTTCAATTTACATTGGAGGAAGGCGACTACGTGATGCTTTGTTTATAATACAAATTACCTTCTTATTAACTTTGTTTTTATTTTTGCTATTTCATCTGGCAAATGTCATCCTGAAATACTATAACAAACACTGATATAGTACTAACCTAGAAGTAGGAGAGCTGGCACAATTTTTGGGTAGGTATTTGAAGCAAGATGAAGTTGTCACAAACCTCTCCTATTGTACCCCAACACGGAACTGTATACTGTATATATGGCTGGTGAGTAGTGGGGCTAAATCGACCCCTGCATTTTATTTTGTTTACCGTAATTGTATTTTAGGCAATATGATATTTTTTTATAATAAAAAAAATAATAAGCCAGATTATTTAATCAGGGTTTTATCATTGCCAGGCGCGTGCAGATGTATTTTGCAAAAAAGTATAAAAGATAATATGGTATTATTTATAACTTAAAATTGATATTCTCAAAGAGACAGGTCATTTGGTTGAGACTTTCTACCTGCCAGGTGATCTACAGTACAGTACAGTATTCTTCTACAGTACTTATTATCACGCCTTGGACAGCCGATTTTAAATAGTTTACAAAAGTATCTACATTATTCATATCACCATCGTGTGCAACAAATCGATCCGACGTTCTCTTCAGTAGTACACCTACTCTATCTGGCGCACCTTTTCCATGCTTACATCCCCTTCACTTAGATCCATATTATATGAGTCAGAGAAGAGCAGTAAATACTGAGTTGGGACATAAAATAAACAAAAATCCGGGGGGTTTTAGTGGTGTAGGGTCCTCTCCTCGTGGTATGAGTTTAGCATACCACGCTATGGAGAGGGCGAGTCCCACATATCCCACCACTAGCGTGCGAATACGCTGCAGCGGCGGTGGGAATGCGTAAAAGCATAATAGCACCAAGAAAAAAAAAAACCTCTGTTACACGTTTGTTTGTGTTTTGTACGGCTGCTGTAAGTGGAACTTTTGCTATAGTCGTGGTCAACAGTGTCAAACAAACAATATTTTTATTTTATCTTTTATTATTAGTTTAAGTCTTTATTACAAATTAACTTACAAATAATAATACAAAAGGGTCACAGGGTCGACTTTGACGTATTTGCTGGTTTACTAAATAAATATCTTATGTCTATAGTGTAGGAGAATCCGAAATAATAATAAGATTCTGAACAGTTGAAACTTCCTTTTTCATTTCTTCTAATATTGGGACAAGGTGAGTCCAAACGGAGACAGCATCTTGTCGCAGTGAAGAACTAATAGTGCAGAAACATTGAGTTTTTATATTCTCTGCCTTAATTTTATAGTAAATTACAGCAGTATGTAATGTAAATTGTTGACGACTGCCACCAAAGTGCACGATTGTATTTCGGACCCGTACTTGGTGCTATAGTTCTCACTGAAGTCAATGTGAACAACATAATCCTTTTCAGTCATGTTTTGTTTATAGTGCTTATAAGCTTGACTTTGATTGAAAAAATGTTGATCAGTTGCAATGGTTTAACTGTTATTTTTACTTTTTCTACATTAATGGCTATTTTATTGACTCCATTCTTTTTGTATTTTTTTTATCTTCTTCCAAGTCGAATAAACTACATCTTTGGCGTTATCAAATTCCTGATAATTTAAGTGACGATTTCTACGGAACGGACATGTTCTTTGCAGGCATTTTACCTTAAAAATATTACAGCAAATACTACTAAGAACTTCAGTCGCGGTGTTTTATTTTATGATACGATTTCGTTTTAAGGATGTTATGAGAAAGTGTTACATGTTCTCATGCTTCTCACATAGACATGTATTTCTCATGTTTAATTTTGGCTGTGTGACCCAAATCGGCCATCAATCTTGTAAAATTGACATAACTGATGGCCCGAAGTCAAGTATTTTTTGTGTTAATTTTTGATTTTCTTTTATCAGCCTTTTCTGTTTTTTTACTCCATTTTGTGTAACAGTATCCTTTTTACCTGGGGAAAGATTTTAATTGTCATAATCCTCAAAAAACTGAACGACAATCTTACGGATACGTTTTTGCAGGTCTGTATTATTTGGCTTCATCGGGATTTGTCTCACTCACTGTATTCTGTTTGAATTTCTTAAATTCTTGATGTAGTCTCATGTATCTCTTTTTGTACATCAGTTTCTCTTTATTAGCCTTTGCCAATTGTTTTTTTAAATCGCATATTTGCTGAGATTGAAATTTTTGGTATTTACGAAACTTCATTTGAATGTCTTGATTGCATTTAATAGTTGCAAGGGACCACTCTAAGTTAGGAGTGTTTGGGCGTAATGTTGATTTTTCTGATTTTATTGAACTAATACTTGGCGTTCGTAAAGGAGATGCTATTGACAAATCTAGAGGACTGCTTGTACGTAAATAGTGAGAACTACTCGCTACTATGGCATCAATACGCAGATTAGGACTATTACATCGAACTTTCTGTCGCAATAGCCGTGGGCTATGAGGTCTTATTGGTTCTTGAGAAATACCAGGCTTATTATCTCGATTTTTCGGTAGCGATTTTGTTACATCATTGGTTACTGAAACACTTGTTTGGTTGTTTCGGGCGACATTTGCCTTAGCTTTTTTCCTCTGATAATATGCCCGGGCACTGATTCGGTTATTTTTTTGTGCAATGTGACGTGTATGTGCAGTCATTTGGCTTCGGGTTGGGATAAGTCCGGCTGCTTTTCGTCTAGCTAAACGTTCTCTATCTTTTCTTAAATGCTCCTCTCTTAACACAGGATCGCTATTGATTTTAGCTTTTCTTATTCTTTCCAGCAACCTCTTTCTCTCTTTTTTCTCCTCCTCTTTTAGTTTTGGCCTCGGCATTCTTAAACAAAATTAAGCTATTATAATGTTTTCTTTTTATCTTTTCATTATTATATAAAATTACTGTTTTCTAGAGAAACCTTTAATGCGTTCAATTACTTCACCTCACCATCATCATCTCAGCCTATAGACGTACATTACCGAATACAGACCTCCCCTAATGATACATTTATTTATTAGCATTTTTTATTTATTTATTTATTTACACAAAGAAATACAACATATACACATAAGCAAACTAAAACCACGAAGGTTTGTCCGGAATGCTTTAGCAGCCGCGAGCAATACATTTTAATGATAACCGCTGCATGCTTAAAGTACTTAAACATCAATAATAACGTATGTGAAATATAATGAAATGACTCGGGATCTACCGATATGATAAAACGACTCACTGAGATGATAAAATGATCTACCGATATGATAAAGCAATCCACTGATGTGACAAAACTGCGCGTTGATCATGAATCAAAATACCGACATTAGATATTAAGACACCGATAGATTTTTTCTTATCATTTCGGTGTAAATTATCACATCGGTGGTAAAATAGACCACCGATTACAGCGATATGAGAACAGCGCCGTGAGAAATAACACACTTTTTAGAAAATTAGATAAATACATAAGTAATATCTATGATAAATTCAATAATAGTCAATGAAGCTAATTCACTTAGATACTACCTCTGTTAGAACCAAACAACAATAATAAAACTACTCATTACACGTCTAGAAAAATGCAACCATTGATAATATAAAATAATTGTTCCAGAGCAACTGAAATGGCGTACTTACGTTACTGGCGGGAATATGCAGCGATTTGACACACATCCGTCCTGACTGCGCACTAGGCAGACACTAACGAGGGAAATAACATTGGGGTGCGGACGCTGTCGGACACGTCGATGTAAAGTTGGGTTTTAATTACTTTTGTCCAGCGATATGAGAACATTTTGCAGGACAAGTACGTTTGTGCTTCTCAGTAATAATAATCGTTAATTACTTATGTAATAAAATATGCTATATATTGATAATAAAACTAATATTCTATGAAATAGTATAAGTTATATACTTAACTTACCTACTTATTTTTATTAGAGTATAAGCTTTTTTTTGTAAAAAAAGTAACCGATTTGAAGAAAATAAAGGTTTATGTATCTATTTCTACCTTTTTATATAGTCCTAGGCAAATTATATATTTGCCACAACCCAATGACTACCTATTGTATACTAAAAATAATAATTCAGAACAATGTTCCTTAACCCAAAAATGAATCCATTTCTTTTAATAACCCAAAGCGATTTGCTTGGCAGTTCCAGAAATGTAGTCACCAACTTACTACTATAAGCTATTTCTGAAAGCGTTGCGAATACCTACCGTGAACGTTCATATCCCAAGTAGTTAGTGATTGTTATCTGAAACACGCCATCCATTCGTCTCTATAATATCATCTTAAATAGGACGTCTTTTGTCGTACAATTAACCTATCTAAGGCTGATGTAGTCGGCCCAAAGTAGCACTGTTCTAAGGTAAAAGACGTAAGTATGTACTTACGTTACCTAAAAATTTCACATAATGTATGCGCTCCTTAATAATTTTGCGTTACCATTTTGCGTCACTCTGCGCGACGGACTCGTAGAAATTTTTGCGACACCTTTGCGCCATTTGTGGCAAGATCTACGGCCTGACCCTAATGTCGCTTTAAAAATGTTCAATACATCATTTGAAAACAAAACAAATCAAAGGTTTACGACGCAATTTTTAAAATTGCCTCGAAAAAATAACTGCAAATACCTATTGCTATTGATCAGCTAGTTTAGTATGATTCGTGATCCATAAAACGATTAGGTTAGATTATACTTCTTGACGGTTGCTGCGTTGTAAACATCATCTCGCTCAAATTCTCTATGGTTATCAAGTTGACATACAATGTCTTACATGACATAAAATGTCAGCTTCTAGTTATATCTATTTTTTTGGATAAATTTTAATTACATTAATAGAGACCTAGAGATTCCGAATACGTTTCAGTGAAATTAATAACATAATAATATAAATTACCATTATTAAACTTTATAAAAAATTAATTGATACCTATGTACCTATGTAAAATCGATATAATTATAACAAGTTACTAGTATTAGATCAGAAATCTGATCAAGATTATTCATGGTGAACAAAAGGTCTTCTTCTTAGTTCACTCTTTAACAACTTTCTAATTTTGCATAAAAATATATACCTACTTCTTACTAACAGGTAAAACTACAGTTAAAACATCATATCAACTTATACATATAATTTCCAACAACAATTTTTATTATCACCAACAACAGTTGTTGTTATGTGTTGTTGTTACGGCGATAATATTTGCTGTCGTTGTTTGCGATGTATTTGCTGCGTGTGGTTTTGTATCATGTGCCTACAAATGTTAGGTTTAGATGAATATTGCGAGGTGTGCTGTGAGGGGGCTGATGATTGGGAAGATTAGAAGGTACCTGTTCAACTATTGATCTTATTTCTATTTATAAAAATATCTGAAACATGGGCAAGGACTAACCGAGGGGAACAGGCTGCTCCCTGAGACAATGATGACATGACAAGACCTTTTTTTTCTGAAGGACTTACGTAGTTAGCCACGAGGCTTTTGCTACTTTACCGGGCATAAAGGCGAGCAGAGTTCCAGCCTTTATAAATGGTTTAAAAACTACAAACTAACCAACCTGCGCAAGAGGGCGCCCACTGTGGACCTCGGCTCAGGGCGTCGCTGACGATGAGATTGTAGCGACATCTACAGTAGCCGCTACACAAACTACTAGTAGACGAGCTGCGACGACGAGCATCTACCACCTAGCACCCTAACTAACCTGTATCGCGCAATACAAGTTCGCATGCCAATTCGAACATATACAAGTTCCGAACAGTAACAAATGGCCGTCGGCCGCCGAGCATACCACCTCGCTCGGCAAAGAAGATCTTCATTTTCTGTAGAGGAACACCATCAACCTTTTTTTTTTTTTTCTTGGTATAACGTATGTCACGTTGGTAGCCACGAGGCTTTTGCTACTTCACCGGGTATGAAGGCGAGCAGAGCTCCAGCCTTAATAAATGGTTTAAAAACACTACAAACTAAGCAACCTGTGCAAGAAGGCGCCCCCTGTGGGGCTTGGACCTCGGCTCCGGGCGGTCGCTGGCGATGAGATTGAGGGGGATTATGAGTTTTAGTATTTTAGCGGAGTTTTGTGCAACTGTCGCTCTACTTTACAGTTCGCGGGCCTCTCGGACTTCGGGTCTACGAGGGCATCGGATGGTTCTTTGCAAGCTAAGGGTCAGGAGGACGAGGGGGGACGCGTCGCGTTCGCGGGCGCACTGTTATCCGGCGGGCCGGATAGAGTGGTCTCTGTGTAGTGGTGCTAGTTTCTTGCAGTCTTTTTACTGCTAGTTGGTAGATTGTTATCTCGTCGTCTGGGTCATCTAGGACGCCCCGAGGCCGACGGTGTTTACGACGCTTTGTTGGCAAAGGCCTATAGTCAGATGCTGCAACAACCAACGGGTTTGGGTGTTGCGCCGCGGATTCGAAGAAGCGTTCCGACGCCTCTTTCATCCACTGCTTGATGGAAGGCAGTTGAAGATCAGAATGTAATTTGCGATTACGAATGAACCACGGTGCCCCGGTGGCACGTCGAGTGAATCTACTTTGAACAGTCTGTAAGCGGTACGGACTGCTAGACGCGGTATAAGCAAATACGGTGCTCGCGTAAGTCATAATCAGTCGTATACACGTGGTGTAAATCCTAACCTTAGTGATAATTTGCTGCGTGAATTTTGAAGACAGTGTAGTCGACTAAGCGTAAGTAAAGCGCGTGCACGAACGGTTTCTACATGCGCTCTAAAGTTTAGCTTTCGGTCACGGATTACGCCTAAGTACTTGGTTTGCCGTTCCCAAGGGATTGGTTTGCCAAACATCTTGACGGGTGGATTGTCCGGTGGACTGTTAAATCTCGAGAAGAGTACCGCGGCACTTTTTGTCGGATTTACTTCGATTCTCCACTTTCTGAACCATTTGCCTAAAGCATTTGATGCGGATTTTAGAGCGTCGTGAATGGCGGCAGGACTGCGGCCCGAGTAGTATAAAGCGGTATCATCCGCGAATAGAGCCAGATGGGCTTTCTTGGGCTTCGGGATGTCACTTGTGTAAAGCGAGAACAGGAGTGGCTAAAGTACTGAGCCTTGTGGCACTCCTGCTTGGATCGGGTGAGGGGAAGAGTAATCTCCTTCTACGCGATACCTAAAGGTTCTCCCCGAGAAGTAGTCTCGTATGATGTGCACGCGACGGTCCGGCACTTTGAGTTGGTAGAGCTTATAAATTAAGCCATTGTGCCAGACTTTGTCAAACGCTTTAGCTACGTCGAAGAAGAGTGCTCCCGTATGGCATTTGTGTTTAGCTGATTTAACAAGGATGTGTTCGACAATGCGGTGCACTTGGTGAACACAGGAGTGTTTGGCTCGAAAGCCAAACTGCTCATCAGGAAGAAGATTGTTATTCATAGTGAATGCTAGTAGGCGAGCATAGATTATGCGCTCATAAAGCTTACCCAAGGATTTGAGAAGACTTATAGGGCGATAAGAAGATATCCTGCTTTAGCTTGCCAGGCTTGGGAATACCAATCACGGTAGCTTCTTTCCACTGGTATGGAAATATGTTGTTGGCTAGAGCCGCGTTGAAAATTGCGGTCAAGAGGCAAAGCAGTGGCTCAATTCCAATTACGTGATTGGCTGATGTCCTGACATGCCTAGCCGACAGACGGAAACTTCTATGTTTACGAGATCGACTGGCGGGTCCAACGGTATGCAATGCAGTGACCTTTTGAAAAAGATCAAAGTGCCACCCTTTGCAGAACTAGTCCTGTCATTTCTAACTACTCGGTAATTCGCGATGGCTTGAGAAATGTCTCTTGAACTAAAAACAGGTCTAATTGATGGTCACGGAGAAATTCTCCGATTTCATCTCGCTGCTTTAGTATACCGTCCGCGTCAAAGACTGAAGATCTGGGTTTAATCCTACTAAAGGCTTTACTCATTCCTATATTTGTCTAACACTATCCATAGTTAGTTTTTATTAGAAAAAGAGTTAATGACCACGGCTGTTTGTAGCCTAGTCTGTAGTGCGAGTTTGATGTCATTAGGGTTGTCTTTTAACCTCTCAATGAGATCAACAAGCTCCATGATGACGTCAATATCGATAGACGCTATATAATCGGCAATTATGTCTAATTTAGCGCTCGCGGAGTTGTGAGATTTGTGCAAAATGGGTTTTGAGGCCCGGGCCACCTTTGCTTGGGCCTGAGGGGCTTGCGAGACCTGGGAAATCTTAACCTTTTGGGCCTGAGGGGCCTGTGAGGCTTGAGAGTTTTTAGCCTTTATGGCCTGAGGGGCCTTCGAGGCTTGGGCGACTGTAGAATGGACATCCTCAACCACTGGTGAGACGACGTTGGTCGGTCCCATAGGTTGGGAGGGGTGCCATTTTGGATACGGCCAAGCCAGTCCTAACGTAGTACCTCGGACCTGAACGAAGTCAATAGGAGGGATGGTAGTTTCAGGTATGGGGACTGAAACGGAAGCGAGATTCGAGATGGACCAGTATCATGTCGAAAGATTCCCTGTTTGCTTTGCGCATACGGTGCACTTCACGCACAGGGAATCCTTGACTCGAGATTGATGCCATATAGTCATCAATCTCGAGTTGACGTGGGACACGGCGAATGACTACCAGTAAAGGCTGCTCGGCTGGGAGTCCATAGTAAAAGTATTGCACTTTTTCGTTATCTAATAGTGTCGTGATTAAGCGATGATCGCGTGATGATTTTAATTGAAGGCGAATTACTCCCATTTTAAGAATGGGTGTAGCCCTGAAATCTGTTATGCCTTTAGACGGAAGGTAACTTTTAATCTGCGACCATTTGTGCATGTCTTAATCATGATCGGCGTCGGTTTGTCGGGTTTACCAGAAGCCGATTGGGATAGAAGCTGCGAGTTCGCGGATGTCCCTGGGCGAGGTGAGGATAATTTAGCGTCAGAGGCAGGAGTCCTCTTTGGCTTTGGAGATCTTGTCTCAACCTTTCCCCTTTTGCCTGCCACTTTATCATCCGAGTCCGAAGACTCAGACGACCGAGAGTTTTCTCCGCAAGGGAGTTCGTCCGTTGACTTGACATGACGGATCAGGCAGAGGGCGAGGGGGATCGTGTTTGGCTTATTTGCGAATTGATAGGAGAGCGATCGCGGTCACTACCTGAGCACGGCCTCATCTGATCCTTCGCGGAATCTCGCGCGGCTTTTGATCTCGCGGTCTCTTTGTTCCGTAATGACTCGGCGGCGGTCGGTCGTGGACAAAGGGATTTGGACCCATTGTTCGTTTTATTACTTGCAGGTGCAAGTAACGAACAATGGTCGGCGGCATTTATTTTGTTCGCTGCCTTATCAGGCATTGAACAAAAGTCTGGTTTAACAATACCGAGCCTTTCATCGGGCGACAACGTGAGGTCGCTTTCCCCTGGTTGCGGTATTCCGTACTTCTCACATAGCTCCAGCCAAATTTTTGGATCTCGTGATCTAATAATTTGGCCTGCACGAGAGAACTAGTCAGACGGCCCCTGGGAGAAAGTTTCCGACATGATTCGCGCAGGACGTTCAATTTACTACCACGAAGTTACAGGGGTTCCTCGCGTAGCGTTCCGAGGAGAAGAACCAACAACAAACTCCTCAGCTATCGCTCCTATTTGTTACGTTGCCTAGTCCCCGGGTTGGATGGGCCCAGGGATGTGTGAGTATGTGTACCCCTCCTCGCCGGGTATAAGCAAGGAGGTTTGAGTGCCTATAGGTGAGCCCTAAGCTTGTGTTCCCTTCGCCAATCTCAATGTGCGAACGGTTCCTATCAGCTTTAGTGTCGAGGATGATATGGGCCGAAGCCGTCAGCACCCAAACAACACTAAAGAATAGGATGAATAGGGAAAGGGTAGGGTGGGAATGAGGAGAAAACTAGCGTCGACTAGGGGAGCCCCCAAGGCCGGTGGTTCTAGTCCCTTCCAATTGATTGCGTTGTCCTGAGGAGACAAAGCTGGGTGAATCGGGTCAACACCCCACTTGGCTTCGTTGGCACGGTTACGTTTCCACCAAGGACTACAACGTGGCTTTTTCCTGAAGGGGCAAAGAGTCTAGAAACAGAAAAACTCAGAGAGATGCTGTCTTGAAAATGACGCCACCCCTCTGATAAATTGATAGGCGTAAAACGACTGAAACGTACGGCAAGTGTACGTATCCTTGTAAATTGGCGGAGCGCACACGGAACACGTCCGCACGCACCGAGGGCCAAGATGCAAGTACACCATCAACCGTTCCTCTACAAGATTGAGGGATTATGACTTTTGGTATTTTCGGGGGTTTTGTGCAACTGTCGCTCTACTTTACAGTTCGCGGGCCTCGGACTTCAGGTCTACGAGGGCATCGGATGGTGACATGACCTAACGGAGATGATAGCTACTATATTATTGCATAGACGATCCCGTCACTCAGCAGCCATTTCTCTTGGACCCAACGCTGAGTAATGTTCTTGACGCGGAATTTTTAAAGAAGTAGGTATCTAGACAAGATGAGAATGCCTATTGCCAACTAGCTCCAATGAGCTTCAGAACCTCCACTTCAGAAGAGAGGTCCATGTTATGAGGTGGAAAAGATACAGGCTTATGAAAATGATTTAGTATAGACACTTACTTTAATTGTTTCAGATTAAAGTGACATACAATCTTGACGAATACAATATATCTGGTAGAAAATTATATAATACAAGTAATTCATTTTATTTCAAAAGGAAAAACTTTGTTTCTGCTTTGTAATTAATTATAATTTATGTCGTATTTTTTCTCGCACTTATTTATGCACAATTATCTTTATCCTAAATAAAAGTTAAGTTGATATTGTAGAGGAACGGTTGGTGGTGTTCCTCCACAGAAAAGGAAGATCTTCTTTGCCGGGCGAGGTGGTGTGCCCGGCGACCGACGGCCATTTGGTACTGTTCGGAACTTGTATATGTTCTAATTGGCTTGCGAATTTGTATTGCGCGATACAGTTTAGTTAGGATGCTAGGTGGTAGATGGCGCTGATCGTCTACTAGTAGTTTGTGTGCGGCTACTGTAGATGTCGCTACAATATCTTCATGTTTTGTCACCTGTGTAGGACATATTTGTTACTTAATATTTATTATTCAACGACTATTTCGTAATTAAAAACCTGAGTAGCAATCATTTGTAAAGCCACCTGTGATTTGAATATTTAGTTAGGATATCGAGGCTCTTCTAAGTTAAAAAAAAACGCAATAATTTGATTGTTTTAATTTCTGCAATATGTAAACGCGACATACAAAATACTCAAAAGAATTCAAACTTTACGTTAAAAAAACGCAATTTCACTTTTCACTATTTCACTTTTCATAACTTCACTTTTCAACAATATTCACTTTTCAACATGGCAATGTTCACTAATCGTCATCAACATGTGTACAGCAAGGAGAGCACGGGTAGCAGTCGCCGCACTGACAGTCGCATTCGATACCCATGAAGTGAAAAATGTACGCTATGAATGTGAAGCAAAATATACACCGGAGACTACCGCAGAAGTTACAACAACACATTCAAAACTAAACCTTATGACAGTTTATTTAAGTTAACAATTATATGTTTCAAATATTATGTTTATGGAGATTTTTCTCTTGATAGTTTTAATTGTTGATGCCTTCCAAAACAATCATATATTTTTTAGCCAAAACATGGATGTTGAATTTCATGGTGGGGCTTTACTTACTTGACATGACATTTTCAACACAGTTATTTAATTTGCGTTAGGACGCAATAATCATGGCCGTCCAAAAATAAAAAGTTTTAATAATACTTAAGTGTAATACATAATAGTTAATTATTTCGTAAAATTATGTGGTAATTAAGTCATATGTTTTGTGTGACAGTATTGACAATTACAAATATGTGCAATGTTTTTAATTTTTATACGATGAGCAATTTGGTCTTTGCCATTTGAGTCAGACATACATATGGACGAAGAGCTGACAACCGAAACGGCAAGGTAATTTGATCATTCATAAAAATGATCAGCTTACCTGGAGCATTCTAAGCATAAAGACGTCGACCTGGCAGGATTCGCGTGGTGGATGTGGGAGCTATGGGGTGGAAAAAAAGGTAATGTGATCAGGATTACTTTTTATGCCAAATGGTTTTTCTACCTCTCCAAAGCACATAAAAAGAATCTGGCGTCATTTGGTTGGTTGAAAGGTATCGCCAGGCTTAATTAAAGTGAGGAAAAAAAATATATATTTAGGTAATAAGAACAAGGCTGGCTTTTTTTTGCTTAAAGTTTATTATTCCCAGAGGCTAGGAAAAAAAGCCAGCCAATAATAGTGGTGGGAACATGTCGAAAAAAATAATTGAAAATTTATATTTTAAATTGTATTTTGCTCGAGAAAGAGCTAAGGGGCATGAAAAAGAGCGCGTGGAGGGGATACACGCGACGACGACGACTCTCTCAGCGCGTCGTTCCTGTTCGGAAAACCGAACGCGCCTTTTTATTTACGTAAACCAATTACAGGCACTTGTAAATCGTCAAATATTATTTGAAAATTAATTATTATTTATCTTAAATTATATTTGTTATTTATTTATAAACATATAATATTTTTATACATAAATAATTATTTTTAATTGAATTAATTATTATAATGAATGTATATTGTCGCTAGAGACGAAAAATGCTTGTTCTGTCTAATTTTTCCAAAACAATTGTCATTATTTGTTTTGTTATTATTATTACATTTTCGATTATGTTCAATTAGATCAGTATTTTTTCTTTTAACTATAAAATCATTGATGTGTCATCGGCAAACAGAACAATGTCTGATAGTTCATTAATTAGGTATGGGAGATCATTTATATAAACTAGAAACAGGACCTAAGATTGATCTCTGGGGCACCCTCATTTTAACAAAATGCCCTTCAGAATTCACGCCGTCTATAGATACTATTTGTTTCCTATCTAATAAATAGTATATTACAAGATCAAGTGACTTATCACAAATACCATAATATTTCAACTTTAGCACGAGCGTTTCATGATCTAACAATCGAATGCCTTGGAAAGGTACGAAACCAATGATGACGAAGAACTGGAAACAGCTAGGTATGAATAATGTATCTTCGATAACAATAAATTAATCTTTTTTACAATACTTAATTCTAAAATATACTAATTAAAAAAAAACAATTTGCTGAAACCCCATAACAATTGAAACGAATTAGGTAGAAGACACAATAACAATTCCAATGAAGTAAACACAACAAAGATTCATAAAAAAAATGAATTCATTTTGTATGAGTATACGTATTTTTATTCAATAATAAATACATTTAAAAAATCAAATGACGTTAATATTTTTCGGAAGAACATTATCAGTGTGGAAGCGATTGCGAGAGTGACGATGATGGATTAAAACCGGAATTCGATGATTGAATATCGCACAGTACACTATTCAATAAAATAAATAAAAAATAAAATAAAAATATGGTTTATTTATCTCTTCAAAGTTCGTACATAATTTGCGATGTTAAGAACAAACATAGATGTCGAAATAGAACTTTGGAGAGAGCTGGAGTCTGTACTAGGCTCTAAACCTGTATGACGGATCTCCAGGCATTCTCCAATCTTGCAAATCTATAACCATATGTATGTAAGTTATCAAATACTAGCTTTACCTTGAAGGAAAAATACGCAAATTAAATAATACCACATAATATTGCGCATTCTCTTTATAGACGCTAAACTGAAACAGCTGGCGCTCCGGAAACGTTCGGCTCTTTCCGCTCAACGAGTGCGACGAGGACAGCCAGGTGCGTTCGGTTTACCGAACATGAACGACGCGCCGAGAGAGCACGGATGCCGTCGTCGCGTGTATCCCCTCCACGCGCTCTTTTTCATGCCCCTTAGCTCTTTCTCGAGCAAAATACAATTTAAAATATAAATTTTCAATTATTTTTTTCGACATGTTCCCACCACTATTATTGGCTGACTTTTTTTTTCCTAGCCTCTGGGAATAATAAACTTTAAGCCTTGTTCTTATTACCTAAAAATATATTTTTTTCCTAGCTTTAATTAAGCCTGGCGATACCTTTCCAATGACGCCAGATTTTTTTTGTGTGCTTTGGGGAGGTAGACAAACCATTTGGCATAAAAAGTAATCATGATCACATTACTTTTTTTTTCCCCACCCTACCTCATAACCCACCCCATAACTCCCACATCCACCACGCGAATCCTGCCAGGTCGACGTCTTTATGCTTAGAATGCTCTAGGCAGTGGCGGACTTACACATTTGCCGCCAGTAGGCTATTTTTGCCGCCCCTACAGACCTTAACCTAGTTACCTATAGTTACCCATACCAAATTTTATTTTTTAAAGTATTTGGTATAAGGAAGAGTCACAGCACGCGGTAATTAATTCCAAAAGCTGACCAGCGGGTCAGATTCACGTCGGAAGGATGCACTCTTTAGACGTCGGAGTATTCTGTTCAATATTATATAGCCTACCTACTTAGTACTAAAAATACTACAATAATGTAATGTCTCAAATGTTTAAATCTAGAAAATTTTAGACGTATACATTTTATTTTCCAAAAATGTGGGCCAAATTTACCGCCCCCTAGAATCTGCCGCCCTAGGCTCAAGCCTACTGAGCCTGCTGGTAAATCCGCAACTGGCTCTAGGTAAGCTGATAAATAATTTTTATGAATTACCTTGCCGTTTCGGTTGTCAGCTCTTAGTCCAATATTATAGATCTAGAATGTTGCTACAGATTTTAATACAGTTATAATTAATTAATTAAAATTTATAGAAACGCGCCTTCCAGACAATTTCAGACAGTTCTCAAAGAACCGTCCGATGCCCTCGTTGACCGAGAGGCGGATTATCCTTAAGGCAAACTAGGCACGTGCCTAGGGGCGCGAAAATTCAAGGGGGCGCGTAGGTGGAATAGACGCTAGAACAGCAATTCTAATTGAGGCTACTACAAGTCGGAATAAAGAAATGCCGGCTCCAAATTGGAGTAACCTCTACCACACATGTAGTAATGCCAATTACAGTGATCAAATTTGTACCTACTAGTACACGTTATTTAAAAATGGAGGCGCCGATGAGATGCTTGCCTACGGTGCTCTCAACTTTTAATTCGCCTCTGCGTTGACCTGAACTCCGAGAGGCCCGTGAACGGGAAAGTAGAGCTTTAGTTAGACATAGTTAGACAAAATAATCTATTTGTCATAATTGCTCAGTTCTCCCACCAGCGAATGTCCTGAGCTGAAGTCCAAGCTCAAGGAGCGCCCTTTTACGCAGGTTGCTTAGTAGATATGTAGTTTTCTAAACCATTAAATTAGGCCGAAGCCCCGCTCGCCTATTTGTCCGATCCTAAAGCCTCATGGCTAACTACATCATACATAATACCTATATAATAAGAAATATCAAAGCGACACACGACATTCTCAAGTATATTCTAACATTCAATTTACGACGATTCTCGCGTTAAGACTAAAGACTAAAATCGCTTCATCGGCCTCTCATACAAGTAACGTCAAATGTTTGAATACCAGGCCAATATGAGCAGAACTAATATTGTGATGGCACTAAGCCTTCGATCAGGTCATATTCCGTTAAATAGTTTTGCATATTTGATAGGTAAAGTCAATTCACCAAATTGTTCGGTATGTAGGTAATATAATAGAAGATGTAAGTACACCATATTCTTATGGAATGTAGTCGAAACAGAGATCTGAGGAAAAAAATGTTTTGTATAAATTATAATATTAGTGTATGTAATAACATACTTGCTTCTCTGTTATCGGAAGAAGCAAGTATGTTATACACGCTGGCATTACCTATTTGCTTTAAGCGATAGAAGTGTATATAGTTCAATTAATTTATATTATTATTTTGTTCTTCTCCCATGAGCGTGGCTTGTCACTGCGTGATCTAACTCTTTTATTTTAAATAAAGATTAAAAAAAACTATGTTTGAATGTAGTGCGGGTCTTATGTTAATAAACTTCTCCTCCTAATATATTAAGTTAAAGAGTTTGTTTGTTTGCTTGAACACGCTAATCTCAGGAATTGAAAAAATATTTCAGTGTTAGACAGCCCATTTATCGAGAAAGGGTAGGCTATAATATAAGGGTGGGCTATATTATATTACGAAGTTAGTACTAATATAACAAGCTAGTACCTACTAATATAGCTAGTATAAATATAGCTAGCTCTAATGTCGGGAACCAGTGGCGGATTTACCAGCAGGCTAAGTAGGCTAGAGCCTAGGGCGGCAAAATGTTGGGGGCGGCAAATTTGGCCTTTTTTTTTGGTAGAAAAAATAAATAATGGCTAAAATGTTCAAAAGTTAAATTTTCAGTACCTAGTTCAATAGTAGGGACGGCAAAATTTGAACAGCCTACTGGCGGCAATTGTGTAAGTCCGCCACTGTCAGGAACTACTGGTCCGATTTGAAAGATTCCTGCAGTGTTAGATAGGGTTGCCAATCTAAGTTACTGTTTTTCACTACATTATAGTTTTTACTGTTAAACAAAAAACAAGTAAAGAATATTTTATACTGATTTGAGCGTCAAAATGCTTAACACTTGTATTGTATTTACACAGTATTGGTCTTAGACGCTGACCCAATTTTTTAAATGTTGTAGGTATGTCAAATATTCAAGACATCAAGTGTGACTTGTACATACTCTTTATTTTTTAATACTGTTCAATATTCTACTCAGTTCAAATATATTTTTTTCTTGTAAAAAAAAAGTTGCCAACCCTAGTTAGATAGCACATTTATATTTTATTACGAAGTTACTATTACGGGAAGTTAAGTAATAAAAACGCCGTATCTAATGTTTTTTTTCGGCTGAATATTATCTGAGTATGTCACCATAGATAATATAGGTAAATAACTAAAGGTAGATTTAGTGGGAACATACTATCAGATAACAATATTGATAACCTTCTTTGTAATACTTAGTACATAAATGTAATCATAATTCGAGTCGGTAGAGGTGTAACTAAGCAAGTTTGTCGACTGTTTTACTATCGATCATTTTAATAATTTAAAGAAAATAATGCTACAGCTTAAATCCTACTAATATTATAAACCTGAAAGTTTGTAAGAATGTGTGTAGGTATGTATGTTTGTTACTCTTTCACGTAAAAACTATACTATAACGGATTTGGCTGACAGTTTGCACGCGGATAGTTTATAAACTGGATTAACGTATCTAAGGCTAAAATATATCACGCTCCGAACCACTGGAGCAGAGTGACGCGGGTAAAACCACGGGGCTCAGCTAGTTCTAAATATATTATTGCCGTAGCAAAATATAGGCTATATTTTATTATAAAGTTCCCACGAGAACGGGTGAAACCGCGCCCGGGAATTTAGTATAAGATATGCCGTACAATGTAACTTATTTTGATGTCTAGAGCGACACTATCACTATCTGTGGCCTTGGTTCGGTGTATTGTATCATTCATACTATATTCTATTAGCAAACGGCAACATTTAACGTGATTCATTACTAACAGAGCCTTACAGCTACAAGTCGTCTGTAAAATAAGGAAAATGATGTGAATCATCACATCTGTTTTTAGACAAAAATTTAAAGATGTTGGAAGTGGTGAACAAGTGTTAAACAATTTTTTCTGCATTCTTAAGAAGTTTACGGCGTAAAAATGTGTATTTCCTGCAATTGTGACTGTGGGTCGTGTGGGAAAATCCTAAGATGTTTGTTATGTATAACCTTGTGCACTTTTCTACTGAAGATGTGCGGATATGATGTCGGCGAAGAATGCTGCCAGTGTGGGGACGATTGATGTCTAGAATACTTGTTATGTGCTAAGAAACTAAACTCTGTTCAAAGTATATCTATGGCGGCCAAGCTTAAGATATTAGTCATAGGTGTATAAGTGTGCACACAAAGACAGTTACCTGTTCTTATACCATCGATACTTTACCGACTGCATTATCACGGACTTATTCTGAACCCACATTAGGCATGGGCGTACCTCGAGCGTGTGTAACATACGGATGACGGCGGGGGAAACGGGCGCACGCGTCGTTCACACGCTCCAGTGTCGCGCAGTCCCAATGTGGGATCAGCCTCCCTGACTTCAGGTTGCTGTTTAGAAATTTCTAGTGCGAAAATTTTAAGACACTGTTCTACCAGCTTCTTAATTGATCGTTATTCTAATATAGGTAAATTATCATACCAATGTCGGATATAGAAGTAGTAATAAAATTGTGAACAGAGTTTAAAATGAATGTGATGAGATTACGAATTTGTTAAATAATGTGTGTAAAACCATTAAAAATGTAATTTAATTTGTTTGTTGTTTTATTAGAAGTTATAAACTGCTCAAGTGCGAGACTTGCGCACCAAGGATTTCTGTACCATTATCTATATGTCATAAGATTCATCTTTACCGGTGTCTATCTGTAACCCTGTCTGAAATATTTATTTTAATCTGTTTTTAGTATTTATTATAGCGACAACCGAAAACGGTACCTAAATCATCTATGAAAATTTCAACGGTCGATCTAACATACAGTGGGTGGCAGATAGACACACAGAGGAATTTAAGTTATAGGATTCGTTCCTGTTTGGCTGCGGAACCCAAAAAGGAAAAAAAAAAACTTTAATTAAGCGGCCGTAGCCCAATGGCTACGGCGTCGGACTTGCGATGATGTGGTCGCCGGTTCGATCCCCACCCGACTACCGACGTGAACCCAATCCTAGCACAAGCGTTTTAGCTTAGCACGAGGGGTTAACAAGAAAATTAGTAGTGTGCACTGCTAGTAATCTTTTAAAAATATGTGGGTTAATCAAATGTCACTATTTATTAAATCGAGGTCGAATATATGGTCTAATAAGTAAAGACTACCTATATTATTTTAAAAGCAAACAAATAAGTTCCAAAAATGGAAAACCACTCAAGAAGATTTTCCTTCATCTTTAAAATAATGACTCAGTGGCATCATAGTACATTCTTAACTACACCTTAAGTACTGAACCTTAAAGCACAATTTACTTTGAGCTAAAATTTCTGGTCAACATATAAGGTGTTAAAGAAAAATGCAGTTTATTCCTTAGAAATAGAGTTCATATTTCAGGAGTTATAAGGTGTTAATGATAATAATTAGTCACAAGGTTACGTCAATGATTCTCTTTACATTATTTATGCTCGATTGTTTTAACAATAAACTAACGTAACAGTTTCTCATTAATCCCCTTAACCATCTGATATACGTCTCTCAGACGCAAAGAAATTAAAATCCTTACTAATATTATAAACGCGAATGTTTGTGAGTATGGATGTTTGTTACTCTTTCACGCAAAAACTACTGAATGGAGTTGGCTAAAACTTTGCACGGGGTTGATAAGCTGGATTAACATATAGGCTACAAAAAATCACGCTCCGACCCACTGGAGCAAAGTAACGCGGGTAAAACCGCGGGCCGCAGCTAGTCGTTAATATTTTGACGCGAAAAACACTATTCAATTTGTAAGTTCCTATACCTTCCCGGCGCGTCTCGCTGTGTCGTGCAAGCGCATGTCGTGGTCCGATGTCCGATGTGCGCGCGTTTTCACTGGTAAGCAAGAAACTATCGTTGTCCGTCTGTGGGACGCATGGTAGGTGGAGGCGTGATTTTTTTAAATGTTTGGGCGTAGAATGGCTTCTAATTAGTCACAACATTACGTCTATGATTCTCTTTACATTACATTATTTATGCTCGATATTTACGTAACAATTTCTCATTAATACTAACCATATGTTACAATCTCAGTGGCGTGGCGGTGTAAGTCTCGCTTTGAGTCTAGGAGGTCGTGGGTTCGATCCCACACCGGACAAGAAATCTCTGTGTAAATTCTACGATTTCTTTCCGGGTCTGGTTGGTTGAGGGACTACCCTCCGTGCTCGGAAAGCAAGTTAAGACGTTGGTCCCGATTGTTATTACATCATATATAGCAAGGGTTTACCAGGGAACGGGCAGCAGCGTTTTCCTGTGTATTACAACATAATACTGCGGTCACCAACCCGCCTGCCAAGCGTGGTGACTATGGCAACAACTGTCCCTCGGGAGGAGGCCCATGTTCAGCAGTGGGCGTTACACGGGCTGATGATGATGATGATGTTAATGTTAGAATCTTAGATAAAAAAATGTATATATTTTTTTTTAAATTTCAAGACTTAATATATTTATAAATACAATCTTGTTGCTTAAAATACTAAAGAATGTACAAAAGACAATAAAAAAAAAACATTTAACATAATTTTTGATATAGGTTTTAAGATATAATTACAAAATAAATAGAACAAATTATATTTAATCATTATACAGATCAGTAAAGTGTCATGAATTATTATTTATATAAATTCTGTAGGATTTATCTTATAATTTAACAAATTTCTTCGCCCTTCAATTCTTCCATTTTATGGACTGTTAACAAAAAACATACTAAATTAGTATACAATAGAATGCAACAATAACTAATAAGGTTGAAAATCGAATGTATCAAATTGGTTTATTGCCATTTAAAACTTATACAAATAAATTATTTCGTGACAGACGAAATGGCCACTGTCTGTTACGCTATATTGCAGTATACAGACATCTAATAGGGAAAAACTAATTTGACCGAACGATATTGCGCCTACCCCAAATAATTGGAGCAGGGCAGGTGCAAGATGATGGGGGGCAGGATTGCTCATGCGTACCCGGCCCCCGCCAACGGCGGATCGAAGGAGTATCTGGGGGGTTTTAGTGGTGTAGGGTCCTCTCCTCGTGGTTAGCATACCACGCTATGGAGATGGCGAGTCCCACATATCCTACCGCCAGAGCGCAAATACGCTGCAGCGGCGGCGTGAATGCCTAAATGCATTGCCCCGAGAACTAAAAAAAAAAAGATGGCTTATCTCCGTAGATGTGATCTTGCCGTGGCTGAAATCGGTCGAGATGACTATATATGTATAGGTAAAGTATGTACTTACATTATCTCGAAGTGTGTTCTCAGCTAAAAAATACTCTTCGGACTGGGGGTTGAGCGTCATCTTGTAATTAGTAAGGGTAGCTCTGTCTTTCTGTTTCGCATACGTTTCTATTACTACGGCATGTATCTGCAATAGAAAATCTATATAAACGAACGAAATAAACGATATTTATTCAGCACTTAGGTATTTACATACACTTGTACTTGTCAAGAAAATTCACATGCATACAATATCAATCATATACAACGTGTTAATTAAATAACGCAAAAGCTCTTGGGTGGTGATTGTGCTCCTGAATATGAACAAGTTTTAATATGGGACCAACTTTGTAACTCGAAAAAAGAAAAAAAAACTTTTTCATACATTTTACATTTTGGTCGAGTAGGTATTGACGTGTGGTTTCCGGCTTAGAATAGACCACCCCTTGTCCTCCCATGGGTGTCGTAAAAGGCGACTAAGGGACATATGGCTGATGGATGGGGGCAGCAGCATCTATTAGCTCAAGGCTTACATCTTTCTGCGATCACCAATCCGTCTGCCAAGCGTGGTGATTATGGCAATATCCCTCAACGATCCTGACTTGTCAAGGTCTTTTAAGAGGAGGCCCATGTTCAGCAGTGGACGTAAACGGGCTGTTGATGATGATGATGAGGTATTGACAATTTATTGTTTGTATGGAACAGTTGATTTTTACTTCGAGTCTATGTTGGCCTCATAGAAAAAGTTGTTCATACTCATGAGCACAAGCACCACCCAAGAGGTTTTGCGTTATTTTAAAACGTTGTATAAGTAACATTTACTATAAAATTGTGTATAACATTTCAAGTGTCCTAGAAATCTGTCATTCTTGTGTCAATAAATAAATTCTTAATATTACTGCTATAAAGCGAGCATTTTCTAAATTAAAACTAAATAACAATAGTAAAAGAATATAATTGACAGGTCAAATGGCGAGATCAAATGTAATCAGCCAAATTCTATTAAATTAAAGCGACACACGCCTGAGGGCACCCTTAAGGGGTAAAGGACAAGTATAGTAACGCCACCTAACTGTCTAAACTAATATGTAAAGTTGAGTTTGTTTGCTTGTACGCGCTAATCTCAAGAACTATTGGTCCGACTTGAAAAACTCTTTCAGTGTTAGTTAGATAGCACATTTATCGAGGAAGGCTATAGGCTATATTTTATTATGAAGTTCCTACGGAAACGGGAGTTACGCGTGTGAAACCGCGCACAGGAAGCTAGTAGTAAATCAACGCCATCTATTGACTACAAACACGAACCTTATACATAAGGGCCAGTCGCAAACGATCGTCGTTGCTGGCTATCTTGTTGACGCAGGTAGCTAAGAACTGCTTGCTCGCTTGTAGCTCGCTTAAACGAGCTAGAAGTGTTTCTATGGGAATGTGTGATGACACTGTTGTACGACCCAGCCAGTCCTATGGGAAAATGAGATAATTGTCATAAATGATAATGCAAAGGAACGGTTGTTGCCACCTCGTCCGGCACAGAAAATGAAGATCTTCTTTGCCGGAGGATGTGGCAAACGGCCATTAGAAATGATATTCAGAACCACCTCTTACATGGACCCGAGGTGGTTAAAACTTACGTGAGTGGTACACATATTTACATTAACTAACCGGTTGTACTCACGATTTTGTACATATCTGATGATAACAAAATCGTGAGTACAACCGGTTAGTTAATAAGACCCGAGGTGGTCTTAGTGAAGACCAGCTCGGGTCCATGTACACCATAAGAGATAACTTTGGGATAGCTGAGTCAAAAAAAAATTGCTTCAACAGTTTCACAAATAGAATTTAGTGTTTGAAGCCTCCTTTTAACCAAATAATGCCTGTGGTAGGAGCTGATGGATGGGCAGCATCGTCTATCAGTTCAAGGATACTCATCATCTTACTGCGTTCACCAATACATCTGCCAACCGTCCCAAATTAGTTTCTAGACGAACGGTTGGTGTTGTTCTTCTACAGAAAATGAGGATCTTCTTTGCCAGGCGAGGTGGTATGCCCGGTGGCAAACAGCCATTTATTGATATTCAGAACTTGTTTATGTTCTAATTAGCTTGCCAACTTGCATTGCGCGATACAGGCTAGTTGGGATGCTAGCGCTAGATGGCGCTTATAGTAATGTTGTGGTTGGTTGCTACTTGTTGATGTCACTACAATAATAATATATATTATTTGGAATACATACATCACAATCACAAAACAAAATCTTTAATGAAAAGGACTTTTGTACAACTCCATTTTGTACCCATACTTGCAAAATAAAATATCTTTATCTCATTAAAATTTACTTTTCCGAACAAACAATCAACAATGTTATTACAATTTTCCCTCTTTGTAATCCCGGTGTATCGCATAATGGAAATAACTTCACCTTGTAATATCATAAAAAAACATTTTTTATTTAATTTCTAGTAACACAAAATTTCGCTCAACTATTATTGAAAAAAATACTTACTTTCTTAGTAAATAGAGATTCGACTATATCCCACTTGCCAGACCGAGCGTGTACATTGAGCACCACCCAATCGTACTGCTGAGGACTTATCTGTAAAGATACATACAAACAATATTTTAATCTCTTAGATCAGATCCCTTAGGTCTCCAAACTACGACCCGCGGCTCTATACCGGCCGCGATTGCTTAAGTGTAGTGTAACTAGTGTCTAAGGATTTGCCATATGTTAGCGTGTACCTAGCTATATAAGTAGTACATAGTACCACTACTCGCCAGTAGATGTCGCTCACAATACACAATAGTAATTGGAATGCAACAACCAATAAAACCGATTGCGTTTTTGTGTAATTTTTTATTTTGATAAACTTGGTGTCACTTTCACATCAAACACGAATCTAAATACACCTCTCAAGCTAAAATCCATCAAGCATCAAGCGTACATCGGAAAGCAAGTTAAGCCGTTGGTCCCGATTGTTATAACATCATCTATAATAATCGTATATCAAGGAACGGGCAGCAGCGTTTCCTTGTGTGGTACAACATAATACTGCGATCACCAATTCTCCTGCCAAGCGTGGTGACTATGGCAAATACCCTCCCCGGGAGGAGGCCCATGTTCAGCAGTAGACGTTATAGGGGTTGATGATGATGATGATCACTCCGCTGTAGTGGCATTTGGTCTAGACCAGAGCCTAGGCTCTCATTGCGTTTTTTACACGCTTTATATTAGCTTCACTTGTATGTATGTTTGTTTGTAACCGACTCCTTAGGGCGCTATTTTGACCCACTTTAAACGGCCAGATTTCTTTCCAATTTGACACACCTGTCAAAGACCGATGACAATGCAATAATTCGATTAAAATATCCGATTATCCTGATTAGATTCGCCAGGATTCATCAATTTCTTTCCGCATCCTTTGCATAAGAGTAAGAGAGATAGAGTGAGTGCGCGATGCATGAGAGTAGGAGCGATAGAGCTAGTGCGCGAACTATGCATGCGTGCAGTTTCAGAGACCTAATCTTTAATCGGGCACAAGCGTGTTTTTTAAACTATTATATTTATTTCTTATTTTTCGCAAGGACATGTGTCGTTATCTTCAAGGCGTTTGCTACTTCACTGGGCATATAGGCGAGCAGAGCTCTAGCTAAATTAAATGGTTTAAATACTCTCTCACTTGATGTCTTTGACAAAGTGTTAGGGGAGACATCGCGTTGCCCGCGCCTTCGTGCCAATGGTGACCGCAGTTGTATGCCAGCCATTGTATCACTGATTTGTAAGGTAAATCCGGTTTGTTTATATGTTTCTGCCATTCTGGAAAAATAAAGTATTGCCGTTATAAAATTTAAGTTCGTAGTGGCTGGCTAGGTCGATTTCTAGCTGAAGCTGATGGCTAACATATTGGTAAGCTTTCGTAGAAGGACACAACTACGAATAGTATAAACAAATGAATAACATCGTCTAATTGCCTGTTAAGTTTAGTGTCTGATTGTAATGAAAAAATAGGTTTTATCTAAATGTATGTAGAGAACTAATAACAAAAACACAAATACAACTGTCTGTTTGTTTGTATGGAGTACATAATCTTCAAAACGGTAGTACTGATAAATACTAAAATGGCTTGTTATAAATAAGACAGCTAGATTTATATAGTTATAAATAAGAAGGATAAAAATTTACCTAACAATTTAATATAATCAGCGACCATCTTCGCTTGGATCTGATCGACTCCCGGCTGATCGAAGTGATTGGCTAACAGATTTGTTAACTTTCGTAATAAAGCATCAGTATTGTTGCCTTGCGTCTTCACTGTGTGTTGGAATTGATACATCTGAAAATTATATTATTATAAACGCGAAAGTTTGTTAGTATGGATGGATGGATGTTTGTTACTCCTTCACGGAAAAACTACTTAATGGATTTGGCTGGAACTTTGCACGGGGATAGTTAACAAGCTCGATTAACATATAGGCTACAAAAAATCACGCTCCGACGCACTGGAGCAGAGTAACGCGGGTAAAACCGCGGGGCGCAGCTAGTACATAAATAAAAGTGAATCGCCAAATGTTGTGTTGGTGAACGCTTTGAACGACTCGTCCAATTTTTTTAAATTACTAAATATAGGCCTACGTTTGACCATAATCTCGCATGAAGGAAGGCGATGATAAGGCCTAAGATGATACACGCTTGCCTGGAAAGTGTCTGTTCACTTTAGTTTTAAAGATGTTCAGATTATAGCGTTCCGGAAAAACTGACCCCGGCTGAGAATTCCACTGCTTAGCCGTCCGCATTATGAAAGAAGAAGCAAATCATCATCATCATCATCATCAATAGCCCGTTTACGTCCACCGCTGAACATGGGCCTCCTGTTAACAAACCTTGTGTTCAGCAGTGAATATAAACGGGCTAATAATATAATAATGAAGATATGTATGATCATTTTAGTTTCTCGAGGGGTGATTTTCGTATCGACAGATAAAAATTATCAGAGGAATAAATTTTGATGTTGACAGAACGTCAATAGAAAATCTTTCATTATTTAATTTTTATGTACATTACATAACACTGACAGAAAATGCTGACTAAGTGGGCGGATTGCCATAAAAAAATTACGAAAAAATGAAATTTATTCAGCACTTGGGTATTTACAAATCTATGCGACACAAGGACCATGCTCCATAGTGCGGAAGTTTTATTTAAAAAATCAAACAAACTTACTGCAGCATCTGGACTCCGTCCCAGCATTCTGTAAAAGTTCATACATGTACTATATTTATTAGCCTATATATTATACTAGATTCCCGCGCGCGGTTTCACCTGCGAAGTGTTAGATAGCCAATTTATTGAGGCTATAGGATATATTTAATTGTGAAGTTCATACGGGTACGGGTGATACCGCGCGCGGGAAGCTAGTATAAAATATTTGTTAAACTTTTTTTTTGCTTTGCTTTGGTGCATCACCGGGCATAAAGACGAGCTCCAGCCTTAATAAATGCTTTAAAAACTACAATGTAAGCAACCTGCGCAATAGGGCGTCCCCTGTGGGACTTGGACCTCGGCTCACGGCGGTCGCTGGCAATGAGATTATGACTTTTAGATTTTTAGGGGAGTTTTGTGCAACTGTTGTTCTTCTTTATAGATTGCGGGCCTCTCGGACATCGGGTTTACGAGGGCATCGGAGATTGGAAAACCCCTATAGTTAAAGTTGCATATTGTATATTTGTGCTGCGCCCGCGCTTGTCATATGCAGGCAAATATTATTTATTGTGTTTTTGTTTATACTTACGTTAACAAATCAGTTAGTTCAGTGATCTTGCCCTCATTCTGTAAGAATGCTATGTAATGGTTCAGTGCCACTGGACGCGACGACAGCAGGCCATATACTAGCTTCTTATTTAGTGTCTGAATTAGGAATAGTACTACCTGCAATTAGGAAAAAACATTTTTATATGGGTTATGATTGCCTGAAATAAATGAAATTTTATTTATTATTTTTATTACGATAAGGGGCATACAACTCCACCTAGCTAAGTTTGCACCTCGCTGGAATGCGGCGCCCCGCCCGCTTCCCCATTCACCTTCCCGCGATCGCCCAGTCGCGTCCAGATCATATCTAAGCGTCAGTCTGACGTAACGAATGCGAAGTGTACCTAACTGTTTAAGTGTAACATTCCTCGTCCGTGGGTCACTACTCGAGTTGCCAACTGAAAACCAGCGCTAGGTATCGCCTAGCCTATGCTGAGGTGGCGACTTTTTCGGCAGAACATGCAAGGCGTCTTATTGTTATGTCTTATTCTTTTTTTACATTAACTATGTTTAAATATGTTTGCTGTGTAATATCTTGTGTGTTGTGCTGAATAAATGTATTTTCTTTCTTGTTTCTTTCAAGTGCAAACTTAGCTTGATGGAATACGTAGAGGCTTTTGCTACTTCACCGGGCATAAAGGTGAGCAGAGCTCCAGCCTTAACGAATGGTTTAAAAACTACAAACTTAGCATCCTGCGCAAGAGGGCCTTATCTCTATGTTTTGTTTCTAGTCCTACCCTGCAGCAGGCATCATTAAATATTATTCATTTGTAAAATTTACTAAATTCAATACTAACTGTAAGCACAGCATTTCCATCACCAATAGCCAGCGCACCATCCAACAACTCCGTCTTACTGCTGATACTTCTATGTACATGTAAAGAGCAACTCCTGCCTAATGTCAAACGCTTCAATGTCATAGCTACGGTCTCCTTTGGTTCATGTTTGGTTTCTTTTGATAGATCTTTGCCGGACTGGGCCAGGAGGACTGGAAATAAGTAATACATACACACATAAGCTCACGCCTGTTTCCCAGCAGGGTAGGCAGAGACAATTGACCTGCA
Organism: Nycteola revayana; assembly: GCA_947037095.2. NCBI lineage: Eukaryota > Metazoa > Arthropoda > Insecta > Lepidoptera > Nolidae > Nycteola > Nycteola revayana. Next base: position 11,239,643 of record OX344851.2, on the reverse strand, counting down.
CTTGCTACAATCCCTACACACATCTTCATAAGTAATAACATATAAATAACAGGTATAAATATGAATTAAGCGGCTGTAGCCCAATGGCTTGGGCGTCTGACTTGTGATCGCCAGTTCGATCAACACCCATTGCACTACCGACGTGAACCCACTCGTAACACAAGCATTTAGCTTAGCACGAGTCTGCTAGTAATTTTTATAAAAAAAATATAGATATAGAAGATTGAATGCACTGGTGCCTCAGTGGTTATGGAAGTGACTTTCGAGACTTGTTATTGTTGTTTTGATTCCCAACTCGGACAAATATTTGTATGCACCATGTTCCTTGGACAATGGTAAGTATTTAGGTCAGTGATTAACAAAGTGGTCCAGATCCTGGACTCCAGGAACCTATGGGTGACTAACGGGGGTCTATGTTGGTGTAAAAAAATCGGGATCACAAGTAAGTGTGTAATATGATAAAAATAGAGCAACAATGGGTCCAGCGATACCAGTTAAGTTTTTAAAGGGGGTCTATGAAAAAGTAGCTTGGGATCCTCTGATTTGGATGAAATTTTTATCTCTTTAATGCGGATTTTTAATGTTAAAAAGTAAATTGAATTCAAACTTACTTAGGTCTAATACTTTTGGTGATACTAAACTATTGAGGGGTACAGCAGCAGACTTAACGGTTGTCAAACTGACATTACTAAAGATGCTTTCCTCACTCTGTCCGTGGTAGGACTTCTGGCCGATCGCTAGGATCTCTTGAGGTGATAGCTGGAAAATTGAAATGAAAATTGTTTTATTCCGTAAGTAGTTTCCCACGCGTTTTCATGCGTAAGTCCTGTTCCGAAGAACATCATAATTAAGAATAGCCTATAGCCTTCCTCAGCAAATGGTCTGTTTATCACTGAAAGATTTTTTCAAATCAGACAAGTGATTTTTGAGATAAACAGACCATTTGCTGAGGAAGGCTATAGGCTATTCTTAATTATGATGATGATATTCAAACAAACAAACAAACTCTTTAGCCTAATATATTAGTACAATAGTAGATTTAATCATAATATAGTTAATTACTACTGTGTCTTCTAAATTATAAAGTTAAAACAAGGCATGGTTCAGCCATTTGTTTGTATGCAATAAACTCAAAATATATTGAATTGAACTGAAGATGTCATTCGGGAGTATTGTAGGCTATATATTATGGAACTCCGCGCACTTTTATGCAGTTTGGATTAGGATTGCGAGGATACCCTAGTACCATAATAAGAATGAAAGAAAATTGATAAGACTATTTAATACCTACCTGATGTAATTTTATTATGCAGAAGTTAGATATATCAACTTAATACAATGTATTGTTTACTGGAGCGCGTAAACCTTTGTAAAATTCACAAAGAACTGTACAAAAATGAACTGCAAGTATACGGTGAAGCAACAAGTATATCAAAATGCATATAACTTACAACATCATCGTCAAAACTGAATGCATTTGCTTTAGTTTCACTTGTATTCCAATAATCATCGTCATCCATATTCGCAATTTATCACAAGTTACAATATTTTTGGTAATTTAACTTTTATTTAGAAACACGTAGATAAGTAAATAAACAGAAATGAATGACATTTTATTATTTTTTAATTTAATCATGACAGTTTTGGCTTTGGCTGCATTGGCCTCTTGAGACTTGAAGTGGTAGACAGTGTTACCTGGACGAATAGCTAGAAAATCATTATATAACCTGCGCCAATAAAGAAACGAATCTAAAATGGCAGCGGCGATCATGCGCTCTCACTCTAAACTGTTGATGTCTTAGTCACACACGGCGCGTACTGCATGCAAAAAGAAATCCGTAAAGAAAGCTAACGGAAAAAAACGACTTACTTGCGAGTGGTTAAGGTAAAAAATGTTAAAGAAAAGTAAGCAAATAAACAGTTCTAATTTTTATGAAAGATTATGTATTTTTTTGTATACGTTACACATTTCAAAACATAAAACTAACAATTGTATTTTACCTACATAAACAATAAACAAACTTTCTTTCTATCTTTCTTTTTATTTGCTGACCCTATCATCTGTCAGTGACATTTCGGGACGCCATTTTAGATTCGTTTCTTTATTGGCGCGGCTTATAATAAGTTTTAGTATATTACTAGCTGACCCGGCAGACTTCGTACTGCCTCAATCGATAATTAAAAGACATAAACTTTTGTATATAATAAACTGGCCCGGCGAGACTTCGTTGACGCGGTGTACTAATTCTGCGGTAGTACCTACCAAATGACGCCCTGCGATTACACATCTATGTTCTATTTTTAATAAACTCTTATTTTTTTAAATAATAATAGGTAGTTATTTTTTATTATCGATTGTTGACAGTCCATTGTTATTTCCATTTGCATGCACCAAATTAATTAAGTATCTAACAATTGAATAGATGAGAAATGCCATATTCGCTTAAATTGTCCTTTAAGTAGGTGTACCTAATATAAAAGTCCTACATTGCCCGTTGCGGGAACACTACAGCGGCGGAGGGGATGCGAAAAGGCATATCCCCACGGACAAAAATAAAAAGGTAGGTCACCTATAAAGCGTGAACGTTTTGCTGTAACATATTTTTTTCCTAAATAACTGATTCTGAGAACGCCTGAGTAAGTAATCTATAAATTACGAATTAACAAAATTATTCGATTTAACATCTTGAGAACTTGCCAAGTTATTTTCCTTATTCCTGTACTCAGCGGTTTCTTGAATAATATACGAATAAAATCATGCAATGATACTGCTATGATTTTGATAAAAATGTCATCGCTACTCAAGGTTTTTTTCATGTATTTTTTATTGCACACAGTTAATATATAGGTAACATAAAATTAATACAACGGAAACAACATGTACAAAGGCGAGCTTAGGTAATTCAATAATGAATTCTCTTCCATCAAACTTTATGAAAGAAGAATTTGATTAAAAGTGCATAGCTAGTGTAGGTACAATGGACGAATCTAATAATATTTTCTACCAAAGTGGTAAATATATATCAATAAACATACACACTACATACATATACAACTACATGCTAATATTTAAACCTATATACATATATTATTGCTAATTATAATATACTACATAATACACTAACTTTTAAGACCTATGTCCAAATGATGTAATATGATTACTGAGTCAAAAAGTACTTTGTTCTAAGCATGCAAAAAATGTATTAAATACCTAAGTAAGTATGTCAATTTATTAAGTAAATGTAGCTTCAATAATACAGTAACAATAATATAGTATAAATGCGTTACAATAACTCTCTTCTTTTTGCACTTATCCCATATAACTTGGGGGCGGCGCAACACGTTTGTTTCTTCAATTCCGTCCTGTCACCCGTCACACTATCACTAACTCCTTTTTCTTTCATATCACTCTTCACACAATCCATCCATCTTTTCCTTGGCCTTCCTCTCCCTCTCCATCCATCTACGGAACTTAATGAAGACATCAAAGTCGTAGTAATTAGTAATTTCGTTCAGTGATTTGCCTCCAGGCTGTTTGATCCAGGAATCTTGAACAGTTAAAGGCAAATATCCGTGAGCTTATGAAAATATGATATCGACATATTTAAGGATCATAATTATTATTATATGGATAATGTTATTTTTAACTAATAAATTCCCTTGTTGTGTACTATGATATACAGGGTGTCCCAAAAGATTACGTAGCTGGGAAGGGGGGTGATAGGGATGGTCACAAGGGTCACCAGAAAAATATAAAAAATTCCCTCTGGGTGTTTAAAAAAATAAATGGGATTTTTTAAAAGACTAAAAATTTTACACCTTGTGCTAACTGTACCTACAAATTTGGCTGTATTTAAAAAAAATGCTGTTATGTAATCTTCAATAACAACAAGGTCATCAACATCAACATCAAAAATAACAAGGTGTAAAATTTTAAGTTTTAAAAAAAATGCCATTTTTTTTTAAATACCCAGAGCGGATTTTTTTTTTTTTTCTAGTGACCATTGTGTCCACCCCTGTCACCCCCTTTCCCAGCTACTTAACCTTTTGGGACACCCTGTATAACTATTACTATTACTTCATTAATAATTATTTAAAATAATCATGGCTTTAAGATAGTACTAAGTTATAAATATGGTGCATGATGTGGTCTCCTGTAATTGAGGGAATACTCTTAATACGCGGGGTGCAGCTAACAGATGAGTAAATAATATTGTAATAATAAAATTAAACTACTATTATTATTGTTAAACAACTATTATAATTGTTTTCTAACTAAATTACATGATATTGTAATAATAAAATTAAACTACTATTATTATTGTTAAACAACTATAATAATTGTTTTCTAACTAAATTATATGATATTGAATTAATATATAATTGTGCAATTACATACGGTTCCTTATACGCCAATCAAGGTAACCATCAATCTAATTATCATCGATGGATCAGTGGTTACTTTAGTTGCTACTGAGACTGTTCTGTGGGTTCGATTTGGAAATATGTAGGTAGTTAGCTACGACCCTTTGCTATTTCACCGAAAGGCGAGCTACAGCCTTATTAAAATGAACTTAACTTGTTAAGTAAAATCTAGTGTAAAGTAGCCCTATACAGTTACGGAAGGAAAGTAGCCTTTGTACTACAGAGGGAAAATTTAAATAATATTAATCCTACTAATATTAAACGCGAAAGTTTGTAAGTATGGATGGATGGATGTTTGTTACTCTTTCACGTAAAAACTACTGAATGAACGTTCAACACATAGGTACATACCTAATGTATGTGTTGGAATCTAGCTCTAGGGGTAGGGTTGCCACCCGTACTATATTATATAGTATCGTGCTATATTTCAGTCCATTGTACTTTATATTATCTAATATATAAAATTCTCGTGTCACAGTTTTCGTTCCCGTACTCCTCCGAAACGGCTTGACCGATTTTCATGAAATTTTGTGAGCATATTGAGTAGGTCTGAGAATCGGCCAACATCTATTTGCCGGGTCAGCTAGTAGAAAAATAAAATAGTACGAATAATACTATATTTTCACGGGTTATTCAGTTTTCGCGACGACCTTTGCCAAAAGATAAAGGGAGAATATGTAGAGGCGTCGTTAACACGCCTTCAAATATTATTTCAAACTTTGTTAACCAAAGACTAGGTACAAAATATATGAATAAATTAATGTAATAGTACCTACTATATTTTTTCTAATGTTTCGAAAAAATACTATTTTATCATCTACAAAAGGTGGCAACCCTAACTAGGGGCGCAGCGGGAACTTATCAGGAGCAAACCAATAAAACAAAAGTCCTACCTGGTCTGGCCATAACAACAGCGCTAGCCTATACTGAGGTGAAGACCTTTTTGGCGGAACATGCAAAGCTTATTGTTGTGTGTATTTACCGGAATGTGAATATCTTATATGTTGTGCTGAATTAAAAGTATTTTCTTTCTTTCTATCCCTCCCCAGAGCCGGATTTAGAAGTCCGGCGCCGCGGCGGCCCCGGGGCAACAAAGGAGACGAGGCCCCCTGGCCACAAATTAGTTTCCCTCTAAATGTGTAGAAAATTTGAAGTATGTACCTACTTTTCAGCACGTTTTGAATTCTGATATTTTAGTGGCTGTCTAAGTTAAGAAAACAAGTATAGATGAATAACCGATATTACAAGAAGAACAGTATGTAAAGGTACACCACCGCAAAAATAATTAAAAGAAAAGTTGTGTTTTTTTTCGGTCGTGGGTAGTTGTGACAAGTAGACGCTTTTTGTGGTAGCTCTTGATTTAAAATAATTTTAAAAATAATTTAATAGTTAATAATTATAATTTAATTTATTAATGGGATAAAAAATTAGACTCAGTCAACCCACCTGTCAGTTTTATTAAAAAAAACACATTTTCACTCATACTGAGACAAAGCAATAAAACAGCTGTTCACTTTTCACATAAAATTTAAAAATGGCAGTTACGGTTCAAGACTCTGTGTCCAGTCTCCGCGATGAATTTTATAAGAAGTGTTCCAGTGTTGAAGAGGAGCTCAAAAAGGCAGCAAGCAGTGGTAGTCCAACAGTCTCCTCTCTCGCCAGTGATTTTGCTGCTTATAAGTCCGGCTTCATTCAGGCGCTGGACCTCCTTCAAAAGCAGGTGGATGCCCTGGCACGGAATATTGACAGCTTGGAGATGCGTGGACGGAGAAAAATCTTGCTGTTCCATGGTGTGGCTGAAGACAAACAGGAGGTTGTTGCACAGGCTGTCACCAAAGTGGTTTGCACTAATCTTGGTGTTAGTAACTTCTCCACTGAAGACATCCGCAGGTGCCATCGTATGGGACGCCTTACTGGTACTACAAGGCCTCGGCCCATTCTTTGCAAGTTTCAAGCAGCAACACAAAGGGATAACATCTGGTCTTTGAAAACGTCACTTAAAGGTACGGGAGTTACGTTGTCGGAGTTCCTGACGAAGCCAAGACATGCTACCTTTATGGCTGCTCGAAAGAAGTTTGGTGTGACGCAAGCTTACACTATGAATGGCAGCGTGTATGTTGTTGATGCTGGTGGTAAGCGACATCGAGTGTTCTCTATTGAGGACGTCGATAATTTGCAGTCTGTTGGTGCGGCTCGTGTGACTCCGGAGACTACAGCAGCCCGGAAGACAGACATGGACAGCTCACATGGTGGTGTAAAGGCTAATTACCCAGGAGCCTCACAAAGAAGTCGACGAAATGTGGCTCATAAGAAGTAGGTAATCTTTCGTGTGCTACGCTTCTTGTGGTGGAACATTACACTTTTCGATTACATATATTATTATATCATTTTATTTTCACGTTCCTGTTTTATAAGTCTGTTGTAACACCACACGTATATTTATTCCCTACCTCCATGCATTTATTTTATTGTATCTAATGGTTATTTATTTCTTCTTTCACTAACTGTCAATGTCAATTATTATTCATCTCTGTAAATAACATTCCATGTTTGTGTAATCTGTCATATTTTAAGCATTAACTTGATCGATTCGAATTATTATTGCAAATTAGTAAATAAAATAGGGGTGATTGGGAACAATGTTAATTTGTGTTTTGTGTAATAATTGTTCTTTGAGTGTTCATGCTGTCAATGTAACGTGTTGTTATTATGTGTTTGTTTCAGCTGTTTTTCTATACAGGGGCTGGCGGGTGGTTTGATGAAATTTTTGACCTTAGTAACTTAAAAAAGAAGTACTATTTTGTAACTTTATTTATTTATATTTTTATATTATATTTATGCATAGATGTCTCTGTCAGACTATGAAAGTAGTTCAGACAGTTTTCAAACCGCAGATAGTGATTCTAGCTTTGTTAGTATTCCATCGTTAAGTGAAACTCTTTCTTCTCTTTTTACTGACGTTCTTAGAAATTTCAATGTTGTTCACATAAATGCCCAAAGCATTCCGGCTCACTTTTCTGATATGCTGGCGAATTTTGACTGTAAGAACATCCATGCCATCCTCGTTTCCGAATCCTGGTTGAAACCATGTCTTCCTTCTGCCTGTTACACCCTACCTGGCTTTAACTTAATTCGTAATGATCGCGTCAATGGAGTTGGTGGTGGCGTTGCCATTTATCTCCGTAATTACATTAATTTTAAAATAGTAGACACGTCACCGCAGCCACCTCCTTCTAATGCCGGTGAACACCTTTTTATAGAAGTCGAACTACATCATACGAAAGCCTTGCTAGGTGTGTACTACTGTCCATCTCTCCGAATTAATTTCTTTAGCTCTTTTGAAACTCTCTTAGAAAATTTGACCCCTTCTTACAGTCACACTATAATAATGGGTGATTTCAACACCTGTCTTCTTAAGAATGACTCCCGTGCTTCTTCTCTCTTAGCGATTACCGAATCAACTAACCTTTTCTGTCCCCCTTTAAATGCCACACACAATTTTCCCAATGTTACTCCTTCCCTTCTGGACCTTATTTTCGTTTCTTCTCGTGATAGGATTGCTAAGCATGGTCAATGCTCAGCCGATATGTTCTCCTATCATGATCTCATCTTTATGTCTTATGAAATTCGCCCACCTAAGGCAAAGTCGAAAATAATATTTCAGCGCAACTTTAGTGGTATGAACCTTGAAAATCTGCGTCAAGCTGCATGCGGCATTAATTGGAGCCTTGTGCTGGAAGCCATGTCAATTGATGATAAGGTAAACTTGTTTACAGCAGAGTTGATTAAACTCTACGACATCCATGCCCCTGTTCGTGCTATAAAAGTTAAGCATTTACCTGCACCATGGCTGAATGATGACATCAGAAAGGCTATGAATTCAAAAGCAGCAGCCAAAGCAAAATATAAATGTCGACCCAATGATTGCAATCGGGACAAGTATATTTCGATTCGTAACCGCTGCAATAGGATGTGTAGGAACGCTCAACGCCAAAATGTCCATAAATCAGTAGAAAATGGAGACCCGGCTAAAATCTGGAAGTTCCTTAAATCGCTAGGCATTGGAAAATCGCCAGAAAAGCTTTCCACTAATTTAGATATTAACGCGCTTAATCAGCATTTTTCTTCTGCATCTTCGAGTAATGCGTCTGCAAAAACTCATACTTTGAATTATCTTTCTTCTCTTTCACCGGCCGGTCTCCCACCTTTCATTTTTAATCATTTTTCCGATTGTGATGTTAAAAAGAGCATACTGTCGATAACTTCTAATGCTGTCGGCAGTGACAATGTCAGCCGTAATATGATAATTCCTATCCTTGATGAAATCCTACCCATCATTTCCCATATCCTTAATTACTCTGTGTCCAGTGGCTCCTTTCCTACATCATGGAAAGAAGCTCAAATCACGCCATTGCCTAAAATCAAAAATCCTACCTCATTTTCCGACTACCGACCCATATCCATCCTTCCATTTCTATCCAAGGTCCTAGAACGTTTAATCCATAGGCAAGTACACGCCTTTGTTTGCAAACACGATATCCTCAATCCTATGCAATCCGGTTTCCGACCTGGCCATAGTACGGCTACAGCCTTAGTTCATATTACGGATGACATTAGGAGTGCCATGGAGGAGGGAAGTCTTACAGTTCTTCTCCTATTAGATTTCAGCAACGCGTTCAACACTGTAGATTTTGATATCCTCCTTGGTATTCTGAACTCACTTAACATATCTCCAACGGCAATTGAGTGGTTTCGATCTTACCTGTTTGGCCGTCGGCAAAGAATCCGCGTTGACGATATGTTTTCAACATGGTCTAATATTACAGCAGGCGTGCCGCAGGGTGGCGTTTTGTCTCCATTACTCTTCGCTATATTTATAAATACCATCTCTAAAAATCTTACTTCTTCTTACCATCTTTATGCAGACGATCTACAAATCTACAAGCATTCAGCCTTTAATAGATTATCGGAGGCAATCACCTCTATTAACGTCGATTTGGCACGAATAGGGGAGTGGAGTTGTAACTTCGGTCTTAAAATCAACGCGTCAAAGACACAGGCGATCATAATAGGAAGCTCGCGCATGGTATCTAGAATTGATTGGCCCCAACTTCCTCAAGTCAAATTCAATGGATCTACGATACCGTTCAAAGATAAGGTTAAAAATTTGGGCGTTATTTTTGACGCCACTTTGTCCTGGGGTCCACAATTAAAATCTGTGAGCCAAAAAATCTTTGCTTCAGTAGGTTCTCTTAGACGCCTACATAACTTTTTACCCATTACCACTAAAGTTGCCCTTGCTCAATCTCTGCTGTTGCCAATTCTTGACTACGCCGACGCCAGCTATCTTGACCTGACCGAAGAGCAACTGAATAAACTTGAGCGACTCCAAAACGTTTGCATTAGATTTATATTTGGACTTCGCAAATATGATCATGTCTCATTATTTCGTAATAAGCTTAAGTGGTTGCCAATTCGCCTTCGCCGTAATGCTCATATTCTTTCTTTATTATATAATATTCTATTTAATCCTTCTACACCTATCTACCTTAAAAACCGTTTTGAATTCCTTTGTGATACACATTCGCGATCTCTAAGATCGTCACAAGACCTAAAGCTGCATATTCCCTTGCATTCCTCAAATTTTATGGACAAATCATTTAGTGTCAAAGCAGTCCGCCTATGGAATGCCCTGCCAGTAACAATAAGAAGTGCCCAAACTCACTCAACATTTAACAAACTCATCAAAGAACACTATTTGCGTTTATAAATTGTCCCTTCGTTATAAAATTTATATATTATATTTATATTTATCATTTATGTACCTATATCTATCATATGTTGTTCATAGTATATTATAGTATATATATTATTGTATTTATGTATGTTTTGTGTATAATAACATAATCTAATGTACCTACCTATATAGTTATACCAAAATATTGGTATTAAATTAATAATCTTAATTTTGAATTGCACACAATCTACCTACGTCATTTACCTAATGAATTCCATTATCCATCCAAAGGTTGTCTGGAAGAAATTGCTTTATGCGATAAGACCGCCCATTGTACTGTGTCTATTATATTTTCTTTGTCCTGTTTACTTATGTGTGTACAATAAAGAGTATTCTATTCTATTCTATTCTATTCTATTCTAGAGCTTACTTGTCAGAATTTGAAAGATTTTAAATCTCTATTGTGGGGGCCCCTCTATTGTGGAGTCCCTGGGGCAGTTGCCCTGGATGCCCTCCCTTAAATCCGGCCTTGTCCCTCCCCATTATATACGGCGACGCGTCGTACGCTGTTAAAAATAGGTAAGCGACATCTACAGTAGCCACACAAACTACAAGAAGACGAGCAGCGCCATCTTGCGCCAAACATCACAACTAACCTGTATCGCGCAACACAGTTCGCAAGCCGATTCGAACATATACAAGTTCGAAACAGCAACAAATGACCGTCGGCCTCCGGGCATACCACCTTGCCCGGCAAAGAAGATCTTCATTTTCTGTGGTTGAACACCACCAATCATTCCTCTACACAAGTAAGTATATCTTGAATAAAGTTTCCATGACCGAATTGATGGTGTTCTTGCGCAAGCGCAGCGAAGCATTCAACGGTGTACGTTGACCTTTATTTATAGTTGATGGTTGACCTTTTCTATAGGTACTTTAAATCTAGTTACGTGTTTGTGTAATAACATGTCGTCACGATTCCTTAACTAATACGTTGTTTATCTTCTAGCAAGATGTAAAATAAATCGTGTTAAAGATAAAACTACAGGTAGCTAACGATTAAGCGGACGTAGCTCAATGGCTAGATCCCCACCCATTGCACTACCGACGCGAACCCACTCGTAACACAAGCATTTCTAGATAATCACGAGCAATTTTGCATTCTACTACTTGTGTTGTTAACCCCTCGTAGAATGCAAAATTCTGATAGTAATCTTTAAAAAAATAAACTTTGTACCTATATACCTACAGGTTTTTGTAACAACTTTGTGACTAAAGTAATTTTTTTAATTGTCAGATAAAAAATATCACAGGAGTAAATTTTAAATTTGACAGATTTTGTACATATGGTTTTTAAAAAGCCCTTAGTTGGTAAAATAAAACTCCTCAATCTCACCGCCAGCGACTTAAGACCTGACCTTTGAGCCGAGGACCAATAAGTCCCTCAAGGGACGCCCTCTTGGAGCCCTGCTTGCCTTTATACCCGGCGAAGTAGCAAAAGCCTTGTGGATGATTGCATAAAAAACGTCCGTGAAGTTCTCACAGTAAACTGGAACCTAGTCGTTTTAATAAGAAAAACTAAAAATAATTACATTTGTTTCTGTATTATAACAACACAAAACTTATGTTGTTATAATACATAATTATATTATTGTAAGTATATTGTTTAGTTATGTTTTCTTGTACTCTAATGTAAATAATAACAGCTATTATAAAGCGGGATCATTGAAATTTACACTAGGAGAAAAAACTTAAACTTTAAGGTATCTGTGAGGAGGGGACATCTTGTTGCTGCCAGCGACGAAGTTGGGTTTTTTGATGGTCAAGGAAAGCCAGCTGCACGACAGTCTGGCCCCTTTTTTTTCTTTTTTCCGTCGGTCATAATATGTAGTTAGTCCCGAGGCATTTGCTATTTCACCGGGCATAAAGGCGAGCAGAGCTCCAGCCATAATAAATTGTTTAAAAACTACAAACTAAGTAACCTGCGCAAGAGGGCGCCCCCTGTGGGGCTTGGACCTTGGCTCAGGGCGGTCGCTGGCGATGAGATTGAGGATTATGATTTTTAGTATTTTAGGGGAGTTTTGTGCAACTGTCGCTCTACTTTACAGTTCGCGGGCCTCTCGGACTTCGGGTCTACGAGGCCATCGGATGGTTCTTTGCAAACTAAGGGTCATGAGGACGAGGGGCGAAGATGTAATACAACGGAGATCCCCCTCTCAGATTTTTTAGTGGGTAGTAGAAAAATATTTAATAAACTTTGAAATAATAATATTCTTCAACTAATTCTCTTCGTTCGTTTGTGTGATAACAATTATAATATCGTACAAATCCATTTTTAGTTCTGGTTGACCTTTAGTATGTATCAGAAAGGCGTGTGCATTCAGTTGTATCATTACCTATCATCACCCGCGTAGCCCCCGTTCCCGTGGGAAGTTGATAGTAAAAAATTGCCTGTAGCCTTTCGCGATAAATGGGCTATCTTGTTTGTTACTCTTTCACGCAAAAACTACTAAATGGATTTGTCTAGAACTTTCCACGGGGATAGTTAATAAGCTCGATCAATATCCAAAAAATCACGCTCCGACCCACTGGGGCAGAGTAACGCGGGTAAAAACGCGGGGCGCAGCTAGTAGGCTATATTTTTTATGAATATCCAACATGAATGGGTGAACTACGCGGATAAAACCGCGTGTGGGAAGCTATATAGTTAATTATATTATCGCTTGATCGATGGTAGGTAGCATTGAGCCGGTAGACGCGCCGGGCAGGCACTGTAGGTGCCTGTAGCGAAATCTAGAGTAGCCGCACAAAACCACAACACAACTAGCAGCGCCATCTAGCGGTAGCATCCCAACTAACCTGTATCGCGCAATACAAGTTCTAAAGGCAATTAGAAGATATATACGTTCTGAATATCAACAATTAACGCCCGGCAAAGAAGATCTGCGTTTTCTGTGAAGGAACACCAATAACTGTTCCTCTACAGACATTTTTTTTATCCGGGTTTATATACATCCGGGTTTACGTACATTTACGCATTAAATAAAAAATAAAATAAAAAAAGTTTTTATTTACGTAAACCTATTACAGGCATTTGCAAATAGTCAAAACATATTTGGCTCATTAATATAATATGTTTAAATTATTAATTTAGTTTAATTATTATAGTTATAATAATAATAAATAGTTTGTATTAGATTTTTTATAGCTTTAGCGTAAAAGCTGTCAGGTATGAAAATAGAATTTTATTTTTTATCTATAATTTAATAGTCTAAAGTTCTGTCATTTGAGTATGTTATTATTTAGATAGACCATAAGCATATCGTCGGACGCGATTTTATGCTACCACCGGATCCAATACGCCCCAACTGAGAAGATCCGGCGAAACAAACTCAGTGGGGTATTCTACTGCCGGTTTCATCGCGGCCTCATTGAGACGATCCGGCGAAACATACTCAGATGGGCATGTCAACATTATTTAGGTCCAGTTACTGTCTTTATTTAGTTAATTGGCTTACACAATTTACCAATCGGCTGTCTTTATACAACTTTTATTTTTATTTTGCTAATTTAACAGATCAGAAAAGTTATTTTGAGACAGAACATGTGTTATTTTTATGATTATGATTACAGACAGTACACAGAATACACTATCATGATCTTTCAGTTCACATTTCAATGCTTCATCAGCTATAGGGTATCCGATCTGGTGCACGAGGGTATAGCCTGCCATATATCTTTGTCATCTATATACTCTTTAGTACTATAATAGCCCCTACTCATTAGGATGCGTTTTACATGTGTTTTAAATAATGCATCAGGCATGTCAGTAATATGAGAGGGAAGTTTGTTATAAAATCTAATGCAATTTCCCATGAATGACTTACTAACTTTGCTGACCCTAAAGCACGGCATAGCTAGTTTGTCCTTATTCCTAGTATTTATATTGTGAAAGTCACTTTTTTTACTAAATGTATCTAGGTTTTTCCTAACAAATAAAATATTCTGGTAGATATACTCAGATGGCACAGTTAATATATTTATATCTTTAAATAGGGTTCGCAAAGAATCGCGGCTACCTAGCCCATAAATAGCTCTGACCGCTCTCTTTTGTTGGATGAAGATAGTATTAACATCAGCAGCTGACCCCAAGAGCAAAATGCCATAAGCCATAATGCTATGGAAGTAAGCAAAGTATACTAACCTAGCCGTGGATTCATCTGACAATTGTTTTATTTTCCATACGGCATAAGAAGCAGAACTTAATCTACCCGATAATTTCTCACATTTAGTTTTCAATTAATTACAGATATTGATATAATAAAAACTTTTAAGACTATCAAAATCAAAGGCACAGAAGATTTATGGGGATTGTCCGTGAAGGCTGTTGAACCAATTATACATAATGTAGCTCCGATCCTAGCGGCCATCTTCAATGGCTGTATAATTGACGGAGTCTTTCCTGATTTGATGAAGATAAGTAAGGTAGTGCCCATTTTTAAATCAGGCTGCCTAATAGTGCTAATAATTATAGGCCAATTTCTATCCTACCTACTTTAAGTAAAATATTTGAAAAAATTATGCTTAACCAAATGCTGTCGCACTTCAATGAGAATGGGATACTACACGACAAACAATTTGGATTTACTAAGGGCCGTTCTACGCAAGATGCAGGAAGCACTGTAATCAAGACCATACTAGAGGCTTGGGAGGGATCACAGGATGCTCTGGGAATCTTTTGTGATCTCTCTAAGGCATTCGATTGTGTAGATCACAGTACGCTCGCTGTAAAGTTAAAATACTACGGAATTTCTGGTACGTCCTTGGACCTTGTAGTATCCTATTTATCTGGTCGCGAACAAGTAGTAGCCATAGACGGAATAACTTCGGAAGCTTCTCCCATCAAAATGGGTGTGCCCCAGGGTTCAATACTAGGTCCGTTTTTGTTTATATAAATGACCTCCCATATTTAGTAGATAAAATATCAAATATAGTTCTTTTTGCGGATGACACATCCTTGATATTTAAAGTAAATAGAATAGATAAAGACTTTATTGGACACACAAACACACTTAGCCTAATCTCAAATTGGTTCTCAGCTAATAATCTATTGTTAAATGCAGGGAAAACTAAGTGTGTTAAATTTGCGCTACCAAATGTAAATAATGTCACACCTACTATTTCACTGAATAATGAAACGTTGGATCTTGCTTCATCCACGGTATTTTTGGGAGTGACATTAGATTCTAAATTACAGTGGGGTCCTCATATTGAGAAATTATCGGGTAGATTAAGTTCTGCTTCTTATGCCGTATGGAAAATAAAACAATTGTTCATTCCCACCGCCACTACCCTGACGATGGGAATGCGTGGGATCTCTATAGCGTGGTATGCTAAACTCATACCACGAGGAGAGGACCCTACAACCACTAAAATCCCCAGACACTCCTTCGATCCGCCGTTGGCAGGTGCCGGGTACGCATGAGCAATCCGGCCCCCGACGGCACCCGCGGCCAATATGGTACCGCGGTATCTCCTGGGCCACATTGACAGTGGCCCATTTGTCCTCCTCATGGGTTCCTCAACATACCTACCGTTCCATTTTGTTGTTTCTACTGTAAAGGAAATAAATTGGTGCATACTCTAATCCAATGCTTGGTGCAATCATTATTCCTAGGTTTTAGTTATCAGATAAGCCATTAAACACTACTTGTCCTTATTGCTGTTATGTTATTACAGTTGTTATCGGAATTTGAACAAATTATTTTGAGTTTATGTCTGTTATTTTATCACCATAAAAGTACTTACCTAACAGATTTGTCCGTTTTTTTAATTATATAAACCTATATACTTAAATAGTAGTGCCAAATTTTACTCTATCGAGCAAACAAATATAATAATTTATTTATTGATTTATATGGCATTGCAATTGCGTATTAAGGTACCTAAT
Source organism: Nycteola revayana (assembly GCA_947037095.2). Lineage (NCBI taxonomy): Eukaryota > Metazoa > Arthropoda > Insecta > Lepidoptera > Nolidae > Nycteola > Nycteola revayana. The sequence goes on along the minus strand of OX344851.2, from coordinate 11,223,531 downwards.
ATTAAAAATGCATCATCATCATCAGCCCGTATAACGTCCGCTGCTGAACATGGGCCTCCTCCCGAGGGTATTTGCCATAGTCACCACGCTTGGCAGGCGGGTTGGTGACCGCAATATTATATTGTACAACACAAGGAAGCGCTGCTACCCGTTCCTTGATATACGATTATTACAGATGTTGTTATAACAATTGGGATAAACGGCTTAACGTGCTTTCCGAGGCACAGAGGGTAGTCCCTCAACCAACCAGACCCAGAAAGAAATCTTGGAATTTACAGAAAGATTTCCTGTCCGGCGCTCGGCGTGGGGATTGAACCCACGATCTCAGAGATTTAGAGCGAGTCAAATACCGCTTCGTTACGGAGATTGTCAAAAACGCATAATTATAGACATAGTAGCACAATCAAAATTACAATTTAAATAAAAAATAAATATCTATGCTATAATAATCATTGTCAATGAAACATGTTACAAAATTGCTACGTAGGTATCTCAATAAAAAAAAGGTAAAATGCATATGAAAAATATTAGCTAAATCGGTCCAGCATTTAAAGAGTACTACGTACATTACTACACTACTAGTACTACGTACCTACTACATACATCCACACAAACTTACACATTTATTTTGTACGTGGAATCCATTTTTTTAAATTATTATTCATTCATTTTGACCACATACCGATTTTGAACCCTATACGCTTGTAATAAAGTTTAAAAAAATCTTAACATACCACTGCCTTCATACGGATTAATACCTATATACTTTTGTATTAACGTGTTTAAACAACGTTTTATTAATAATTAATAAATAGTAAAGTGTTTGTTTTTAATTCAATCCGTGTCAATAATGATTAAAGCCAGTTTTACACGATAAAGCTGACATCTTGCATACGATTTAACCATAGATTTATTTGTGTCAGTCATTACAGCGTCGCGGTCGTTTATGGTCTCTGTTCGGAGTTGTGCAGTTGTGCGGTAGTTTAAAAAAAAATATTAAAAAGTTAAGTGTGTAAGTGTGTGTGTGCTGAGTTTGAAAAAAAATTAACAATGTTTTTAAATATATTGAATAATCCTTTGGTTAGACAATATGTGGTTATTATTATTGGTGAGTTTTGTTTTTAATTCCGATATTTTAAGACAATGGTTTTGTTTATTTAAATGTAGAATACATATCATCACCATCAGCCCGTATAACGTTCACTGCTGAACATGGGCCTCCTCCCGAGGGAAGGTATTTACCAAAGTCACCACGGTCGGCAGGCGGGTTGGTGAATACATGTACCTACTTACACCGCATTTTTTTTGGCGCTATTAATAATTGGCAGAAAGATTTTCCATCGGAACCTATAAACAACAAAACGTAACATTAAAATAAAATAGCGGGCTATGCTTTTTTACAAAAAAGACAGGCGCATGACAATAAAATTATAATAACACTAGCTTTCCGCGCGCGGTTTCACCCGCGTTACTCCCGTTCCCGTAGAAACTTTATAATAAAATATAGATTATAACCTTCCTAGATAAATGGGCTATCTAACATTGAAAGAATTTTTCAAATCGGACCAGTAGTTGCTGGGATTAGCGCGTTCAAGCAAACAAACTCTTCAGCTTTATCTATTATGGCAAATAACTCATTATTAGGTACCAATTCTTTGCGTTTTTATACTCGTGATAATTTCTCAACGAAATGTCCGATTGGAATAAAACAAAAAGTATTTTACTTCTACATAAATACCCTTGATAACATAATGCTTAATTTGGATAAGGATTAATATAACGATATACTTACATTTAACGTAGTTTCTATCTTCAGACGATTTAATATTTTTTTATGAACATAAAAGCGGTTATTGTGACTAAACTATGTACCTATGATAGTTAAATGTATACTCTTGCGGACTTTTTTGTGATCTTAATAAGACCTACAAACCCATAGTACATAATTTTATTCTATTTTCAATAGTTTTTGCAGCTCACGCATTAATCGGTTTTCGCTTTTACACCTTGGGTTACAAAATTGCAATTTTATTACGGATCCCTAATTTTTTTGAAAATAAAATATAGCCTATAATCTTCCTCTATAAATGGATTATCCAACACTGAGAATTTTTGAAATCGGACCAGTAGTTCCTGAGATTAGCGCGTTCAAACAAACAAACAAACAAACTCTGCAGCTTTATAATATTAGTATAGATTCATTCATAATCACTTCTTACATTTAAAACATTCATATTCTTATATAGTCTTAATTAAATTTATATTTAAAACCAAAATTACAAACTAAGATATATTAAAAAACATATAATAATTGGCAGGAACATTTTCCATCAGTATAAATAATTAACAAAACGTACATATCATTAAAATAAAATAGCAGGCTGTTTGGTAAGTAAGTTGGTAAGTTTGATAGTAAACATGGTAAATTGAGCTCTAGTACCTTGCAATAAATTATAATTTATGTTATTTTGATATGTAATATTTAATGTTTTTGAAAAAGTAGGTATATACATGCCCAGGAAAGCCCGCGGTGCCAATTTGGCCGCGGGTGCCGCCGGAGGGCCGGATTACTTAGCGTACCGCCCTCACCAACGGCGGACGGAGGAGTGTCCGGGGGGTTTTAGTGGTGAAGTCTAGGGTCCTCTCCTCGTGGTATGATTAGCATACCATCGCTATGGAGAGGGCGAGTTCCACATACCCCTTCGCGAGCGCGGGAACGGTGCAGCGGCGGAGGGGACATGCATTTGCCCCAGGAAAATAGGTACATACTACTTATATAGATCGATTGTACTAAGTATTAGCATTGACTATAAAATCACAGTGCTTAATATAGTAGGTACCTACATCATGCGGTTGGTAATTTCGTTTTGGTAACTGGGTAATTTTGTTTAGGTATTTAGTTAACGTGACCGCATCTTTCCATTCTATACAAGGCCAGAACGCAACCATAGGAAATGTATATATTGTAATGCTGTTTTGAAGTCTGTCATTACAATATATACACGAATTTTGTGTACTAATCGTGTATAGTTTGTGCCGTGGATGCTTGCGTCGTTCGTTCCAGACTATACTAAACAACTTACTTACGATTCGCGAAGCGGGGCTCCGTCGAGCTTAGTTAGTAGACACCATATGAGGTTTATTTTAGGTTTAATTGTGAATAAAAAATCAGTGTCTGCTAACTAAGCTCGACGGAGCCCCGCGAAGTGGTTTAAAAAAAAAACCACGAAGACTAAGGCGGGAGCTCCGCTTCGCTTCGCTCCCGCCTTAGTCTTCTAACCTAACTTATCCGAGTCGGGTTGCACTGACAACAAACACAACGTTTACAACGTTTCTTTTCTACACTATTGGTCCGCATGCGTACTGGCGCTGTACGTTTTGAAACGCTGTACTTACTTACATCACTACAAAGTATACGCGAGTATTTGCGTACTGCTCTTGTATACATTGGAAGAATTTAGTAAAAAAGTTATTTCCAATCTGTACGTGATTAGTTTCACACCCTTGCGTTCTGGCCTTGTATAGAATGGAAAAACGCAACGTGACCAACACATGTTTTTTGCCAGTTACTGTTTCAATAACAATGGTTCAATTAATAATTTTTTATTTTTGAAAAAAGTTCTTATACGTACGTATCTACCTACTTACTTGTGAAATCACTTAATTTGATACATAGATTTAGAATAGTAAGTAGGTATATTAGGTATACGTTAGTTTCGCTGACATAGCTGAACGTATTAGCAAGCTGAAGTGGCAATTAGCAGGACACATAGCTCAAATAACTGACGGCCAATGGAGCAGGAAGGTTCCCGAGTGGAGACCATGACTGACAAGCGCAGCTAGGCACGATGGACCGGGTGACCTCATAAAGGTCGCAGGGAGTCTAACGCACTTGATTCGGGGACCAACCGACCCATTGGATGTGGAGTAGGGACGCCTTCACACCGGGCGTCCCTATAATATTGTGGCCCAGGAGAGCCCGCGTCGCCAATTTGGCCGCAGATGCCGCCGGAGGGCCGGATTGCTTTTGCGTACCCGGCCCTCACCGACGGCAGACGGAGGAGTGTCTAAGGGGTTTTAGTCGTGTAGGGTCCTCTCCTCGTGGTATGACTAGCATACCACCGCTATGGAGAGGGCGAGTCCGAAACTAGGGACGGTGGGCCTCGCAAGGCGAGGTTCGCGTATCATTGCCAGCCCGCTAATTTCTTAAACTACGCGACTTATTTTTTATTTCTCTTGTTATAATATTACTGACGGGCTACACCAAGTTTATTATTGTTAATGAGTTTAAAAATGAGATTATAAATATAGTTTTAGTTTTACATACTGTTTAATTGAACTGATTGATTTTGAATGATTGAATTGATGACATACTGTTAACTCAAACCTTCTAGGTATTTTGAAGACTTTCTGTAGTTATATAATAACATAATGAAATATTGTAGTTCTTAATTTAAGTAAATCAAAATAATGTTCTAAAATGTGATAATACATTGTAAATGACGTATAACAAGCGCGAATTATTCGTCTACGTTACTATAAAGCACTGGTTCGCAACCTTTAAGTGATGAAAGACCATTTTACAAAATTTTATTCTCGTTACGGACCACCTGTTCTGCGTAATCACCCTAAAATGAACACTATAACAATAAATTATGTGTGTTATAAAATACTGTGTACAGTGAATATCGTCGGTGCGCTTGCCAAATCTGATATGTGCATTTGAGGAACTTTTCAGGAGAAGAAAAAAACAGTTTTTTTCGCAATTTATTATCATCCAAAATTTCGGGCAGGTTCAAGTCCATTTCATGTGCTACCAGGGACCATCAGTGGTCCGCGGACCACCGGTTGGGAACCATTGCTATAAAGGCATAAGCTCCGCAAACCCGCTTGATGGTAATTAATAACAATGATATGAACATTTACAAATAACCTTAAGCAAACCACAGGAACACATCATTAACCAAAATATTATTTATCTGAGGTACCTATACGGTATTGCCGTGTGGTATCCGGCTTAAAATAGATCATCCCATGACTTCCCTTGGGTGTCGTAAGTAATGACTAAGGGATATTCACCTGATGGATGGGCAGCAGCATCTATCAGTTCAAGGCTACTTACCATCTTACTGTGTTCACCAATGCGCCTACCAAGCGTGGTGATTATGGCCATAACCCTCAACAACCGTGGCTCGCCAAGGTCTGTAATGAGGCAGTCCATGAATTAAATGATATTTATTCAGCACTTAGGTATTTACATACACTTGTACTTGTTAATTATAAACAATGATATATAATTAATATCATCATCATTAGCCCATCTTATCTTAGATTTATTTATACAAAGATTTATTGTCCGGGCGGCGTGGGGATCGAACCCACGACCTCCGAGAATTAAAGCTAGCCAAATACCGCTATGCTACGGAGGTTGTGTTATTAATATACATAATGAAATAAAAAATATGTCAACTTAAATCTATTGCGGATTAGCCATAGGATTATCTTATCATCTATCTGTCTGTCTAGTATCATGGTCATAGATACCTATAGTAATAACAATAATTAATTATCACCTTAAAAATTGAGTACCTATCTACTGAGTCATTTATCTATATTATCTAGACACGCGGCAGCGTGTCAAAGCCAAGTTCAGGCAAAGAACTGGCTAGCCAGCGCCAAGTGTAATATTACACGAACCACTTGGTGCCACTTTTGACCTTTCTATAACTCAAAACCTCTTTAACGTAGAACTAAGTATGTTTAATTATATCCATAAGGACATGTAGAAGCCCAAATTTCATGAAGCTAGCTCAAACGGTTATGAAGATATGAAGGTCAAAAAGTCGTGAATTTTAGCACTGACTGACTGACTGACATATAGTACCTAAATCTAACCTACTTCCAGATGACCTAGAAGGATGAAATTTGGAATCCAGCTCAATAATTGTGTGTAAGCCCAGGAAAAAATAAAAAAAAGACAAAAAATAAAAAAAAGTCAAAAAATAAAAAAAATACAAAAAATAAGTGGTGACCCCATAGAAAAAACTTGTTATACGCGCTACACAACCAACCAACGGTTTATACCTACATGGTAGTGATTTTATAGTCCACGGCTTACTAAAATAATAAAACCGCTTTTAATACTAATACTAATATTATAAAGCTGCAGAGTTTGTTTGTTTGAACGCGCTAAACTCAGGAACTACTGGTCCGATTTCAAAAATTCTTTCATTGTTGGATAGTCCATTTAACGAGGAAGGTTATAGGCTATATTTTATTTTCAAAAAAAATAGGGATCCGTAAGAAAATGCTATTTTGTAACCCAAGGTGTAAAATCGAAAACCTATTTATGCGTACGCTGCAAAAATTATTGACATTAGAACAAAATGATGTACTACGGGTTTGTAGGTCTTATTAAGATATACAAAAAAGTCCGCAAAAGCACGTATCTAACTATCATAGTTTAGTCACAATAACCGCTTTTATGTTCATAAAAAATATTAAATCGTCCGAAGAAACAAACTACGTTAAATGTGTATCGTAATATTAATCCTTATCCAAATTAAGCATTATGTTATCAAGGTTATTTATGTAGAAGTAAAATACTTTTTGTTTTATTCCAATCGGACATTTCGTTGAGAAATTATCACGAGTATAAAAACGCAAAGAATTGGTAGGTATTTGCCATAATAGATAAAAGCTGAAGAGTTTGTTTGCTTGAACGCGCTAATCTCAGCAACTACTGGTCGGATTTGAAAAATTATATTAGTGTTAGATAGCCCATTTATCGAGGAAGGCTAGAAGCTATATTTTATTATAAAGTTTCTACGGGAACGGGAGTTACGCGGGTGGAACCGCGCGCGGAAAGCTAGTGTAAAATAAAACCTTAACCGAAAAAAAACGATGAATATTAATTTATTTATGTTAAGTTTATTTAAAATTTACATTTATATTTAACTAACACACATTACCTACTTTGGATTATAATTATTTGGCTACGGTTACTTATAGACATTGATTAAATAAAAATTTGATTGACACGGCCGGTTGTTTTTTTTTCGGACGGACATGTTTATTTAGCCTCGAGGCTTTTGCTACTTCACCGGGCATAAAGGCGAGCAGAGCTCCAGCCTAGATAATAATGAAATGAAATAATGAATTTATTCAGCACTTAGGTATTTACATACACTTGTACTTGTCAAAATCACAATGAAAAAGAACTGTAATTAATAGGTTATTATTCTTTGAATAAAACTACTTAGGTAACCATAACTAGCAAGTGCAACCTGTGAGTGCTGCTAATTGTAGGACATTACAGATAAATGGTTTAAACACTACAAACTAAGCAACCTGCGCAAGAGGGCGTCCCCTGTGGGACTTGTACCTCGGCTCAGGACGGTTGCAGTCAATGAGATTGAGGGATTTTGACGTTTTGTATTTTAGGGAAGTTATGTGCAACTGTCGCTCTTCTTTACAGTTCACGGGCCTCGCGGACTTCACGTCTACGAGGGCATCTCAAGGTGACATGACCGTGTCCTTAACGTGGGTGAACTGAAAATATTCGATTAAACCAAATCGGTGGGGCCGTTCTTGTGTTCAAACCAACATTTAGTGATTCGCCCAAACAGGTCCCATGGGTGTCTTGGTCCATGTAGTAAAATATTTATTCCTTAATTGTCTTTTGTTTCAAGTTTCTCAACGAAATGGAAAGTTATTTTGGTAAAAAAATTACAATTTTTAAACTTAATGGCGTTTTGCTTTGTGAAGGAAATGAATTTGAGTATGAGTTAATTAAATTATGAAATAACTTTATCTTTGAGATGCTATCAAGAAATTTTTGCTCTATTTATATTGTAATAAAGTCTATTTTAAGATTGAAAACTACGCAGGTAACAGATTTTTCGACTTCGAGTTTTTGACACACACAAAAGTTCTGATGCAGGTAAAGAATCATCTTTTAGCCGCCTTTGTACCTACTATAAAGTTTAAATTATTTAAATTGAAATATCCATAATAGCGTACTTGCAGTCTTAAATTTAGCACTGCAATTAGAAATATAATATCATATTTATGATGAAGAAGTTATGTAAATAGGGAATGAGCTGTTGATGGTCAAAGTCTAGTTCGAAAGGTAGGGCTCAATAAGAATGAACAATGTGATTTTTTATAGTTTCTTCTTTTTTTTTACAGTTTGACAATATTATTTGTACATAGTGCTCCACAAAACTTTTAACTGTGGATGAGTCGCAGTTTTATAACTGTCATTTGTACATAATGTATATTTTTAACAATATAGGTAGGTATTATGCATATAGTGGGACCAGTGTTATATTTTTTAAGTTTCTGCTTGAATTTGTGTTTACTTGTTTCGTGTCTGATGTCCGCTGGTAAACTGGTGTTATTTATTATCATTTATTATTTAAGTAATTTATGAATTTACTGCTACAGTTTAAATTTGTCTAATCGGTTGTTTAACCTATTAAGATTAAGTTAGATTGATTAGATTTAGATCAGTGTTAACACACTATTTGGTAATAAAATATAGATTAGATAGGTATATTGTTTTTTGATTATAAAGCAATAATAACAACACAGAATTATAAGGGGCTTGCAATTGATATGCCTACGCTTTAACTTTATGTTTCTATACTAACAAATAAAATTATATTGATACTAACTTCCCGCGCGCGGTTTCACCCGCGTAACTCTCATTTCCGTGGAATCTTCAGAATTAAATATAGCCTATGTCACTCAGAGTGAATGAAGATTTCCAATGTTGAAAGATTTTTTGAAATCGGCACAGTAGTTTTTGAGTTTATTCATTACAAACATACACACACACACAAAAATACAAATCTTTTCACTATATAATATTAGTATAGATTCGTATACATAGGTACAATGATCCTCGACTTGACACATTTTCAACTTACCTTATTTTTCTTTTACACATGTATTCAAACCTAAATTGAATTAGTAAATAATTAAATATTTGTATACGATAAATAAATATTGAAAAAGAAAATTACCTTCATGTTTATTATTGGAGTGCCTTATAAAAATAACATCTGTATAAATATGAGAATTATATTAACAATGCGCGATGACTTTGTGTAGACGCAGTTAACCGTATGCGCCTGACCAAGTAGGTTGGTATTTTATTCAAAATATTAGGTGATATACACCATAGATTTTAATACATAGAACTCATACTTTATAACCTACTATGTCAGGTGAAACTGTTTCTGCGTTTCTGTTTTTTTATTTATTATATATATACCTAATAAGTTTTTGGGTTTCCTAACCAAGAGTAGGCAGGTAATTCAATTGTTTATTGTTTAGCTGTTCGCGCCCATCTACAGAATTACTTAACATTAGGACAGTGGCGTAGCTAGGTAGGCAAGTGCCCCGTTGCATAGATTCAAGAGCTGGCGAGCTGGCTGACCTTCTATTTTCAAAGCTTAGGTTAGAGGGCCCCTTATCCGGGCCCTGGTGCACTGCACCACCTGGCCCTACGATAGCTACGCCACTGCATTAGGACAGATGAACTATCCTAGGGATTTCTGTAGATTTTCCTAGAAACCTTGTTGAAAATATAAATTATTAGCTTCCCGTTCGCGGTTTTACTCGCGTAACTCCCGATCCCGTAAGCACTTCCAAATAAAATTTAAATATAATAATATAGTCTATAGCCTTCCTCGATAAATGAGCTATCTAGTATCTAACACTTAAATAACTTTTCAAATCCGACGACTAGTTCCACCAACGCGTCTTCAAGCATACATCTTTACTAATATTATAAAGTTTGTTTGTTTGTTTGAACGCGCTAATCTCAGGAACCACTGGTCCGATTTCAAAAAATCTTTCAGTGTTGGATAGTCCATTTATCGAGGAAGGTTATAGGCTATATATTATTACGAAGTTCCCACAGCCACGGGAGATACGCGGGTGAAACCGCGCGCGGGATTCTATATAAATATATAATAAGATTACCTTACCTTAGTCCTTAAACGATGCTCTAACTTCCTGGCTGCGTGAATCATAAATGAGAATGATTTTTATTTATTTAGATGGAAATACCTGTCCCCACGCGAGGTTACCGGCGACTGGGACCGCAATTAACTAGGACCGCGGTCCCAGTCGACGGATCCGTAAAAAATAAATTATTTTCTTCCGGCGACTGGGACCACTCATAAATGATAACTGAAATCAAAAAATGTACAGTCAAACAAACATTTTTTAGATGCAATAATTGAAGAAAAATCATTTTTGATTTACAAACATCATTTATTGTTATAAAAAAACAGCCTTTAAATACAGCTCTGTTATTTAAAACTTCCGTAATAAAAACATATTATACATAAATCATGCTAACAATAATCAACAAAAAAAAACACATAAATCGTGCTTAAGTATAATAATAATCAACAATTTTCAAACAATTAACATTCAGAAAGTAATTATTTATGACAAAATCAGCCTTTAAGTGGTACCGTAAATATAATAAAAAAATAACATAAATCACAATAAAAATAATAAACGTAGGTACTATCTATGTCAATCACAATTCCTTTAAAATGGGTTAACACACAATCAGTCAAATAAGTTATTCATAGCTCTTCGCAAAAGTTCACGTCCTCTTTGTGTGACATCAATATAAAATGACTGTTCACCACGGGAAGTTGAAGGACTATTTACATCCATTTTGATAATTCGAAAATCGAAAAAAATAATTAAATATCAGATAATCTTAACAGATGACAATTTTCTTTGTGATATTAAAAAGTCTCATTAAAGATGAGAAGCGTTCTAAAGTAAAAATATTTGTAAACACGTCGTTTAACCCCCTTATTAGCTCGTTTTGTTTATAAATAATTTAACAAAAAATTGTTTTACATACCTGAAGACTATTAAATGAAGTCACTACACCCCCACTCACATCACACAATTTGCAACAAAAACTGCCAAATGCAAAACTTGACTTTCTTAAATTGATAAGATTCTTGTCAGTGATTGGCCGAGCCAGTCATCGGGCGATGCAAAATTTCCCGTTTATAACAAAAGGGCTACCTGACCTTGAAATCGACAGGCAAAATGGACTCGAGCTAGAGAGGGATAGTATTATACAATCATACAATGCGCATAGGATAAAATCATGTCTAAAACGAGTCAATGATATTCATATAAATAATTTAGATTATTTTTCGTTTGACTGTACCGATTTTGACTTGAATAATAGTTTTTTTTTAAGTTATCTATGAGTGGTCCCAGTCGCTGGAAGAAAAATATTTAATTTTTCGAATCCGTCGACTGGGACCGCGGTTCCAGTTAATTGCGGTCCCAGAAGCCGGAAACCTCCCCACGCCGGCCTCCACCTTACAATCAACTATTTTTTAGTTGAAATAAACATTTCGAAGTCCTCGTAGACCCAAAATTAGGAAACTGTGGAGTAGAGTGCGCAAACACTTAATGACCCTAAAAGTCATTAATCCTTAATTCTCCCGCTAGCGACCATTCAAACCGAGATCCAATATTGCGCAGATTGCTTAGTTTGTAGTTCTTACAGCATTTCATAAGCCCTGCTCGTTTATGCCCAGTGAAGTAGCAAAAGCCTTGTAGCTAACTGTATAAATATAATTGTCCATCAAAATAAAAAGTGTTAAAATAATACTTCACATTATATCTTACGCTTCAATTTTATCTTAAGGAAAAACTTTGCGTAAAAACCAAAAGGTTATTTTTGAGTTCAATTTCCTGATTCCGGTTTGTTTAAGAGTCTACCTTCCTCCGCTCTCACATACACACACATATTACGAACAAGGAAACTGGGTGCATCGTTCAAGAAGATTATAATTGGCCACGAACCTGATTACCTTGTTCGTGCGTGCCTATTACGATGGATAAAAACACCTTATGTGATAGGGTTTTCTTCAGCCGAGGACCTTATGCGAGTTGATGATGACCTATCATGTAAATGCACCAGTTACGTCCTTGTCAGAAGAAGAAGTGGGATATTTACGCTCTTATATTATTTGTTTCATGCTTAGTATAGACCGGGGTTTCTCAAAGTGGGGTACGCGAACCCCTAGGGGTTCGCCATTCGACGGCAGGGGGTTCGCGACAAAATTTACGTAATGGTGGCTTGATAACTGGCAGGCGTTTTCTTCAACAGCTAATTTTATTATTTTCTCTGGGGGGGGGGGTTAAGGGAATTAAGGGTTCGCTGTCACCTGGAAATTATAACGGGGGTTCGTGGAGCCGAAAGTTTGAGAAACCCTGGTATAGACCACCTCATACCTCCATACCATGGGTGTCGTGAAAGGCGACTAAGGAACATACAGCTGATGGATGGGCCGCAGCATCTATCAGCTCAAGGTTACCCACCAATCCTGCCTGGCAATACCCTCGAATGCCCTGACTTGCCAAGGTCTGTTAACAGGAGGCCTATGTTCAGCAGTGGACGTAAAGATTTGAAGTTTTTTTTAAAGATAACCTTCTATCAGAGTTTTGCAGTCTATTAGTATTTTTGGTGCTAAGCGAAAATGCTTATGTTACGATTGGGTTCACTTCGGTAGTGCTATGGGTGGGAATCGAACCGGCGACCACAAGGCCACGGCCTACGGCCACTTAACAAGTGAAGTAATTGATACTGAAAGGTAATACGGCAATTTGTTGCGTTCTTAAACTTCATCCTCATCTGTTCAATGAGCAAACAGGAAATTGACGATTTTCTTCAATTGACCTACTATCTTTGTGTACGAAGTTTCTTGTTATGCGTTTTGTAATTGCGTAGTCATCTGTTTTTTAGTCGTGGCTAATACATTTTTTTAAAAGTCACCTCCCTCGTTTGGGAAATAAATCCCTGAGCCGCGGGGGATTTTACTTATGTTTAAAAATTGAGATTAATAAAATTCGACCACCGACAGGATTCGAACCTGCATCTTAGGTACCTAAAGCCTCTAACTGCCTTAACCAATTAGGCTACGGTGGAACCACAGCTGGCCATCGAAGTTTATTAATCTCTTTGTAACACGTCTCTAAGGGGGACGTTATTTCCTCAGTCCTGCCGGTAGTCGAATTTTATTAATCTCAATTTTGAAATATAGTATAAGATAAACTTTTCCATAGAGTGTTTAAAACATTTAAAAAATATATATAATAGGCATGAAGACTAAAAAATTATATTAATTAGTCCGTCAGTTAGATTAGGGGCCGTCCATTAATCACGTGAGGCTTGAAAGGGGGGGGAGGGCTTTGACAAAAATCACGAAATGTCACAAGGGGGAGGGGGTGTAGTAAGATATTACGTGTATTTATTTTTGGGAAATTATAAGTCCAGCCACACATTTCTTTATTGGCCACGTGATCAAACTTCTCATTTTATAACTAAGCAACGGGAAAATAATTATGTAAGATAACATTCTAAAAAAAATAAGATTTTTTGTAGATACTAAAAATACACGTGAATTCACGTGATGTTGGGTGGGGGGTAGTCTTAAACCTCACCATTTATCACCAAGGGGGAGGGGGGGTTTAAAATGCTTAAAAAAGATCACGTGATTAATGGACGGCCCCGTACCAAAAATATTGGAAACGTTTTATTTTTTCGTTTCTCTAACAAAAAATGACGAAGATACAGCGAGTTTCGTGTGACGTTTCACAAGCCCCCCCCTCCCCTGAACTTTATAGTTTGTTTTTGCACTGTATTTTTGTAAATTTTTATTGATTTGATAAATAAAAAATACGTGTCCAATATTTTTAATTAATCTAACTGACGGACTAAATAGAGTTTTTTTTGTATTCATGCCCATTAACGGAAACAAAGTACATCAAGACTCAGAACAACTATTGGCGGTTCATATAAATAGTTGTCCAGATGGGATTCGACCCCAAAACACCATGTCTCAGAAGCTGTCTTACCACTGAGCCACCGATGCAGTCAAAAATACTCAGCTAAAAGATTCATCTTCGGTAGTCCAATCGATCTATGTATGTTCTTTTTCAATAACACTAAAAATGCTAATTAAAAGTACTTTGAACTTGTGTTAGGGGCGCCCGTGATTACAACCTTTTTTTTTGTTGTCCGGGGGGAAATACTTTTACGCATTCCCACCGCTGCCGCTGCAGCGTATTCTCGCGCTGGCGATGGGATATGTGGGACTCGCTCTCTCCATAGCGTGGTATGCTAAACTCGTACCACGAGGAGAGGACCCTACACCACTAAAACCCCCCGGACACTCCTACGATCCGCCGTTGGCGGGCGCCGGGTACGCATGAGCAATCCGGCCCAGGGCATTAGAGCTCATTTTGTGTTAATTATGTACATTTAACATTGGTGTGTCCTTAAGCATAATGGGACAATTTTTATGTAGGTAAAAAACATTTAAATTTTACATATTGATGATTATTATTGCTCCTCCGAATGCCTGAAAAGGGGATAGGTATGATTGTCATATTAAAATAACAGCATTTTACTAAATCTACTTATAGAAATGTATTACGGTACATATACCTAAATATTTTTACAATATTATTATATATTTTTACAAATTTGTCTGTCAGTCTGTATGTTTGCTCTGCTAATCACAGAACGGCGGGAACGATTCTCACGTGACGTTCACTGAGAGATAGCTGATGTACTTAAGCTGCTTTTACTGTAGAAAAATAATACTATTAATAAATACATTTAACCTGAGTGACATAGGCTATATTTATTTATGAAGTTCCCACGGGAACGGGAGTTACGCGGGTAGCTAGTTAAAAATATAATTGTAAATTTTTAACTATAGATACATTAGTATCAAATAACTTTGTTAAACAAAAGAGCATTTCATGTACATATTAATTATGTAGATAATATTTTAATTAATACGTGTTTTTCTTTAAATAATTTTTAAAACACGTGTAGGTACATAATTAATTTAAAAACTTGTTTTGTCTAAATATTAAGCTTGTATCTGCTTAAGAAACACGATATAAAAATAAATGATATTTTTGGGGTTCCGTACTGGAAGGGTAAAAACCCTTTAGAAGTCGGACAGACATAGTCTTAGACTCCGCTGTCCGTTTGTGTGCCATCAGTAAGTGAAACATGAACTATGAACACGAACATTGCGATGACATGAACCGCGATCATGAATCATTGTAAAAATTTTAACAGACATTTAAAATTTTCACAAATGATTTCTGTTGCCACTATAATGACAAAAATTAAAACCATAATAAAATAGTTTTTTAAAGGTTGCTTTCGTACAAAAAACATTTATTTGCCGTTTTTTGCATAATATTACGGAAATTTGGTATATTAACAGAATATTAAATATTCTGTTAATATTCCAAATGTCTAAAAGTGTATAAACTACAAAATTTTTGCAGTTTATTAATTTTTATAATATTGTATAGATAGTGATACGGAATACTTTGTGCGCGACTCCGACTCGCACTTGGCCGGATTTTATTAATACAAGAAACGTTACAATCCAACATTAACCATTGGAATAATAATTATTCTCGAAATAGACTTGGAGTCTGAAAAATAAATTAATAGCTAAGTACTTAAATTATTACATCAACAAGAACAATGACAAAATACGCTGTCTGGGCCATTTGAGCTTGACTTATTAAATATAATTATTATTATGCTACAAAATTCTGAGCTCTTATGGTTAGGACTGTGGGCTTACATTTTCAGTCAGAAAAAAAAAAGTAAAAGGAATAAGTGAACCAAGGATCCTTAGGTACCATTTCCAAGGCATTTACGAGCCTTGACATTCACTGATTTAGGCTGGAGCTCTGCTCGCCTTTATGCTCGGTGAAGTAGCAAAAGCCTGAGGGTTAAGGACATATGTCGGTCCGAAAAAAAAAACTGATGACCTTTGGTTCCAAAAGCCATAATCCCTCAATCTCCCCGTCAGCAACTGGCCTGAGCCGAGGTCCAAGTCCCACGTGGGACACCCTCTTGTGCAGGTTCTGCTCGCCTTTATGCCCAGTGAAATAGCAAAAGCCTCGGGACTAACTACATAATAATATGGCCGTCCGAAAAAAAACCTTTTCATTATAAAAAGTGATCTGGATGCATCTACAAGGCCGGATTTAAGGGAGGGCATCCAGAGCATCTGCCCCGGGGCAGATGATAATACATAATAGAGATTTAAAATCTTTCAAATTTCGACGAGTAAACTCTACAACTTTTCCAGGGCCAAGGGGCCTCTTTTAGTTTGTTGCCCCGGGGCCTCCGGACTTCTAAATCCGGCCATCTAATCCGGCATCTATGGAAGTCTATCGCTTGATAGACACGAAATATACCATTGGACAGTCCTCTATATATACTAATGTCGAGAAGAAAGAGTCTTGGTCGGGAGTAAGTGGATGGAATGCTAAATGGACTGGAACAACTGGCTATGGAGTTAGATCTGACTCGAAAACTCTCACACATTTCAGATGACAGACATGGATGGATGTATGAATATGGTATGGTATGTTTGCTACACTTTCACCCAAAAAATACTTAACGTATTTGGCTAACATTTTGCTCGGGGATAGTTTATACCTACGATAACATTTATTTTGTGGTAACACGTACCTACCAATTAAAAAAAGCTTACCAGTCACCCTTGAATCTTGACCCTTCGAATGAAATTATGAACATTTTATTCAAAAGATCCAGGGGTGAATGCTGCCCAAGCCCAAATTGTACCTCGATGAGACCCGTGTCACTCTAATTAAAAGTAAATTTGTGGAATTTCAGAGCCCATATGTTATTTAAGTTTTAAATTTAATACGTTATTTTGAATACTAGTTATATTATGAAAACATTATTAATGTTGCCGTGTGGTTCCGGCTTAGAATAGACCACCCCATGTCCTCCCATGGGTGTCGTAAAAGGCGACTAAGGGACATATGGCTGATGGATGGGCAGCAGCATCTATTAGCTCAAGGTTTACATCTTACTGCGATCACCAATCCGTCTGCCAAGCGTGGTGATTATGGCAAAATCCCTCTACGATCCTGGCTTGCCAAGGTCTGTTAAGAGGAGGCCCATGTTCAGCAGTGGACGTCAACGGGCTTTTGATGATGATGATGATGATTAATGTTTTAATTACAGGTATAAATACAAAAAAAAAAACATGAATAAAGTTGATTCTCTAAATGGTGAGCATTGTGGAATAGAATAGAATAGTCCTTTATTTGCACAAAAAGGAGGTACAAGTTACAGTTGTTATGTTTGAAATGATCCATATACTGACTACCTTAACTAAGGCATGCAAACGGGTTAAGCTATTAGATAACGACTCACTTTATATATTATTAACACATTCCATTAAATTAATATCTACAAGTTTATCATTGACATGATAAACTTGTAAGTAGATATTAATTTAATGGAATGATCCATATACTGACTACCTTAACTAAGGCATGCAAACGGGTTAAGCTATTAGATAACGACTCACTTTATATATTATTAACACATTCCATTAAATTAATATCTACAAGTTTATCATGTCAATATGAAATATAGTAAATCATTTTAAATAGGCATAATATACAATACATTATGTCAAGTTTAATAAAATGAGATTAACATTTTGTCAAGTTTGTGGTCAATAAAGTTGAATTAAAATATAAATGATTTCGTAAAGTCAGGTGCATATTATGTGGAAAACGTGAAGATCTTTACCACCTTTTAAAGAAATGTATCCGATACGCTAGTAAACGTGATAAGATGACTAGGTTATTTAAAATTAATTTGAGTGATGTTGGAGTTTTTCATAGCCATAGTATGAATCAGTTAGAAGACTGATTCATACTACGATGCAGTTAGATGAATGCTATGATCATTTACGTTCAGTTAAGTCTTATATTTATCCATAAATGTTATGGAATTAGCATAAGGTGCGATGGAATTGGCATCGTAATTAAATGCACGCAAATCCTGTTATACAGTTTTGAGTTATTTGTAAAACACCAACAACCTCTTAAGAGGTCATTGTACTCATCATTATGAACAACTTTTACTATGTGAGCAAACCTGAAATCACGAAAAATAATCAGACGAGTTAAACGAACATACATGTAAGGCTGATGTTTTTTCGCGATTTTAGATTTTGTCCCATAGTAAAAGTTGTTCATAATAATAATTATGAGTACAATGGCCTCTTAAAATTTTGGTGTATTACAGGTGACTGTAAATAAAGATTTAAAACAAATATACAAACTATTCTTAATCTATGCTACTTGGAAAAGTAAGAATGTTGGCAGCATTGTCCCGTTGAATGTTTATCTTGCTGTGCAAAGTAAATACGGGCAATCGGAGAACGTACCGAACTAATGAGATCCGCTCCGAGGTTTTTATAAATTAATTTGGTATTTCGATGCCAAAAGGCACAAACACATAACCACTATCAATGATACTGTTTTTGCACACCTTGAGATTTTCTGCGAATTCGGTCGCCATGCCTGCAAATTTAAGAAATCAGTTTCGAAGCAAACTAAGTTTGAAGTCGAGCTCGTAGCATCGCAAGTCACAATGGTTTTTTTTGATAGTATAAATTAATATGCAGTCATATTGCAAGTACTCAGTACTTGCAAATATCTATTATTCAATACTGACAATTTACGATTCTTACTTACTTATTCTAATGAACTTATGGCGCAACGTTCGCACTTCAGGTAGGTATTTAACGGAAAAATTGTGGGAAAGTGGCATTTCTTATCAGATATATTTAAAGATTACTTATTTTGCGACAGTAAGTGGCAATAACAGACCTATGATAAGTAATTATAAGATAAAGCCTTGTGAATATCTGTAATCTAAATTTTATACTTGAAATTCCTTGGTCTACTGATGCTATTAATTAATTAAGAATGGGTCTATGCCGTGAAGTGAACGATATATTATTGAAAAAACAAGTCACTGATTTCTTTACGGAATATCAATTAATAATAATTTAATTCAAAATACTAGTCGGCCACATTTTGATAGGCAACCTAGTTAATCTATATTCTCCTAATCATCAACATGTGTAAAAATTTGGTTTCTAGCAAATACTTGATGAGCGCATTAATTCTGCAGCCGGATCGTACTAATACTGTTATCCTCTTTGCAGTCAATCTCAGCGTTCTGAGTACGGGAGCAGGCCTGGTGTGGGTGTCTCCCGTTCTGGTGAAACTTAGTAACAGCACTCAGACTATCTTGCCGAAACCCTTGACCGAGGTGGAAGGTTCATGGATCGTCTCCATTGGATCTTTGACTGGAATACCAGGTATGAAGAATTTGATTCGATTATTTATTTTAGCACGATTATGCTTTCAGTTAGGTATTATCGCGACGTGATGTGAGGGAAAAATGGAAGCGGATGACTTATTGTGCTAACCCCAAATAATGGGAACAAGACAGGTGATTCAAGCTTTGGTCAAATGGCTACCCTAACGGGAAAGCACATAGTCAATGGTTGTCACAAGATCATTTATGACAATCGTATACCAGGAAATTGTCACCAATAGTGCCATACGTAATGACTATGGTAAAACCCCCTTAGATGGAGGCCCATGTTCAGCAGTTAACGTTACACGGGCTGACGATGGCTTTGTAAAAGGTGGAAAAAATTCTATAACATCATTTTCTTTATTCCAGCCAATATCCTCATAGCGGCATTCCTAGTAGACCGGGTGGGCAGGAAAACTGGCTTGATCATGGTATCAATACCAAAGATCTTGGGAGCATTGGTCTTCGTATTTGCCAACGAAGTCTGGTTAATGTGTCTGGGACGAATTCTGGTTGGGATAGCTGACAATGGAATATTTACTTTACTACCTGTTTATGCCTCTGAAATAGCAAGCGTAAGTATTTAGTTTTTATATATAAGCAAATTATTAAGACAACAATATAATACTGCGATCACTAATCCACCTGCCAAGCGCCGTTACTATGGCAAAACCCTATCTCAGAAGAAGACCTGATGATGAAGTTATTAAGTCTATGCGATCGTGGTTTCGACCCTACGCTGGGCAAGAAATCTTCGTGTAAAACCTATGATTTCTTTCCTGGTTAGGTGAGGTGAGGGACTACCGTCCGTGTCTCGGAGAGCACGTTAATCTTTAGTCTCGATTGCTATAACATCCTTTATAGCTACTACTGAATGCCGTTCTGTACCGTACTCTGTATATCGAGAAACGAGTTTCAGCGTTTCTCTGTGTGTATCACTACATAATACTGCGGTCACCAGCCCCACCATACGGACTGTTAATGTTGAGGATACATTCTAATTTCTTGGACTACTAACTACAGTGCACCAAACGAACCAAGAAAGAACTCTGTAAAAGGATCCTAAGGGTCACTTCAAGTTTCCAATTTCGACTAAATATTTTGGAAAAAATCATAAGCCTGTTGTCGTTTACTGTTAAACATAGGTCCCCCATCGATTTTCAGCGGGAATGATTGTTGAGTGGCCTGCATCCATTGATTCCCAGCGACGATCGGCTAATAATGGTTGCAGGGAGGAGGGAGGGAGGAGGGAGAATCGATGAGGAGCGCCTAGTTCAGTGGTACTGGACGACAATAGGCTGATATGATGGATGAAAAAAGTCTTTATGATACACGTTATGCTAACTTGTTATCCCGTTTAAATACTCTTTTAAATTGGTGTAGCGCTTGGCAAACGGATTAGTGACCGCATTGTTATATTGTACCACACAGTTAAGAGTAAATGATTGTTACGTAAAAGAAACCGCACAGGTAAGGTAGCAAATAAATATAGTTAAAGATTAAATTACATCGTCTGATTTGGTAATACGAATCTTATTACGTTGTATAACTTGATAATTATAATCCAATTGCAAAGCTATGCTATGTGTGCAAGCGCATAAATATTATGTGGAAAGAGGTGAGTAAAATCCTAAATCCGGGACGAAAATAACGAAGGTAAACTGCTTGTTTTTGTTGATAACATAACCTGTTGTAAACGTAACAAATTACCATTAAAAATTATTGATCAACAAGGAAGTATGTAACATAAATGGATGCTATAAAATTATTCATCGTTAGTTTAAAATTATTATTAAAGTAATGTTTTGAGCTGCAGCAACTGACTAATATCTTATACTTAAAACATACTCTATCAGACTCGCCGAGCCGGAAGTATGTGCGCCCGCGAACGCGACGTATCCTCCCTCCCTCGCCTTCCCGACTCCTTATTTGCAAAGAACCTTCCGATGCCCTCGTAGACTCCAAAGTCAGAAAGGCCCGCAAACAATGACAGTCGCACAAAACTCTTCTAAGAAAAACAAAGGGTCCCTCAATCCGGCCGCCAGTGATCGCCCTGAGCCCAAGTCCAAGTCCTAGTCCGGTCGCTGGCGCGGGGAAGTATTATGTAATAGCAAAAGTTTGTCCATTATGTAGATGAATGGATGTTTGTTACCCTTTCGCGCAAAAAGAACTGAACGGATTTCGTTTAAATTTTTGACGGAAATCTATACTAGATAATAATATAAAGAGGAAAGATTTGTATAATGTAATGAATACATTCAAAAACTACTGTGCCGATTTCAAAAATTATTTCACAATTGAAAAGCTACATTCACCATGAGTGATATAGGCCATATTTAATTAAGAAGTTCCCACGGGAACGGGAGTTAAGCGGGTGAAACCGCGCGCGGAAAGTTAGTTGTTTATAAACTGGATTAACATATAGACTACAATACATTACCCTACAACCCACTGGGTTTCTCTGTAGCAGTCGAGTATTTTATAATTTCTTACCTAACCACAAGCATTTTTTTCCAGAAAGAAGTCCGTGGCAGTCTGGGCACGTTTCTTCAGATCATGTGTTCTATGGGGGTAGTCATCATGCTATCCATGGGGCCATTCTTAGATTATATCCCGCTCAATATAATCTTCACAAGCATGGTGGTGCTGACCACTATACCATTGTTGTTGCTGCCTGAAAGCCCGTATTACTTATACTCGCAAGGTAACAACTGACCACATATTTTTCAAGGTTTTTTAATAAGTGTTAAAAATGTTCATCGGCTCAATTATCGATGAATATATCTTTAAGCCTAGCAGTTTGAGGGACTATATCCTCTGCACATTGGAAAAGGCAAGCTTACCTAGCAGCAGAGATTAATTTGGTGGTCCGGTGGAGTACGTGGGACTCACCTACTCAATCGATGGCATCCTATTCATACTGCAGTTTACATACTAAAACTTCCCGGGTGTACTAGGAGGAGCCAAATAGATATAACTTCGTATGCAATGCCAATATTCCCCTGCCGATGGTATGGTTTGTAGGCGTATACACGCTGAAATTTAAATGGTTGTTTTCCCGCAGCGAAAAGGTT
This sequence comes from Nycteola revayana, assembly GCA_947037095.2. Taxonomy (NCBI): domain Eukaryota; kingdom Metazoa; phylum Arthropoda; class Insecta; order Lepidoptera; family Nolidae; genus Nycteola; species Nycteola revayana. The sequence goes on along the minus strand of OX344851.2, from coordinate 11,201,190 downwards.
TGGTATTAGTTAAACATTCAATTTATACAAAAACTAAATATTATAAACCAAAAATGGCCGATTAACAATCGTGAAAAACCGAACTCGAAAGTGACATCGAACCGATAGTAATACCTCGCGATACCTAGCGCTCGCGTCGATCGGTCGCGCGTTCGTTGACCCGGGTGTTAGTCAATCAGCTGATACCTACACCTTAGGTAATGTAACACAGTACCCAATCATAATAATAAGCTTTATCCAATACCTTTTTAGCTATAACTTACAGAAAACGTAACTTAAAACAAGTTTATTATCTAAGAACAATAATTTTCTGAATTAGATACCTAATAAAGTATTTAAGGCGTATGTAACAAAAATGAAAAATTAAATGAACTCCGCGGAAATGATATGGATGCAGTCCTTCTGAGTTGAGTAGTTTCTAGACGTAGTATTGGCTTACGCCAAACTTAGCTGCTGCCATTCGCGTACTTCGGCGAGGATCGCGTTCGAAGTACTCGATGATCTCCTCGTCGAGCTCTGGCGAAATAACGGCCGATCGACCTCTGCCCTGTGCATGTGCTGGCACTTGGAACTGCCCATGATCGAGTAGCCGTCGCCGCTACGATCGTCCGGTCCTGTATGACTTGAGGGTTCAGAACTCCGCGAAGACGGAGTGACGCCAAGTGTTGCAGCTCGGCGTAAAGACGCCAGGCAGTATGGGAATTATAATTAGCCCTAGCGTACAGTTGCACCATAGCGACGTACTCTAAATTACTAAAACTGTAATGTCGATCCATAATACTAATAAAGTAATAAGATAACGCGTGCTGCGCTTCCGACGTTCACGGGACAACTAAGGAAGGAGGGAGTCGAAGGAGAGCGCGGGGCGTTCCGGTGTCGGCGCCGCGCGGCGAATTACAAAAGAAGCCGGCTCGTTTGTGATTCTTGCGTGCAGGCTATTTTATGCCGTATAACTACCATTGAGCTCTTATTTTGCTTTGAACGTTTATGGATCGTTCTTTACTTTGTCAGCAGCGCGTGCGATCGAGTAGTACCTACAAGGTCCGTTCACTCCGTCTAGTGTTACTACTGTTTATCACGCTTTCGAGTTGTCTAATATTTTTTTTAATAATTTCAAATCCAAAACATGTCTAAAAAAAAAAAAAATGTTTCGATAGTACTACCGACGGCAAGTTGTTCTGCTTCGGGAAAACAACCATTAAAATTTCACGGTGTATATAAAGCAGGCTGATGATAATGTCCGAGTTTTGCTACAGTTAAGTTTCTCATCTGTACTGTTTTAATTTATGTTTTAAATCTCTATTTTGCTAGGAAAATCCTATATTTTTGCTGTCTCTTCACATTCAGCTTTTACTGTTAGCTTGAAGGCAAAGGCGGCACGCATTATTCAAAAACTCTTCTAGAACAATTATACATATAGGGCCGTCAGCACTGATAATTATCGTGATTCTGAGGCCTTCTTTTAATGGTATCTTATTAATTTCAGGCAGGAAAAATGAGTCTTTGAAAGTGTTGACCTTCCTCCGAGGTTCCCAGTCATTGGCTAATGAGGAGTTAAAGGAATATGAAGTGGCATCGAAACAGAACAACTCTAATGTTAGCAAAAAAGAGATTTTGACTAACCGACTCTTCTTGAAGTCTATGTGTATAGCAGTTGTTATGGGTAAGAGGTTTTTTGGATTATGTTTCTTATTGTACAAGAGAAATCATTTACCATTAGAAAGCCATGGATTCAACCATCGCAGTGGCGGGATTCTACGATTTATAACGATGATATACTCATCATATCATACCGTCGCAGTGGGACTCCACGTTTAATAGCAATAGTATGCTAATCATACCATATTTACGCGCTGTGTGGTTTCTGAAGGGGCTGATGGGTGAGCAGCAGCAACTATCAGCTCAAGGTTCCTTACTTTCTAACTGTGATATCACCCAAACACCCTGGCTTGGCAAGGTTTTTAAAGAGGAGGCGCATGTTCAGCAGTGGACGTATATGGCCTGTTGATGGTGGTTATCGTACCACTAGAAGGGTCTACTTTCGTAAACCTCCCGGTTGCTTTTTCGAACGCCAGTAAGGGAACTACAAACACAAAAAGCATTGCATCCGGTATTTACCACAAATAGAAAGTCTGCCAAAAGATGAATGGACATCGAAAGTTTTGAATATTTTAATCGTAAACAAACGTACAAAATCTATCTTTATTATAATACTAACTAGCTTCCCGAGTGAGGTTTCAACCAGATAACTCCCGTTACCTTAATATGTTCATAATTAAATAAAGCCTACGCTTTTCTCAATAAATGGGCAAATAATTTTTCAAATCGTATCAGTAGTTCCTGATCCTGACAGGTTGCGTTCAAGCAAATATACAAGCTCTTTTCTTTTAGTATATATTGTTTTAGGTTAGAAGGTATTGAGGTATAGATGAACGGGAACAGATGAGCAAAGAATATTATAAATTAATATGTTTCTTCCAGGCATGGGTCTTCAGCTTGTCGGATTCAACGCCGTATCATTTTACTTGCAAACGATATTGGAGTCTACCCAGACTTCTGTGAGGCCTGAAATTGCCTCAGTTATCATCGGAATGATACAACTGTTCGCAAGTTGTTGTACTACATTAGTGACAGACAGATTTGGACGGAAACCCATATTGAACACTACTTGTGTCGGCATGGCTTTAGGCATGGTAAGTAATTTTTAAATAGTAAAAATGCCATAAGTTGCTTCCAAAATATTTGCATCCATATCTTTGACAATACACGATATCAAGTCATCATCATCATTATCATCGGCCTGTATAAAGTCCTTTGACAGTAGATGGTATCATGTCATCATCATCACCCCGTACTGCCCCGTAGTAAGCCTACTGCTGCTTTTTTTATTTTTTCGTACGGACATACGTAGTTAGCCACGAGGCTTTTGCTACTTCACCGGGCATAAAGGAGAGCAGAGCTCTAGCGTTAGTAAATGGTTTAAAAACTACATACTAAAGGGCGCAAGAGGGCGCCCCCTGTGGGGGCTTGGACCTCGGCTCAGGGCGGTAAATTTTGCCAAGAAGATTTAGAATAGTAGTAATTTGTAAGTTAATTGTAATTTAAATTAACTGCTTTTGGTCGTACCTTTATATGGATGTTTTTCATTAATGTAAAACAATTATAACTTTTTTTAAATTTGAACCTAAATATAACAGGCATAACGCTGAAAGTAGGTTGATGGTTATCAATCTCTTTGTTTGCTTCTTTTCAGTTCGGGCTCGGTTTATTCTTCATGCTGAAGGAAGGTGGCGAGGTCGTTGGAATCTTGAACTTCCTACCACTTACGTCACTTATATTGGTCGTCTTCTGTTTCAGTGCAGGTAACATATTTTTTTTTAATATCACTATTGAGATTAATACCTACGACCATCGTCAGGACTCGAAATGGAAGAGGATGACATATAGCGCCGACCCCAAATAATGGGAGCAGGGCAGGAAGATGATGATGGGTATTAAACTTCCATAGATACAGATTTTCTTCTGTAGAGGAACGTTTACTTTGGTGGTGTTTCTCCATAGAAATAGAAGATCTTCTTTGACACGGCCACTTGTTATTGTTCGGAACTTGTATATGTTTGAATTGGCTTGCGAATTTGTTATGCGCGATACAGGTTAGTTGGGATGCTAGTTGAAAGATGGCGCTTTTCGTCTTCTTGTAGTTTGTACGGCTACTTCACCGGGCATAAAGGCGAGCTGAGCTCCAGCCTAGATAAATGGTTTAAACACTACAAACTAAGCAACCTGCGCAAGAGGCCGTCCCCTGTGGGACTTCGACCTCGGCTAAGGGCGGTCGCTGACGGGGAGATTGAGGGATTATGGCTTTTAGTTTCTTTAGGGGAGTTTTGTGCAACTGTCGGCTATTGTAGACGTCGCAACACTTACGATAGAAAATAGTAAAAATAAAAATGGTGACATTCCCTGCTCTTTGCTTGTGTGTGTATATGTTACCTTAACATTTTTAGCAAGACGTATATCGCTAGAATTTACTTACTTATATCTTTTTTCTTCCGCAGGTCTCGGATCCTTATTCTGGGTCGTCAGTGCCGAATTATTTGACGATCGCTCCAGGGGTTTAGGAATGTCAATATACATAATAAATACCACTTTTTTCATGTTTCTTCTATCAAAATATTTTGCTCAAGTAACTCTACTCATAGGGCCAGCTTCAACATACTGGATCTTTAGTGTAAATTGTGTGTTAATGTGTTTGTTTATTTCGTTTTGTATCCCTGAAACGAAGGGTAAGAGCTTTGCGGAAATTCAGGCCGCTTTGGGTAAGAAAGCTGATATTAATGATAAAACTATTGTTAGTAAATGCTGATCTTGTATACCATCTCCGAAATTTGGCAACACCCCGGATTTTAGAGCACAGAACCCGGACATGTCAAAAGTTTTTTTTTAACATAGGGGCTCGAGCAGAGTACCAGTGCTCTGGTCTAAGACTTTTAAGCCCAGACTTCAAATGAAGTTTGGCGCGGATGCTGCCCGACGCCCTCTAAACAAGGACATATCCGGGGAAACCCTTTTTTTTTGTTTTCCAGAGTAAAATGCCTTACGCATCCTCTCGCTGGCGCAAGGATCACTATTGCGTGATCCCTGCGCCAGCGAAGGGTATGTAGGACTCTCCCTCTACAGAGAGGATATACCCACTAAAAAGACCCCGGGTGTTCCTCCTTCTGCTGTTTGGTGTGGGGGACCCAAGTAACGGTCTCGGCCTTCGGTTATCTCCCAGGCAGAGATCTACTTAAACTCCCTTTTCCCTCTACATCCGGGGTAACCCGAACGGATAGTAACCCTATGTATACCTGACTTGCTGCCCGCGCGCTGTTACACACGCGTAGCAACCGTTCCCGTTGGAACTATATCACTAAATAGCCTATGTTACTTCTGCCCGGCTAGCATAGGCAGCGCGACTCGAGTCTACTCTAAGGAGGCCGACCAATCACATTGCAGAAAGTGTCACGTGACAGTGCGTTTCTGAATTGTGATTGGTCGGCCTCCGTCGTCAGTCGCGCTGCCTATGCTAGCCGGGCAGGATAACGTAGCTTTCTAATGGTGAAAGAATTAAAATTTCAATCGGACCAGTAGTTTCGGAGATAAGTTCATTCAAGCAAACAAACAATCTTTTCAGCTTGATTAATATTATGTGAATGTGTATACCTACATAATATACTATACTAGCTTCCGCGCGCGGTCGCACCCGCGTAACTAACGTTTCTGTAGGAACTTAAACTTAACTTAACACTGAAAAAATTTTCCAAATCGTTTCAGTAGTTCCTAACATAAGCGCGTTCAGGCAAACAAACATACAAACTCTTCAGATTTATATATTAGTATAAATATAGATTACCTATATAAATGTTGTAACTAGCCAATATATAGGATAAAACAAATGATAGGGACGATGATTAAAAAAATCTATTTAGTCGGTCAGTTAGATTACAAAAAAATATTGGACAAGTCTTTTTTTTTTTCTGTTTGACATACGTGGTGAAGTAGCAAAAGCCTCGTGGCTACCACGAGGGTTTTGCTACTTCACCGGGCATAAAGGCGAGCAGAGCTCCAGCCTAGATAAATGGTTTAAACACTACAAACTAAGCAACGTGTCCCCTGTGGGACTTGGACCTCGGCAAGGGCAGTCGCTGACGGGGAGATTGTAGGATTATGGCTTTTAGTTTAGGGTAGTTTTGTGCAACTGTCGCCATACTTTAAAGTTCGCGGGCCTCTCGGACTTCGGGTCTACGATGGCATCGGATGGTTCTTTCCAACTAAGGGTCAGGAGGACGAGGGGGGAATTGGACACGCATTTTTTGATTTATCAAAGCAATAAAAATTGACATAGATACAGAGCAACAAAGTTCAGGAGACTTGTGACGTCACTCCTAGGTAAAACTGTACCTAGAAGTGACGTTACATGAAATTTCAACGCGCTGTATCTTCGTAATTTTTTGTTTACAGAACGAAAAAAAATAGGGGTCCGATATGTTTTGGTAATCTAACTGACGGACTTAATATATTTTTTTAGTAGTCATGCCTAGAATATTATTTGAATGATTATTTTCGTTAGATTAAACTATAAAGATGTAAGCTAAAATTGTACAAAGTAAAAATTGTTATATATAGGAAAATATATTTTATTTCACTGTGATAGAGTAGTATTTAGAACTGAAATTAATAGCTGATGGAAATGTGTAAAATATAAATGTGAGGAAAATGGTCATCATCATCATCATCAGCCCGTACAACGTCCACTGCTGAACATGGGCCTCCTCGCGGGGGAGGGTATTTGCCATAGTCACCACGCTTGGCAGCTCAAGCACACAAGGAAACGCTACTGCCCGTTCCATGATATACGATTATTATAGATAATGTTATAACAATAGGGACCAACAGCTTAACGTGCTTTCTGAGGCACGGTGGGTATTCCCTCAACCAACCGGACCCGGAAATAAATCTTAGAATTTCCTGTCCGTCGTGGGGATCGAACCCACGATCTCCAAGATTTAAAGCCAGCCAAATACCGCTACCTACGCTACGGAGGTTCTCGTTGTATATCAATGGGGTAGTGCTATAAATAGTAGGTATTAAATGTAAATTACAGTGGGACCACAATTATTCGACCACTCAAGCATAAAAAATATGGTAATACAAATTGTAACGTGGTTATTTCTTTGTCGTTGATAGTATAATATAAAGTGGTATATTCTATTAACTTATTATATTGCTGATTTCGATAAGTCTTCAGGACGAGTGCATAATCTCGCTTCGCGAAACTTGTTGACCAAAATCAACAATATAACAGAGTAGAGTTACCCAAGAATGTTAGTATAATTAATGTAATCTCACAATACCTACCATGAAATGTATTTGTAATTTAGTTTACTTTTTAGAATTTTTAGAAGTTTTCTTCATCCATATATTAACAAGCAATATTGTCGATGGATAAGGCCTTAGTATTCACGCGTGTGAAGCGCCTTACATTTATTTTATAAGGCAAAATCGTTTAATCAAGTCTCTACTGTCATTTAACTTAAGTTGAATGATAATTTGCACTTGGTTTATTTGTAATTTTTACTTTTTCGTATAAAAAACGTTTTTGGTGTATTCACTATTCCATTCCATACAGGGTAGCTAATGAAATAGTACCTTATTATTTTTAAATTATATTCATTGATGTAAATACTTATATTTGCATATAAGTGCCTGTGTGATATTATTTTTAAATTATATAAATTATATTGATGTAATAATATGTTAATCTTTTTGTAATAAATGTTGGTTATAAAAAAATATTTTCTTATTTTGTCAGTGTAATTATAGTCACCACGCTTAACAGGCGGGTTGGTGGACGCAGTTATAATTGTGATATAACTACGGTCACATAATTAAATTACTTTGAAACATGAGTGAGTTTGACTGAGTCAAGGAGGCAGTTGCCGCTATTCTCGCTAAATTGTGATGGATGTCGACGGCGGCTGCCTCGATCAAAGGACCAGATAGTTCAGTCTTCGAATCGCAGATATACGGGGTTATTTTTAAAACATTAACAACCTTTCAGGTGTTGAAAATACTGACGATTATAAGCATCTTTTACTATGGGAACAAACCTGAAATCGCGAAAAAAAAATCAGCTATTCCATACATTTTGTCGAGGTAAGTGAACATAAATGTATGGAACAGCTGGGAGTGACAGCTGATTCTGAGTCCTTGAGGGATATTGCCATAATCACCACGCATGGCAGGTGGATTGATGATCGCAGGAAGACGGTGAGTATTCTTAGAACTAATGGATGCTGCTTCCCATCTATCAGGTGTATGTCACCCATGCGAAGACATGGAGTTGTCTATTTTAAGCCGGAAACCACACAGTTCCCTCTTATTAATATTTTATTTTAATGCTCCCTCTGAATTTCTTGCCAGTTGCCATATCCACAACTAGTGGTAGAAAAAAAGGGAAGCTTCATAAGAACATGATTTAAAATGTTTTAAACGTGTATACAGGGTTATTTTTAAAACACCAACAACCTTTTGGGGAATAGAAGTACTCATGATTATGAACAACTTTTACTATGGGACCAACCCTGAAATCGCGGAAGAAAAATCAGCTGTTCCATACATTTATGTTTACTTACCTAGACAAAATGTATGGAACAGCTGATTTTATTTTCGCGATTTCAAGGTTGGTCCCATAGTAAAAGTTGTTTACAATCATCAGTACTTTCACCCTCTAAAAGGTTATTGGTGTTTTAAAAATAACCCTGTATATGAATTTTGAATCTAACTCGTAATATAATATATATATAATAACACAGAGATTTCTTGTCTAGTGTGAGGATTCATCATTTTTATCATCACCCGCCAGGATATATACGCTATATATTCGTATACATATATACTCGACGTTATAGTGGACGTTATTATAACTATGGCAAAACCCTCCCTCGGGAGGAGTCCCGAGGAAGGGTTTTGCCATAGTCACCACGCTTGGCCGGCGGGTTGGTTACCGCAGTATTATGTTGTAACACACAAGGGAACGCTGCTGCCCGTTCACTTGTATACGATTAGTTATAGATGATATTATAACAATCAAGACCAACGGCTTAACGTGCTTTCAGACCTTTCTAACCAGACCCGGAAAGAAAACTACACAAAGATTTCTTGTCCGGCGTGGGGATCGAGCCCACGCCACGGAGGTTGTCGTGGTAGTAGTGAGGCTTGAAACCACGATATCCGAGACTAAAAGATTTTATTACAATATTGGAATAAAAAATGCTTGGATGGATTTAATTTTGAGTGTAAAACATAAAAAAAGCCGGTCACTTTTAACAAAAGGGCCGCTGTAAATAGGTAAATAAAATATAAATACGAACGGTGATCAATCACTGATCAATATAAAATAACACAAAAGCCTTCTAGTCAATGGATGGAGTTTACGTGAAAAAGCACTTTTCAGGAAAATTGTCAATGCTTTCCGATCATTATAGGTAGGTAAACTAGAGATGAAAAGTAGCATTTTAGGGTTCCCGGAGGGTAAAATCGGGATCCTATTAATAAGACTTCGCTGTCTGTCTGTTAGGCGCCAGGCTGTATCTCAAGTACCGCGATATCTAGACAGTTGCATTTTTTACAAACGACGTATTTCTGTTGCTGCAACAACAAATAGGTACTAAAAACAGAATAAAATAAATATTTAAGGTGGGCTCAGCTCAGCTCGGCTACATACAACAGATTTTTGCTCGATATCAATAATGGCAACAGGTAGGCACCTTGTTTACCTAGCTAGTCAATGGTACGGATCCTGTCGGGCGCGAGTCCCAATCTCACTTGGCCGGTTTTCATTTTTTAAAGTACTAATATTATAAACGCAAAAGTTTGTAAGTATGGATGGATGGATGGATGGATGTTTGTTACTCTTTCACGTCAAAACTATTGAATGGCATTGGCTGAGATTTTGCACCGGGATAGGTTATACGCTGGATTAACATATATGCTACAAAACATCACGCTCCGACTCACTGGAGCAGAGTAACGCGGGTAAAACCGCGGGGCGCAGCTAGTACTACTTAAAGGATATTAATGTAGTAAACCACGATGCTTTTGCTACTTCACCAGGTATAAAGGCGAGCAGGGCTCTAGACAAATGGTTTATACCTATACTAGTTAAACTATAAACAAAGCAACCTGCGAAGAAGTGCCCCGGTTGCATAGTTTGTAGGGGGTCGCTGACGGAGGGATTAAAGGATTGTGACTTGTTAGTACAAAATTATTCAGTAAATACTAGTTCTACTTACGACCTTCTTCTTTAAAGAAAATTCAACCACTTATATACTTAAATGTTATTTGCTTGCTGAGTTGCCGCTTGCAATCTGCTTAAAAGTCACGCGACCGGAGTCGAACAGGCGACGTTTTTCATTGATAATAACGCGTTTGTGTTTTTGTTGAACTTACTATCAAAATGAATTTAAAGGAACAGACAGCATCACTACATAGTATAAAACAAAGTCGCTTTCTCTGTCCCTATATACCTATGTATGCTTAAATCTTTAAAACTACGCAACAGATTTTGATGCGGTTTTTTTTAATATAAAGAGTGATTCAAGAGGAAGGTTTATAATATGTATGATACATCAGCATTGCACCCGTGCGAAGCCGGGGCGGGTCGCTAGTAATAAATAAACAAATCTAACAAATACACAAGTATAAGTAAGTGGGTTAAACATAAACACAAACGCACACTTATCAGTAAATACCCCGCCCGGACGGGCCCAAATTCGCAGTTGAGGGGACAAGATTGATATTATAAGTAGTAAATATTATAGGAAATTTACGAACAAACACCGCTACAGGGAACGACAGTATCTCACCACTCTTCTTAAAAAAGTACGCTACTACTCTGGCGCCCATACTAAGTCACATATTTAATCTCTGTTTTGAAACGTCTATATTTCCAACTTCGTTGAAAAAGGCTATAATATTATAGGGTGGGATGATATGATATGAGGGTGCGATATTCAAGGGTGGAGATGGGAGTCTGCCTAACAATTACCGTCCTATAGCAGTTTTAAGTGCCTTGTCGAAGGTACTCGAACGCCTTATTGACATTAGGCTAGTGAAATATCTTGAACGATATAAGCTATTATCCCCACAACAGTTTGGATTCTCCAAAAATAAATCTACTGCTGATTCAGTCCAAGATCTGACAAATGATGTTGTGGAACACCTCAACCAAAATAAAAAGTCCTCACTGTCTTCTTAGATCTTACGAAGGCATTCGATATTATACCTGTTTCCACCCTTCTCCTCAAGTTTGAAAATGTTGGCGTCAGAGGTGGGACCTTAGATCTTTTCCGCAGCTACCTAAGTAACCGTACACAAATGGTTAAGATCAATAACCACAGTAGCAATGAGCTTTCAATTTGCTACGGGGTTTCCCAAGGCAACATATTAGGTCCCAGTCTGTTCCAAATCTTTATTAATGATTTGTGCAACCTCAGTATTCCTTATGGCAGAGTGGTTGCTTTCGCCGATGATACCGCTATAACTTTCGCCACGGATACTTGGTCAGAGCTGGAAATGGTTGCACAACGCGGCTTGAAAACTGTCTTGGGCTGGCTTACTGATCACACACTCACCTTAAATACTAGCAAAACGCATTTTCTAGTTTACTCAATTAGCGCAGCATCTCAACCAAATACTGTCTTATCCCCAAATACCACTCTTGCCATACCAATTTATCATACAACTGTCCTTCTTTAACATGTGATTATTATTAAATTATGTTAGGCTAAAATTAACATTTCCTGTATTAATAAATTATGAAAATATTGTTTTGGGTGATTTAAAGTATTCTGTTATGATATTAGGCACTAATAATCACAAGATCTTGACGTTTAGAATGCTTTTCCACCAGAGATGTGCTATGCTACGTTGCTATGGATACGTTTATATCCACCGATCATATTCATACGTGCATATAGCTAAGCACTGGTCGAAACGGATTCACCTAAGATATGTTTTTTAAATGGAAGAATGCGTGCTATGGATGCGTACTATGCCTGCTATGGGTCGTCGCGAATGGTTTAGCTATGTGCAGAGCTGAGTACCTACAGTATGCCTAATTACGATTGACCGCTACATAGTGAAAATGGTCACATTTTCTCAGCTTAGCTATTACATCCTCGCAGCATAGCTGCATAGCACATCTCTGGTGGAAAAGCAGCCATAGTCTCAAACGTCATGTGTGCTATTCCATTACCTGCAAGAAATAACACGGATAACGTCCACTGTTGAACATCGTCCTCCCTCGAAGTTGGTTTGCCGCTGTTAGTGTGGAAGTTAGTGACCGCTGTAATATCCTAGACCTCAGAATATAAGGATGGATGAACTACTTCAGAAGCATTTGTTTGTAAGTGCCAGTTTACGATAAAGGCACATACGACGAATGATGCTGACGTATAATGGCACATCCGACCTTATGATTGTGAGCTCTAGATCTATATACACCATGAATTTTTAATCGTTGCTAACAATTGGAAGGTCGATTTACCATCAGTATTAGGTAATACTGATGGTAAATCGTCCTTCCAATTAACAAACTAGGTACTTTCAAGACGTAATACGATTAAAAGTATAAAAATTGGCATATCGGCGGAGATCATGCTATAACGCGTTAATGACAATAACTAATAAGGTTGAAAATCGAATGTACCAAATTGATGTTTTATCCCTAAAACATAATTATTCTTACTCGACTTGGGGGGGCACTGCCATGCCCTCAGATAGGTATAAAGAAAGTACTTCTAGACAGATGAAATTGTACCTTATTATTAACTGTTACTTGTGCGGTATTTCAGTATCACCGACGATATGTCAAAAAAAAACAAAATTTTCCCTCAAGGAGACGGCAACGACAACGACAAAAGAATATACCTACCACCGTAGCCTAATTGATTATTAAGGCATTAGGGGCTGTACCTAAAATGCAGGTTGGAGTCCTGTCGGTGGTATAAATTTGAAATTTTAATCTATTATTTTGAAGTATTAAAAAACGATTTATACATAGATCTATTTCTTACTGCCAAGAATAAATAATTTCGCTGAGTATTAACAACCATTTTAAGAACACGGTGTATGCACAGGTGAACGCTATTAATTGCCCGGTACACAATTATCATAAATGATGGCAATCGTGACACGTGTGTCGTGGCTTAATGTACTTTCTAAGGCACGGAGGGCACAGAATAAACAATAGTACAAGCACAGATTCACTCCGCAAAATTAATTAAACAAATAAGGACTCTTGTAGTGATACAATTAAGTGCAATTCAGATCGCACGGCGATAAATTGCCTACATTTATATTCACTTAGAAGTTCCTACTCTTTCTATTGCGTATCTCTTTAACAATAACTATAGGATGTACTTAGTACATACCTATTTCTCTAACCATATTATGCTAACGAACAGAAGAGGTAAAAAAAGCTAAAATAACCTCAATTTAAATAAAAATATATATTTATCATCTCATCTACTCAACATCTCTTGAATCTCTGCTAAAGTCTTTCCCTTAGTTTCCGGCACAAAAGCCAGGGTAAAGAAGAATGCAAGGGCGCACCCTAAAGCATAGAACCAGAAGGTGAAATCAGCTCCCCAAGTCGGCATCATGTAGCCGAAAGCCGTGGACAAGCCGAAGCCGAAGAGCCAGCCAATTGTGATTGTAACTGTAGATCCAGAAGACCGCACGTTTGAAGTGAACATTTCTCCAGTTAAGGTGCCTGGGATTATGCCAAAACCTGAAAGAAAATTCATTATCATTACAACGGAGAAATGTTTTTTTTGGATAGAAGGTTTTGCAGTTCAAAACGGCCACTGCTGGACAAGGGCGTAAATGGAGGGGGGTTTTGTCGTTGACATCGTTTGGCAGGTGGGTTTTGGATCACCCGGCGAAGAGGCAAAAGCCTCGTGATTAACTACAGTAACTAGTAGGTAACCATTATCAGCCCGTATAACGTCTACTGCTGAACATGGGCCTCCTCCCGAGGGCGAGTTTTTGCCATAGTCACCGCTCTTGGCAGGCAGGTTGGTAAACGCTGCTGCCCGTTCCCTGGTATACGCTTGTTATAGATGATATTATATCAGAAGGGACGGGACGGGAAGAAATCTTAGAATTTACACAAAGATTTCTTGTCCGGTGTACGATCTCCTTAACTCACAGCAATATTTATACCGCTACGCTACGACGGGGTTGTAAGGAGATAACACTGTACCCATTCATGAAAACATTCGGGTTTGTAATATTAGTGGGATGAAATTTACTTACCTAGGTCATAGGATAAGAAGAATATGATCAAACATACAAGTGGTAGCCACTGGATACTGCTGGTGATGGAGTGGTCACGTATGTCTAAAAAGAAATAAAATCCAAGAACCGCCTGAAAAAAAAACAATTTCGTTGAACACTCGACGGCAAAGAAATATTCAATGTAAAAATTGAGATTCTTAAATATAGATCATAGGCAGGTTTCGAACCTGCATTTTAGGTAGGTATATCTTCCATTGCCTCGACCATTCGGTCAAGTGATTCGCAATCGGGCATCAAAATCTCTTTAATACAGGATAAGAGGAACGCAGGTGACACCATCTTTAATTGGTTAATCGACCAATCTTAACTTAAAAATAGTCTTCATCCGTAATATTAAATCATCTGTCCATAAAAAAGAAAACAACCAAAAATATTCGTTACGGTGCGTTCATTACAAAATAATCTACGACTGTTGTGATAACATTAGCTCATGATGATTACAATAGAAATAATAAATTATTTTCCGACAACACGTGTATGGAGAATTCAGCATAATCAATTGGAGACCATTCCTTTAAAATGTTGTTGTAAGTTATGCTCCCAACAAAAATTGCAAGTCAAATAAAAGCTTTTTCAGAATAAAATACACAATTATAGATCGCGCCAAACTTCTAGTCCGCTCTGAAGTTGAGGCGATTCGCGTCGCAGTAGCGATAAACAGTACCTATATATAGCATGACTGTACACTTGCGCAAGGCTCGGCGAGGCAACTTCAGAGCGAACTAGAAGTTTGGCGCGATCTATACATCTCTTTCAAACTTCAAAAAGTATTATTATTAATTAATGTTTTGTGCCCGTGGTTCAGAAAGGTAGCCAGAGTAGACGAACGAGGTGGAATGGGAAAAGCATGGATGAGGGTAGCAAGTGCTGTAAAATCTGTACAGATTCTGCACAGGCTCTATATGTCCTTGTATTTGGACTCCTCTGCCACGTAATATTAGGTGGATCATTTGAACAAAAAAGTTGTTAGGGGCGTTCAACTTAAATGATCTTCTATTAGACTAGAAACTATATTACTAGAAATTATTTAGCCATATACATTTATCATTGTCGTCTCCATTTGGTCCTCCAAGGGCATTTTTTTTGTTTTTGTACAAAAACATATAATATGCCTATTTTAATGTTAACATTATATTTCGATAGCGATGGCAAATCATCCTGCCAATTATTTATTAGGTACGACTGAAGATTTACGAAAAGAAAGATCGAAGAACGAAAGAGTAAAGAATTTATAATAATACACTTACCAAACTAAAGCAGCAAGCCAACGTAGAATACAACAACAAAGGTCTCCTCCCAGATCTTTCCACAAAAAATGGTGTTATACAACTTGAAAGTATCTGCGTTAATCCTATAATAATAGTGGCAATATTTGGCTGGATCGAAGAACCAGCTAGTTCAAAAATAGTTGTTACGAAAAATATAACGATTATAACTCCGCTCATTTGCTGAAGTATTCCTAACGTTAGCGTTATAAACAGAGCCTTTCTATTAGCTTTGATAGTGAATATTTCTGTCCATCCGTCTATAATTGAAGCTTGGGGCTTCTTTTCGGCTGATTGAAAGTCGTTTATTTCATCTTCTCTTCCTAAATCGTAAAGAGTTTCCTTGGCTTTTTCTTCCTGACCTTGAAAAGAAAAAACATGAGTTTTTTACTATTTAGGGTAGATTTTTAATCAGTGTTAAGGCCTAGATTAAGGCCTAGGAAGGAAATAGTGGACTTTATGTCTAAAAAAGATTTATTGCCAGTAGTAAATATCTAATTAATTATAATATACAAAATAAAAAGTGTAGCACGCGGTCGAGACGGACGATTGTCTCTTCATTTGTTTTTTCTTAATTTTCGTTTCGCGTGCTTTACGATGTGCTCTATGGTTTGTTTTTTTAAATGTGTTCATAATTTTTGTATGAACTATCAGAGCAGTGATTGTTAATATTAATTCAGTAACTTTTTTAAACATCTTTTTTTGTCTGGTAAGTACTAGTGTCTTGTCTTATAAGTACTCCAGATATATATATATATAACCAATAACGTTCATGAGCCCTATTAGACTCATGATGATTCTAATGTACCTAGATATCTGCTAACACTAGAGGAACGCGCATGCTCAATGTGAGGTCAGTCTTACAAGATTTCAGTTTGCATCAGCCTTCGCAGGAAAGGCTGCAAAAGAAATTCGAACTTGCAAACAGGTAACATATTCAAGTGACATTCCGCAACGGCCATACCGCTCCGAACGGCCTCCGACAGACTCCGTAACAGAAATACGAACTGTAAATCCTGTTCCCGCATTTTTGAATGACGTCCGGCCCATGACCAAACCAGACTGTCTGAACCGTACCTTATCAACCAATATCTTTTCACGCGCGTTCTCACCTACGTAAGTTTCGTTGCCGTCGGAACTTCATAATTAAATATAGCATATTGCTTACCTCGATAAAGAGGCTATCTAACAGTAAAATAATTTTTCAAGTCAGTCCAGTAGTTCCTGAAATTAGCACATTCAAGCAAATTAACAAACTCTTCATCTTTTTATATTTGTATAAGATATAAATCAAAATGAAAAGATATTCTTACCAATCAAGAACAGGTAGATCGGAGTTTCAGGTATGTAAAAGATACCCACAATATATAAGAGGCTGATGCCAAGGCCCACCCAGCTGGTGCCAGAGTAGGACACGTAGGGTCCTACTGAATATATGATGAGGGTTCCAAGGGTACTGAAGATCCCAGTCATGGTGAGGAGAATGCCTCTGATATGAGGTGATCTGTAATCAAAATACATAATTTTATAATTAGTTCATTAGTAATTACGATACCTGGTGTTCTGGATTCGATTCAAACAAATGTTCCGGTTGAGAATCGGATATTACATATTTAATACTGCGGTCACAAAATCGCCTTTGTTTTTCGGACGGACTTTTGTTGTTATCCATAAGACTTTTGCTTCTTCACAGCTAGATAAATGGTTTTAACGCTACAAACTAAGCAGCCTGCGCAAGAGCAGGCCTCCGTCACTCCATGTACTTGCGCGCGATGAGTGCCTACCGCCCAGCCGAGCGGTCTCGGTCCGCCGGCGGACCAAATTCAGTGCGGTTTTCGCAAGCGAAGCGCGCGCACGCCGTTCAATTTTAGTGCTTTATTATTTTATTAATATATTTATAATTATATTATTTTATGGCTTAGTGCTTTATTTGAAGTCGGTTCTCTTTTTTTAAGGCTTTTTTTTCATTTCTAGTGAACATCTCCGAAGATCATCATCAAACTAAGAAGTATTATACTTATTTTAAAACGTTCTCCTAAATGTAACAAATCCTTTTCTGAAAACCGCATCGATATCGGTTTAGCCAAACGCGAGATTATCGCGCACAAACATACATACCTACAAACCATACAAGTCAAACATCTCAGTTTGGCCTGTATGTCTGATCACCTCCTTTTTTTTAAGTTGGTTAAATATTTTATAAATGATAAAATTTTTAACTGCCACATAAAAGTTAGAACATATTCACAGTTCTCAATAACATAGATAAAAAGTTATGTTAATTTAATTTTATCGAAGAGGCAGCCCTGCGATTACTGTGGAATCGCGCGGTGCGAAGCAATCACTGCTGTACGCTTGAGCATTTAGGCGCATTTTAGCATACAGTGGTTGTTGACGCGAGGGAGTAGGCAATTATCGTACTATTACGATAATTGCCTACTCCCAGCTCTGTACTCCCAGCAGTACAGATACTTCACTCAGTAGAAAATTTCCAATACCTATGTATTGGAAATTTTCTACTGAGTGAAGTATCTGTTACGTAGTAACTATTCAGTAATCTGTGGCAAGAGGGCGTCCCCTGTGGGACTTGGACCTCGGCTCAGGGCGGTCGCTGACGGGGAGATTGAATGATTATGGCTTTTAGTTTCTTTAGGGGAGTTTTATGCAACTGTTGCTCTACTTTACAGACACTTTCGGGTCTACGAAGGCATCGGAAGGTTCTTAGCAAACTAAGGGTCGGGAGGTACCAAATCGCCTGCCAAGCGTGGTCGTTATGGCAAAAACCCTCTATCGGGAGGAGAAGTTTTGGCTATAATCTGGCCATAATCTTATTTGGCATAGTCCCTCTAACATGCTCATGTATCTTATGATTTAATATTTCAATTAAAACATAAGTATATTAAATGAAATAAGGTCATATGGTAATAAAAAACTTCATAATTAATTATTAGTAATGACAAAGTTCCTACGGGATCGGGAACTTAAACGGGCATATAACTTTTCTTAATAAATGGGCTATCTAATTAAAACTTTCGTGAGTGGTACACATATTTATCCAGCCGGATATCCTATCCGGTTGTACTCACGATTTGTCATCATCGGATATGTCCGGCTAGCTTCGAGTTCGAGACCATCCCGAGGTCCATTCTCAAGGAGTAGTCGACTCGAGGGCGCGGCGCCGGGCTCTTCGGAAACTAGTCGGACATATCCGATGATGACAAATCGTGAGTACAATCGGATAGGTAATATAAATATGGGCTATCAAAAACTTTTTTTTTATTGTGCTAGTTGTGCCTGAGATTATCGCTTTCAAGCAAACAAACAAACTCGTTAGCTTTATACATTATTAGTATATTTATATTTGATAAATTGTATGGATTTAGTACTCACGCGATCTCTCCAATATACACACAGTTAATGACAAATATGATTCCGGTTCCAACACCCTTTAAAATCCTGCCGCTGTAGATCATAGCAACGTTGGACGCTAAAGCCAGGATGAGAAAGGACAACAGAGTGACACATCCTCCAAGGATTAAGCATATCTTCCGACCTTTCACGTTGGATAGGTAGCCAGTAATGTAAGGACCTGAAAATCGATTGGAATATATGTTATGGACCAATTGAGAAATTGGGCATTATACATAATGCCTGGTCATTATGTAAAAGGCACTGACACTACTAAGTTCAATGGAACACCATTGGTTTAGGTTATTTTTTTTTACCACCAAAATACCTTTTGCGCTGCTCATCCTTACTAATCCTTACTAATCACTCTGTCTGTCTGTCTGTTACGCAATCACGCCTTAACTACTGAAGCGATTTAAATGAAATTTGGTACAGATATAGTCTAGAACCTGAGAAAGAACATAGGCTATATTTGATTATGAATTTCCCACGGGAACGGGAGTTACGCGGGTGAAACCGCGCGCGGGAAGCTAGTATAAAATACGCACAATTATTACTAACCTAACCGACACGGTGGCGGTAACGCAATGTATATAATAATGACCGTGCAATGTGATAAATAATGAAGTTAAGATAGTATTAGTCACTTAGCCCGATAGAGCTAGGCATTATTCATAATGCCCGCATTAATCACCTGGTCCATAGCATATATATAATTCATAGGTTCCCGGGCGCGGTTTCACCCGCGTAGTTCCCAGTCCCGTGGGAACTTCATTATAAAGTATTTCACTAAGGCTATATTTTATTATACCTTCCTCAATAAATTAACTATCTAACAATGAAAGATTTCATGTGCCCGGTGACGTAGCAAAAGCCTCGGTGCTAGATACATATGTCCGTCCGAAAGAAAAAAAAACTGAAACTGAAAGGATTTTTTTAAACGGACCAGACTGAAATTTGCGCTAGAGCGTCGGACTAGTAATCTTGAATCTTGTTGCACTATCGACGTGAACGCACCCTTAACACAAGCATTTTAGCTTAGCACGAGGGGTTAACAAGAATAGGTACTAGTAGACTGTAAGACTGCATTAGTAATCTTAAAAAAAACTCTGCTAGTACTCTTTTAAAACACAACAAAAGTTGAGCCAAGATAAATGTCCACGATTGACGGAAAGCCGGACGCTCTAAGAAAAAACTTATTTGTGTGTGCCATAGGCTGTATTTAAAGATACCAGGCTCCCACGGGAACGGTATCTGCGCGGGTGAAACCGTATGGCATAGCTAGTAAAAATAAATTATGTACGTAGTTACGTACCTGCAATAGTTCCAATATATAACACGGAGCCGACCCAAGACGATTGGGCATCAGTAAGAACATTATCTAGCGGCGTTTGCGCAGGATCCTGCAGTTTTGGTATAACTGGCGCGGTCCAGCCGAGACCAAAGCCAACTAGAGTCTGACCGACGTATACTGTAATGATAATAGTAAAATCTGTTAATGGTGAAGGAGGCGATGGCTGTGTGGTTTACGAAAAACTCTTTAACTGGTGAAGAAAGCGGTGGCTGCGTGTAATGTTGAATAGTATTTTTACTGTAAAAGCAGGTGGTGGCTGTTTGTTCTACAAAATAGTCTTTTACTGATGAAGGAGTCGGTGGCTATGTATGCTCTATCATTCGCTGTTAATTACTCTACGGTGTACACTAAGACAAGAATTATTATTGTAACGAAGAGCGTCATTTGCACACAACTCCCTAAAAAAACTAAATGTCTAATAATCCCTCAATCACTGTGAAGGGCTCCCCTTGTGAGACTAGGACTTCTCACAAGGGGAGCCCTCTTGCGGTTTCTTAGTTTATAAACCATAAAATAAAGAATTCGCCCTACTCTTTACGCCCAATTGCTGACTACATAAATATCTTGTTGTTTATTGTTTGCGTTTTGCATTCCTGTGGCTTAAGTTGTCTCCAAAATGTATTTATATTCAACGTCAGCTCGTACAAATCCTATGTAAATCAGAAGATTTATTTTTAGGCAAAATTTTGAAAAGGAAATTGTGCATACTTACTAAAACTTGCTATCAAAAGTTGTTTTTTCAAATAATACTCCATTTTTGTGGTACAATTGAAACACACTTAAGCTTTTAAAATGTCATATTTAAATACATTAGGTATATCTTATTTAAACAACACAAAACTATACCTTATTTAAAAAACGGATCACAATACACTTTATTATAATATAAAACTAAATTATACTTTTAAAATATACTTCCAACGATTGCGATCGTTATTGTCTCAATTTGTAACTTATGAATTTAAACGAAACAAAACTTTATTGAACAAGATATGGAGTTTAAAATTGAATGAGATTACTACATAATCAAAAAATACTATCGCGTTTTATAATCATTTGTGCAAGATAAAATACATACAATCTGTTTTTAGGTACTTTTTTAATACTGGTGGTCACATATTAGTCGGATTTGGAACATAATTAAAAGTATAATAGAGGCGCCTCCTGGTACAGGCATTAATATGCTTAAAAAGGGACGCCTCCAACTGTACCTATAATATTGTATAACGTGTAATAACTAAATAAACATTTTTGATTTTGATTTTGATTCTGAACTCTTTCTTCATATAAATTACTTGCTTTCCGCGCGTTTAACTCTTCTTCCAGTAGGAACGTAAACCTGTAGCCTTCCTCAATAAATGGGGTATCTAATGCAGAAATAATTTTTCAAATCGGACCATTAGCTCCTAAGATTAGCGTGTTCAAGCAACAAACAAACTCTGAAGAGTTTTATATATTTAGACTAGCTTCCCGCGCGCGGTTTCACCAGCGTAGCTCAAGTGCCCGTGGGAATATCGTAATAAAATATAGCCTATAACCTTCCTCGATAAATGGACTATCCAACACTGAAAGATTTTTGTAATCGGACTAATAGTTCCTGAGATTAACGCGTTCAAACAAACAAACTCTGCAGCTTTATAATATTAAAGTATAGATATACTTAGATTTAGATAAGTGTGCGAAATTGCATACCCCTCCGTGTTGTAACAAAGTGTTTCACGTTCATATATATATTTATTTTATTTTTATCTCTTACTAGCTGGCCCGGCAAACTTCGTACCGCCTCAAAATCTACGCGGTGTCCTACATCTACCCTACCCTACCCCTACTCTACCTCTACCCTACCCCTACCTCTACCCTACACCTACCCTACCCCTACCCTACCCCTACCCTATCCCTACCCTACCCCTACCCTACCCCTACCCTACCCTACCCTACCCCTACCCTACCCCTACCCTACCCCTACCCTACACCTACCCAACCCCTACCCTACCCCTATCCTACCCCTACCCTACACCTACCCAACCCCTACCCTACCCCTATCCTACCCCTACAATACCCCTACCCTACCCCTACCCTAAAGTATCCTATGTCCTTCTCCCAGTTCTTAGCTACCTCCCTACCAATTTACAGCCAAATCGGTTCAGCCGTTCTTGAGTTATAAATAGTGTAACTAACACGACTTTCTTTTATTTATATAGATTTTTTATATAAAGATTACTTGCAGAATTTTTGCATACTACTAGTATTCTTGTTAACCCCTCACGTGCTAAGCTAAAATGCTTGTGTTACTTAGTGGGCTCACGTCGGTATTGCAATGGTTGGTGATCGTACCGGCGGCCACATGATCACAAGTCCAACGCTCTAGAATAGGCTACGGCCGCTTATAGATATCGATTTGCTTCAACAGATAATTTCGTTTTTGCTATTGTTAATGTGTTAAATACAGACCGAGAAATTACGGTTATTTTTTAGACTCGCCATAAATCTTGCAGGACTAATCTTTGTGTTCAATTGAATATTCTTTATGGGTTGGGTTGAAGGACTGCTCTCCATCGGAAAGCACGTTATTCATTCATGTTGTTCAACGTTCTGCAGTGGACGTCACACGAGCTGATGATGACGATGACATAGTAAGGTCTTCGGCTTGTGATTGTATTTTTGTATGTTTTTATTTTCCTTCCTGCATATTGTGCATCATTTTTGTGGGCGGTAGCGCCGTGCTAAACGTCATCCCAGCATTTAGACACATTTTTGAGCGAAATTAACACTACATACCTATTTTCAGATTTCCGGAAAGTAACGCCTGATTCCATTAAATATACAATATCATCACACGTATTATTATGTACATTCATGCTACGCCTTGTCACATTCCAAATGAAGACAAGGCGCGCTAAATACGTTTTTGAAACCTATTGCATTTTCTTTTATACTCGCGGATTTATTTCTGTCTCTTTTTTAGATTTTAAATGTAACTTCAAATCTTGTACTACGTACTCTTGATTGCAGACAAGTAACGTCGCAATCTACAAACTCGCCTCATTATAATGAGGACATACAAGCCAGGAAACCAAGTCACGTATCATATTTTAATGAGAGAACTAAAGTCGGGGCAAAACTATTTTTAGTTTGAAAGAATAATATGTGAGCTGTAATATTCAGCGTTGACAAGTTTATTTAGGACTAGCTTTCTGTGCATGGTTTCACTCGCGTAGCTCCCGTGGAAACGGAAGCTTATTACTTCACTGGGCATAAAGGTGAGTATCCTATATGAATCACATACGAAGGAATTGAGATCATCAACAAACCTCAGGTTAAAAATGCCGGCGCATTCCACAATTTTTTTGGATAAATCTTTCGTGGTTCAAAGTGTGCGATTATAAAACGCGTTGCCTTTATCAATCATACGATCGCAAAGCCTGCCCGAGTTTCAGAGAAGATCTTTAACCATATTAGCTATTCAGATTATTTAAATGTTTTGAACTCTTTATGGAAAATTTATTAATCTCTTTGTAACACGTCTCTAAGGGGGACGTTAGACGTGTTACAAAGTGATTAATAAATTTCGATGATCGGCTGTGGTTCCACCGTAGCCTAATTGGTTAAGGCATTGGGGGCTTTACCTAAGATGCAGGTTCGAATCCTGCCGGTGGTCGAATTGTATAAATCTCAATTTTGAAATATAGTATAAGGTAATCTTTTCCATAAAGAGTTGGAAACATTTAAATAATGTGAAAAACGGGCGGTGTCATCGTTTAATTAATACCAAATGTAACTTTGGAGATATTTATCGAAGTAATGCGGATCATTACCGATAGATGGCACTAACGTCCCCCTTAGAGGCGTGGTACAAAGAGATTAATGAATTTCGATGACCGGCTGTGGTTCCACAGCAGCCTAATTGGTTAAGGCATTGGGGGCTTTACCTAAGATGCAGGTTCGAATCCTGCGCGGTAGTCGAATTTTATTAATCTCAATTTTGAAATATATTAGCTATTGTTATTTACACGGTATTGCACTATCCCCGACGAAATGTGACTATAGACACTACATTTCAAACTGTGCATGATAACGTACATTTCCTATTATTTATTCATTCCATAAATTTTAGCAAATGTACTGTAGCGACATCTACGGCCGCCGGGCATACCACCTCGCCCGGCAAAGAAGATCTTCATTTTCTGTGGAGGAACACCACCAACCGTTCCTCTACAATTGGTAACCCCGAAGACAACACGCAACCGGCTACTCCAGCAAGCTATTCCTCATCCAGCTCAACCACAACCTACAAGCAACTAGCTTCCTTAACACAGCTCCAGCGAATCCGGCTACAGCGCCACGGCACTGCGTACACGACCTCACACGCACCGGTCTGCGCAGCACTGCTAGCTTCACCGCACGCAGTCACAGCCACAACGGTCCCGACTCACTGGGACCCACAACGATTCCAACCCACTGGAATCAGTTCCGACTCACTGGAACTCCAACTCAGAAGAACGACTTACAGTCTCGGAGGGGAGTACTGTAGTAACATCTACAGTAGCCGCACAAAAACTACTAAAGGCCGTCGGCCGCCGGGCATACCACCTCGCCCGGCAAAGAAGTCTTCGTCATTTTCTGAAGGCGTCTTCATTTTCTGTGGAGGAACTCCACCAACCGTTCCTCTACAGTACGTAAATCAAATTCTAATCACTGTGACGGATTGTGACTGAAATCAGACTTTTAGAAGTCAGATTCAGGTGAAAAATAAACAAATGTTCTCAAACTGCAATCTGTAGTAATTTTATAAAGAGGAAAGATTTGATTTTTTGTTTGTTTGATTGTATTGAATAGGCTCAGAAACTACTGGACCGATTTAAAAATTTTCCACCGTTGGAAAGCTACACTATCACTGGATGACATATGCTATATTCAAATATGAAGTTCCCACGGGAACAGAAGTTACGAGGGTGAAACCGCGCGTAGGAAGCTAGTAATAAATATAACAAATAGTTTCCTTTCTGTTTTGCGTTCACTAATTCATATATTTACCACACCTCTGTGACTGTTTCACATCTAATATTAATTATAACAAGACCATTAATCTGTCTGTCTTGCCGATTACAAATCATTCCTTTGGAGGCCGTCTTTCATAAATTATGCTACGTGTTTCTGTAAAGGTAAGGGTAAGGAGGTCGGAGGTGCGATTCTTATTTGTTTCCTTGTTTAGGCGGTTGATGGACGATTGTCCGTAACTTAGATAGCACCTTAAGTTTTTGGTTATTATGTCCATCGTATATCAGCGTTTAAAACGTGACAACCTCCGTAGCGTAGCGGTATTTGGCTTGCTTTAAATCCCTACTCTGAACAAGAAATATTTGAGTAAATTCTAAGATTTATTTCCGGGTCTGGTTGAGGAACTACCCTCCGTGCCTCGGAAAGCACGTTAAGCTGTTGGTACCGATTGTTATAATATCATCTATAATTATCGTATATCAAGGAACGGGCAGCAGCGTTTCCTTGTGTGGTACAACAATAGCGCGGTCTCCAACCCGCCTGCCAAGCGTGGTGACTATGGCAAATACCTTCCCTCGAGAGGAGGCGGCTTGACGTGCTTTCCGTGGCACGGAGGGTAATCCCTCAACCAACCAGACCCGGAAATAAATCTTAAAATTAACACAAAGATTTCCTATCCAGCGTGGGGATCGAACCCACGAAATCCCAATATTTAAAGCGAATCAAATATTGATTCGCTACGGAGGTTGTCAAATATAATAATACCTAAGTATAAAATAACTAATTATTTACCGAAGTTAAACTAAAACTACTTTTTGATATGTCGATGATGACTAGAATTGAGGTTACACAGGTAGTTAAGTGGAGTAAGTATAATCAGATTGTTTAACTTATTACTTATTTCATCTAAAAATATCTATTTTACAAGATACAATACGATAAAATGATTATGAATACCAGATGGAAATAACCACAATAAAAATGCGATGAAGCTTACAATCTTTAACTTGCTACAAAAGATCGTGTCCGCGAAGACTTTCTCATTTCTTGTTTTTTTTATTTGCTCTGTAACTATTGAACAGGATTTCCATTTTATACTTTTTAATTTTTAGATTTATAGCAAAGGAATTTATTGGTAAAAGAAACTACAATTTTTTGTTATAAAGATGATGTTTATTATTGAAACCTATTATCAACTCATCATCATCACTGCTGAACATGCGCCTCCTCCCGCGGAAGGGTATTTGCCATAGTCACCACGCTTGGCATGCGCGTTGGCCCCCGCCAGCGACCGCCCTGTGCCGAAGGACGCACTCTTGCGCAGGTTGCTTAGTTTGTAGTATTAAAACCATTTATTGAGGCTGGAGCTCGCCTTTATGTCCGGTGAAGTAGCAAAAGCCTCCTGGCTAACTACATAATGTCCGTCCTAAAAAAAAAACAATAAAAAAGGCGGGTTGGTGACCGCAGCATTATGTTGTACCACACAAGGAAACGCTGCTGCCCGTTCCTTGATATATGATTATTTTAGATGATGTTATACCTAACAATCGGGAGCAACGGTATAACGTGCTTATTATCAATTATTATCTCGTAAATAAATATCACCTCCTCTGTGACACGCCGGTGTAGTCTTGGAGGTCGGGTATGATCCCCACGCTAGACAAGAAACCATAGTGTAAAATCCAAGATTTTTTCCGTGTCTGGATGGTTCGGGGTCTACTCTTACGTTGAGCTGTTGGTCCCGACTATTATAACATCACGTATGACAATCGTATACTAGGTAACGGGCAGAAGTGTTTACCTAGCTGTGTATATGTTGTACATAATATCTTTTGCGGTCACCCACCCGCCTGTCAAGCCTGCTTATTATGGAATAATCCTCAATCACGAGTGGTTGTTCGGCAGCGGACGTTATACGGGCTAATGATGTTTAAATGATAGCTTACTTGTCTCATTAGACAGCTTTCTACAGAGCATATCACATTGAACTAATTCAATACTGTGATAATTCTAGTTTTCTTTCTAATCAATCATATTGAATTAAGTAAAAGAAAAGACACGACCCGAAAATCAATCAACGCCCCCCTCGTCCTGATACTATTTTAAGGTTTTTTTTTTTACTTAATTCTATGGAATAAAAGATTCTTATTTTATTAATTTATAAACATTTTATTTTTATCTTTAATTACACGTAAAATTATTAATACCTTATGGTGAATAGGTACACTTTATAAACTTTTAAATCGTGACCACGATCAATGTAACTTGATCGAAACGTCGGGTAATATAAAAAGGTAATTTTTATCGCGTTAATACCTGTGTGCTATAAATATTATATACACTTTGTTTAATATTGTTTATCTAAATTTATACACGTTCGCCATAGATATAATATATACTAACAAAGATTATAAATGTTTTTAAACTTTCGCGATTTGTAAACATAATTTATAGTATACCCGGGTCTCAATCGCGGTACAATTTTAAGACAAATCATTACCTTTTAAATAATCCGACGTTTCGACATGGGTTACCAGACGTGTCAGTGGTAGGTACCACTATTAGGTCGTGGTCCTAACCCCTTAAGGGTGCCCTAGGTATGTGTCACTTAATTATATGTTTTTACAAAAGTTTTCTACATTGATCCACTAAAATTTATGATAATTAATGTGAACTTAAGCTTATTATGAGTAGAGGAATGATTGACCGGCTGACGGACGGACTACTTTGTCTACAATAATAATAATATCCTTCAATTTGCTACCTGTTAGTTAAGTATCTAGTTTAATTCATAGAATAAGAATAATCGTGTAACATTGTGATTCTGACAAGTACCTACAAGTGTATGTAAATACCTAAGTGCTGAATAAATTTAATATTTATTATAAAATTCATTTAGTATCTTATAAGATATTTCTATGTAACATATTCTGCCTCAGGTCTGAGGTCTAGCAGGAATACGACTTACTTTCAGTAACCCTGTATAATATGACATATTATGAAAATACCAAATACTAATAAAAGATTGAACGATGTTTTGTTATTAAGGAGGCATGTATGAGGAAGGTATTGAGGGTCGGCAACGAACACTACAAGCATTCATTGATGTTTTAATCATATTTTTTTCTTAAAATGGATTTTTTTTGTTATATCTTCATGGGTTCTATTAACCAGGGTCCTGCCAAACCCTTTTCACTCGACTGAAATAATTTCTCAAGCCTCAATTTTGTTTCTGTCGCCGCGGATATCTGTTTTTTGACATGGAATTCCTAAAATAAGTAATGTGCGTGTGAACTGAGGGACCACATTGGGAATTCGCGAAATGAAAATCCTAGGATTTAATAGTAAACTTAAAACAATTGTAGAATGAATCTGGGAATTTGTAAGAAAATATTTTAAAAACCCATATAGTGTGGTCCCTCTGTTCTGACAGACGATCAGCCAGATCTCGGAAAGTATCTTAATAATTAAGGTTTTGTGAATACAGTTCACACGCACATGATAAGTTTAGGATATTATAAGTGCAACACGCCATCATTTAATAAAATTAAATAGTAATAAATGTTAGATGAAAGAGTCTGGATGACTAGTTATGTTTTTAAATTCATTTAATATTTATTAACTTAATTCTCATATTTCTAATTGTTGTGATTTCATGTTAAAATTTTATAAGTCTTTCATTCCATCAAATCGTAAATATATTGCATAGTTCGCATGTTTACAATGTTTCTATTTTGGATAAAAGAAGTACCTTGACACATATTATACCCTGTATACTCACATAATATCAACCTCATGTCATTGAAATAAGGTTCAAGATATTTGGTTACTAGTAAATCGTAACATAAAGTTGCAAAATATAATTTCAGAATAGGGGTACAGGTATCTACTAGTAGCCTATAAGACAATACCCTGCAACATATCGCGCGACAAAAAAGCCTAAGACTTCTCACCTACATAATTTTGAACAATTAGAATTGAATAGCATTGAGTTCAATCATATTTTCATTTTAGAAGTGATCACTAACAAGTTATTATTATCATGGAGCTTTTGAACGAATAGAAAGCGCACTTATTTAAGTCATTATTGGCTTGCCCAAAAACAATTTGGCTGCCAAAGCGTTTGCTACATGTGACCCATCGCTCCACAGCAATGTGGTTTTGCCAAGTATCTCGGCAATCTAACGCGGATACAACTGCGATGCGTTGTAATAAATATACACATATATATCTTCTCGTTACCGGCTAAGGATTTCTTGAATTTCATTTAAGGTCTTTCCCTTAGTCTCCGGAACAAATTTCCAAGTAAAACTAAACGCCACTAAACATGACATTGCAAACATTCCGAATGTCACATCGCCTCCAAGGAAATTGACCATGGAGTTGAATCCAGCTGCAATCCCGAAGCCGATAAGCCAGGCCGTTGTCATGGAAACTGCGGAGCCGGTGCTGCGAGCATTCCCTTTGAACATCTCACCAACTAGAGCCGAGGGCATTGTGCCAAAACCTGAAAGAGAGGAATATCTTTAAAGGAAGTAGACAAAAATAAAACGTTTAGTTTATGACTAAACTTTTAAAATCATCATCGGCCCATGAATTTCCGAGGGAGGGTTTTGCCATAATCACGCTTGACAAGCACGTTGGTGACATCAATATTATGCCGTAAAACAAAAACCCATGAAAACGCTGCTCGTTCCCTGGTGCTTTCCAAGGCACAGAGGGTAGTTCCTCAACCAACTAGATCTTTTTCAGCGTTGGAATTGAACTCATGACCTCCGAACGATGGAGGCTGTCGTGAAACTTTAAAGATAGCCTTTTTTAGTGCCCAGCTTCTGACAACTGAAAGGTTAACATCTTTGAAATTACCTAATCTGCTGTCAAAAGTCGTTTTAATGAGTGGCAAAAGAGTTCTCGAATGCATTATAATTATTTTTTTGATTTGACTATCGTGCTATTATTTACATGATTAACATTTTCATTTTGAATCTGATTAGATAAAAGGTATTTAGAAGGTTACAGACACTGAATTTTATTTGACCTTGAAGTTACTAGCAATATCAGTGGAGTGATTTAATTTTGTAAAAACAGGATGTACTTAAGTAGGTAAGCTATTCAAACGTTGGCGTATTGAATATGGCATTATCCTTGGGAGGAGCCCTAGATTCAGCTGTGGACGTTATGCAGACTATTGATTATGGTGCCGAATAATATTAGTGTTTAAAAGCCAAATCGTTTTAATACAATGCCTATGAAAAAAACTGTCGAGATATCTAATTATACCTAACAGATATCTGGGCTTTGTTTCAAAGAGTTAAAGGCATTCATATAAACTTACTGTTTTATAATATAAATAGGTTTACATGTATTTCTAACTTACCAATTTCGTAGGAGAAGAAATACATGATAAGAGCCATTAGTGGTAACCACCTGATGTTAGAGATGACCTCACATTCTATGCGGTCCAGGTAGAAGTACGTGCCAAGGATGGACTGGAATAAACATAATAAAAAAACTTGAGTTCACAATTTATGTATATAGCTAAGTCTAGTCTAATATAATCATTAAAGAAAGGCGATATTAACCATAAGAGCACGCAGATCCTGTGACCATGACACGGGCTTCGAAAAACGATACACATATGACCTATAAATATTGTTGCCTCTTCCAAGCAAAAAACATTGGTCGTTAAACACCATCTCATATACCTACCCAAGAAAAGATGCAGGGTACTAAACCCAATGAAATTAGTATTATATTACTATTATTATAACAAAATTTCGTCTACTTACCAAACTTATCGCGCAGAAGGCAGTAGATGAAAGCAGAAGAACTCTTCTTCCAGATCTCTCTACGACAGTAGGAGCGATACAACTGGCTAACAACCGTGTACCCCCAACCAAAATTGTTGCTAAATCAGGCCTGGAAATGAGAAGTAATAATAATTAAAAGTTGCAAGCTCCTCAATGTTGGCTTTGGCTCCAAACCTTTTAAATATCATAAAATTGTACCAATAATAAAGTGCAGGATATTTTCTTAACTTAAGTGAAGTTTAAGTAACTCGTAGGTCTAATTTAGAATCCTATTGATTCTAAATTAGACCTACGAGCTTTGCCATTGCCGTAATAATAATTTTATGTGCTCTGTGTGAGCTTTAAAACCTATGGCCTTAGTAGGTATCGTTTGTGATTATGGTCTGTTGTGTCCCTCAAGGCCATGTGCCAGATTATCCATGATTTCAGAATTGGGATTTTAGAGCAGGCGGGTTGTTGAACGCAGAATAATGTTGTAATATGCAAAGAAACGCTGCTGCCTGGGCAGCAGCGCTTAGCGCAATACGCTTGTTATAGATGATGTTATTACAATAGGGACCAAGGGCTTACCTTATAGAAGATCCTGCCATTTGAAAGATGGAAGTAGCAAAAAATAACACTGCGGCCACTCCACTTGTTTGTTGCAAGGTGCAAAGGGTCAATGTGATGAACAAGGACTTCCTATTAGCCTTGACGGTGAAAATCTTGATATAGGCCTTCCAGCTATGGCCCTCATTGGGTTTTGTTCCTCGGACTGATTCGAATACATCATCCAAATCGTTTATTCGACCGAGGTGACGTAGAGTGTTTTTGGCTTCAGTTTGTTTACCTGGAAAATATTGTAAAAAAGATTGGTACATATGTCATTGGAATATAATATTTGACTATTCGTTCTGCCCATTTGAGTATGTTTCGCCGGACCGTCTCATGTGGGTCGTGTTAAAACCGGCAGTAGAATAACCCACTGAGTTTGTTTCGCCGGATCTTCTCAGTTGGGGCGTATTGGATCCGGTGGTAGCATTAAAGCGCGTCCGTCGTTATATACTCATGGTCCACCTAAATAATGACAATTGTTCTAACCTACTATAGACAGAACAAGCTATTTGACACAATATAGTTAAATAATAAACTAAGACGTTAAGATTAAAATAATAACTTAAATACTTGTTTAATTTGAAAATTTATAAAATGTGATAATTAATAATAATAATATTATAAAATATGATATTATCTAAATAACACTTAATACTAAATTATTGTTTTGACTATTTGCAAGTGCCTGTAATAGGTTTACGTAAATAAAAATGATTTTTATTTTTTATTTTTTTATTTTATTAAGAAGTAGTTTAAGTCAACCTCCGTAGCATAGCGGTATTTGGCTCGCTGCTTTAAGTCTCGGAGGTCGTGGGTTCGATCCCCACACCGGACAAGAAATCTTTTTGTAAATTCATCGATTTCTTTCCGGGTCTGGTTGGTTAAGGGACTACCCACCGTGCCTCGGAAAGCACGTAAAGCGGTTGGTCCCGATTGTTATAACATCATCTATAACAAGCGTATACCAGGGAACGGGCAGCAGCGTTTCCCTGTGTATTACAATATAATACTGCGGTCACCAATCCGCCTGCCAAGCGTGTTGACTATGGCAAAAACCCTCCCTCGGGAGGAGGCCCATGTTCAGCAGTGGACGTTGTACGGGCTTTTGCGGGACGTTGCTACGGCATCCCCTTTTTTTAGGACGGACATATGTAGTCAGCCACGAGGTTTTGCTACTTCACCGTGCATTAAGGCGAGCAGAGCTCCAGCCTAGATAAATGGTTTAAACACTACAAACTAAGCAACCTGCGCAAGAGGGGGTCCCCTGTGGGACTTGGACCTCGTCTCAGGGTAGTCGCTGGCGATGAGATTGAGGGTTTTTGACTTTTTGTATTTTAGGGAAGTTTTGTGCAACTGTCGCTCTATTTTACAGTTCACGGGCCTCTCAAACTTCGGGTCTACTAACTAAGAGTCGGGAGGGTACAATTCATCCATCGTTTCTTTGGTCTTACCCTCTCTCTGCATACGTCCACATGCATTCTCAACCCTCCTCACAACATATTCAATTCATTTCAGTTGACCAAAATAATAGTAAGCACATTAACATTCACAAAGTAGACGTAAACATCGACAACATAATATTTTACAAATAAATTAAGTGTATGTTCATACTTAGTATCAAAAAATAACTATTACAGGTACTAAATTCATATAGGTACTAAAAAAAATATTCATATAGTAGGTACGAATACTACTATTACAGCTCGAAACAATAACTTTTCTTTAGCGTCATAATTTGCATTAATTTTTCGGGTACATCATTTCATATTGATTATCAAGTAATTCACATGTCATAATATCGGCTAACCTTTGGTTTCCAAACGCTAAAACTTGTTCATACGCAATACCTATAATATTGCTCAGGCGAATAACTACTCAAATGCTTTAATATACAAAATGCTTTCGCTATATGTTATATATAGTCTAGAATAGTATTTACTAGCCAAATAGCATGCCATTTAGCATGCTATACTATGAAAGTGTTTGGCACCAAACTACGATAGTTATAGACGATCATTTAAATCATAAAGGCAGCTGTCAGCCAAATTTTACTTTCACAACGGGATAGTTCAGCCAAATAGCTTCATTGTGACAACTTAATATTGCCTTTTACTATCGAGTTAAACCGGAATATTCGTGGCGCGTCGACACAAACCCCGTTATGGCTATGCGACAATTTGTCCGTGAATTTGTCGCCCGGCAAAAAATATACTAGGCCCGCTACAACATTCATGGATTACGCAACATGACATTGCAAGCATCGTTACGCGTGATTTTAGTAACCCTGAAGACCTGCCCAATGAAAGTGTCCGGACAGATAATGATAAGGGTTGCGACGCCTATAAAGAAATTTCGAGACGTCCACGTAAAAAGAGAAGTGTCGCGACGCCCAAAGTAAATGTCGCGACAGTCATAGAAAATAGTAGTGTTGCTTATAGAGAAGTGTCACGATACTCAAAGAAAATGTCGCGACAGTCATAGTATATTATATGTATGACGTCCGAGCCTCAAGTGTTGTCCTTACTTGTGTACTTATTTTTTAATGACTATTTAATTACTATTTTGTATTCGTTTTGTGTGTTCATTAAATGTTTTTCTTTCTTTCTTTCAAGTAAATGATAGTGCTGCTTATAGAGAAGTGTCACGATACTCAAAGAAAATCTCGGGAAAGTCATAGTAAATGGTAATGCTGCTTATAGAGAAGTGTCACGATACTCAAAGCAAATGTCCCGACAGCAACAGAAAAGGGTAGTGCTGCCTATAGAGAAGTGTCACGATACTCAAAGAAAATGTCCCGACAGCAACAGAAAAGGGTAGTGCTGCCTATAGAGAAGTGTCACGATACTCAAAGAAAATGTCATGATAGTGATAGAAAAGAGTAGTGCTGAATATAGAGAAATGTCACGATACTGAAAGAAAAAAGACCGATGTCACAGTTCAACTACCAAATAAATTAGGGAAGAACGACTAACGAAAATACTTAGTTATTCTCCGATTTATTGCTATCGATTCTAAATAAATGAACTTCCCTTAAAAAGGTATTTGTCAACTAAGAACGTAAGCTGAATATACATATAATTTCATCGTTCATCATCATTCAAAAGTTGTCGTAAATTTATTAATCCGTAGTAATATTATAAGTTTGTGTATTGTTTGTGAGGTTGTAGGGGGTAGTCTCTGGATCTACCGAAACGATTTTACAAATTCTTTTTCAAGCTCCTAGTAAAACTCCTAGCTCCTAGTAAACATATAAGCAGGCCCCTCTTTCCGCCCAGTGGGAAAGAGGTGCCTAGGGCCCCGCGATGGTTAAGGGCCCCCTAGTCGCTACTCCAAAAGATAACCGATAGCCACTCTAAGGACTAATCGTAAAATGTGCCGGATTAGCCATATAGTGCGCAAGTAAGAAATTGGATCCAATGAATAATCCTATGGATCCGAATCATGGTACTTCAAATTCGTTAAGCTCGTTAAGCGACTGAGTCATCCGTAATGAAGGAAAAATAAAGCTTAAACTTTTATATCTGCGTTCTTGTCATATTCTAATTTACTATGCCCCATTATCCTTATGTGCCCAGGGCCTCCAATAGGTGAAAGACGGCCCTGCATAAGAACATTTTTAAAAGCGTATTCATTACAACCACAGGAACGATACAATCATCGATGCGACTCAATAGTCGAGATAGAATATTTTACCTCAGATTTGCCAGATCCTACATTTCCATCTTCACATTTTAAGGGAATTATTTTGACGTGTCTGCTCTCCGCTTATACATAATTCATCTTAAGTAATGACTTGAGCAGATTATAGTATACACTCTAACCATTTATTAGGCTTAGTCTTCTGTCTGTTAGATACTCCTAGCTCTTCGAAAATGATTAAAAAAGTTAACATTTCAAGGACTGCACGTCGCCGCCTCGTTCACTTGGAATATTCGCAAGTTGCTAAGTAATTGAAGAAAATCTCTTTAAAATTGATCCTCCAGAAGTTTCAGGTTTTCATTATTGGTTTGATAGCATCATTGGTCTAGATACTTGGTGTTCAATCTTTAACAGATGAAAGTAACTGCAAGCAATTTAAACCGATGATCCCGATTGTTATTACATCCTCTATAACAAGTGTTTACCGGGGAACGAGCGGCAGCGTTTTTTTGTGGCTTGCAACCTTATTTTGCGTTCGCCAACCCGCTTTTCAAGCGTGGTTTTCAAATCGGACCAGTAGTTCCTGAGATTAGCGATTTCAAGCAAACAAACAAACTCCATATATATTAAGTATAGATCAATTTTATTGATGTTTCTAGTAAATGTTACCAATTAATAATTAACTAGACAGATTCAGCTAATTCCGTTCTGTAGTTTTGGCGTGACAGTTACATTATTAAAGTAACAAACAATCATCCATCCATCCATACTTACAAACTTTCGTGTTTATATTATTAGTAGGATTTTATATGCATTGTGAGTTTCCTTGGCAAGTTCTAGTGTATGAAAATACATAAATGCTGAATAAATATCGTTTATATTTGTATGCTGCAATAAAGCAAAATATAAAACGCATTATTAAGTTAACCAACAGCAAAGTTATACAAGTTAGCAAAATCAATTAATGTACTACAAATCTGCAATTGAACGTTCATTCTTTTATTCATTCAATCCTGGCACTTCTCTTTCGCTTCTTTAACATTCATCAGTTTCTTCTTGCATGCCCGATTATACGCACTTTTGATTTTGTGTTTTTTAATACGTCGCTAATGGTTGCTTATTTTATGTTAAGTAAATAGATGCTGCGCAATATTTTCCGGCAGCTTTTGTACATTATGGGACAACCAGTTGAGAACTACCTATTGGACTCGTTAGATTTTAATATTAGCAAATAATGCAATCAAATTGGAATAGATGGAATAACTAATGATATTAAAAGCGTCTGGTAATATTAGAAATTTGACGTCGTTTCAATAAAATTAATATATTGTAACATTAATTATCACTGTTCAGAGACCACTAAATACATATTATTATCATATGCCAAAAGCATTTAATCCATTAAGCCACAAGTGAAAAAAAAAAGTGGATGACATAATAGTTATACTGCAGTCAGGACGGACCTTTTCTTTTGTTTATTCATATCCTCTTTTTAAATTTCTGTTGCTCTTTATCCTGTATTTGTTTTACGCTTTTAATGTGTTTATCGTTTTTGAATAATATAATTATATGTAGGAGAGCTGTTAACAATTTTTGGTATTTGAGGAAAGCTAACTAGTAAGTAATTTATTGTTAAAAGAATTTAAAAAATAATAAGCCAGACGATTTAGTCGGGATTAACGTTAACATATTTTGCAAAAATGAAAAAAAATGTACCGTTTTGAGGCAACTTGAAATTTTAAAAGAAATTTGAAATTTTAATTTATAAATAAGATTTTCGAAAAGAAAATGTCTTCCTCAAATATATTTTTGGTTTTTATTTTTTTATGTTTGGGTTCGATTAAGCCCCTCTAATCACCAGCTGGGTCAGCAGTTCCGTGTTGAGGTGAAGTAGGAGAAAAATTTCACAAGTTTTCAGCTTGCCTCAAACACCTACCCAAAAATTGGTGCCTGTTCCCGGACGATACCTCATTAGGTAGCATCTACACGGACTTTGTACAGGTCGATGATAATGATGATGATTTCAGGAAACGAATGATGGCTTATTTATTTGTAAGCTTACAGCTCTAAGAAATCGACCTAATAATCATATTAACCAGTTCTGAAGCCTGTAAAACTCACGTGTGGACGTCTTCACTACATAGTATAAAACAAAGTCGCTTTCTATGTCCCTATATCCCTATGTATACTTAAATCTTTAAAACTACGCAACGGATTTTGATGCGGCTTTTTTTAATAGATAGAGTGATTCAAGAGGAAAGTTTATATGTATAATACATCAGCATTGCGCCCGTGCGGAGCCGGGGCGGGTCGCGTCGTCGGTCTAGTTATTTATATAACATGACTGGCAAAATCCCTTTATCAGGGTAGGCTATACGGCTTTCCTTCAGCTTTACTTCCCGTTCCCATGGGAACTTCATAATAAAATATAGCTTATAGCCTTCCTCGATAAATATTACAGTGTTAGATAGTACACTGTAATATTTGTCAAATCGGACTAGTAGCTCCTGAGTTTCGCACGTTCAAGCAAATAAACAACCGCTTTAGCTTTATATATTAGAATATATAGATAGTAGAAGATACAACCTACCTTTAATAGCATAATAGACTGGTGACTCCGGTATATAACATAATCCAATTATGTGTATGATGTTGAAGACCAGAGCGAAGTATCCAGTCATTGCGTAAGAGACGAAGGGCCCGATAGCATACGCAGCTAGGGTGCCGGTGATACCCACTATGGAGGTGGAAGTCAGAAGAATACCTCGGATGTTTGTTGATCTAGAAGACAAATATATAAGAGAAAGTTTATAATTGGAACGAAGTTCCTTATGGTGCGTTGCGGAGGGGTACCCAAGCCGGGAAAAAGCGTCCGTAATGTCACAAAAAAGCGTAAGATTATTATGTAAAGTCTATGTATGATGGCTATTATCGTAATTTTTTGTCGTTGCTCTCAATTTTCTGCGAAGTGATTTATTTTTGGTAGTACAATCTATCTTATTATATACTTTTTCTTTTTTTTTAACCATGAGGTTCTAATGTTAGGTATGATAGTATTTGGGGGCCGGATTGCTTCGTGCGTACCCGCCAACGATGCATCGAAGGAGTTTCGGGGGGTAATCGGGGGGTTTTAGTGGTGTAGGGTCCTCTCCTCGTGGTATGAGTAAGCATACCACCGCTATGGAGAGGGCGAACCCACATATCCCGCCGCCTGCGCGCGGAAACGCTGCAGCGGCGCGGCGGTGGAAATGCGTAAATGCATTTCCGCTAAAAATGTGTGATAGTATTTACATAAAGTTGTAGAGGTACGGTTGCTGGTGTCTCTCCACAGAAAATAAAGATCTTTTCCGGGCGAGGTAGCATTCGGCGGTCGATAATATACTTGTTCAATCGCATTAAAAATTACAGATTAAAAAGACTTCGAGCCGTTCGAGTACAATTAGAGCTTATTTGCCATGTACAGTCAACAAAAGGGATAGGTATACAGCTAGCAGTGAACTCTTCACCCATAAAGAATTACCGGCTGACGTAGTGATATAAACACAATTATTAACATTATTAGATACTGACGGTGTAAACCTATCTCCTATGTTGACTGTACATTTATCTGTACTGTATATTATTTGTTTAATATAAATATGAACTTATTATGAGTAGAGGAATTAATGACGCACGGACAGACGGAGTACATTGTCTGTAATGTCCTACAATTAGCAGCACTCACAGGTTGCATTTGCTAGTTATAGTTACCTAAGTAGTTTTAAACATAGAATAAGAATTATATTCTTCCTATTATTCTTATTCTATTTCTTTTTTAATGTGATTTTGACAAGTACAAGTGTATGTAAATACCTAAGTGCTGAATAAATTCATTATTTAATTATTATTTCATTATCATTGCCGTCATATCGAGGGAAACTGTTATTGTAAAAAAATATGTATATTCAAGAGTCTTATATTATTTTTCGACAGTACCATAAAATAAATCATAAATCATAAAATATTATTTGCAGAACTGTGGTGTATATACAGATGTTACTATTAAAATTTTTGTATCACACATTAGCCATATTTTATCATGGCATACAAACTAATACTTAATTACTATACAATAAACTTACATTTACAATACACCTTACATTTATTATAAATTAAACATTTCAACACTAACACTATTATTCTTTTTTAATTATATTATTTTATACATAATTATATCACAGATAATCACAATTTAGTTTTAAAATACTCATCTAAAGTATAAAAAGTCACCATGCATAACCATCTATGTAATTGGGTTTTAAACTTTTTTAATGGTAAATCTCGTATACCCTGAGGGAGATAGTTGAATATGCGCACCGCCATTACGTAACTGTTTCGACTAAAAGACTTAAATACTGATTGTCAATTGTCTATTAGCCAATTATTAGCAACATGTCGATGTATTAAAAAGGGCTAAATCAAAAGTACCGGCAATTAAAGATGAATGTGAAAGAAGAAAGAAAGAGATGTGCCGAGAGTATGTGTAAAAATTTTACGCAACTTACGCAATCTCTCCAACGTAAACCAAATTACTGACTGTCACCATCCCCATTCCAAGGCCGCTGATGATTCTGATGGCGAACACCATGCTTATGTTTCTGGTAGTCAAGATGAGAAGGATTGCAGTCAGGTTTAAGAAACTTCCCAAAAAGAGGCAGGGTTTCCGCCCTATTACGTTTGAGAGGTAACTCGGAATATATGGACCTGGAAGAAGAAAAAAGGCTGAAGTTCCTTAAGAAAAACTACTAAATAAAAGGAGCTTTCAGTTTTACCTACTTATTCATTATACCCAGAGATTTTTTGTTCGTCAACAAAAAGTTTATTTTTGGTAGAACCATAGATAGTTGTATATAATATTTCAACCTCCGTAGCGTAGCGGTATTTGGCTCGCTATAAATCTCGTAGGTCGGGGTCGGGGTTCGATCCCCACTCCGGACAAGAAATTTGATTTCTTTCCGGGTCTGGTTGGTTGAGGGAAAGCACCTTAAGCCGTTGGTCCCGATTGTTATAACATCATCTATAATAATCGTATATCAAGGGACGGGCAGCAGCGTTTCCTTGTGTTGCACAACATAATACTGCGGTCACCAACCCGTCTGCCAAGTGTGGTGACTATAGCAAATACCCTGTCTCGGGAGGAGGCCCATGTTCAGCATTGGACGTTGTACGGGCTGATGATGATGATGATGATATGATATTTTAGTAGCATTAAACATTACAGATTAAAATGATTTCGAACTTTAGGACCGCTCTTTGGTACAAATTAGATTATTTCTTATTGCAAGGTACTAGTGTTGATTTTGCCATCTCATTGAGGGAAACTGTTTTTTTTTTTTATTATTTGCTCGTTTTATCATAATAATGATAGTAGCAATCATGTCAATATGTAATATTCTCAATTTTGTATTTTTTTTTGCACTTGATTTCCCCACAACATTTTCGGGCCTGTATGAAAATAAGTTACAACACAGCAATCTGCTATTTCACATTAAAACAAAGTCGCTTCCCAGTATGTCCGTCCCTATGTATGCATAGATCTTTAAAACTACACAACGTATTTTGATGCGTTTTTATTTTAATAGATAGAATGATTCGAAAGGGACTTTTATGTGTATAAATAAGCATTGCACCCGTGCAAAGCCGGGGCGGGTCGCTAGTATTACATAAAAACCGCACAACAGCATTGCGTCTTTGCGAAACTCTTACACCTTCTATATTCAGGGCGTTTATTGTAAAATGAACCTTACCGATTATAGCTCCAACGTACAGTAAAGACCCAATCCATGAGATCTGGAACTGGTCCACCACATGAGGTAGTGGAGTCTGTTCAGGGTCCTGAAGCTTGGGAATGATGGGAGCAGACCACCCCACACTGTAGCCATCGATGAACTGGCCGATGTTTACTAGAAATAAATAAAAAATACAAAGCTAAGCGTTTAGATTATATAATATAGACTGCTCGCTTTTATGCCTTTATGAAGAAACAAAAGCCGTGTGGCTAACTGCATATGTCCATGCTAAAATATTATAGTCCACTTGCTAAGCGTGGTCACCATGGTAATACCCCCTTTGAGGGAGGCCCATATTCAACGGTAGTCGTTATACTGACTGATGATGATGAAGATAAGGAATATGGATAGGATAATGAGTATAAATATTGAAATATGTACAGTCAACAAAATAGATAGGTTTACACCGTCAGTATCACATAATGTAAATAAATATGTTTATGTTACTTCCTGCGACTTTCGCGGCTAGCTGTGTACAAATACACATAGCATAGCAGTAAACTGTTTTGATAAAGGTGTAGGTACATTTATAAATTTAAAATGCGTTTCACGGGGTGTATTTTGTTGACTGTACCTCCCTGTTCCATCATCATCATCAACAGCCCGTTTACGTCCACTGCTGAACATGGGCCTCCTTTTAACAGACCTTGGCAAGCCAGGACCGTTGAGGGAGGCTGTGTGGCCAAGGAGTGCCATGGGTTCCTGGGCCCCTCACCAATGGAGGACGGAGGAGTACCCCGGGTTATAGTGGGTAGGGTCTTCTCCTCGTGGTATGACTAGCTTACACCGCTATGTAGAGGACTAGTCCTACATTCCCCTTCGCCGGCGCGGGAATGCCGCAGCCACGAATGAATGCGAAACATTAAAGCATTTCACAGCCAATTAGAAGAGAAAATAATATTTATTATTTATTACATTATTCCGTATATTATATTATTGGAATAATCTAGGTGATATTGTTAACCTTACTTCGAGTCTTGC
Source organism: Nycteola revayana (assembly GCA_947037095.2). Taxonomy (NCBI): domain Eukaryota; kingdom Metazoa; phylum Arthropoda; class Insecta; order Lepidoptera; family Nolidae; genus Nycteola; species Nycteola revayana. The sequence goes on along the minus strand of OX344851.2, from coordinate 11,159,411 downwards.
TAGTGGTGCAGGTACATTCATTATATTACCTGTCTATTATCAAAATCTATACTAATACTATAAAGCTGCAGAGTTTGTTTGTTTGAACGCGCTAATCTCAGGAAATACTGGTCCGATTTCAAGAAATCTTTCAGTGTTGGATAGTCCATTTATCGAGGAAGGTTATTGGCTATATTTTATTACGAAGCTCCCACGGGCACGGGAGCTACGCGGGTGAAACCGCGCGCGGGAAGCTAGTTTTAAATAAAGTATTATGTTAAGCCTCTTTTTTGTAGTGACGGAGTAGAGGTAAATGTTTCTCTAAGGTCGAATTCCGATCGTATTTTCTTTTTTTTCCTCGATAATAGTATTGACAAGCTTAAGTGGTTTTAGTTTGTCAATATTAAACAAAGCACACAGAAACATACCTACAGGACAAGTTAGTCCCAACTAGCAAAACAGTCTCAGAACTCGCACTTTTTAAGAGTGGTAGGCTTAAAGCGCTCTTATATTTGTTTTAGAACATACCATCGATCCTATATTACTTTTAGACAAGCTGGTATGGTCTCAAGAACGCTCAGTCTCATAACCAAATCTCATATATGTATATAAGAGCATTTACTAAGACTGGTTGCACTTGAGAAAAACTTGCTCTTATATGGGTATTTTCTAAGCTCGTTTGATTTTATATTAGACTTGTTAAATGCTAATGTAAGATGTCAGACTAATATCAGCATAGCATAAGAGTGCTGTGAGTACGTGCATTTCTGATCTTATTTGAAACTAATATAAGATCAATAGCACTGGATAAGTATGATATTAGAGTGATTTTGGACAACATATTTACAATACAAAAGACAAGACCTATTTAAGAGCGTTTGATCTTAGATCGATTTTGGGAATAACTAATTTTAATAGTTTTAAGAGTAATTTTGCAAACGCGCGGGCACTGCTAGACTGGTGCGCACCGCGCACCACTCCTACGTACGCCGTTCCCCGCGCCACCGCCGCCCCGCCACCGCCACCCGCGCCGCGCGCGCCGACTTCGTGTCCGTATAGCCTTAAGATTAAGTTCTTTTTTTTTCTCTCTGTCGATTTAAGGTTTTATGTAAAATTGCGAGGAACCCTAATTTATTCCAATATGGAGTTATCTTTAGTAGTTATACCGAATGCTAAAATTAGAGTAAACAATCTTACATTAGTCTAATAGTGCATTTGTAAAATGCAGCTATACTAATGGCGACACTATCAATACAAATTAACGAATAAAATAATTTAACGAGAACACGAAATACCTTATTTAACAAGGCACATGAATTTTGAAGCGTAAAACGAGGTCTAATTAACAGTAAATAATAAATTCCAATATGATTACTGACCGTAAAACTACTTTAACTCGTACTTTTATACTTTTAATATAGTATAAACATTAACTTCACGCAACTTTAATTTGTTTTATTTTAATTTCCAACACTCACACGAACTTTTAAGTTGGATCTGACGTAAAATTCTCAAAATATTCTAACTTTAGACCAATATAAGCCTATGCAGGCTTATAAGATACTTACGTAAAAGCAATATTAGCCTAAGTCGGCTTAAATTAATTTTGGCTACATTTCAGTAAGTGCAAACAGCATTCAATTAGACTGATATTAGATCGATATTAAACTAAATATGCTTATAATTAGTGCCCAAACCCAGGCTTATATTATTATATAGGAGCGATGTAAGAGCAAAAAAACAGTAGTCTTGAGATTGTTGTAAGCCTAGTTTTTGCTAGTTGGGGTAGTTCTAGCTCTATCTTCTCGCGCGCCGGATCATCCACGTAGCTCTCGGATTAAATAGACATATACAATAGACAATATACAAGACATAGACAATAGCCTTCCCGGTTAAATAGACTACCTAACACTAAAATATTTTTTCGAATCGGTCTAGTAGTTCTAGAGATTAACGCGTTCAAGCAAACAAAGTATATATTAGTATAGCTGTACGTGTATCAATATTCATTGTTCCTCGTTGATCGAGAAGTAATTTCTGGACTTCTATTCGAGCCCCGGTTGGGTCAAAAAATTCTGCAAGTAAAATTTTTCTTGAGAAAAATCCAAGGCTGAAGTGAATGTTCCGATGAAACCAATTAAGTCTATTTTGCATAGTCTAGTAAAAATATTTTAGTTTTTAACGCATACCTAGTTGCAGTTCAGCGAAAATTTTCCTAAATATTTAGTTTAGCTATGGTCATCTATTTTCTTGTGGTAAACTATGCGTAATTCAAATCAATTCAAACATTCAAGGGCCTTTGTCTTCCATTGCAAATGTAATTAATGTAAAATTTTACTCAGAACATTTGTTTACAATTTACATCTAATGTTACATTTGATGTTATCTTCTCTTCTATATCTATACTGATATTATAAAGAGGAAAGATTTGTATTTTTATGTGTGTATTTATGTTTGTAATGAATAAATTCAAAAAGGACTGTGCCGATTTAAAAAAATATTTCACCATTGGAAAGCTACATTCACCCTGAGTGACATAGGCTATATTTAATTATGAAGTTCCCACGGGAACGGGAGTTACGCGGCTGAAAGCTAGTAGGTATATAAAAACATAAAATTGACTGACTGAGAAAATAGAAGAGCTAAAACCGATGGGTCTACTTCCATGAAATGTTGCACAAATTTTCCCTTAGTGACAAAGGCGTGCACTAAGAAAGGATCTTTTGAAAATTCGTCCCTTAAGGGAATGAATATGGTTAGCTGAGTTTGTATGAAGAAAAAATAATAAAACCGTATACTTAATTGTAATTAAGTTATTTATAAAGCTAAACCTACCAAATAGCTATCGTCTTATATATTTTATATCAACATACACAATGTCAAATAAAATAAAATAAAAGGTTGAATGAAGAAAAAAAATTATATTTAAAAAATGATGAACTTACCACAAGCAACAACGAAAATTTGTGTCCAAATATACGAATCCATTATAATGTAATATTATAATTTATGTACACAGTTCTATACAAAAAACAAATGAGAATACCAGAATTAAATATCACTTTTATATTTTTATTAAAAAAAATATATTTATATTGACTTATTTATTACAAAAAAATATTAATGTCAGTACTTTTTTTGACTAATTTAAACAAATAACTATTTAGTCTTAATACTGTTTTTTAAAGTACTCAGTAACTGAGTACATTGAACCTTTAATGGTTGCCGCTTGACAGCTGAACCGATACTGATGTTCTAAGTTTAAATGTGTATGGACATGCACATTGTCCTTAAAACATGAGGAGACTAAATAAACAAAATAGAATACCTAATAAGGTTTTAATTTTTGGTTTGTGTAGCTTTATTGCTGTTTTTGGGGTTCTGCAGACTATTCACGATACGAAATGACTATGACTTCAATAAAAATGTCTTCGTTACTCAGCGTTTACCATCATCATCAGCCCGTATAACGTCCACTGCTGAACAAGGGCCTCCTTCCGATGGAGGGTATTTGCTATAGTCACCACGCTTGGCAGGCGGATTGGTGACCGCAGTATTAAGTTGTAATACACAGGGAATCGCTGCTGCCCGTTCCCTGGTATACGCTTGTTATAGATGATGTTATAGCAATCGGGACCAACGGCTTAACGTGCTTTCCGAGGCACGGAGGGTAGTCCCTCAACCAACCAGACCTGGAAAGATATCGTAGAATTAACACAATATTTTAATTTACACAAATTTTAGATTTCTTGTCCGGTGTGGGGATCGAAACCAGACTTAAAACGAGCCAAATACCGCTACGCTACGGAGGTTGTACGGAGGATTTCAAACATGTCAATGTATTAAGTTAATAGGTATAGTTGCAATAATACAGTAACGAAGAAATTGTTATCGAAGTAGTTGTCATATCGTTACGTGTTTGGTCTCCAGCTCTTCCCAAACTTGATTTTACTGTAACACCCTTGGTTGGGCATTTTGGCTTTTTGTGCAATGATACCCTCTAACCAAAAACTAATTAGGTACTTATGGCAGCATTGCCCCGTTGAATGGCAATGCTTATCTTCTGCAAAGTAAATACAACACTTAGTACGGATCCCCACGGATAGAAGCGACTCGCCCTTAGCCAATATAAAAGTAATATTTCTATGTAAATTATTGCATTATTTTTATCTTTGTTCATATTTTGATTTCATTATTGAATAAGACCTGTTAATTTAAATTGATATACATAGAGTTTTTGTTTTGAAATGATATTGGTGATATCAAATAGAGAAAACAACTTTGAATGATGCCCCTCCGATGCCCTCGTAGACCCGAAGTCTGAGAGGTCCGCTAACTGTAGAGTAGAGCGACAGTTGCACAAAACTCTCCTAAAAAAATCTAAAAGTCCCTCGATCTCATCGCCTGCGACCGCCCTGAGCCGAGGTCCAAGTCCCATAGAGAACGCCTTCTAGCGCAGGTTGCTTAGTTTGTAGTTTTTAAACCATTTATTAAGGCTGGAGCTCTCGCTAACTACGTATGTCCAGAAAAAAAATACTATGAATGACAAAATTACTTAGAGTATAGGTGTGCTATATGACAACCTCCGTAGCGTAGCGGTATTTGGCTCGCTTTAAATCTCAGAGGTCGTGGGTTCGATCCCCACACCGGACAAGAAATCTGTGTGTAAATTCTACGATTTCTTTCCGGGTCTGGTTGGTTGAGGGACTAGCCTCCGTGCCTCGGAAAGCACGTTATGCCGTTGGTCCCGATTATTATAACATCATCTATAATAATCGTATATCAAGGAACGGGCAGCAGCGTTTCTTTGTGTGGTACAATATAATACTGCTGTCACCAACCCGCCTGCCAAGCATGGTGACTACGGCAAATACCCTCCCTCGGGAGGAGGCCCATGTTCAGCAGTGGACGTTATACGGGCTGATGATTATGATGATAGGTATGCTATAAAACAAGCTATAGTGCGCCTTGCAAAGTATGAACTGGTGGCACGGCTGGCATGGGTATAGACAAAACCGTGGTGTCTTGTCAAAACTAGTAATATTAAGTCGGCGATCTATATTAGATACTAGTTTCCCGCTTGCGGTTTCACCCGCCTAGCTACCCGTTCATGTGGAAACTTAATAATAAAATATAGCCTTATAGCCTTCCTCGATAAATGAGCTATTTAACACTGAAAAAAAAATATCAAATTGGACCAATAATACCTGAGATTAACGTGTTCGATCAAACAAATAAACACTTCAGCTTTAAAAATATAAGTATAGAGAGTATAGATTTCATATGATATTTAAGAAAAAACAAAAAAAATAAAACTATAGTCACAAGTCACAAGGAAAAAAATAAAAATTGCATTTTAGCTTAGCACGCGGGGTTAACGAGAAAACTAGTAGTGTGCCTAAATTCTGCTAGTAATCTTAAAAAAAAACCGAGAGAATTTTTTTGATAGTATCCGCATGGGAATATGGATGGGAACATCCCAACTTAGCTAACAAGTATTTATTATCTCTTTTTTCTCCGTTCCCGTGGGAACTTCATAATTAAATATAGCTTATGTCACTCAGGGTGAATGTAGCTTTCCAATGGTGATAGAATTTTTGAAATCGGCACAGTAGTTTTTAGGTTTATTCATTACAAACATATACACAACAATACAAATCTTTCCTCTTTATAATATTATAGTATAGACATATAACCTATGTTAGGCACTCTTGGTTCATGTGTATGTTCTTTAAAAGGGTTCTTTAGAAGGATCTTCTTCATAAGGGTTTTATTGTGTGTTACAATATAATACTGCTATCCACCTGCCAAGTGTGGTGACTGTCATAAACCTCCCTCGGGAGGAGGCCCTTGTTTAGCAATGAACGTTGATGGTGATGATGATTACTTTAGCTTTTGAATTGAGTTTTTTTGTTTTAATCGGTAAATTCGTTCTGGAGCCTATTCATTGTAAACATTCAAATCTTTCCACTTCATAATATAAGTATACTCGTAAATATAGTTAATTTAGCTTGTGTTATTGCACGTGAGCACTTACAAAACTTTAAAAAATATAAAATTCAATCTTAAATTTGTTACCATAAGGTATGTTTTAGATCGAAGGTATGTACGTCGTTGTTCGTATTGCATAAAGATGTATTTCTACTCTTATTATTAAGTTAGTCTCTTTGCTAAATTCTTATAAAATTATTGTATGACCGGTTTAAAAAAAGTCGAATTTACCTGTACCTACTTAGTTTTATCTGTATCTTTTTTTTAATAATCTCGTTCTATAGGTATCGTATCCGTTTGACATCAAATGACCTCTTGATTCATAATGAGTTATGATATTTCCCTTTTGATAAATGAACTTTAAGGGCCAGAGCTTATCGAGAGGAGCGCAGCGGAGAGTTATTTTAAGACACTTGAAAATGAACTTTAAATCTGTTGTTATAAGGTAACAAAATCATGACACAAAATTCTCGCGCTGACTCGACGCCGCGCGGACGATGCTAACATGAGTAACATGGCATGAAGACTAAAAAATTATAATAGGCCGTCAGTTACATGCCTAAAAAATATTGGACACGTATTTTTTTATTTATGAAATCAATAAAAAATACGAAGACACAGAGCAACAACATACTATAAAGATCAGGAGAACGACACACGAAACAAAACAAAATTGTAACTAGAACGACACACGAAATTTTAACGCACTGTATCTTCATCATGTTTGTTTTGAGGAACGAAAAAATAATACATGTCCAATATTTTTTGGTAATGTCTTTTATACCAATCAAATTAAAGATTTTTCATTTTAATTTTAGAACTCCATACGGAAAATTAAATTTCAAAAAATGAGATCAATAAATTCCTTTAGAGACTGATAATTTTTGTTATAAAAAAAAAAATAAGAAAAAAAGATTTTCGGCCGCTTTGCCTTCTCCCGAGGTAGGGTTTTTGCCATAGGTTAGTTGAGGTACTAACCTGCGAGCCTCGGAAATTCCTTTCGTAAGCCGTGTGTCCCTATTATTCCATTGATATCTTCTATAGCCATTGTATACCAGGGAACGGGCAGCAGCGTTTCCCTGTGTGTTATGACGTAGGTAGTACTGTGGTTACCAGCCCGCCAGCCAAGCGCGACGAGATCCAAAAATAAATATTAGATACAAAAATTTCTTGCCCGGTGTGGGGAGCGGACCCACGAACTCCGAGATTTAAAGCCAGACTCTTCTCAGAGAGCTATTGCTATTATCCTACAGGAACTATTGGTACATGAATCCAAGATAAAAGGTAGGGTATGAGCTATTTCAGATCAATTAAGCTGTTTAGAATCATTGAGTCACAAACCTACATCCTACATGTAAACTTTGTATAACTAATATTAAGAGGATAATCCTTAAAAAAATATTAGGTACAATAAATTAACATTTCGTAATGCAGGTAAGAGAAATAAATGATTAAATAAAATATGTTATGCTTTATCCTTTTGCGTCACGGTTAAGTTAATTAAATTATTATTTTATGTTAATAAATAATGAAGACCATATATTATAATAATATTAACCATTTTTACTAAATTTTGGATCGGATTAAGACTCCTTTATCTTTGCTTACCCCTAAATGTGGAAGGCGTGACGATATGTAGATAAGTATGTACTAAATTATGCTATGTTTATCATTAAAATTTACATAAAAATGCTATATTTAGCGGATGAAAAATAAAAATACGAACTTAGCAACCTGCGCAAAAGGTTGCCCTTTGAGGGGTTTGTACAATCGGCAGCGGGTGTATTGTAGGATGAGGACTTAAAATATTTATCATTGTAATTTTTTTAATAGCGTACGCTAAATTTTAAATTGGTTTTTGTGCAACTGTTCACTGCCCTTTCGAACTTCGGGTCTACGAGTGCCTCGGTACCATTAGGTAACTATAGTGTGGCCATCTCTAAAATTTGGTAAGTAGGATAGCCCCGGATTTTAGAGCCCAGAACCCGGAACCCGGAAGAACCGGGCACAGTACCTGTGTGTGTGACTTTAAATTTTTAAACCCGAAATACAAGTCCAACCTGGACGCTCCCCGGACGCCCTCTAAACTAGGACAAATCCGGAGAAACTAGGACTGATGGCAGCCTATATGGATTCTCAGGCCTCGTTTATTTTCTTTTTCGGTATCTGTTTTGGAAGTTATAAATATAAGACTAAAAGTTAATTATTTTCGCGTTATCTTAACAGCAATTAACCACATTTTAGTTATCAGCTTATCACACATTTGAATTATTAAACGAGTAAAAATAATTATGTACCAGTTTTACAAGTTCTATTGCTTAATTATGAGTATGCTATTGTGTTGTATCCCCTGTGGCGTAGCGGTTAAAGGCTCGCTTTTAACTTAGTACAAAATTTTAGATTTCTTTCCGGGACTGGTTGATTGAGGGACTAACCAGCGCCTTTATCATCATCATCATCATCAGGGTATTTGCACTATTTGCCATAGACACCACGCTTGTCAGGCGGGTTGGTGACCGCAGCATTATGTTGTATCACACAAGGAAACGCTGCTGCCCGTTCCTTGATGTAAACGATTATTATAGATGACGTTATAACAATCGGGACCAACGTCTTAACGTGCTTTCCGATGCACGGAGGGTAGTCCCTCAAACAACCAGACCCGGAAAGAAATCTTAGAATTTACACAAAGATTGCCTGTCTAGCGTGGGAATCGAACCCACGACCTTCGAGATTTAAAGCGAGCCAAATACCGCTACGCTATGGAGGTTGTCAATGAAAACCGCCTCTAATTAAATCAAATAAGAATATATCTAGAGTTCAGAAGCAGAAGGTCGGATGTGCCATTAGACGTCAGAAACATTCGTCGTATGTGCCTTTATCGTAAACTGGCGCTTACGACGAAATGCTTCTGAAGTATAGTAGACATCCGTGCTTATGCTTCTGAGGTCTAAATATTTAACTAGCTTTCCATGCTCGGTTTCATACGCGTAGCTTCCGTTCCCGAGGGAACTTATACTGTAGCCTCTTAGTGGTATAGATATAAGATTTTTTCAAATCGGTCTATTAGTCTCAGAGCCTATTCATACAAACAAACAATAGATTCTTTCCTCTTTATAATCTAAGTATATATACATACTGAAACATTTTCGACCGCACATTTGCAAAGGATGGGATAAAAGTAGGGTTGTCACCCGTATTATTATTATAATAGTATCGTATACTATATATCAGTCAAATGTACTAAATATTATAAAAAATATATATATTATAATAAAAGTACTATACACACACCGGCACAATTAGCGGAACAAAAAAAAAGGAAGAATGAAAAATATTAAGTCCCAGACTTCTATCGGATTCATGTCCGGGGATCTTGCTGGCCACTGCATCACCGGTATGTACACATGGTTTAGATATATTCTTGTACTGAGCCAGCAGTATGAGCCCGAGCATTATCCTGCATTAGAAAAAAACCTTCACCAATAAAGGGGGCAAATGGCACAATTGTGTTCTTCTAAAATCTCTCATATATATCGATCAGCAGTCAAACTCCCATTCGCCGTCTTCCATCAATGTCATTTTTTTCAATGCAGAGAACTTGTCTCCAGTCATCTGAACCGCAATGGCGAAGTTCACGTTAAAAGTTCAATCGGTTTGTGCGGTGTAGTCTCTCTAATTTTGGGCTTTGGCGGGTATATATGAACCTATACCAACTTCTTCAAATCTTGCGAACTGTACGCTTACTTACTCGTACACCTCGAGCGATTTCAAGTTCATTTCGAGCTTCCACAAGTTGTAAATAAGGTCGTCCCGCCTTGAAGTACATCTTTTCCTTCCTTGACCACTCCTCCTCACCGTAGAATTATTCAATCTGTACCATTTGATGCTACGATGAATCGTTGATATCGGGCGACGAAGTCTTGTAGCAATTGATCGGTAGGTATGACCATTACGCCTCATATCATCTGCCCTAATGATTTCTGCCGGTGTTATGTTAGGCATATTTAGGCGTTCGTCATCAAACAAAATGACTTTAGAATAAAAATTAAAGAAAAAAACACTTTTTCAAGCCCAATTAATTAATTTAACAATAATACAAAATAAACACAAAGCTGTCAAAAAGACGACCACATCGATTTAGCGGGAAATCAGAACGTACGAAAAAAAAATGATTGTCGTCTATATTCCATTTTCAAACAAGTCATACTTAACAACAAAAAATATCATAACCAGCCAGTCATATAAGAAAAAAGATTACTTAATTTCACTTTTTTTTCTGCTTCGCTAATTGTGCCGGTGTGTGTATATATTTAGCAACCTTTTGTAAAAAGTAGAATAATAAAACAAATGGCATATAAAAAAAAGGTGGCAACCCTAGATAAAAGGCAAGAGTGTTGAAATAAAATTAATTATTACATTGACGTATGGTTTATTTAAAAAGTTTCCTTAATAAAATAAACATAATGTCTTACAATTAAAGGATTTATTTCTTAATTAAATTAAAAATATTGTACATGCTTTTGTTTATTTTATTATTATGAGCAGATAAACCATATAATAAATATATTTATTGTATTTTTTATCAGTCTTATTCAGGGATTTCAAACTAAAAAATATAATAAATACAATATTTTTAACTTAAGCAATCGGTAATAAATTTTGATACTGAATTGTGTTTGGACGATACAGGCCATGTATAATCCGGCTAACAATAGACCACCTCATGTCCTCCCATGGGTCTCATAAGAGGCGGACAAAAGGACCATATTGTTGGGTAGCAGCGTCCATCTACTCTACTAGCATCTTACGATGTTCACCAACCGGCCTGCCAAGCGAGGTTTTTATTGTAATTTTACTTAAAGAGCCTGGCTTGTAATGAGGGGACCCATGGGTCCCCTCATTACAAGCAACATGTTCAGCAGTGGACGTGTGTGAAGTGAAGTGAAAGCTATGACATTATTTAACTTAATGTTTATTATTCCTACAATCTCTTAAAAATATATTTTGAATCTAGTAATTAAATAAATCAATAACTTAATCTTAACCTATTTAAAATAAAATATATAAATAGCATCATGGAAATTCATTAAGATACTAACAGCTAAATTACGAGTTACATCATTTACAAGCTAAATACTTCTTTTTTAGAAAAAATAAATAAATATAAAATTATCACAAAAAAAGGATAGAAAAGAAAATGAAACTATGTACAAAAATGCAATTTTTAGTGCCGACAATTAGTTCAATTACATGGTCAAGAGCCAATGGGTTTAAAACAACAATATTGTTAATATAAAATGTCAATACCCTAACTCAACATCTCTTGAATCTCAAGCAGCGTTTTCCCTTTCGTCTCAGGAACGCAGAAATATGTGAAAATGAACGCCAAGACACATGATCCGCCAAACAGCCAGAAAGTGACATCGCCTCCCAAAGTATCAACCATAGTGGTGAAGCTGGTGGTCAGAGCAAACCCGACGATCCAAGTCATGGTGATGGCTAGGGTGGAGCCATTAGCTCTGACGTTGGTTTTAAACATCTCTCCAACAATGGCATTGGGGATCGTGCCAAATCCTGTAAAAAAAGTGTTTTTAAAAGCATTCCACAAGCCACAACTTAATATAAAACAAACTTTAGAATATAAGCAATGGAAGATTTGCCTGATCTGATCGATTTTGTAAATCAGTAGGATATCGCGGTCGTTACCCTACTGATGTGTCAAGAGTACACCACCTAAATTATAAAATTCACTTTAAAGAGTTGAATTAGTCTGTGATTGAACTATCTAAATGATTCAGAAATAATAAAACAACTTAAAAAATATATAAATACCTGCTTCATAACAGAAGAAGTAGACAATAAGAGACACCAGAGGAAGCCAACCGATGGATTCTACTGCACTGCTCTCAATTCTGTCTAGGAAGAAGTAAATTCCCATGACAGACTGGAAAGAAAAGAAAGGAAAGATGTTATTACAACAACCAGATAATTCACTTCTATTGATACAATAATTCCAATTTATTTAGTGGAATAGCGTTAAGGAGGTAATTTATTTGCAAATACAATATGATACTAGTAAAATGCTCTTTCTTAATGTACTGTATTGTAGATGTAGGTTGTTGTTGTTGTTCCACTCCAATAGGGAAAGATCAGGCAATGGAACAAATTATACATTAACATGCTGCATTACACCATGAATTAATAATAATAATAAACCTTCCATGCCAAAAAATTAACACCAAGAATTATCTGCGTTTTGAACTTCTTGAAAATATGTATAAAAAATCAGTTATTATTTTGTAAGTCTAGATATATATATGCTTTAAAACATATATCCTAGATAATTAAGACAGTCTTTTTACTTATTGTAATGCATAATACAAAACTCACCAAACTCAGAGAACAAGCCCCCATTGATATCAGTAACAGAATCTTTCTTCCCTGGTTTTCCACAAAGATAGGAGCTATCAAACTGGAGAACAGTCTTGTTACGCCAATTATGATAGTTGCCACATCTGGCTTTATCGAAGACCCAGCCAATTCGAAAATAGTCGTTGAAAAGAACAACATAACTGCAACTCCACTGGTCTGCTGAAAGGATCCCAGCATGAAGGTGATGAAAAGAGACTTCCTGTTGCATTTTACAGTGAAGATTTCGATCCAGTCTTGGATTTTTGTGGTGGGTTCCTCCACTTTTTTGCTGGTGTTGAATAATTTGTCGATGTCTTCACCGCGGCCGAGGAGGTTGAGGGTTTTGGCTGCTCTGACTTCATCGTCTGCAATTGGGAGCGTAAATATGAATCGGAAATTAAAATAAACTTATAATTTTCAGTGTATGTTTTTCAGTGTGTCCTTTTCCCATAGGAATATGCACAAACAAAAGAACACCACCTGCCTCAATCCTGATACACCTATTTCGCTTCTTTCACATTCATCAGTTTTTGCGTGCATGTTCGCTGGTTATAGGTACCTACATTTGATTTGGCACTTTTTTATTACGTTGTCAATCTGTTCGGCATATTTTCGGGTATATTGATATGACCTATACATTATATTGTTACAACAGTATTTACCTTTGATAGCATAGAACATAGGTGACTCAGGAACAAGGAACAGAATGCACAGAAGGTGAACTACGCACAACGCTAGAGCGATGTAGCCGGTCGCAACATACGAGACGAATGGACCAATGGTGTAGACTAAGGTGGTGCCAGTAATACCAATGATAGAAGTCGAAGTCAAGAGAATTCCTCTGATATTGGTCGACCTGAAAATAAAATTGATGTTAATTAAATCTATCTTATTTTAATATATAAAGCTGAAGAGTTTGTTTATTCGTTTGCTCGGGAACTAAAAGTCAAAAAATTATTTCAGTTTTAGATACTCTTTATCGAGGAAGGCTAATAGGCTATATCTTTATATATATAATTCTTCTGTGAGTGTGTATGTCACTGAACTTCACTCAAACGACTGGACCGATTTTGATGAAATTTTTTGTGTGTGTTCAAGGGGTTCTGGGAATGGTTTAGATTCACAATTTTGTCCGCTGGACAATGTTTTTTTAATTAATTTTTAATTTATTAGTAGTTGCCTGAAAACCCCTTAAAACAGCCTTTTTCTTTTTCCCATACAAACGTTTTCTAACTAAAATGTAGAGTCAATTTGAGCTTTATTTTTTTGCTAAGATTTTTTAGGGTAGGATAGGGGTAGATTAGGGGTAGGTGTAGGGTAGGGGTAGGGTAGAGGTAGGGTAGGGGTAGTGTAGGGTAGGGGTAGTGTAGGGTAGGGGTAGTGTAGGGTAGGGGTAGTGTAGGGTAAGGGTAGTGTAGGGTGGGGGTAGTGTAGGGTAGGGGTAGTGTAGGGTAGGGGTAGTGTAGGGTGGGGGTAGTGTAGGGTAGGGGTAGTGTAGGGGTAGAATACCGCATAAACGAAGTCTCTACGGCCCAGTTTATTTTATACAAATGTTTAGGTCTTTTATGTATCGATTGAGGCAATACAAAGTCTGCCGGGTCAGCTAGTTTAATTATAAGTTTTGAACGGGATCGGGAGTTAAGGGGATGAAACCGCGCGTGGAAAGCTAGTACTGGATAAAGTAACTCTGCGATTATGAATTTTGAAATCGAATGCATTTAGTTTATAAAAGTATATCCCACCATACTAAAATAAAATCTTTCGTACTGTTTGCTTAATGTTTCTGTGTTCTATTGACCTTAACTCGTGTCACGGTCATACGTATTTACATACTTTAAATGAATGGTTATTATATAAACTAATATTATAAAAAAAGAAGATTTGAATTTTTGTTTGTAATAAGCTATAATATACTCTAAGCCATAGTTTATTTAATTTGAGTTTCCCACGGGAATAGGGTTTTTGGGTTTTCATAAACAACGGAACCGTAATAGGATCACTCGTACATCTGTCTGTCTGTCTGTCCATTCAATTGTCACAGCCAATTGGCTCCGAATCTGCTGGACCAAATCAGTTGAAATTTGGTAAGATGGTGTATTTATTATTGAGTTTCAAACTCCACCATCTTTTAAAATTGACGGCTCTAGTAACGCACGCTTCTTGTGTTATAGTGTTATTACACTATAATAAATTACTTAATTAATAACTATTTCAAATAATCATGGCTTTAAGATAGTACTAAGTTATAGATATTGTGCATGATGTGGTCTCCTGTGATTGAGGGAATAAACTACCTCACATATTGTAAAACGCTAGTCATTAAGTACTATGTAAGGTGTATATCCCTCGTTGGGGGCCCGTAATAAATAAACACAAGAAGCGTGCGTTACTGCGTCATAGTGTTGAAGAACAACACTTGAGACTATGTGTTTTCTTGTGAATGCCAGGTAGCACTATGATCAAATGGGCCACTGTAAGTGTGGCCCCGGAGACCATATTGGCCGCGGGTGCCGTCGGGGGGCCGGATTGCTCATGCGTTCCCGGCCCCCGCCAACGGCGGATCGAAATAGTGTCCGGGAGGTTTTAGTGGTGTAAGGTCCTCTCCTCGTGGTATGAGTTTAGCATATCACGCTAGGGAGAGGGCGAGTCCCACATATCCCACCGCCAGCGCGCGAATACGCTGCAGCGGCAGTGGGAATGAGTAAAGGCCGGACAACAAAAAAAAAAGCAGGCCCTTTGATGATTTTATTACCATAGCAATTTGAGCAACCACGACAGTGAGACTCTACTTACTCAAGTGTATAGGTACTTTAAGCCAAGTATCGTTCTTGCAAGATAGGTACAGCTTAATGACGTATAACAATATCAGCTGAATCGTTTTTTTGGAAAAATAAAGATTCCACAAGAAAAAAACATGACGCGAGTGAAACTGCGCGGTTATGCTAGTTAATTACATAGAAATCAAAATATTTATATACCAAGTAGAAAATCACCATTATAAATTATGTTAATTAAAGCATTATCATAATATGTTGAAAATTAACATTTTATTCTAGTTTTTGAATGGAAAATTATCATTTACTTATAAAGGCAAATATACGTTGATATTTGTTTGTAAAAAATTCCATATATTTGTGCATTTCCTTGCAGTGGAAATTATACCCATAGTTCCCCATGAGCATAGAGTCCCATGTTCAGCTGTGGACGTTAAACGAGTTGATGATGGACATGGTGAGGTGAACCCAGTTTTATCATCAGGCCGTATTACATCTACTGCTGAACAAGGGTACTCGAAGGGTCTGTTCCCATAGTCAGCACGCTTTCCAGGCGGATTGGTGATCGAAGTATTGTATACAGCGTATACACAGGTAAACGCTACTGCCAGTAACGGCTGATTTCCGAGGTAGTCCCTCAACCAACCAGACCCAAATCTTTAATATTTCACAAAGATTTATTGTATGATGCGGGAATAAATCCCACGACCTCCAAATTTTAAGGCGAGTCTAGTTATTATCTCCGCTAAGGGGCCATCCATAAATTACGTCACACGTTAAGGGAGAGGCAGGAGGTCGACAAAGGGGGACATTGTGTGACAAGGGGCTGGGAGGGGTTCTAAATTTAGTGATGTCACCTTTTAAAGTATTCGTCTTACAACTTTTATTGGTTCGCAAAGTCCCACAAATATGACCAGCTGTGACAAAGACGGGGGAGGGGTCAAAATAACATTAAATTTGTGAGACGTAATTAATGGATGGCCCCTAAGCGGAGGCACGCCTCCGCTTAGCGGAGATAATAAGACGGTATAAAGAACCTAGTTTTATATTTTTTTAAAGCAGTAAGCTGAATCAGATCATCATCCTCAACTGAGGACGTACTCCACCTTAAAGAATACCACAGCCACAATATTGATTCATATCTGAAGTGTTAATAAGGTCACTAGAGCTTCTGAGTACATGGGAGAGAAAGAGGATAAGGGTAAACTGATAACACATTCAACGTGCAAATGCCTTGAGCGTGTTCACGTGTGGATAAAGTTGGGGTTAGTGGATGACGGGGTTGGGAGCTCGGCGTACGCGAGGTAAGCCTTGTTTTCTTTTTTAATGCATTACGTATCCTCGCCGCCGATGTGGCGATCCCGCGTCGTGTGGGTATTGTGGAACTCGCCTCCTCCATTCGATAGTATGCTAACGATACCACGAGAAATAACTTTATCCACTTAACCCCCCAATTGCACTTTCTGTCCTAGGTCGGCCCCTGGGCAAACAGGGCCCATGTTGCCGAAATTTCGGAGGACATAATTCTTTTTTAATTGTAAGTCAAGTAGCTGACTGATTACTTTTACCAGCAATTCTGCAGCATTCTGCCGGCAGCTGACTAAATATTTGAATTCTAAATAAACAAATAATTTACGAAGTTCTGTGCCGCTATTTATTTAAATAAAAGTTAATATTGGAAAAGAATCGCCTGCTGTGTATTTTTGATTGATTTGGACCATGACGCTATGACACACTAAAAACAGGCGTATTATTGTGCAAACGTGTGAGTAAATGCAGGTGTGATGAGCATTAGGTAAGATCATGTTATGTGTTAATGTCATGTCTCTCACTTACGACATGGCTAAACTTTCAAGTTTTTCAATAAGTTTTTACTGACAACAATATTCAACTGTTCTGAAAAGAATTAAAGTTGACGAAACTCGACTTTTGTCGACGAGCGAAATGAACATATACACTCAAGGCGTGTAAATTGTGGTTGTAGCCCCAGCCATTAATTGTGATAAACCTAATAGCGCTACAGTATTAAATTGTTATATTATACTAGGTTTCCAACCCCAATTCATCCGGATACAGTTTGTGAATGTTATCAACAACGTTATTTACCGTTGTACGCGCCACTGGAGATTTATGTCCTGTCTCTTAGACAAAATACGCCTTTGTACCAACACAATTTTACTCCAAGATTTTCTTCATTCTCCGAGTAAAACAACAGTGCCTTTAACATATACCATCTTTTGTTGATATCGTTTACAATGGAAACAATGTTATTTATTTGAGTATAATTATGTGTATGAAAACAGAAGATTTGTTCTTTAGAAAATCAAAAATGACGGCTCCAATTTCAAAAAAGTTTTACCTCATTACGAAGTTCTATTATCCAGGAGTAACAAAGGAGATCTACGGGAGTATAAGCTTTTGAGAATATACATATCATATTTAATTGACATATCATGTTTAACTGGCACGTAACTAATTAACTGATTCATAGATCCTCATTTCATAGTAATTGGATAAAGCTTAAGATAAATTAATATTTTAGAAAAATCTATTGGAATCGTAAAATTTTCTAGACTCCTATGATTGATGATGCTAAACATGACTGTGTACGGAACAAATTCTTGTTACTACCGCCTAACAAAATAAAGTTATGTCAAATGTCCAACCTGCATTTTTTTTTTAAAGACAACTCCCGCACTAAGGAAATAATTCCCTGTGTCGCGGGGGACTTTACAAACATTCATTTCACGAACACATAGAACATCCAGACTCAGAACAACTATTTGTGGTTCACACAAATAATTGTCCCAGGTGGGAATCGAACCCAGAACACTAGGTCTCAGAGGCAACTATCGTAACCACTGAGCCACTGGTGCAGTCAACATTGCAGCATTAAAAATAAGGTTTCTTGCAGAAATGTATAACAATATAGGCATATAAATAAATAAATAAAAAAAGTTTTTATTCACGTAAACCTATTACAGGTATATAGTCAAAATAGGTAAATAGTCAAAATATACTTTGGCTTATCAATTTACAGTGCTAAATTAATTGAGTTTATTTTTGATTATTGCTACTTATTATTATTTTATATCGCTTTAGCCAAAAAACTGTCAGGTATGAAAATATAATATTATTTTATTACTTAATATCTATGATTAAATCTAAGCTCTGTCCTTTGAGTGTGTTATTATTAAGAAGGACCATAAGTGCAGCCACCACTGAGACGATCCGACGAAACATACTCAGATGGGCATGTCCAAGAAGTTTTGGTCCAGTTACTTTTATTATTTAGTTGGCATTCACAATTTACCAATTGGTTGTCTTCATACGCATTTTATTTACATTTTAGATACGAATATACAAACTGTATTTACGTAAAGATAATGTTTAATGTAATATGTAACTTCTAAATTACTTACGCAATCTCTCCTATGTAGACTATATTGCTGACCACAGTGATTCCCATACCGAGACCGCTGATGACCCTGACTGCATACACCATGTTGATATTACTAGTAGTCACAACCAAGATATAGGCAATGACGTTGAGCATCCCACCCATCATGATGCAAGGCTTTCTACCAACGATGTTTGAGAGGATCCCCGTTACATATGGACCTGAAATAAAAGAAAATTAGTTCTTCTTGAATCTTGAGTAAATTTAGTTTTACTTGCGGGTAGCAAGTCTCCACATAATTAGCAATTCTTTTATGGGGCAACGTATACCTACGCTTCTATAACAAACTTCCTAATGTAAGAGATACTTATAAACTCAAGTTTAAACGATAGATAAATTATGTACAAAAGCTGATTATAAAATTTCTCATTATGTCAATGACAAGACTGTTTAGGAAAGAGTTGCTTTGAATCAATACTGCTTTATTAATAATTGTAACAAAAACATTTATTGAAAAAAAGGTGTTCTCTGAGTTTCTTGCCAGTTCTTCTCAGAATTGTCTCGTCCACAACGGTTGGTAGTAAAAATGGGATGCATGAAAAGAACGTGATTTAAAATACCGTGTCTATATGAATCCTGCTAATATTATAAATACGAAAGTTTGAATGTATGGATGTATGTATGTTTGTTACTCTTTCACGAAGAAACTACTAAATGGATTTGGCTGAAAGTTTGCGCGCGGATAGTTTATAAGCTAGATTAACATATAGGCTGCAAAATATCACGTTCCGAACCACTGGAGCAGAGTGACGCGGGTAAAACCGCGGGGCACAGGTAGTAAAAAAAAATTGTTTTGATTCGATTTATTTAGAAAAATCTTAGTACCCGCCCGTTGTTTTGAAGTTGGTGATGTTTCACCCGTGCCTCGGAGAGCACGATAAGCTTCTGCGCCAGATCTCTCACCACTTGGGTCGATACAACTGTTTCACTGGATTTTGAGAGTAAAGGGATAAAGAGTACACCTGTGTTTGCGCACACACTATTGTACACTAAACATCCTTAGTGATTTATTTATTTATCTTTATTCCAAATAGGTAATTAACTTATAAGCTAAGCCCCACAAAACCGTTGCAATGGTTTGACTGTGGGATCAATGAGTCTCTAGACATAACTACTTAAATGTACTTAAAACTTAATATTATTTAAACTAAACACACACTTAAATAAAACTTAAAACGTTTTTAAATAATATAATTTTAATTTATGTCTAAATCTATTTGTGTTTGTTTCACTCCTTACGTCTGCCGGCAGACTGTTCAATAGGTATGGTATTCTCTTGTTTAGTGTTCTGTCACCAAAGTAATCAGTGATTCTGGGTACATTGAATTTAGATAGACCGCTGTGTTTAAAATCGGTCGGTAGTTCTATATCAGAACAACATAATATAGACCAAATAAATTGAAAAAAAAAGATTGGATTGAAAAATGGACCTGATGCATTCAGCCATGCATTGCACTTGAATACTGTCTCTTGTATCTATTGAAGATTAATGGACCTTCCTCTACGCTTGCGATTCCTCGACAAGGATCATTTATTATCTATCGTATAAGAAAATAAAAGTAAAACCATGCATACAAGCTTAAAACGTTATTTTTAAAAAAAAGTGTCTTCCTATTCAGCAACCTAATATTTTTTATTAAGCGGCCGTAGCAGTGGCTAGGGCACCGGACTTGTGATCTTGAGGTCGCCGGTTCGAACCCTACCCATTGCACTACCGACGTGAACCCACTCGTAACACAAGCATTTTAGCTTAGCACGAGGGGTTAACAAGAATACTAGTATACTGTAAAAATTCTGCTAGTAATGTTTAAAAAAAATAGCAATAGATACGCGACAGCAGATATTACTCATAAAAAATGGCTAGATGACAAGAGGGATGGTGACTGAAAAGTCTATTTGGTCTGTCAGTTACATTACCAAAAAATGTTAATCAAATGAATAGACATTGACAAAGATACAGAGCAACTAATTGCAGGAGAGTGGGGAGGACTTGTGACTTTATTTCTAGGTAAAATTGTACACGCTGTTTCTTTGACATTTTTTGTTTACGTAACGAAAAAAGTGTCCAATATTCTTTGCTATGCTAAAATGAAAATAAAATAAAATAAAAAACATTTTTATTTACGTAAACCTGTTACAGGCACTTGCAAATAGTCAAAACAATAATTTATTATTAATCTATGTATAATTTTAACATTCATAAATGAGCATATTAAGCAGGTATTTTAGTTATTGTTTTTAATAATTTTAGTCTTAACTTTATTATTTTACTATATTGTGTCGAATAGCTTGTTCTGTCTATATAAAATTATATTAAGAACAATTGTCATTATTTGGGCGTACCATGAGTATATAACGACGGACGCGCTTTAATGCTACCACCGGATCCAATACCACCCAACTGAGAAGATCCGGCGCAACAAACTCAGTTTTAAAATTTGGCATACACATTATTTTCCCGAACGGTTGTCTTTATAATATTTGATTATCTATTATTGTTTTTATACCAATAAAAGAAGCTAATTTGAGACAGAACTAGCGGTCCATTAATGAAACTCATTAGGCCGATTACAGATAGTTCTCAGAACATCTCACATTATGCTTACTATTTTACTTAGATACAGGGTCTCTAGGAAGTGATAGGCAGGATGGTTCATGAGACCAAACATCTTTATCCTCAATATAGTCCTTAACGCTATAGTAACCTTTAGATACAAGGACACGTTTAATATATGCTTTAAAAGTTGTATCAGGCAAATCAGTAACACGACTAGGGAGTTTGTTATAAAACCTAATACCATTTCCCATAAATGATTTATTGGTTCTACTTACTCTAAAACCTAACCTGCTAACTGACGATACTAACGACGAAGATATTGTTGGTGGCTGTGATATTGCAGATGTCGTCTTTTTTCGTATGGACATACGTTGTTGCCACGCGGCTTTTGCTACTCCTTCGAGCATAAAGGCGAGCAGAGCTCCAGCCTTAATAAATGGCTTAAAAACTACAAACTAAGCAACCTGCGCAAGAGGGAGCCCCCTGCGGGGCTTGGACCTTGGCTCAGCGTGGTCGCTGGCTATGAAATTGAGCGATTATTTTTAAGTAATTAAGGGGAGTTTTGTGCAACTGTCGCTCTACTTTACAGTACGTACTCTCGGACTTCAAGTCTACGAGGGCATCGGACTAGATGTCGTCGCTTTGCCTAAAACGTTCGTAACACGTCAAAAAGATGATTGATGGTCAGAAAAATGCATAATTTATTGACGTTTTGCGATTATTCTGCAATCTTATCGTTATCACTATTTTACGTAATTACCCTGCAGGTTGACTATATTATGAATAATAAACCTACCTATCATAGATCCAATGTACAGTAAAGATCCTATCCATGACACTTGGAGGTCTGTAGCCACTTCTGGTAGAGGACTGCTCTCCAGATCTTGAAGCTTCGGTATTATAGGCGCAGACCAGCCCACGCTCCATCCTACTATGAGCTGGCCGATGTTTACTGTAAAGAAAATTTAAATACCATAAAAAGGGCCGAGTGGCTTTTAATAGACCACCCCATATCCTTTTTGTGTCGTAAGAGGTGACCAAAGGACTACATTTGATGTATGGGCAGCAGCATCTACCAGCTGAAAGCTACACCCATATTTCTGCGATCAAGCGAGGTGATAACGGCAACATGCCTCAACGACCCTGACATGCTAAGACCTGTTAAAGAGGAGGGCCATGTTCAGCAGTGGGTTGATAAAGTAGATAAAAGGGCTATCACGTAACATAATAATTTAGTGGCAACGGTGAGACCAGAAACTGCTACGCTCCGACAACTTCCGTAGCGTTTCGGTATTTGGCTCGCTTTAAATCTCGGAGGTCGTGGATTCGATCCCTACTCCAAACAGGAAATCTTTGTGTAAATTCTAAGATTTCGTTCCGGGTCTGGTTGGTTGAGGGATTACCCTCCGTGCCTCGAAAAGCACGTTAAGCCGTTGGTCCCAATTATTATAACATCATTTATAATAATCGTATATCAAGGAACGGGTAGCAGCGTTTCCTGGTGTGGCACAACATAATACTGCTGTCACCAACCCGTCTGCCAAGCGTGGTGTCTATGGCAAATACCCTCCCTCGGGAGGAGGCCCATGTTCAGCAGTGGACGTTATACGAGCTGATGATGATGATGATGAAACCTCTTCCTGGTGTTTTGGGACTGATTCCCAACCAGAGGAAACAGACATAACGAGTTTAGTAGGTACTATGGAGCGATCTCATCGATCGACCGACATTCTGTACAATCTTCTTCATAATCAGCCTGTTTACGTCCACCGCTGAACATATTATACTTGGCAAGCCAGGGTAGTTAAGGGAATTTTCCATAATAAACACGCATGGCAGGCGGATTTGTGATAACAGTAAGATTGTCAGTATTCTTGAGCTGATAGATGCAGCTGTTCATTCAACAGTTTTATGTCCGTTAGTCGCTTCTTACTAGTTCTTACGACACCCATAAGAAGACATGACGTAGTCTTCTTCTTCTTCTTCCTGCCCTTGTCCTATATTACTTGGGGTCGGCGCAACACTTTTGTTTCTTTCATTCTGTCCTGTCACCCGTCACACTATCACTAACTCCAATAAACATGACGTAGTCTAAAGACGATAATAACTTAAAAACTACCACATACATTCTTTTTCTGATTAATATAATATGGATGCGAAATGTACACTATAAGTGTTATAGTTTATAGTGTTATAGAGAAGGAGTGTAGGATGCTAATATATATTTTTAATTATGGTCGATTTTCAACCACTATATCGATATCGTTTATTTCGTAGTTTTAAAATATTAAAATTTATCGATTTCAATACAGCACAAATAAATAAAGAATAATATTCACTTACCACAAGCTACAATTAAAATCTGTCTTGTAATAGATTTGTCCATTTTAAGACTATCGTATACGTATTTCTGATTTTCCATTTATTTTTAACTATTTTTTTTATTTTCAACTAATTTTTTATTATACTACGACTATTTGCGATGTAAGAACATTAGGATTCGATTGTAAAGTAACAACTTAACAGCTAACAGAAGTCCTAAATTTATCAATATGCTATGATTCCGAGATCAATATCGATTGATTATCATTAGCGA
The DNA here is from genome assembly GCA_947037095.2 of Nycteola revayana. Classification (NCBI taxonomy): domain Eukaryota; kingdom Metazoa; phylum Arthropoda; class Insecta; order Lepidoptera; family Nolidae; genus Nycteola; species Nycteola revayana. The sequence continues at coordinate 11,135,640 of OX344851.2, read as the reverse complement.
TATTAAAATGATAAATTTAACAATTATATATTAATTTTGGCACTGATTTGTTTTGTGTAATTGAATAATACATATAGTTAAGGTTCCATCACAAGCTATAGTCGCTATAAAATATCGCAACAATTTTGTAATACAAAGCTGTACCAAGTCAATGTATGTATCATCTTTTTTTTTTGCATTGTTTTGCAGTCTACTAGTATTCTTGTTAACCTCCCGTGCTAAGCTAAAATGCTTGTGTTACGAGTGGGCTCACGTCGGTAGTGCAATGGGTGGGGATCGAACCGGTGACCACAAGATCACAAGTCCGACGCATTGGGCTACGGCCGCTACAATTCAAACTTTGCTTTATTCGAGAATAAAGATTTTTGTATTCGTAAAATTTGTATTATTGTTTATTGCGCTATGACAATAAATACAAATATGAAAAGAAAGGGTTTTGAAAAATTCGACCCCTAAACCGGAGCCCGCACTGATACGGCGACAGCGATGCTGTGGCGACCCGAAAAAATCATTTTCGCTTGTCGTTTTTGACGTGTGGCCGCCTACATAATTTTATATGAGTTTGTTTTCAACTCGCAGTCGCTTTAGCCTCGGCGTAAGAGGATGAAACAGCTAGTAGGTACATAATGTAATTTATGGCTTCAAGTATATCTTTCAATTAGACTCACGTCCTAATGTTAGCTAAACCAATGAAATCTGGTTATATGAAGCAGATATTTTCATGGACAAGTTACAAGAGTACGATTTAGCTTCTTATTTTATAATGCAAGTACAGTCAATAAAATTAAAGCGCATAACATTATTATTTTCTTAGAATCAATAGGAAAGCAATTCTTGGGCATAAATTCAATGCTAAATACGCCTAGTGACCGTCCATCCTGATGGTGACTATAATTTTACCTTATTTTCAAACGGCTTCAACTCAGCTCAGTTATTATCTCAGAAATGTCGACAGGGTGAACCGATATTGGTGATTCTTTTTTTATTCAAAGCTAGTGCTTCCTGTGTGGTCCCAATTCTATTTTGTCTAATTCTGGTAATGGCATACTGGTACCTTCAACACAAAAAAACCGGCGCGTTACTCGGAAGCTATGCGTATTACTCTGCGGGACGCACCGCCTCTCCGCGCCAACCAGCAGAATATGCGCCAACGCTTTTTCAGTGTACTAAGCAGATTGTCTATACGAACTGAGATATTTATATAAAAAGGTAAAATTTGCTGCCCCAGGCCAAATTTCCGGGGAATAGACCAGGGTAGGTAATTTTTGAATACAAAAAAAATTATAGTAGTATGAAACCCATTGGAAAAGGAAGAGAATATAACAAAAATTAAAGGAAAAATAAATTACGGGCGATCTGAGGTTGGGAAGTGGGTAAAACATGGGTTTTTAAGGGTAAAAAAAGGTTACCCTCGATTTCCGACAAAACTTCAAGTCCTATGGAAAAAAGTTAAATAGCAAAGTTGTAGGTAATAAAAAGATCTACAACTTTTATATATACACTTTTTACCTTAACCTCCAAAATCATGTAAAAAATTCAAAAAACCGAGTTTTTGGTTTTTTATTTTTATCTTTTACAAATTTTGATTTTTTTTCACTAAATTTGCTGAAAAATTACCTGATCATGTCCTAAACATACAAGATTTTTTTTGATTCAATAATTATTATTTTTCTCCTTATTTTGACTCAAAAATCGAAAAATCACCCTCATGTTCAATCGAAAATTCTCACGTCAAAATATCTGCTTTTTTTAAAAAGTCGGTACGCTTTGTGTTCGTTGCAATCTCTTCTTTTTGAAAGTATTAAAAAAATGTACATTACTCCTGTAATTTTTTTCATAAAATGCAAAAAACGAAAAATACTCGAATTCTTTTTTTTTTTAAACTTTATGACCAATTTTGTACTATTTATTAAAATGTGTACTTTGATTACACGGAAAACGTAAGATTTCATGTTACATTTATAAACAAAATGTTTCAAGTCAAAATATACTACTATAATTAACAACTAAATAAGTTACTAAAGTAATACTTAATAAGACACCTACAAAATGTTGATCAAGTTGTAGAATCTTCTTTAAATTGTATTCGTAGATGCCTCTTCATGGCTATTTTAAGATTATACTTGTATACCTGAGTGACCTATGGAAAAAGCCCAGCAAAAGGTATTTCATAAAGAAGTGGAGAAGAGGCTAGCAGGATCACAGATTAAAATGTGGCTGCTGAAAACATGGTTTAAAATGCATAAATTTATGTTAAATTGTCTTATTCTCAAAAATACGCCAATGTGGAAAAATCCTACGACGAAGTTAATGATTCAGCTGAAATTACGGATAAAGAACCAATGCATACTGGAAATAATGTTGGAGACGAATATGGTAATGGTCTTGAAGATTTCAAAGATCTACTATAGGTAATCAGAAAGGCCTGTCGTATCTAACGATGAATAAATACATTTAGAACGACTATTTTTTTTTTAATCTTTATCTTTATTAATGTATCGTGGAATCTTACGTTATTCGAGTAATTAAAGTATAAATTTTAATAAATAAGTCATAATTGTACGTAAAGTTTGAAAAAAAAACAAATTCGAGTTTTTTAGTTTTGTGCATTTTATGAAAAAATTTACAGGTGTAATGTATATTTTTATATCATTAAAAAGTAGAGATTGCAATGAAAAAAAAGCGTACCGACTTTTTAAAAAAGCAGATATTTTGACGTGAGAATTTTCAATTGAACATGAGGGTGATTTTTCGATTTTTGAGTCAAAATAAGAAAAAAAAAAATAATTATTGAATCAAAAAAATGTTTGTATGTTTAGGACATACTCAGGTAAGTTTTCAGCAAATTTAGAGAAAAAAAATCAAAATTTGTAAAAGATAAAAATAAAAAACCAAAACTCGGTTTTTTTAATTTTTTACATGATTTTGGAGGTTAAGGTAGAAAGCGGATATATAAAAGCTGTAGATCTTTTTATTACCTACAACTTTGCTATTAAACTTTTTTCCATAGGACTTGTAGTTTTGTCGGAAATCGAGGGTAACCTTTTTTTTACCCTTAAAAACCCATTTTTTACCACTTCCCAACCTCAGATCTCCCGTAATTTATTTTTCCTTTAATTTTTGTTATATTCTCTTCCTTTTTCAATGGGTTTCATACTACTATATTTTTTCTTCATTTTTAACCATTTTCAAAGGTTTTGGCACTGGTCTAGAAGTAGCAACCGCTTTGAGACATGTCCTTCAGAAAAAAGAGGCCGCGCGATGGAGCGCGGTGCAGTGGAAAAACTGTCTTAGCAACCTCACTTAATTAACATCAGTATCTATAGAACTGTTATATAATTACATAGAAGTATTACTTACTTATAATGTTCACCAATACCAAATTGAAGTTAACAGATCATAACTTGGGTATAAGTTAGATTGGCAATCAGACTTACACAATACGTGTGTACGAAGTTGTGACGGCGTATTCTGGGGCTGTGGGAATTGAAGATCTTCAAAATATTTAAGAAACTAGGGACTTTACACGCGTCTGTCTGACAGTTAAACATGTTCTTGAGACATGGGTGAATAATGTTATGATAATCAGGATCAAAAGCTTTACGTGCGGAGTCCCATAAACAACCAACCCAGACAGACTATTGATTATATAAATCGGACCCGCAAAAAATGTTTCTAAAGTAAAATATCGTGAAATTAGATAAAAAGAGAAGAATTAGGTAGGTATTTCATACAAAGGTATGAAATACCTACCTAATTCTTCTCTTTTTATCTAATTTCACGATATTTTTTTCAGACAAATGTAGCTATGAGACTTTTGCTGCTTCACCGGGCATAAATTCGAAGTCGCCTCCAGCTTTATTAAATGGATTATATACTACAAACTAAGCAACCTGCGAATGGCGCCAACTGTGGGACTTGGATCTCATCTCAGCGCCATTGGCATTTATGAATTGAAAATGATTTAGGAATTATTCCTATTAGTCTTTTAAAAATATTTTGTGCAACTGTCACTCTACTTTACAGTGCATGGGCTTCAGGAAACTCGAGAAAGTCCTAGAAGTATTTCCTAAGCCCCGAGGACGTGAGTATCAATACTCTAAACTATTATTTACTTAACTATTTATTTTAATTAAATACTTTTTTGGTAAACTTTTCAACAAAAAAAATATAAATTTTATGATTAAATTTGTTTGTGATCTTTTTATTTTAAGTTTTTAATGTATTATTGCCAATTTTTATCTATACACTTTTTTATTTTTATTTGATGTTTAGGTTTAACTAGGACTGGCTAGACAACTAGCGCTGCCGCAATGATCTTTTAGATTATTAAAGTACCTTAATGCTGAAGCCAGTGCCCATTTATGGTGCATACTTTATGGCTTGGAGCAGATACTCTATGCCAGTGTCTATCGGTCGCACACCGACAACATGGAGACAACCAGGTTGTTTCAGTACCTTTCGGACTCGGCTGAATTAGCTCAGCTCAGGTACCCATCGGCGCAGCTAGTTTTTCTGGGGGACTTCAATGCCCACCACCAGGAGTGGCTGTACCCATACCAGAACACCGACCATGCTGGGAGATTAGCGTATGCATCTGCACTGACGCTTGGTCTCTCCCAACTGGTGACTGGGCCGACACGGGTGCCTGACATTGATGACATTGACATCTTTAAGGCTAAAGTGAACAGACACTTTCTAGGCAAGCGTGTATCATCTTAGGCCTTATCTTCGCCTTCCATCAAGCGAGATTATGGTCAAACGTAAGGCTATATGTAGTAAAAAAAAAAAAAGCATATACCTAACTGTAGTAGAAGTATGTGCCATAAATAAATGTATTTTCTTTCTTTCTTATTTTTAAACTCACGTTCTCGGGAAATAAAATGGAAGACGACATACAACAAAATTTTTGGGAGTATTGTCAGTCTCAGTCAGCATTATTACTGTTTATTTACTTGAATAAGCACTTGCGTTGACAAATAGATATCGGTATAGTATCGTAAGTCCAATTTCACGCGTTACCAACCTTAAGGATTGGTTTGAGGTAAATGATCGTGAGTTGGTTTCGACTTTGTCAATTTACTCGTTTAATTGTCCTTGCTGTAAATTGGGGCGCATTTGGGTGAAATATCTTATTCCTATACCAACTATCAATACACCGTGACTTTTAAAGTCGATGCTAATACTCAACAAAATTATTTATTTTTATAGTACAATTGATCCGCTGAAGGGAAGTGGAATTTACTTTCCAACTCCTCCTGATCTTTCTGATTGGATTCGATGCGGCATCCAAGACAATTAGGTGTCCCGGGACCAGCCTGAGCCTAACAGCTTAAAGCCTTTTCCGTGTGTACCGCTGTTGAGATTGACTAACAGGAGTTACAGTGACGGGAGTGTGGGAGAATTTGGGGAATTGATATTTGTATATAATTTTTCATTTACTTTATACAGATTAAAATGACTTCGCACTTAAATTAGCCGCCCATTCGTACAACCTACGCGTCGCGTGTCGTCAGGTCGCGACGCGTTTTAACAATATGTTTCCGCCTTTATAATTTTCAGAAGCGGTAGGTATATTAATTATTTGCCTGAACATATTATGTTTATCTGTTGGGAGTGTTGGGACACAAGGGATAAACTTTTTTTTGCTTTGAAGGACTTATCTATATATATATACCTATTGGGTGACTTTTTTACCGTCTTGGAAATAATAGGGCTTGATAATTATGTAGGTATATGAAGTAGATGTGTAAGGCATAATCATTTTATCTTTCTTTTTTCTGACAGAGTGAAAAGCGTACCGATAAAAATACGTACCTAATTATTAAGTTACGTTACGTTAGTTAAAATAGGTGCATATAATACCTAGCCAATCACATATGAATGAAAAGAGTGAGCTAAATAGCGTAACTACCTACCTAAAAATTCGTACTATTTTTATCGCTACGATTTTCATTCTATGTCAGTAAAAAAAAAAAAAAAACTTTGCCTTAGACATCCATTTCATATACATATAACCTATTATTTTCAAGACTGTAAAAAAGTCACTCAATGTTAAGATAAATTACGAACACCTGCTGAGCTAAAAGAGAACCCCGAAAATTGGAACACCTAAAATTTTTACTTTATTATTTTTCATTACATATCTTGATACTCCTGATGAGAAACTTCTCACTGCATGGCCTCCTTCGATACCTAGTTGTTTTAACTAAACAACAAATTCCTTATTCTAAAGAGAATTGGTTTGGCCTCCAAATACCAAATTTCCTAACATGCTATTTGAACGGAAGTGTTAGAATGAGAAGATCAACGCAGACGTTCATAAATATCCTAAACCTAGCAATATGCATGAGGAAATGAATGAATGTGGCGGAGCCAAACGTAGTACGTCAAGATCGTAGCAAGTGGAAGATCTCTGAATAACCCTGAATAACCCTAAAAAAGAGGCGTGAATGTATGTTCATGCAAAAATATGTATAGAGACTGACAATTTAATATGATCTTATTTGTAGGACAAGGAAGAAAAAACTGTTCTAATTATATTAACACTAAGTTGGATTCTCGATCAAAATATTTGAAATAGGGCTAGTAAAAAAAATACAATTTGGCATCACGCTAGAAGTAGTTTTTGGCCGAACACCATTCTAAAGCAGGTGAAACTGGGTGTAACCCACCCAGTTTCACCTGCTTTAGAATGGTGTATCTAGTACTTTATAAACAAACAACAATAAATCAAAATTTGAACGCTATGATACCTTTTTTTCCTCTTATCTACCGCAATCAGATGGCTATCTATTCCTTAAAAGATAAAATTATGATAATAGACTATAGCTAATTACACGGATATCCTTGAAATCGTATCGTAGCTTTTTATTACTTAATCATTTGCACCATAATCATCTTTCTAGCACTAACCTAGTTTCAATAATGGAAGCAAAATTGAAATAACCTTTTGTCTAATGGCTGAACAACACTTATCTTTGATGAAGTATTTACTTATGAAGCCGAAGATCATAGTACTAGTTGAAGTGTATGGAAAGAGCCTCCTTAGGGAAACCCTGGAAGTGACTAAGTCTGGCAATGCTAACATAACCAGTATCTCAAAGTTCAAGGAAGACGTAGCAAAGATAAAATTATTAGGATTAACAATCCGAGGCAACGAACCGAATCTTGGATGTCATGAATCGTGTAGCAAAGTTCAATGGGTGTTATTGTTCAATGGATGGTTAATGTTTAATGGATTAGCAAGCTGAAATGGCAGTGGGCAGGCCACATAGCTCGAAGAGCTGACGGCCAATAGTGTAGAATAATTCTTGTGTGAGTGCCATGAACTGGCAGGCCAGAGGATGCAGGCCGCCTGATATAATGATTCATCATCATTATATCAGGCGGCCTGCATCCTCTCAGTTTTGAGATTATAAGTAAAAATTTTATTTCGAAGAAAAATATTCGTACCGATTGGTTACTAGACATGCGATATCTATCTATGTCGGATCCAGATATTTTCATTCGCTTACTCAAATCGTGCGTTGAAGCGAACGCGGCGATGGGCAGGCCATAAATGCTATTCCAGACTATAAGCCAAATAAGTAACATACGTACAATCAATAAAATATATAGATAGGTTTACACCGTCAGCATCAAATAATATAAAAAAATTGTTTATGTCACTATGACAGCCCGTTATTCTTAATGAGTGCAGAGTTCATTGCTAGTTGCGTACAAATACAAATAATAGTATCTTTAACCTATATCTTTAGTAGTAGCAGGTATAGATTAAATTGAGGTATAACAAATACGGAAAACAATGTGCATCAAATATCTTATCATTTATTTTAGGAGTGATCTTTGTGTTGATATTATACGGACCTTCATTAGCAATAATTGTAATTTACCTTTAAAATCTTAATTTATTTTTTTACTAGCGATAACGCTATTTGTGCAGCACATGCATGCAGTTGATAAGTTTAATTAAAAGTAGAACGGCTTTAGTTATACTTCTCATTGAAATGATATAATAATAGTGCTTAATTTTGGCAAATAGGTAGTAACCTGAAGCTTGTGATACAAAATGCACTCACTTATTGACATATAAAAAGAAACGTATCGGCCCTTTAATACTTCCTTGGGGAACCCCTGTCATATTAAATTTAAATTTGAATTATGTCGTGTAATTAAATGTAATATAACAAGAGTTCACAGCGATCTTAATTAGAATTGCTGCCGTTTATTAAAATAACCCATTTTTGATATACTTACAATAACTAGGTACATTTCTACTACTTGTAATAATGCATAAAACGATTATATTTTTGTTTGGGTTCGGCATAACAAATAATCATTTCAATGGTAACATTTGAGTGTTTAGTACAGTGCAAAATCGAACATTTTTACTATTGAAGGTGTGATTCCGTAAACAAGAACCTAAACACCAACATATAAAGAAGAATAACAAACTTTAATTATTACCTACATTTCGTAAAAAAAACTGTTTTATTAAAACAGCCAGTTGTTATAAGATTATAAAACAAAATTTAGCAAAAGCAGACCAGTTTAATATGAAGTCGCAATCTTTTTATTTTCATGTTAAGAATTTATATTTGTAGAAAACCGCCATACGGCCTTTTTCAACTTAATTATGGTTTTTGGTAATGTGTATATTTTATTAGATAAAATATTTATGTTAGAGGTAAAATAAGGTTTTTAGATTAAGTCGTTTTTTGTATAACTACGGTCAATTGACTGTCTATTTACTTCTTATCATGATGTTATATAGGTTAATCGTTTTTATAAAGCAATACCTAATTGTTATTCTTTAAAGATTTTATAAATATTTTAGGCATGATTAGATAATCTGTGCATTTTATTAGCTACGTTTTTATAAAGAATTAAATCACGAACGTGATACATGATTACGATGGAGTGGTAGATATAAATTAAACATAATTTAATGATATTCTATCATTCCTTATGCCATTGATATCTTTATCGCCTAGTTGATGATCGCCTAATTTTTTTTTTTAAATTTCGCTTGACACCTTAATTTGTTGTTGGTATTTTAACGATGGTTTATCTATGAAGACTACAAATTCTGCCCTGTACCGTACTCAGCAAACATGTTAGACGTCTGCTGCTACATATTACTAGTGTACAGGAAACGAGGAACACTGTTCCACCATAATACAGTTGATACTAGAACAGGGAGAATCAGTTTCCAAACAACCAAAATAAATAAAAAGCATAACCAAATTGTTGTAAAACGACACTGTTACTTGGAATTGTTGAAGATGTACATAGTTTTAAGGTTGTTTGTAGTAATATTAAATTGGATGTCCTACTGCCAAAGAACCGAAAGCACTAAGACCACCTCCTTGTCCCTTGATACTGATTATAACACGTTCAGCAAACCTCTTGCCCCTGTAAAATTACCTACGCAGCAACAGGCATGTAGTCCAGCGCAGCAGGAAAAATATAATAAAAATATTTTAATCTCGTGCGATAAGCCCGATGAAAATGATGATGCGGTCATGCTTTCAAACATATAGTAAGTTATCTACTGAATATTCCATTGAAGGTCACGCAAACATGCGAAGTTTTTTCGCACGATGAAATCGCATTGCATCGTCGCACGAGTGTCGAAAATAGAATTGCGCTAAACTTCATCAAAAAGCTCAGCGTTACTGACGGAGACAGTTGATAACAAGTAGTCACGACCCTCAACAGTGAGAGGATGATTATGAAGGAGCTACCAACGCCATGGAGAACTGTGGTACCAGTGGAATGATGGACTTCTGTGATAGTTAAGGGTATTTTGAGAAAAAACAATCTTAGTGAGTGAGTATGTCAGTAAATTTGTCTTTTAAGGAAGCATTTTTCAAAGCATAACAATATTTGAGAACCTTGCTCTATGTTTTGGTAAATTATTATCACTTATTATAATTAAGTAGGTACTGATTTCAATCTTAAATGGTCCGTTGGCAATTCAGTGATGATATCAAATAGGTAATGAAAGCGTAATAAAATGCAGGCGCCACTATCTACGCAATTCAAGTGTTAAATTTTAAGGGTTGTAAGGTGTTATTTCATTGGAAGTTTAATACCCACATACCTAGCTGACATATTATTATTATTTTCACCTCCTAGCGTAGCAGTATTTGGCTCGCTTTAAATCACAGAGGTCGTTGATTCGATCTCCGCGCCGGACAGGAAATTTTTGTGTAAATTCTAAGATATCTTTAAGGGTCTGGTTGGTTGAAAGCTCGTTAAGCCGTTGGTCCCGATTGTTATAACAGCATATGTAATAATCGTAGATCAAGGATCGGACAGCAACGTTTCCTTGTGTGGTACTACATAATACTGCGGTCACCAACCCGTCTGCCAAGCGTGGTGACTATGGCAAATAGCCTCCCTCGGGAGGAGGCCCATGTGTAACACTGGACGTTATACGGGCTGATGATGATGTGATATTATTTTCAACAGACAATAACATTTTAATGCGTAGATTTAATGACTTCTGCAAATAAACTTATAAAACAAAAGCTCCTTAAAGGTACGAATTAATTATTTATTTCTTGAGTTACCGGGACAATAGCATGGTTTCGGACACAAAGACTTCGGCCCTTTTTGCTGGCAAGTCTTACCAGATCTATGGCGTTGCTCTTGATATTGATGTATTGGTACCTGATGAGCTTCATTGAACACGGAAACATTTCGATTATCACATGGACCTTTATCTTTTGCTTTCATTTTCAATATCAGCTCATTTAGCTGATTTGTCAATTGACCGACAGTATTACACATTTGCTGAACTGCATGAAATGAAGGCATGCTGCCACTATTACTTGCTCCCATTCGACTATGTCCCATAGGTTGATACATTCCTTCACCATAAATAGGACTTGGCGTTGCACAACCTGAATGACACCTGTTCTTTTCTAAACAACCATCAGACGAACGTGACATATCAGGATAGGCGTTGTACGATATCATTTCAGGACGATAATTTGGCTCATAACCCGTATTATAACTTTCTTGCTGTGGTGGATTACAGGCCTGTTGTCGAGGTGGTTGATTTAGTTCTGGTGCAAGGGGTGTGCTGAAAGTCTTGCAATCAGAACCACAAGTGCCGAGAGGACAAGATGGTGGTCTGGGTGTTTTCGGTTCGTTGGCATTAGTAGGACACTTAGCTGACTCACATTTTGGCGGCATGTTTGCTGGGCACTGTGTATTGTTGCAGCTGAATGGTAAATCAGTTCTGAACTCCTTGGGCGCAACCGTTTTGCAATCTGGACAAGGACATGTCACTTTGATGATACCGGCTTTAATATCTTTGATTTTTCCAGGAGTGTAATTTAAACAGGCATAATGCACCCAACTTTCACAAGCTCCGTGGCACTGCAAACCATTTTTATGAGTAACAGGGCCTAGGCATATCTTGCAGGGATTTTTCACTTTACTACATTTTGACATTGTGATAGCGTTTCTACGATTTTCCTGGTAAACTCTTCACATGGTGGGATTAGAATGCCTTTGTTTTTGTTATTTTTTATGTTGATTTAGGCATGGTAGATTTTGAAACAGTTTCACAGTGTCACCAGCTTAGACAACTCTGACAGAATGATGTAATCTTCCTTATATTCTTTATGGTTGGTTGGGTTTAACCTTTTAACATAGAATTGAAGCGGCCGTAGCCCAATGGCAAGGCGCGTCGGGCTTATGATTTTGTGGTCGCCGGTTCGATCCCCACCCATTGCGCTACTGATGTGAATGAACTCGTAAAACAAGAATTTTAGCTTAGCACTGGGAGTTAACAAGAATACTAGTAGACTGCAAAAGTCTGCTAGTAACCTTTTTAAAAAGAAAAAAAACGGATACCGGCAGGATGAGGATGCCTGATGCTGTTCATATTGTACTGGCAAGCTATGTTTGGATAGGCTTACATTGGCTGGATCAGGAATAAAATAAAACTAAACGGGAAAGTCGTTCAAACTTAAGTATTTAATATCAAACTATAACAACCAAAAGATGTCGATGTCGCGTATACATAACATTTTAAAAATGCTTATTTAGTATTGTCGTAGCAATATATTATTCACATTTTGTTTTACTGTGACTTGGCTATCTTTTTCATTAAACATTTCATTTGCGTGGACAGGAGCCCGACAGTATTATTCATGTCTTGTAGAGCCGCCATTATAGATGGTTGTTTTTTATCCTGTCTGTTACTCAAACCAGAGTCGGAGAAAGTCAAACCGGGGCAAGGTAAACATGCTTTCTCTGAAATCATAAAATAAGACAACATTAACTAAAAAAAGTAAATGTATTATTTTTTTAAGTGAATGTATTAAATGTATCTTTAACTAAAAAAAGGAAATGTATTATGAAAATATCATTGAGATGTTTCTCTTAAAAATTAACATTTTACTTTTCAATAAGTAGATATGATATTTTAAGCAGTTAAAATTGATGCCTGTGCTTCAATGAACGCGTGATCATGACCCATTTGAATAATTTTGTTTTTGTGACTTATACGGAATCACTCTAATATTGATGACTGGTTGCCAACAGTCACCACTACAAATCCCAAAAATAGCTATTATTGCCTGTTAGGTACTATTACTCCTAAAAGTTTTCCTTATCTTTTCATTCAAAGATAATGTTTACTGATCTTTCCTTATCTTTAACTCTTGAAACATCTTGAGCTGGTATTACATTAAATCTATATCTTCATAGCCTTTTAGTTGATTGCAAAAATTCAGTTTCAGGAGTTTCAGTAAAACACTTACCTTCTGAAGATATTTTCGATAATGATGAACTTTTAAGAGGCAGCCTTGGTTTCGGGGGAGATTTTGGCGGATAGTTGTTGGAGGTTTTCAGTGGCATACGTTTTTCTGTGTCTGTGTCTGTGTCTTTCGGTGGCGTCAAAATTGGACTTTTATTTGAACATTTTACTCCGGAATTACTTTTTCTGGGTGGTGTGGATGGTTTACTGTTATTTTGATAAGGTGAAACCGATCTAGGTCTACTTGGTGATTGACTTCTATTGGGATTGGAACAACAATTGTCGTTTGTAGCAGAACTTCTTTTGATAAGAGAGGAACTAAGTGGTTGTTTGTTTCCTATTTTTTTGCATTTACATGATGGTTTGCTACATGGGCATTCTCCAGAGGGTAGCGGTGAACTTCCTAACATTGGACATTTATTTGATGACTCATTCGAAGTGGCTGGAGGTATTGGTTTAGCAGTAGTTACCGAAGGACAATCAGGTGATTCACATTTTGGCGGTTCGTTTGCTGGACACTTCGTATTAGAACAGGAGTGAGGTGGATTTGTCAGCATCTCTTTTGGACCTGCAGCATCGCAGTCTGGACATGGACACAAAACTTTTATTAAGCCTTTTTTGATATCGGAAATTTTACCAGGAGTATAGCCAAGACATTTAAAGTGAGCCCATTTTGAGCAGGCACCTTGACATTTCAGTCCGTTCTTTTGAGTAACTGCTTGAAGACATAATTTGCATGGGTTTTTCACTTTACTGCAGCCTTTCGATATTTTTTAATATATTCTGCACATTATTTGAGATATAATATTCTGCTCATTATTGTTATGTAGGTACTCATGTGTTTACATTTTTGTCGTTATGTGAATATTATGGTCATAATTTAATGGATTTTCATGATTTGCTGCAATTTAGTAGTGACATCAATTCTTTTTTGATTGACAGATGTTTACTTTCTTAATGGGCCAAGTAAGAAAATAGGAATCTGTCACAAATGTCACAAAAGTTTTGATAATATGACTTCACATATTAAAATTAAATTAAATGTAAATTTTTAATAAAAGTGGGTAAAAACATCAGAATAATAAAATTCTGTGATACCTACCTCGGAACTAACAAAAATCTACACTACCAAGTCACTAAGAGACGTAAACAAATTATGTTGATGAGATAATCTTTACGACGAGTAGTTCTTTTGGGCTTGACAGTCCTGGAGTTTGGAGGCGGTGCAGAAGCGGCGGTGTTATGGGCATCATCAGCACTGCCAGAGGAAGAGCTCACAGGAAACTGAGATATTATATATCGTTAAGTTTAAATAAAATGTAAAAAATATAAATATGGTCACACTCTACGGCTCAAAATACTAAATAACTGACAGCTTTCATACCCATTTATAAACAAACTATTTATTTTAGGTTATATTTTCTTGTAGGTTATTTTATTTAGAGATTTTAAAACTTATAAATACTACCAAAATGCCGTTCATGAAAGGAAGAGCCCCTATTAGACGCACACTTAACTATTTAAACGCTGGCAGACTAGTATTGAAGGATAAAATCAAAATATTTTCTGTGGCATACAATATCACTGGACAAAACAATTTAGGTGCAAAAGAGTTCGTATTTTGGCATTTACCACAAATCCAGTTCAAAAATCCGGATGTGCAAGTAGCTACGTTAAAGAATCTCACTCCGTCGCCATTCATAAAGTGTTATTTTGAAGATGGACGAAAAATTTTGGTTGATATTGACAATAAGTCTAAAGAGGAAATATTAGAGCATTTAATTAATACAGTAGGTGAGTACTAATCTTAGTTCTATTTTAAACACTGTTCCCGCACTAGGAAAATAAATCCATGTGTCGCACGATCTACATACCTACAAAAAATTCACGGACACAGCATAGTCAGACTCGGAACATCTATCTATTGAACCACAGATACTTGTTCTGAGTCTGGCTGTGCTGTACACTCACAGTTGTCCTTGCTGAGAATTGGACCTAGTCTCAGAAGAAACTACTGTACCCCCTATGATTTATCAGAGTGGTTGGGTCATAGTACTTTTAACATAAGTTTAGAGATAGCTATATTCTTCATCATCATCAGCCCATGTATAGTCCACTTCTGAACAATAGCCTCCTACTGAGGGAGGGTTTTTGCCATAGTCACCATTCTTGATAGGCAGGTTGGTGACCACAGTATTATGTTGTAACACACAAGGTATTTTACTCATAAGTAATTAATTGGGCTTCAGGTTTAGTGCATGATTAGAGCCTATGGTTACTTGTTTGGGTACTATGTAGAACCATTTATTTCCTCCCAAAATCCTATTATGGAAATTAACTTGCAGAGCAGGTAAGCATTGCCATTCATCAGGGCAATGCTACCAGCATTTTGAAGTTACTTATTCTATATAGGTTCATGTTGACAAATGTTCGATTTTGATATTAGTTGAATTAATTTATTTATTAGTTCTTATTGAATACAACTTAAATGTTGCAGTCGGCGGGCACTTCTCTCGATTTATTGGTTATGGGAATTCTAATGGTGTCACTTTAGTTTAGTCAGGTTTTTGGCTTTAGGTGATTCCCTCAAACAAGACAGGAACCCTACTTAATTGCTAGGTGAACCAAGGGCTAGTACCTAGGGCAAATAATTAGCCTAGCAATCCAATGCGGTATGATGCTTGCTTTTTGGGTACCCTTACCGCATATTCAGATTTGAGGAAGATATACTTATAATTTTATTTGATAAGTTTTGTATTATGTATATAACTGAGTATATGTTTTTTATAAGTCTAGTATTAAGAGACATTAATAAGTTTAGTATAAAACATTCTCCCATTCATAAAAGATTGTTATTTTTATTTGTTTTTTTCTATATTGCAAATACTCCTTGAATGTTTGAGTACTTTTTAAGCTAATATATATTATATTTTGTTTTCCATTACAGGAAAATCAAAGCAAGTATTAGAAGAGGAAGCGATAGCTGCAGAGAAGAAAGATAATCCAGCTAACTTTGGTATTGGATGTGACCGACCCTGCATCTGTGAAGTGTATGGTCAAGTACCATGTCCTGGAGTTGTACCGCTACCTAAGTTCATGAGAGGAAAATACAAGAATCAGACAGATTAAGTTAGTTTAAGATGGTAGAATTCAGAACTTAGTTTGAGGCCATGCTTACATTCTTTGTAAAAAAACTAACTTGTTCATTATAATAATGAGTCTCTCAAGCTTGAAGTGGGCAGGGCATCAAGCTAGGTGTTTAAAAATGTTAGTATATTAACATCTGGTTTATGAAACTACAATCAACTAACATAGCTCTTAATCAAACTTTGCTGTCAAATCAAATTCAGTTCCTAAAACATGTATCAACAACATGTATTATTGTTGTAACTTCCAGTAGGTACATTCAAAAATGTTTCATTTGATTCTCTATGAAAATTTGGGTCATAGATTAACTAATACAATAATAAAATCAAATTAGTGAATCATGCTTTTATAAACTCATTTGAGATTCAACAAAAGTGGTGTTGCAATCAATGTTGAAAATTTTAGTTGATCTATCATAATTAAAGATTTTTATGGGCATATAGAATAAGGAATTTATTATGTATATGGATTATAGATCATTTTTTAAAATTGTCAAGTTAATAAGATGTGCATGTGAATAGTGTGATGTTCCTATAAATCTTATTTTTTTTTCTAAGAAACTGAAATACATTGGTTGAAAACAAAGTTTACTCAAGATAAAAGTGATATATGTTAGTATATTAACATTTTGAATTTGTGAAAGGAATTAATGTTAAGAATTGTAGATAGGTAGTTGTATAATTAGTTAATTTTATTGCAATAAAACATGTTGAGAAAACAAAAACTTTTTATTTTGCCCAAAAATATAAATTGATTGAATTTTATATAACTTATATATATTATAGGTACTTTGAATTAACATAAACATAAAATTGTACTACATGTAAAATTATACAATTATTATTGAGTTGGAACAATGTAATTTTGAAATTTACTAATAATGTAAATTGTAATTAAAAAATAAATATGGAGGGACATTAGTACAACATTATTTTCCAATTTAGATAAACAGTTTAAAATTTAATAATAACGCCTTTATTTATTCCTCTGATAGATGTTCCTCATAAATCATAATATGTTAAATGTCATTCTTTTTTATTTTGTCTTATTCTAAAGTTAAGTTTAATTAAGGCATGAAGAAAAAAAAAGTTAAAATTATTCCATAGATATTGGTTTTCTGTTAATTAAAAATGACAGAATTACTCTATTTAATTGAATATCCAAGTGCAATCTGGCTATTTATTTGAGAATTAAAATAGCGACCCTTAGTATGCCTAGTACTTAAATGTTGACATTTTTTACGTTAAGCATAACACAATCCCATAGTAGAGGAGACGTGGAAGATCGACCTTCACCCATCTGATAACTAGATGAGACAACACGCCTATCGAAATAATAGATAACTTGCCTATGGAAAAGTGTTAATTGCTATTTTTAATTGGATTAATTTAGAGAAAGTAGAAGTGGGCAGGGCACATTAGGATAATAGGACACATATTAATTTAGAATATTTTTGCAAAGAGCGCAGATATGATAAGTTTAAGCTTCATTTTTACTTCTTTACGGTGACATTAGATGTGACGAGGATATAATATAATGTAATCCACACTAATTAACCTGCATTTACGATTAGTCCTTAGAGTGGCTATCGGTTATCGTTTGGAGTAGGGACTAGGAGGCCCTAAACCATCGCGGGGCCCTGGGAACGTGCCCATTTTGCCCAGTGGGAAAGAGGGGCCTGGAAGTGGGTGAGAGTTTTGAGAGAGTAGAGATAGGTAAAGGTAGATTTTCAACGGCTCTTAGACTAATAGCAAGCCTCTTGAAACTGATAATCTTTAACAGTGTAAGCCATTAGTGCTGCAGCAATATACTGCATATTATCAAAAGCTTCGAATGTTCTAGAATTATTGTGCCAGAATAATTCGTCATTAACCTCTTCTCCTCTTGGACAGGTATGGTAAAATATCCAGTCGTTCTTAGAAGCCTTGCAGATATCCTGAAATTATATTTAGGATTAAGCGTATGTAAAATAACATGTAGTTTGCCCGTTTTTGGGTAAGTGTACCTACAACTCCACCAAACTAAGTTTGCACCTCGCGTATTACCTCACACTGATGCTTACATGAGCGGGGAAGCGGGGGAAATTCCATTCCAGCGAGGTCAAAACTTAGCTTGGTGGAGTTTTAAGTATCTAGCACTAGAAGTAATGCTGATGCCTTTCCTTTTGCCCTCAATAAGTACTGGTGTTCGGAGGAGCAACCGGTTCATTCCTTCTAGTTCTATTCAACAGTTTTATTTCAAACCTAGTAGATTATTAGAATAACGTGATACCTATAATAAAACCGTTTACATTCTACGGCGCACCAGAGCGCCGCACACACATGTTTTAATCCAGTATTTACTGCCAACCAAATATTTACTGAGGCTTAAAATACTTACTCCAATACTAAGCTTGAAGACCGGTAGTCTATCTTTATTCTTTGGCGTAGGGCCCGCTATCACCACGCTGGCGTCTTTTAGCGCTAAATCACTTTCTAAACATTGTTTCATTTCTGTTGCCGTCTCCTCGCACATATCCTTACTCTTCTTGTGGAGAAGGGGGCTTACGGGGACGACCTGAAGTTAAAAAAACATTTTGGATTTGAATTGACACAATTTCAGACACTTTTCGTGCCTCGGAAAGCACGTTAAGCCGTTGGTCCCGATTATTAATTATGTAGGTATAGCATCATCTTAGTATAGGTAAGTAGGGGAACAGGCAGCAGTGTTTTCTTGTACTTCACACACTATGGCTAAACCTTCCCTCGCGAGAAGGCCCATGTTCAGCGGTGGATGTCATTATGGGCTGACGATGATGATGATGAAATCTCGTACAAATTAGTGCCTAAATACGTCTCGAAAATCGTTTGGTGTTTTCAACTCTGTACCTTAATGCTTACCTCTTCCAAGGCGTTGGATGTTTTGAAGTAATAGGTGTGCAGCGACATCTTGAATAGCCGCACAAAACTACACCACGTTGGGGTCACCAATTGTAGAGGAACGATTTGTGGTGTTACTCTTCAGAAAATGAAGATCTTTGCCGGGCGGCCGACGGCCATTTGTTAGTGTTCGGAACTTGTAGGTATATGTTCGAATTGACTTGCGAACTTGTATTGTGCGATACAGGTTAGTTTGGATGCTAGCTGGTAGATGGCGCTACTTGTCTTCTTGTAGTTTTGAGCGGCTATTGAACATGTCGCTACAGTTACTTACCGCACAGCAGCATTTATACTTGATGTTGGCACCCAGCATGGGACACAGCAGTAGGTACGAGTTGAGAACCGGATGCGCTGATCCTATGTAAGCAACGTTTAAACCTTCCATTGTTTCATATTCTTCCTGAAAAATATAAATGCATTAGGAGTAGTTTAAATATGTTTTTTTACCAAGATAGGTATAGGTAACATACAGCAATTATTAGGTATTATTAAGACCCGTGCTTTCACTTCTAATAAACCTTAACCAAATAAGGCCAGAAATAAAGTTTAAAACTTGACATGATTGATACACACAATGATTGATCTCTGCTCAAGAATCGAATCGAATGTACCGCTAATTTACCGGGCGAGGGAAGTAACTTAGTTCAACGTATATCTACCTATCACAGTGCGCGTAGGGAAAAAGATTATAACAAACTCATAATTTAAAAAGAAACTAGCTGCGTTGTTGTACTTGCTCCACTGGGTAGCTAGGTGGGTAAGGGCCCCGGTGCATAGCTTCAAAATCTAGCGAGTTGGCTGACCCGCTCTTATCAAAGCGGTTAGAGGGCCCCCTGAGGTCCGGAACCCTGGTGCACTGCACCACCTGGCCCTACGATAGCTACGCCACTGCCTATATGTTAATCCAGCTTATAAAATATCCGCGTGCAAACTTTCAGTCAAATCCGTTCTGTAGTTTTTGCGTGAAAGAGTTATAAACATAGGTACATCCATACATCTAAAAAAATGTTGGCATTTATAATATAAGTAAGATAAATTCGATTATTTCTTAACAGTTCTGAATACAGGTTTAAAATTAGGTAAACGTTGATAGCTAACAACAGCCGGAGTCTGTATCGTGTCTTTACAAATTAATTCACCTTAATTCGTTTTCAGGTAAACAAATTAGCATTACGTGCATGTTCCTCCTTAATAGGGTTTCATGACTAAAGTTCTTTGCTTATGTAGTTAATTACAAAAAGTAAATATCAAATTGAATTTTGTACTTCAATTTGTTTAGTTTAGTTTTATGTGTCATAGCGATTCTTTGCAGCGAATATTTTTGAAGGCGTTTCGTGCAAAGAAGAATCCTTACTAATATAATAAACCCAAAAGTTTGTGAGTATGGATGTTTGTTACTCTTTCACGCAAAAACTACTAAACAGATTAGGCTGCAAGTTTGCACGCGGGTAGTTTATAAGCTGGATTAATATAAAGTCAACAAAAAATTACGCTTCTACCCATAGGAGCAGAGTAACGTAGGTAAAACCGCGGGGCGAAACCAGTTAAATATTATTTTGGCCATTCATCGATTTAGAAACTACTCTATGTGGCACACACATGGAATTCGGAAAATGTAAGCAAATACCATAATAATATAGTTACCTACTGTCGACTACATCCTTACGTGTAGGTACTTACATTCTCAGCTTTCATGGCGTAGCTATGTAGGTATATACGTAGGTCGTGGGTTTGATCCCCACGCCGGACATGAAATCTTTGTGCAAAATCTAAGATTTCTTTCCGAGTCTGGATGGTTGAAGGACTACCCTCCATGCCTCGGAAAGCACGTTAAGCCGTTGGTGCTGATTATTATAGCATTAACTCGCCTTTTTTTCATATGGTACCGCGGGATCTCCAGGGCCACACTTACAGTGGCCCATTTGCCCAATTATAGGGACGCCCGGAGTGTAGAGGCGTCCCTACTCCTCATGGGTCAGCCTCGAAGGGAGCGGGGCCCATGTTCCCCACTCCCCAAGGCCGAGCCTAGGGCGGTAGGCGGCGGGTTTCGGCCGCCGACGGCCAACACGCCGTCTGCGAAGCGGGTGGGCAGAGGGATCTACTTCCCTCTCCCGCTCCGCGGCCTCCTTCTGTGACATTTTTTTTTTTTTTTTCTTTTTAAAAAGACAACTCCCACACTAGGGAAATAAATCCCTGTGTCGCGGGGGACTTTACAAACATTCATTTCACGGACACAAAGAACACCCAGACTCAGAACAACTATTTGTAGTTTACACAAATAATTGTCCCGGGTGGGAATCGAACCCAGAACAACAGGTCTCAGAAGCAACTACCGTAACCACTGAGCCACCGGTGCAGTCATACATAACTTGTCTACAGAAGGAGGCAACCGCCTCCCACGACCTCTCGCTTTGAACCATCTTCGAAATGATGGTCGGCAGCGAGAGGTCGTCTCCCACCACGCCAACGAGCTCCTCCCGCTCGTTGGCCCACGCCGGACACTCCACCACCGTGTGCTGCGCCGTATCGTCGGCACAGTCACAGTGAGCATTAACTCGCCTACCACTCAATTTCATACTAATCCCCTACGCCGATTTTTTTAAAGTATAGGTATGGTGAACTATGTAACCTCTCGTTTTAAATTTTGCTACTTACAATGATAGACATAATAGTAGCAAGTGATTGGATAGTGCAATGTGTCCGCGACTTCACACATAGCACTGGGACTGAAGACTTCTCAGCGAAACGCCTCAAACACATGTACTTCTTCGTTGTGACGAATATTACGTCGGCCATTTTGGAGAATATCCTGTAAAAGAAATATTAAAGATAGGCTATCCAGGTTAGGTAAAAATGGCAATGAACAAGATATTAGTAATCATTAAATGTGATTTCAAAGCAATAGGCATGCAGAATAAAATGGTCTATGTAGTAGATAACAAAAAAAAATTGGACATTATTTTTTCGTTCTTCGAACAAAAAATGAAGAAGATACAGCGCGTTGATATTTCCTGTGACGTCACTTCTAGGAACAATTTTACCTAGTAGTGATGTCAAAAGGCGCTTGAACTTTTTACATTGTTGTATGATTTTTATTGATATGATAAATTAAAAAATATGTGGCCAATATTTTTAGTAAATTTCAACGCGCTGTATTTTCTTAATTTTTTGTTCGAAGAGCGAAAAAATAATGTGTAATATTTTTTGTTATCCAACTGACGGACTAAATAGATTTTTTAGTAATCTTACTGACGAATAATTATATTTTTTTGGTCTGCCTATTATGGCACAACTAGCTTCTCATGCGCGGTTGTATCCGCGTAACTCCCGTTCCCGTTGGAACTTTATAATTTAAATATATGCTTTCAGCCTATTTATTGAGGAAGGCCTTTATTTTATTATGAAGTTCCCATGGGAAAGTGAGATATGCGAGTGAAACCGCGCGCGGGAAGCCTGTATAGCATAAATACTGGATGACCCTTAATGAAAGGCAACGTATTTTCTGGTCTAAAACCCCACCAATATCAAAATTGGATTATCATATTTAGGGTTCGTTAACCAAAGAGTGCCAACGAGACCTTATTACTAATCAAGGTACTGTTCTGGCTTTTGTAATAAAACAATCTAGCAATTAGCGGTTCACTGCCCGCTTGTCTTTTATAACAGGGCTGTAAATACCTATATATTTCAAAGGATCTTATTTGAATCCGTAGCACTAATTAAGGTCAAAATATTCAAATTCGATTGTTATATCAACATTTATAAAAACATGTGTATAGTCTTCCCAACCAATTTTAGCCACAGCGGCCAATGTATTAAAGATTAGCCATCTGCGCAGGACTATAATATGTCCTGCGAAGATGGCCAATCTTTCACAAACACAGGTCCACAATCCGATGGAACGAATCTACCGATACGACTGGTGAGAGACCCTAAAGGCCTAGATAAAATGTCTCTACAGCGGAGCGATCGCTTGCAAAAACCACTTCCCCCCTCGTCCTCCTGACCCTTAGTTTGCAAAGAACCATCCGATGCCCTCGTAGACCCGATGTCCGAGAGGTCCGCGAACTGTAAAGTAGAGCGACAGTTGCACAAAATTCCCCTGAAATACTAAAAGTCATAATCCTTCAATCTCATCGCCAGCGACCGCCCTGAGCCGAGGTCCAAGCTAGGTCCGCTTGCGCAGTTTGCTTAGTTTGTAGTTTTTAAACCATTTTTTAAGGCTGGAGCTCTGCTCGCCTTTATTATACCCGGTGAAATAGCAAACGCCTCGTGGCTACCAACGTAGGTACCAAATGTATGGTATTTGACATTTGTCACGTAATCAAACGATTGTATTTAAAAAATTACGGGCACTCATTGTTTGAATCTACTTTGAAAGAAGCGATTCGATCGTTCAGGGTTGAACCTAACTTGCAGCGATTACTTACATAAAGTTGCAACGCAACATTCCTATCTATACACAATACCTGCTGTCGTGTTGCTATGGCAAGATACTTAATTGACACTACTTACTTGCCCTGATAATTGGCCTCAACGTCACTTATTATGCTAACATCGTCGGCTCCTAAAAGACTTGCGGCTTTCGATACGGCCATGTTCATGCTCGGCTCACTGTCTTCTTGTAAGATCATTACTTTTCCATTAGATAGAAGGTCCTAGAAAATATAAAGAATAACTATTTATTCTAAACTTGATACTACGCTTTGCCTTAAAGCGTCAAAAAGGAGATTGCGAAGCTGAACCGCAGACACACAGTAAAACCACGTCACCCCGTAATAGGCCTGCATTTTGGGACGTCATAGATCTAGATAAGATAACGCATCTTCTGTCTCTATTTTCGCCTTCTGAGCGATTTCAATTGCTATTTATTAGGGAACTTTATCGGTGTAGGTATACTTTACTACTAGATTATATGAGTCATGACGTCATTTCTGCAGGAATGGCGTCATGACACAGGTAGGTAATCTAAATACAAAGATGGCTGACGCCGCTTTTGTTTCTATAATATGTCGACTGATTTAAAAATATTTATTTTAGAAAATTTTAGTAGGTATTTAAAAAAGTCTTGTAAAACATTCTTTTCTTTTCTTTTTTCCTACTGAAATTGAGTCGAAACCGAGCTTAATACTTCCTTGTTGGAACCACAGAACTCTAAAACTTGAATCACCGTGACCTTTGGTACATATTCACTCCCCGCAAATTCAGGACAGAAGCTTTAACCATTAAAATTAAATAATGGACGAACTACGTCGACAGATCAAATTTACGAGTTAGCCATATCTCAGGAGGGATGTGAGTTGCGCATTTAAATTTAGGCCTTTGTCGAAATGATTAAAAAAGTTGTTCAGTTAATTTTGTGCGTGTAATTTTCTTCCGCCTTTGATAAAGCGATGGTGTTCTGTTATTAGTATTATTAGTAGCTGAAACATGAATGCCTTTCAATCATACTAATATAATAATAAAAACGAAAGATTTTATTGTTTGTGTGCATTAAATAAATTCGGAAACTGTAGAATTATTAGAAAATTACGTTATCCATGTAAGCATGCATGTAACATAGGCTATATTTAATGATGAGGCTGTGAGGGTGAAACCGTGCG
Organism: Nycteola revayana; assembly: GCA_947037095.2. NCBI lineage: Eukaryota > Metazoa > Arthropoda > Insecta > Lepidoptera > Nolidae > Nycteola > Nycteola revayana. The sequence continues at coordinate 11,111,191 of OX344851.2, read as the reverse complement.
CTTTCCGCGCGCGGCTTTAATCAAATATCATCAGCCCGTATAACGTCCAGTGCTGATCATGGGCCTCTTCCCGAGGGAGGATTTTTGCCATAGTCGCCACGCTTGGTTGGTGACTTTAATCTATGCCCGGTGAAGTAGCAAAAGCCTCCTGGCTAACTACATATGTCCGTCCGAAAAAAAAAAGGTGACTTTAATCAATAAAATGACTTCATCATGTATTTCAATTTATTACAAAAATGCGCTGTTTAGTGTTTTGTAATTATTCTGTAGATTCATTAAAAATAAATACTTAGCCTATTAAAGAGTAACCTCCATGGTCTAACGATATAAGTCTCGACTGAAGGGGTTTGTGTCAAATCAATGAATTACTGAATTTATTCAGCACTTAGGTATTTACATACACCTGGAGATCCCGCGGTACCATATTGGCCGCGGGTGCCGTCGGGGGGCCGGATTGCTCATGCGTACCCGACCCCCGCCTACGGCGGATCGAAGGAGTGTCCGGGAGGTTTTAGTGGTGTAGGGTCCTCTCCTCGTGGTATGACTTTAGCATACCACGCTATGGAGAGGGCGAGTCCCACTTATCCCACCGCCAGCGCGCAAATACGCTGCAACGGTGGTGGGAATGCGTCAATGCATATCCCCCCGGACAAAAAAAAAAAAAAAAAAAAACGGTATTTACATACACATGTATTTGTCAGAATCACTATTATAGACAAAGTATTCCATAAAGACAAGTATCTTTAATTCCTCTACTCATAATACGTTTATATTCACATTAGTTATTATAGGATCTATAGTTGATCAATATCCAAAATTTGGTAAAAACAATTAAGTGGCACACACCTTTTTTTGAGTTATCTTTAATGAGTTAGAACAACGATTCAGTGGTGCCACTGATATTAAAGTTAGAATAAATGAACATCAGAGGAAGTGATCGCCTTGACACGGCCTTCAGGCGCTGGATCACAGGGCAGGGATAGGGGCGCAACGCGGTCCTTACCGGCTAGAATCCTACCCTAGCTAACCTGCAACCTTTCACTAGCTACCTAGGTGGATGATCACAGATTATTTATTGAGTCTGGTTGGTAGAGAGATTCTGCGTGCCTTGAGAATGGTTTAATGCCGTTGATCCAGATTGTCATAACATAATCTATGATAGTTAATGACTAGGTAGGTACTTGTCATGCATGACGACCCTCTTCGTGAGAGGCTCATGTTCATCAGTGGACATTATACGGGCTGATGATTCAATCTTAAGGTTGTGGTTTATTTCTGTGACTAACAAAAATCATTCTGTAAAATCAAAAATTTCTTTCCAGGTCCGGGTGGTTGAGGAGACAGGTACTCGAGTATACTAGTAGTAGATTTTATAACATCATCTATAGCGATTGTATATCTGAGAATGGGCAGCAGTTACTATCACTACTTAAAGCCACCAATTCAAGGCCTATCTGATATACTTATTCCAGGCAAGCGAAGGCCATACACAAAGGTTAGGAACAAAGTAAACTAAAAACAGAAATAATACCTTAGTATTAAGCTTGTACACAATTTGAAGTGGAATCTCTTTCAGCTAGCCTCCTTGTACCGTAATCAAAAAAAAAGAAAAGAAATCGAACCGTACTCGATACAGATTATAGCTAACGGTGCCTTAAGTTCGGATTTTCGAACAGCTAAGAGGGTAGATACTTGGCGAATCCTTTGATAAATGAGTTTTTGAGACACTTTAATGGAAGCCAAGTTGATTTGGGAATATAAGTTCGCACTAAATTTCATAGCTACATAACTTTATAGGTACTGTCACAATTATCTATATATGATTATCTTTGAAGATAGCCATAATACTGAAGAATCTATTGATTTCTAATGAACCATGTAAGACTGGAGACATTAATTTGTTAGTATAGTTTGTTTGCTTGAACGCGCTAATCTCAGGAAATACGGGAGCAAATTGAAAAAATCTTTCAGTGTTAGATAGCCCATTTATCGGGGAAGGCTATAGGCTATATACCTATATCATCACGCTAAAACTAATAAGTCCAATAAGATTCTACGCAGAAGAAGTTGCAGGCATTAGCTAGTCATTGATATGGCTGATGCAGCGGTAGCTACCACCTGTTTTTTTGTTTTTTTTTGTTATCGGGGGGGAGATGCATTTAAGCATTCCCACCGCCGCTGCAGCGTATTCGCGTGCTGGCGGTGGCATATGTGGGACTCGCCCTCTCTAAGCTACCACCTACCACACTACTTTAATTATTAATTCTTCAACAGCCAGTTTATGTTCACTGCTGAACATGGACCTCCTCTTAGCAGACCTTGGTAAGCCGTTGTCGTTGAAGGATATTAACATAATCACCACACTTGGCAGATATTGATCGCAGTAAGATGGTAAATAACCTTGAGCTGATAGATACTGCTGCCCATTTAATATTCATTGCCATTCATTAGGTGTATATCCCTTAGTTGCATCTTACAAAACGGGAAGATACGGGGTGGTCTATTCTAAGTTGGAAACCACAAGGCTGTAAGTGTATACCTACTGTGCAACCACGAGTATTCATTACTTAAGCAGCTGTAGCCCAATGGCTAGGGCGTCGGACTTGTGATCGCCAGTTCGATCCCCACCTATTGCACTACCGACGTGAACCCACTCGTAACTCAAACATTTTAGCTTAGCACGAGGAGTTAGCTAGAATACTAGTATACAGCAAAAACTCTGCTAGTAGTCATTAAACATATCCTACTAATATTATAAACGCAAAAGTTTGTAAGTATGGATGGATGGATGGATGTTCGTTACTCTATCACCTAAAAACTACTGAATGGATTTGGCTGAAACTTTGCACGGGGATAGTTAAAAAGCTCAATTAACATATAGGCTACAAAAAATCACGCTCCGATCCACTGGAGCAGAGTAACGCGGATAAAACCGCGGGGCGCAGCAAGTATAAAACATTGCTAACTTACCAGTTTTTTGAAATGTGAATCATTATTCAGGTGTGTCTTCAAATTCTTGGCACTTTTTAGGATATCATTGATGGTTTCAGCTTTCCAATCATCGACACAAATAAAATTGCGACATGCAGTCCTAAAATAGATTTATGCCCTATTTAAATTGGTCAAGGTTAGTCCAATTCATAAGTGGTTCAGGGGTTAAGGTAGATTGTTTTGAAACCAGGACATTCTGGGTAGAATTCCCACCCTGGGCAAATATTATCATCAGCCTGTATTGGTCTAGGGTAGTCGAATGCACTTGTCGCTGGTTAAGGTGGCTACTTCTGAGACCTGGACGTATTCTGGGTTCGGTTCCCATCCTGGACAACTATCATTATCAGTACGTATTACGTCCATTGCTGAATATGGACTTCTACCAGAGATGAGTTTTGCCAGTCACCATGCTTGGCATGCGGATTGGTATGTGATGTAGTTGTCATAACATACAGAGAAACGCGGCTGTCCATTTCCTGGTATACGATTGCTGTAGATGATGTTATACCAATAGGGACCAATGGAAATAGCTTAACGTGCTTACCGAGGCTTGGAACCTTCCAAGCCCGGTAAATGTTCCAGTTCTGCTGGGCTACCTAGCCAGGCAGAGCTGGAAAGAAATCTTAGATTTACACGAAGACTTCTTGTCCAGCGCAGCAGGAGATCGAACCCACGACCTCCAAGACATAACTGGCTCGCCATTATGACCGGTAAAGAAGCAAAGTAACATAAAAAAAATATTTCCTGTGTCCAGGCACACTTTGCAAAGGCATATGTCATTAACGGACACAAAGCACTCCCAGATTCAAAACAACTGTCTGTGGTTCGCAAAATATTTGTCACGAATGGGAATCCAGACTACTGCGTCTCAGAAGCAACTGCTGTAACCACTAAGCCACCAGTAGAATCAATGGAATTATCTGTCAGTTAAGGGGTATCCAACCTCCGTAGCGTAGCGGTATTTGGCTCGCTTTAAGTACACCGGACAAGAAATCTTTGTGTAAATTCTAAGATATCTTTCCGGGTCTGGTTGAGGGACTACCCTCCGTGCCTCGAAAATGCCTAATCCGTAAGTTAAATACAGGGTTTAATGTGTTTAACTGTTAATTTTACGGCATATGAGAACTATAATGGATAGATAATGTACATAGTTATATTTTTGTTGTTTCTTTTTTGTATCTTGTATGTGTACATAAATAAATAAAAAAAAAACTAGAATATATACTAGCTTTCCGCGCAGCCATAATATAGCCGGTAACCTTCGTCAATAAAAGTTCTATGTAACACTTAAAGATTTTTTTTAATCGAACCAGTAGTTACCTATGGGGGACATTCCTCCGTGCCTCGGAAAGCACGTTTAGCCGTTGGTCCCGATCCCGATTGTTATAACATCATCTATAACAAGCGTATACCAGGGAACGGGCAGCAGCGATTCCCTGTGTGCAACATAATACTGCGGTCACCAATCCGCCTGCCAAGCGTGGTGTCTATGGCAAAAACCCTCCCTCGGGAGGAGGCCCATGCTCAGCAGTGGACGTTGTACGAGCTAATGATGAAGGGGTATCCTACTTCCTCCGACATGAATACCATCTAAGATGCGAAGGAGCATTTTGCAGGCCAGTAGAGTCAAGTTATCTAGTATTGTACATTCGCTACATTAACACTAGCTGTTTCTCCTCTCCCGCCTCCCCACCCTTAGTTTGCATAGAGTTATCCAATGCCCTCGTAGACCTGAAGTCCGAGAGGCCTGCGAACTGTAACTCGTAAAGTTGAGTGATGGTTGCACAGAACAGCATTCAAAAACTAAAAGGCATAATTAGCGACCGCTCATGCTCACGCTCGGCTCATGAGCCGAGGTCCAAACCTCTCTGCCACTAAACATCGGGTAGATGAACAGGCCTGTTTACGCCCACTGCTGAATATGGGCCTCCTCTTCACAGACCCCGCCGTCATTGAGGGATATTGCCATACGTTTGGCAAGTGCATTGGTGATCGTAGGTGAGAGCTGATTGATGCTGCGCGTTTCCTGGTTTCTGATTGTTATAACAATTAGGACCAAGGGCTTAACATGCTTTCCGGAAAGAAATCTTACCTTTACACAAAGATTTCTTGTCCGGCGTGGGGATCGAAACCATGACCTCCGAGAATTAAAGTGAGCCAAATACCGCTACGCTACGGAGATTGTCATTAATTGTACCTATATAAGTAGGTTTATAATTATTATGAGCTTTGTGACGACTTACGATCGGGCTCGCCATCCTATCTGTTGTGCAAATAGTTGACGATATTTTATTACAGACAGTGATCGCCGCACTTGTGCCTTTATTGAATTGCACAACATTTCATCGGTTATTTTATAGTCACTACAAAATTTATATTATTAAAATTTTCTAATACATAACTTGAAATATTACTTTCGCTTTGTTAATGACAAATGTCAATTTGGAATAGATGGTAACATTGAGGTAAAATTGGACAATAAAATTAATGCATAGAGAAAACATAGGCATAGAACTGTCACTAAGCCAGAACAGACATGAATAGGTACTTAAAAATTATAATTATTAGTCCGTCAGTTAGATTACTAAAAAATATTGGACATGTATTTTTTTATTTATCAAATCAATAAAAATTGACAAAGATACAAAGCAACAACAAACTATAAAGTTCAGGAGAACCCTCACTACAAGGTAAAATTGTACCTTAGGTGTACCTAAGGAAACGAATTCACGAAATTTCAACGCAATGTATTGCGTTTAAATTACGTGACGACAAACGAAATTTCAACGCAATGTATTGCGTTTAAATTACGTGACGACAAACGAAATTTCAACGCAATGTATTGCGTTTAAATTACGTGACGACAAACGAAATTTCAACGCAATGTATTGCGTTTAAATTACGTGACGACAAACGAAATTTCAACGCGCTATATGTTCGTCATTTTTTGTACAAGGAACGAAAAAAATAATACCTGTCCAGTATTTTGGTAATCTAACCGACAGACTAAATAGATTTTTTTAAGTCTTCATGTTTATTAATACTGCGCGCCAAAACCAAGATAACAGACGTTACCCAGAAAGCCGCTGTACTAAAGTGGGACTGGTCTGGACATGTCTGCCGCATGTCAGATGACTATTGGGCTAAAAGAACCTCGGATTGGGTCCCAATAAACATACGACGCCATCGCGGCAGGCTGAGACGAAATTGGCGGGACGAGCTTGACTCCTACCGTAGGGAATGGCCGGCACTCGCAAAATACAGAGTTGTGTGGGAAAGGGAAAGGGAGGCCTTTGCCATGCAGTGGGACAACACAGGCTAGTTAGATAGATAGATGTGTATTAAAGGCTAATTTAAATCATATCATGATATTACTATGACTTTGTTAAAAAGGTCTTCGCTATTCAGCGTTTACTATGCATGCAAAAAATATTTTAAATATGTTAATATATTATTAATACTGTAACAATAACATAGGAAATGCGTCACAACGACACTACATTAATAAAAATAAATAAAATAAAGACATTTTTATCGATATCATATCGCTATGTGATTAGTCTCCTGGAATCAAACCGCGGTTTGTCAAAGAAAAGTCTTACACTATAACCGGTACGGCACCAGATCACCTTTAAAAAAGCAAGCTAAATAGCGGCGGCGGTATGGAGAATACACAGGTCTCATGACCAAAAAGAACTCATTAGCTGTATAAAGAGGAAAAGTTTGTATGTTTGTTTCGAATAAACTGAAAAACTAGTGGGTGGATTTCAGTATTTCTTTCACCATTAGAAATCTACATTATCCCCGAGTAACATAGGCCACCCGTGCCAAACCGGGGCGGGCCGCTAGTATTTTTATAATTTTGTATGTTTGTTTCGAAAAAACTCAAAAAGTACTGAACGGATTTCGATAATTCATTCACAATTAGAATGCTACATTACCCCTGAGTAACATAGGCTATAACATACCACCAGCGCAAAGCTGGGCGGGCCGCTAGTTTTATATATTTTGTGATAATTATGATGAACTCCACATTACCACAATCGCAAAAGATATTCGCGAGACTAAAATAAAGAACATAAATACTATGTTTTCACTATAAAAACGCTATGCCACCTGCTTACAATCAACGCAGCGATATCGACACTCTATGTAAGCTCTAATGTTCCACTTCTGGATGAAAACATCGATTTTAATAAATATAGTGTCCCATAATAGGCATAAGACAATTTTTTGAAATTATTTTTATTTGGTTAGAAATGGTTTTACTAGATTAAGAAACAAAAGGGCATTTATTTGAGATCTAGGTAGGTACTAAAATAAATATTTAAAATTAGCTTGACATTTAGAGATGAAAACGATGTCAGCCATGTTGGTATTATCCGTGTTCGAGATCAATGACGTCATGATTCAGAAAGTGTAATAGTAAAGGATCGCGTTCATGTTTTTTTAACAAGATATATGACATCACAAAATGGCTGTATTCGGAAGTTAAAAACATAGACAAAAGAAATAATTTTCATACTTATTGAGTTTATACAAACATATTCAAGTTTTATGAACAACAATTATTATATTTAGGTTCCATATGACAAATACTTTTAGAAATAAACATCATTGTAACATAATTTCATATGTGGCAACTAGCCTATTGCACTAAGTCTTTTAATAAGAAAATGTCGTCTGAAATAAAAAAGGTCTCAAATGATTTTTATCTGAAAACTTTTTCAGGCGGTTCGCCCTAGATTTTTTACTCAAATAATAAAATTTTAAACTGTAAGTGCTACTTACAAAACTAAGTTATTTATTACTAATGAGCAAAAAGAAGTTAGAGAACTCGGAACGCTATTATAGTAAAACCTCTTACTGGTCTGAAAAAGTAAAAACACTACATTTGCTTTAATAAGTTTTGTTTTAAAACTAAGCGCCTATTATATTTTCAAATTTACTCTGGTATACCTACTTACATTAAAATTAATATTATTATTCGGTACACTGTTAAAGGCACTCCAAAATGAAGAGTAGTTATTCAAAATAATTAAATAAAAAATACAATAGACAACCTCGTAAATAGGCGTAGCGTTATAAGTGTCTCAGAGGTCGTGGGTTCGACCACCACGGTTTTACCAGCGTAACTCTGCTCCAGTGAGTCGGAGAGTGATGTTTTGTCTATATTTTAATCCAGCGTATAACCTATCCCGGTGCAAAATTTCAGCCAATTCCGTACAGTAGTTTTGGTGTGGAAGAGTAGTTACAAACATCCATCCATCCATACTTACAAACTATCGCGTATATAATATTAGTAGGATAGAGTTTTATGAGCTTATAATATCTTAGAGTTGTTATACATGTCTTTACAATGTACTACTTATCTAGGTATGTTAATTTAGTCACAAGCATTAAAGGTGCATAAGAGACACTTGTCGTTATTATTCAAATAATCCCACCAAGCGACAAGCTACCTAATGCATTCTACAAAAGTTTAATATTGATCTATGAAATTAGCGACTAGGTAACACATAGCAAAAATGACAATCTACAGACAATGTACTCGGTCCGTTTGTTTTGAATTTCTCTAATCATATCTATGTTTCTATTAAAACATGCTTCCCGCACGTGTTTTACCATCATAACTTCTATCTCCGTAAGTACTTAATCATTAAATATAACCTTTGTTACTCCTGAATAATGTAGCTTTCTAATGCTGAACTGGAAGCTGAGCTGAGCTGTCCACGCTGGACAGGAAATCTTTGTGTAAATTCTAAGATTTCTTTCCGGGTCTGGTTGGTTGAGGAACTCGTGTCTCGGAAAGCACGTTAAGCAGTTGGTCCCGATTATTATTACATCATCTATAATAATCGTATATCAAGGAACGGGCAGTAGCGTTTCCTTGTGTGGTTAAACATAATTCTGCGGTCACCAACCTATATGGTTTTTGGAAACATTCTAGACCGCAGAAGCATTTGGTCGTAAGTGCCAGTTTACGATAAAGGCGCATAAGACGAATGTTTCTGACGTATAATGGCACATCCGACCTTATGCTTCTGAGCTCTAGAATTCTATGAACGAAAGCTGAAAGATGTTCATTCTGTGACGAAAGTGAGTAGAATTATTTTCCCTTCTTCCCAAATGTATGTTTTGAATTGAACTTTACCTGAACAAAAATATTCATACGAAAAAATATTCTGTCAGTTTTACTTTCGCCTCCATTGTGGCAACTTCCAAGTTTCGGAATGAGACAGTAACTTTCTGTAAACTTATGACAATTTACCGCTTAACTTTCTCTAATCCCTTTTTTGTTATATTTTGTCTCGAGTTCCACAGATTTTTAGGGATCCTTAGAAGGTACTTGTAGAGTTTCTTCAGCGGTACAGAATTGAATCGAAGGCAAATATATTTTAGTTGAAAAAAAAAAACACATTTTTTTTATGGGACATAAATTGTGTCCCAATGCCCCTACATATCTTCGCGAACTCTTCGAGTATTTGATACCTAGAGACAAACCCTGTCGTACCGCCACCCCTCCTTTTTTTAAAGAACCCGTGCAGTGCAGTTATGGAATTCTCTTCCACACCTCATTCGCGCTTGTTCTAATCTCAACGAATTTAAATGAAGAACAAAGGAGTATTTTATTACTCAGTAATTATCTATATATATAAAACAAAGACGGGTTTGTTACAACACTTATAACTCGAGATCGGCTGGATCAATTTTCATGGTTTTTGTTTCGTTGGATTTGTCTCCGCCCTGAATAGCAGAATACATTTTAAAAACAAAAGAAAGTCGTGTTAGTTACACTATTTATAACTCAAGAACGGCTGAACCGATTTGGCTGAAAATTGGTAGGGAGGTAGCTAAGAACTGGGAGAAGGACATAGGATACTTTTGGGTAGGGGTAGCGTAGGGTAGGGTAGGGGTAGGGTAGGGTAGGGGTAGGGGTAGGGTAGGGTAGGGTAGGGTAGGAATAGGGTAGGGTAGGGGTAGGGTAGGGGTAGGGTAGGGGTAGGGGTAGGGTAGGGGTAGGTTAGGGGTAGGGTAGGGGTAGGGTAGGGGTAGGGGTAGGGTAGGGGTAGGGTAGGGGTAGGGTAGGGGTAGGGTAGGGGTAGGGTAGGGGTAGGGTAGGGGTAGGGTAGGGGTAGGGTAGGGGTAGGGTAGGGGTAGGGTATAAAAGTCCACCCGTGCGAAGCCGGGGCGGGCCGCTAGTATTATTATAAAAATTGGACATTTAAGTTAGTATATTATAATTAACATATATGTATATAGGTCTAAATATTAGCATGTAATTGTATAATATGTATCTATTAGTGTGCATGTTTATTGATAGATATGTATTTACCAATTTGGTATAAATTAATATTATTATATGATTTGTTCGTTGTACACTAGCTATGCACTTTTAATCAAATAAGTACCTACATCTTTCATGAAGGTTTGATGGAAGAAAATTCATTATTGAATGTAGTTCGCCTTTGTACTTGTTGTTTCCGTTGTATAAACTTTATGTTAAGTATTTACTGTGTGCAATAAAGAATAAATAAGATCCAAGACTTAAGCTGATTTTCCACCAGAGAGGCGAGACGAGGCGAGGCGAGGAGAGAATTGAAATTTGTATGGCAAATTTTCAATCCTCTCCCAGCGCATCTTTGGTGGAAACAGTGTGGCGAGTTGAGACGAGGCGAGGCGTGAATTGAAATATTTGTTTGTGTAAAAATGAACTTTGTAACAGAAACACGCTTCTCGCGAGAGGCTTATTGTTGTTCATTGCTACTTATTACCGTGTTATTACCTGAGAATACCGTCATGATAGTACAAGCCTACGGGCGGCGCGGCGGTCACGCGCGAGCTCGCGATGGCTATTTTTAGTGGAAAAGGGTCAGTGCGATTTCAATTCTCTTCTCACCTCGTCTCGTCTCGCCACTCTGGTGGAAAATCAGCATTATCGCAGCCACTTTTTTGCAACAAAAATAAAGATATCAGCGTATACCAACTGCGATGAAAACCGTTATCGTATTCCCTTGTTCGTAAATCCCTAGAGGGTTTACTCTTCCAGACAGTCTTTTAAATGTCATGAGCGAAGTAATCAATCACTTGGCTACGTAATACTAGTGTGTCACAAAAAATGGCGCATTTTTTAATAGTGTAGTAAAAATAAGCCGAGCCGTGGTCCTAGCCCATTAAGGGTGCCCTCAGGCGTGTGTCACTTATACGTAAAAATATTGTTTAAAGACGAGCCTCTTTCTATAGAGCTAAATTATATTAAGATTTTGATTAAAGAGGTAATTATTGTTGTACATATGACGTGACGCTGGACTGACAGACAAGTCATTAGCTAATCCGCAAAAGACTTTAGTTGCGATATTTTTGTATTTAATTATATTAATCATATTTAATTGTGTATAACTGACAAGTGCAAGTGTATGTAAATACCTAAGTGCTGAATAAATATCGTTTAATTCGTTTAATAAGGTGCTGTCATAATATATGCCTTCTCTTTACCGGTAGGTGGAATAATGTTTATTGATTGCGTTGTGTAGTAAAAAGATACTGTGAAGTAATAAAGGCCTTTTTTTCAAAATTTTCACTAAAATAATTGATATAATAATATGTTATGTGTTATTGCAAACATACATTATTATTAACATAAATGAGAATCGAAGCCCGCCTCGTGATACGTGATAGTTCACCCCGTGATACAAAAGGATGAAAAGGAGAGGATGCAAAAACAACTATTGACAGACGACTGTATTCAAAAAGAACAATGTATTATATTCTTATTCTATTCTTTGCATGACAATATCACTGCATAGTATAACGTCAGCCCGTATAACGTCCACTGCTGAACGTGGGGCTCCTTCCGAGGCTGGGTATTTGCCATAGTCACCACGCTTGGCAGGCGCGTTGGTGACCGCAGTAATATGATATAACAACACAAGGAAACGCTGCTGCCCGTTCCCTTGTATACTATAACAAACGTATACCAGGGAAAGGGCAGCAGTGTTTCCTTGTGTGTTACAACTAAATACTGCGGGCACCATCCCGCCTGCCAAGTGTGGTGACTATGCTAAAAACCCTTCTTCGGGAGGAGGCCTATATTCAGCAGTGGACGTTGTACGCACTGATGATGATGATGATGACTGACAGGAAACGATTCTTTACAATCACGATCTTTAGCGTTTTATTACTCCCGCAACCTATGGATTGAATTGCTCTTATAGGAGGCAACCCACTCTATTGCCGCAAGCTCCGCTTCTAGCTTCAGCTCAGATCGGTTGGTACTGCTCGGCCGACTGTTCAGCGAGTTTAATAATTTCTTCAGCAATTTTACGAGCCGTCCGCATTGAACCTGTTTTGAAAGGGCAGCTAGATTTATTTATTTATATATAGGTTTACCAAGATAAGTACCTACAGCAATAACACATAACATAATATCAATTATTAAAAATGACTTTAAGCTAACTGCACTTATAATTATTGGCAAACCACATCACGATAATTTTGAATGAAATTAATTATTATAAGAAAATTATGTTGAAAAAATTAAAAAAATAAGAAACAATAACAAAATTAAATGAAACAACTATATCATCGACTTAAAGCACATCACTGGCTTTCAGTAGTTTCATAAATTTGGGAAGGCTTTGAAAGTGAAAGTTGAGCTCAGGCAAATTTTTGGTCAAATCATTGTATAGACGAGCCAAACCAACAACTGGTGAATTACGCCCAATTCATGTCCTCCAAAATTTTGAGTTTTATATGAACTTCATGGTGATGCGTTTGAAAGTGGTTCTGATAGAAGTGGTGATTCATGTAGAACGTTCTTATTAATGAGAGCTTCATCGCTTACGATAAGAGCAGGCGTTGTGCTTGACAATGGAGCTGGTACGTTATCACCCAGGTGTTCAGGTTCTTTTCAAATTAACTTCTGATGCCACAATATCTTGAGGACCAAACCGCAATAATAAGGTTGAAGCAAAACACAGTTTTCGCATACATATATTTTTAATCACATGACAAAATGATAATTAATCCAAATATTTAAAATATAAAAGTATTAATTAAACCAGCAAGTACAAATAAAAATATCTATATAAAGGTTGGTCAATCCGTAACAGAAATATTTTTTTAAAATTGGACCAGTAGTCCCTACGATTAGCTTGTTCAAGCAAGGAAACAAACAAAATCTTCAGCTTTATAATATTAATATCTAGACCTCATAAGCATTTGGTCTTAAGTGCCGGATACGATAATGGTACATACGACGAATGATTATGCAATATATTGGCACATCTGACCTTATGTATCTCAGCTCTAGATATATTTAAACATCCTGGTTTGCAATTAAACGAGACTATAGAATTATTACTAGTCAGAAACCACTTTTTTATTTTTTTTATTTATAACTAGCGGCCCGCCCCGGCTTCGCACGGGTGGACTTTTATACCCTACCCCTGCCCTACCCTACCCCTACCCCTACCCCTACCCTAACCCTACCCTACTCCTACCCTACCCTACCCCTACCCCTACCCTACACCTACCCCTACCCTACCCCTACCCCTACCCTACCCCTACCCTACACCTACTCTACCCTACCCCTACCCTACCCCTACCATACCCCTACCATACCCTACCCTACCCTACCCTACCCTACCCTAACTCTACCCAAAAGTATCCGATGTCCTTCTCCCAGTTCTTAGCTACCTCCCTACCAATTTTCAGCCAACTCGGTTCAGCCGTTCTTGAGTTATAAATAGTGTAACTAACACGACTTTCTTTTGTTTTTAAAATGTATTCTGCTATTCGGGACGGAAACAAATCCAACAAATCAAAAACCATGGCAATCGGTCCAGCCGTTCTCGAGTTATAAGTGTTGTAACAAACACGACTTTCTTTTATATATATAGATTCACAAAACCGATGTTCAATCACTTACATTCAACTTCATTCAAGTAAACTTACATAATAAACAATAATTTATGATTGACATCTACACGATGTTAAAACAGCATGCATTGTGATAAACTATACAAAGTGATAAAGATAGATAGATAGATAAAGATACTGATTAATATTAACCACATTAAATAAGTATCTACTAAAAGTTTAAATTACAAATAAGGAGCATTGTGAGAATTAAAAAGATAATTATCGAGTTTGTTCCTAAAAGAGACTACAGAATCAGCGAATATGTCCACATGATTGCGGATAAAGTTCTGTATCTTAGCGGTAACAATTTTGGAGATCTCGATTTCGACAAAAGATTTTTTACCGTTACCCGTAAACAGAGAAACTGCTAGGGCATAGCTAGTTTGATATTATGAAATATTACTCCGAGATCATGTTACATGTCTGGCGTTCTTATCAAGAATAATAATGATGCCTAAATAGTAACATATATGTAGTAACAGGTATTTTGTATTGGATATCTTTTGCCAGACCGTAAAATATTTCAGCAGCATGAAGTCGTGTTTTGTATTTCTTTTTTTATTATTCAACTATATCCGTAAGTTATTTTACTTATCACTAATTCAACTAATTAGTTTTATATTTAAATAGTTGTTTGTGCGCGGAGTCACCCATCTTTTTCTTATTTTTACTTTTTCAGGATGACAATAAATCTAGTGAAAAAATGTAGGGGTGTTCGCTAAACCTTACATTGGGGGGAATCGAACACTGAACCAATTATAATGTGGAATTCACCAGATCAAAGCTAAAAGCAATAATTGTGTGACTAATCTTTTGATCATAATCTTGTTTCACTGCGTATGATGACTGTTCGAAGCCGATTGGGGGTTCGACACTCGGAACTTACTAAGTCTTTTGAATCATGCACCAATCAAACACACACGAGCTAGCTAGCTATAACGTTGATGATGAAGCTATGCTTCTGAGCTCTAGATAAAAGAGGTGGATATACGTCTTGCTCGTGTTTTGTTAAGACAAATTTGTCCCTAGAGAGTAAACAGGACAACATGAAAATTATCGCATGCAAAAACGAGACACATACGTTCAAGAGTGCCAATTAGCTCAGTTTCGTGGTGCCACTTTTCTTATTTTGATCGATAATTGACTGCGACATATCTTATAAAATTCTTTATTTCAGACTGTTCTACATTTAGGTGTGACTACAAATTTATGAGTTCAGTAAATGGCTGGTTAAAGTATCACGTTATACCAGCGAATTGGCACGAAGCACGTTTAAGATGCACTCTAGAAGGTAAGTTTACTGGTGGAGCTTTAGGTGCGCTACGTACCTACTTTTTTCCATACCAGTTGTTAACCGTACATCGTCTTAGAATATAAAAATATAGTTTACATAAAATACATATTTCAATATAGGCCGACAGCCTCGATCCTGGGTTCTGGGTTCGATCCTCACGCCGGACAAGATATTATTGTGTCAATTCTAAGATTGTTTCCGTGTCTGGTTGGTTGAGGTACTATTCCCCATGCCTCGAAAAGCACGTTTAGCCGTTGGTTGCGATTGCTATAACATCATCGATAACAATTGGGTATCAAGGAACAGGCAGCAGTGTTACTCTGTGTATTCCGATAGAATACTGCGGTCACCAACTCGCCTGCCCGTGGTGAGTATTGGAAAACCCTCCCTCGAGAGTAAGTCCATGTTTAGCAGTGGACGTTATACTGAGTTGAGACAACAGCATCTTTCAGTTGAAAGATTCTCACCATCTTACCGCGATCACCAATGCCTACTACGCATGGTGCTTATGACCTTCAACGACCCAGGTCTATTAGGTGCAGCAGTGGAAGTAATCGAGCTGATAAGTTAAAACATTAAGTTTGATATTTGTTATTACAGGTGCAGTATTGGCTTCTCCAACAAGTTCAGATCTGTCCATGCTTATGGTAGGTGTTGTCAAGAATGTCACGCCGAACGTACGTCAACTATTTACTGGTCTACACGCTACCTTCTCAAGAGGTGAATTTTATACAGTTGATGGTTAGTTTCTCTAGCAATTTTTAACATTTATTTCGACTCACCGCTTTTACTGTGGCGCTAATGTGAACCAACTCGGTCACCACAAGCCAATCGCCTTATTGCCAATTGGGCACAACATCTTGAACTTTAACCAAGAAAATAATCATAATCATACATTAAAAAAATTGCCTTATTAGGATGACTCCAGATTCCTAGAGTGGCAGACGATGTCGGGGGTGATGGCGACGAGAGCTCGGGGCTCGCGCTGTTCACATCGTTTACACTTTCGAAGACACGCCCAATGTGGGATCGGCCTTAAATGTTTTAGACCAAGCAAAATCGATTAACATTGAGTAAAATTTTGGTTTCACGGTTTTGGATGCGATCATTATTGAGTTATTATCGTTGTTCAGCTATTAATTCACTACAAAAAACTATTGTTTAGTTAATTCATTTTAGTAGACCAAATACGATTCAGATTTCATAACGTTTTCGATAAGTGAACGATGTACAGCAATAACGTCTTGTTTAATTCCTCAGATCAATCGATATAAACTAGTGTGAGACTGGTTTTATCATTATCCTCATCATATCAGCCACTTGTCGTTCACTGCTGAAAGTAGGCCTCATCGATTTCCAGCGAGAACGATTGCAAGCGGCCTATTTCCACTGACTCCCTGTGCTTCCTTTATGAGGTCATTGCATCGTGCAAGCGGTCGTCCCACACTGCGTTTGCCAGTTGGTGGTCTTTACTCAAGCACCTTTCTACTCCATCGACCATAAATTTTTGGAGCTATATGTCCTGCCCATTGTCATTTTAGTTTGCTAAACCTTCCTAGCTATGTCAGCGCCCTTCGTTATTCTATGGCTGGCCATAGTGATCATCGCATTTATATAACACCATGAAATGTAATAATGTACCTACCTGCGTTTGCAATAAATAAATTGATTGATTGATCACAACAAATGAAGAGATCAATCAATCAATCAATCAGGATCGAATCAGAAATCTGATTCGAACGCATTGAGGATTTTTAGGCAGTGTATCAGACCTGAAATGTAAAACGTCGGTCATCTTATCAAACTTAAGATTTTTAATGGCTATTTTCAGGAAAGCCTTTGTCCGAATGCTCTTATAAGTGGGAAAGAAACCAGCCCAACAACTTCAAGGATGATGAAAGCTGCCTCGCTTTGAATGCGGCTGGAGAACTGTCAGATGTGAGTTGTGGAGAACCTCGTCCCTACATGTGCTTCAGGTCTAATGTTCCGGAGGTTCATGTCAATGAATGTGGGACTATAGACCCAGGTAATTATTTGCTTTATCCTTTTTTTTCAGGTTAAAATGCATTTGCAATCATTCAACTATTTAATGTTTTTTATATATATAATATATAAAAATTGAAATCATTGTAATCTTAATTTAATTGTTTTATAGTTCTTGGTTTTAACAAGAACTCCGGTGTGTAACTTCTTCATAAAAAAAAAAACACCTGCGTAACTCCACTTCCCGTGGCAACTTTTATAATATAGAATATAGCCAATAGCCTTCCTCAATAATTGGCAAAGACTATCTTACGCTGTAAGAATTTTTCAAATCGGAAGAGCAGTTCCTGAGATTTGCGCGTTCAAGCAAACATACAAACTTTGGCTTTATATATTAGTATAAGATTGTAAGATTTGTAACATATACCATATACCGTGAATATGTTAACCGCTGCTAATAAGAAGGTAATTGGCGGGACGATTTGGAATGCTATGGAAGCGTAATATAAAAATTTTACAAACATATAATATTTTTACAAAAGGAGACATCAATGATAAATGCACATGAAATATCGTGGTTATACAAAAATGAAATACCTACTTTGAATTTACTTCGCACTTAGGGGAAGTGCGAAGTAAATTCGAAGTAGGTATTTCATTTTTGTTTGAAAAAATTAAAAACACAAATTATTTGATCTTTTTTAACAACACAACTACTATTTTTAATACAGCAGTTTCACCTGCAAAGAACCTTCCGATGCCCTCGTAGATTCAAAGTCCGATAGGCCCGAGAACTGTAGCGTAGAGAGACAGTTGCACAAAACTACCTATAGAAGCCATAATTCCTTAATCTCCACGACAGTGACCACCCTGAGCCAAGGTCCGAATCCCACAGGGGACGCCCTCTTGCGCAGTTTGCTTAGTTTATCTGGGCTCTGCTCACATTTATGCCCGGTGAAGTAGAAAGCCGCCGGGCTAACTAAGCACATATATCTGTCCGAAAAAATAACTATAATATTTATATCTAAGATACACAAATAGTTTTTTATTACTCGACTAATAAATCTCATTGTATTACTGCAAAAGTCGTGTTGTCTGACACCTTACATTACATTTTCAGCATATAAATTGGACTCAAGAACAGGAAAATGCTACAAGTTCCATGTGGTGGCTCGTAACTTTTCTCGAGCACATTTCGCTTGTTCTGCGGAAGGCGGCCATCTTGCAATCATTAACACTGTGAAAGAATCTGATGTTTTAAAAGAGCTTTATGTGAAACATCCGGCCCATACTATGGTGGGAACGTTCTGGAAGGATTCGGCGTTCATCGGATTCCATGATTGGGGAGAAAATAATGATTGGAGAACTATTGAAGGTAGTACCTACTCATCATCATCAGCTCGTACAACGTTCACTAATGAACATGGCCCTCCTCTCGAGGGAGGGATTTGGCCATAGTCACGACACTTGGCAGGCAGGTTGTAGACCGCAGTATTATATTAGGAAACGCTGCAGCCCGTTCCCTGGTAATTAATTGTTATAACAATCAGGACCAACGGCTTAACATATTTTCCAAGACACGGAAGGTAATCGCTCAGCCAACCAGACCCGAAAAGCAATCTAAGAATTTACACAAAGATTTCCTGTCCAGCGTGGGAATCGAATATACGACCTCCGAGATTTAAAGTGAGCCAAATACAGCTACGCTACGGAGGTTGTTGTTATTATACTATATTGAAATTCTTTCATCACAGGTCAAACGCTACAAGAAGCTGGTTTTTCCAAGTTTTCTGGCGGTCAACCAGATAACGCTGCGCCAGGGGAATCTTGTGGAGCTATATTTCGCAACGGGCTCCTAAATGACTTATGGTGTTATAAATTCCATCCCTTCATCTGTGAGAAGGACCCTAATATCCCTAAAATCTGCTCCGATGTAAGCAATACCGAAAGCCCTTAAATCTGATTGTTGATTCTTTATCTTAGTTACCCTTAATTTAATTATAATTTTGAAACATCTTTATTGTTATTATTATAGATTTGTTATTATTATATATTGGAATTATTACTGGTATAATTATTTTTCATTTTTTTATTTACTAGACTAGACTACTACTAGAATATTTAAACTCCTACTGTTTTTTATCATAACGCTTTTATCCCTAAACATAATTACCATAATATTTTCACTCATACCTACTCAGAAAGAAACATTTACCAAGTGTAATAAAAAATATATGTTTAGAATGAGTAAAGGTGCAAGTTGGAAGCGGGCGACAATGGGCAGCAGCAGACGACGTGTCGCAGCGACACTACTGGTTTGTATGTATTTCTATGAAATTCCCTTCGTAGTTAGCGACACGAAGCTCGATGTAATTTCATAGAAATACATAGAAACCACGTGTCGCTGCGACACGTCGTCTGCTGCTGCCTTAAAGGTCGTTTCACAGATTTTTGTCTTAAATGAATAAAATTCATAAAACACGACTCATTTACGGTTATGTTTATAGCCTGGGAGTTTATACCGCAGCTTTAACCGTACCTAAACCAATAACTATAAGTCGGTTCTGGCACTTCGCCGGCCTATGCCGCGGCTCGCTCGCTTCGCTCGCTCGGCTCGTGCGTTGTGGTCACAGTTCTTACTTAACTTAAACCAATGACTATAAATAGTAAGTGGTATATATGGGTGTGTAATATATGCCATAATAACAGATAATATATTATCACTTAAAATAACGTTCACATGATATAATTTTCATATGCTATAAAAACAAATAACCTGATTTCATGTGATCTAAAATTACATTTCATATAAACTTCTTTTGCTCTAATAACATTTAGTATAACGTTCATCTAATATTATTTTCAATTAGTATATTGCTCTTTTTATATTAACGTTCAGAACTGCATCTAACCCAAATGATTCATCAACAATAGAAAGGATCTGGCGCTCGGCGGCCGCTGCCGCGGCAAGCTCGCTTCGCTCGCTCGCCTTCGCGCGCTAATGGTCATGGTTCTAACCTAACCTAACCCACACGATAACAGATAATAATATATTATACTTACTAACTGAATATTAGTTCAAATGTGCATTATAGAAAATATATATTAAACCATATAAAATTAGGTAAACTGAAATTATATCAACAGTTCATTATATCATTTTATAGATATACCAAAAAAAAAAAAAAATGAAATTAGGTCATGGCGTCGTAAACACCGTCAGCCTCGGGGCGTCCTAGAAGACCCAGACGATGAGATCACAAGTAACCAACTAGCAGTACAGATACTGCAAAAAACTAGCACCACTACACAGGCCACTCTATCTGACAGGCCGGAGGAACTAATGTCCGTCCAAAAAGTAAAATGGTAATCACATAATTATTGGTTTACATTACATTGCAAGGCTAGTCTGTTCATTATAAAGCCACAATTTAAAATTGTCCTTAATAAAATTAAAACGACGATTTTTGTCTGTTTTCTAAAAAAAACTTTGTCGTAACGAAAACGTCACAGGCACATGTAAAAACATATCAAACTAAAGCAAAACATGCAGTTAGCCAATTTGAAACTAACCAACGAGTTTTTTATTAATTTAACTTTTGGTAACATTTCAATAAAAAAAATTCAAGCTTCCAACAGTTTTGGTGTTTAATATACAACCATGGGCTTTTTCACAACTAGCTGCACCCAGTAGTTTTACCCGCGTTACTCTGCTACAGTGGCTCGGAGCGCGATTTTTTGTAGCCTACTTGTTAATCGAACTTATTATCTATCCCCGTGCAAAGTTTCAGCCAAATCCATTCAGTAGTTTTTTCGTGAAAGATTAACAAATATATATACTGTAGTGAGGTTAAGGTTTTAATCCCTCACTACATTGATTGACCGGTATGATGTTCTGGCAACTAAAATATTTATTAGTCGATTTAAAGTCTAATCCGCAATTGAATTTAAACTTTAAAATGTCAAATGTCAATAACATTATATTTGCCAGAGAGATTTGTGCTGTCGAGAAGTTGGGGCGTGAGCCCGTTGTTAAT
This sequence comes from Nycteola revayana, assembly GCA_947037095.2. NCBI lineage: Eukaryota > Metazoa > Arthropoda > Insecta > Lepidoptera > Nolidae > Nycteola > Nycteola revayana. The sequence goes on along the minus strand of OX344851.2, from coordinate 11,089,963 downwards.
TTATTTTTAATAAGAAGTGTTCGTGTGCTTGTTTGTTGATTCAATAATATAAAGTTATAAAGTTTACCATCTTTCATTTGTAAAAGAGTGCTAGTGAATAATGATCGTACCCGTCACACACTCTCTTTGAGGACTAACAGCAGTGAGCCCTGCTGAGCTACGCACCTTCAGGCGTTACAATACTTTACATACATCCACATATACAAACTTTCGCATTTCATCCCATCAATTACAGTGTCATCGGTAGAAATATCTACGCGCCAAATTGGAAATCGCAAGCGTTCGGAAATTTAGTTTGGTGGTAAGACGGCCTAGACAAAATACCACTACAGTGGACCGATCACCAACGCAAATGTGTACTAGACATATTTTGCTATTAAATTAACATAATATACCAAGGTTCAAAAATATTATTCGAGTTTTTAGATTTCATTTCGTTAGTTAATACACATCATTCCCTTTTAGTATAGTGTACATTATTCTACTATTCAAGACCTTATATTTGATATTCATATTGAGGAAGTTGTTAAAAATATATATTGTATTCCGCCATTTTGTGGCGGCGGCCATCTTGGACCGATACTCATCAAACTAACTAAGAACACTCCCGACTAATTCACCTTTCAAACCATAAAACCATAATCAAAATCGGTTCATCCATTCGGTAGCTACGATGCCACAGACAGACACACACACACAGACTCGTCAAACTTATCACACCCCATCGTTTTTGCTTGATTCTTCTTTGATTCCCGCTGTAATGGCATTTTGTCTAGATCAGATCCATTAGGTCTCATGCTTTTGAATGTCAATTATACTGAGTATTTCAATTAGTGCTTTTACCTTTATTTATCTTTTCACTGTATAACTAGTCAGAAGTCATCTTATTATCGTTATCATGATTAATAAGTGATACCTTCTTTACTAATCAATAGCATTGCGGTTCATAACAGCGACATCTATCAGTTGCCATAAAAACTACACAGAGACAAGCAATGCCATCTAGCACCTACCATACCAATTAACCTGTATCGCGAAATACAAATTCGCAAGCCAATTTGAACATACATAAGTTCTGAACAGTTACAAACGCCCGTTGGCCGCCAGATATACCACCACTGGCAAAAGAAGATCTTCATTTTCTGAGGAGGAACACCACTGTTCCTCAATTAGGATATATGGATATAAAGCATTGATTTATATTTATGGACAGTTTTAATGTGTGACGCCTTGTACCCAAAATAAGTAATAAACTTTAGCGATCCGGTTTTTGTTAGTATAATGGTACAATAAATCTGAGTAACTGTTACAATATGTGTCCTACAAATGTATATTATGCTACGATCCAACAACATAAACGATGTTTTGGATATTGAAAAATAAAATAATGTATACTCACGTATTTAACATTTGACAACCACCGTGGCGTGGTGGTATTTGGTTCGCTTTAAATCTCGAAAGTCGTGGGTTCGAACCCCACGCCGCACAAGAAATATTTGTGTAAATTGCTTTCCAGGCCTGGTTGGTTGAGGGACTATTCTTCGAGCCTCGGAAAGTACGTTAACCTGTTGGTCCCGATGGTTACAAGGGAAAGGGCAGCAGCGTTACCTTGTGTGTTACAACATAATACTGCGGTCACTAACCCGCCTGGCAAGCGTGGTGATTTCGGCAATATCCGAGTAAGATGGGAGTATCTTTGAGCTAATAAATGCTGCTGCCCATCCAGCAGCTGGATGTTTAATAATATAGGGGGTGGTCTTTTTTGGGGAATCATTATTCATGTACCTACCGATCGTACAATCGGAATAAATGGACTATCATTATTCTATATTTTATTTATTTATTTAAACTTGTATTAAAATGCCAAAGGCTGCCAGTCAACCTTAGGGTAGTGCAGATAAGTGTAGGTGAGAAAAGAGAGTATAATGGAAGGTCAACCTTTTAATTAACGTTCCGTTATAAAAAATCTCATGTTCAAAGACCTAAAAAAAAAGTGTTACAAACGCGGAATTCATTGAGATGACTACCTATAGACTAGAGCAGCGCAGCGGTCAACAACCTTTTGGCAAGCCACAAGGTGGCAAAATAAACTAAAATGATGCTACACTTATGATATTAATCCTGATACCTACGTATAATTGGTCATATCCCATTGAAAAAAAAAAAAAATCTTTCCCTCATTTGTTAGTTCGCGGGCAGAGCCACCGCTTCCTTAAGGCTGGATCCACACTACACGGTATACTGTCGATCGTGATTCTTTCATGCATTTATTTTGATATTTTTAACTTATTTATAAAACTTTCACGGGCGTCGTGTTGCCGAACGCTGGACTAGAACATTTATACTGACTCTACATTGGATGTACGCGGATGTGATGTATGTGTGTCCCGGCGGATGGCGGGATAACGACGGGGATGCTGCCCGTTCCTTGATATACGATTATTATAGAAGATGTTATAACAATCGGGACCAACGGCTTAACGTGCTTTCCGAGGCACGGAGGGTAGTCTCTTAACCAACGAGACGCGGAAAGAAATCTTAGAATCACACTTATTAATTGGTTTAAAACATATAAACAAACAGGCTGTTCTCTGTGGGGCTTGGACTTCGTTTCAAGGCGGTCGCATTCGAGGGAGATAGAGAACTGATGGTATATCGATTTTAAAGGTGTTTTGTGCATATGTTGCTCTACTTCATAGTTCGCGGGACTCTCGGCTTTCAGGTCTACGAGGGTTTATGCCCCGTGAAGTAGCAAAAGCCTTGGGACTGACTACAAAAAATTCCGTCCTAAAACAAAGGGTATAAGACGGCATCGGAAGGTTCATAGCGTAAGTTTAATCTTATTCTCGTTGCTACCTTTCGAAGCGAAACCCTTTAAATCATAAAAAAAACAAAAAACTGGTCAAGTGCGAGTCGGACACGGGCACGAAGGGTTCCGTACCATTTTCTAACAAAGATATGGAGCAAAAAAGGGTTAAATAAAAAAAGTTAAACCCTTAAATATTTATTTTATTTTATTTTTAGTATTTGTTGTTATAGCGGCAATAGAAATGCATCATCTGTGAAAATTTCAACTGTCTAGCTATCGCGGTATTTGAGATACAGTCTGGTGACAGACAGCGAAGTACGTACGAAGTACCCGTTTTTACCCTTCGGGCACGGAACCTTAAAACCGGATTTTTAATATTTCACACACCAATATACTCACAACTAATTAATTAATTAATTCAGTATACAAAGTTATAAAGGCAGTACGATATCATGATTTATGCATTAAAATTCTCCATTTTACGTCGCTTTTACAGCTCGGGGCTATTTCAAATGCCGTTTACAGCCGTTATAAAGCCTACCAATAAATGTAGCTATAAAATGTAAACGGATAACTTGCCGATTGTAATAAAGATTAAGCACCTAATCTGTACGACAATTGCATTGATAGGGGTAAGAATGTTTTAGTAATTACGTTTTACGAATTAAACGATATTTATTCAGCACTTGCTCGTGCGATATAGTTTTATTTGCAGATGATACATATTTAATGTAAATAGAAAAGACAAAAGTGTTACAGAGTTAAATCGCATACTCACTTTAATCTCGGAATGGTTCACCGCCAATAATCTCCTTCTTAATGCAAGTAAAGCAAAATATATTAGATTTTCATTACCAAATGTGTCAAATAACATTCCAAATGTAGAATTAAATGGGGAGACATTAAGCTTAATTCCATCAAAATTTTTTTTAGGAATTACTCTTGACTCCAAGTTGCAACCCAAGTGGGAACCACATATAGAAAGACTATCTGAAAAACTTAGCTCTGCATCTTATGCGGTCTGGAAAATCTTTCATAGTATAATGTCATATGGGATCCTATAATGGGAATCAGCCGCAGATATCCAAACTATTTTTATATTACAAAAGAGAGCAATCCGTGCTATTTATAAAAAAGGAAGCCGTGATTCTCTTCGTAGTGTATTTAAAGAAATAAATATACCTACCGTGCCTTCCGAATACATAGGTACCTATACCAAAATATAGTTACCACCCATGGGAAGACATGGGGTGGTCTATTCTAAGCCGGAAACCACACGGCATACCACACGGCATTTTACAGAGTAACTAAGACAAATAAATCGTTTCTTGCAAATTGTATAAGATTCTATAATAAACTTCCTTTAAATGTGACAGCTTTGCCAAACCATAAATTCAAAAAGTATATGAAAAAGGTCCTTATGACTCATGGCTACTATAACATTAAAGAATATATGGATGATGGAGATGTTTGGCGGATGAATCCATTGGTCTCATTGCGGCATCCTCTAGCTATCACATTGCATTGGCAATCAAATTAAGTCTGTTCTATATACTTTATAAATTTCGAACTCTTAAAATGTACGCAAGACAACTGATCAGATTGCAAGCATGTTTCTATATGTGTAAATCTGGGGGAGCGCTCCCTGTACTCGATACTTACTTGAAATTATCATTGTTATCTTCACACTTTCCTGGTATAAGTGCCTACATATCGATGTATGGGGATCACTAACCTAGATACTAAAAATGTTTAATAAATGTACAAAATTATTAATCAAAGACTTTAAAAGATGATAAAAAGAATGATCTCGGAGTTTCTTATAGTCTTTCTTCTCCGAGTGTCACACCGTAGGTAGATAGAGAAAGACTCGTAGGAAGCTAGGATATCCGACGGATAGGTCGTCCTTGCAATGCGAGGCTCGCAACGCGTTCTATACAAAGTCAAAGTCAAAAATTTTTTTATTCATATAGACACAATTCAAAAAATTAAATCATGTTCTTATGATGCGTCCATTTCTTTTCCTACCACCAGTGCAAGACGTAGCAACTCTGAGAAGAACTGGCAAGAAACTCAGAGGAATCCTTTTTTTTTTCACCATCTTTACTTTTACAATATTGTTTAGCAGCAGTGTCATTCCAGAGCAAGTTACTCCCATGCCATCCTGTCATTTACATAGTCTGATATTTTATAAATTGCCTTTTTACATAATTTAGCTTTAACAATGGCTTAATCTATGGAGACGAGTTGCAAGTACAACTAAGTCATGCTTATGTCTAGTATTCATATTATGTATATCACTTTTTTTCTGAAACTTTTTTATGTTCTTATGTACGTATAACAAATTTTCATATACATATTGTGAAGCTACAGTAAGAATTTTAATTTCTTTGAACTTCTCCCGTAGGGAAACCCGCGGTCCAAGCTTATATATGGCTCTAACAGTGCGTTTCTGCAGCACAAATATGGTATCAATGTCCGCACAGTTTCCCCATAGAAGAATTCCATATGACATAATACTATGAAAATAACTAAAATACACTAGTCTGGCCGTATTTACATGAGTCAGCCGTCTTATTGTCTTAACTGCGTATGCCGCAGAACTAAGTTTTCCGGATAGTATTTTTATACGTGGTCCCCATTGTAATTTGAGAGTCGACAGTTATACCAAGAAAAACTGTTGACTCCACCTGGCTCCAATCTCGTTCCGTTAATTAATAAATTGGTTGCGACCTGTCTGACATTTGGGGTTAAAAATTTTATAAGTTTGGTTTTTTTCTTATTTAGAACGAGATTGTTTACATTAAACCAATGCACGACTTTCGAGAGAGCATTGTTTACGTCGTCATAGTTGAGTAATTTTCTACTAATCTTAAAAGTCAAAGAAGTATCATAGGCAAACAATACAATCACATGGTCATTCCCAATGTGGTAAGGCAAGTCATTTATATATACAAGAAACAGGAACGGTCCCAGGATAGAACCCTGTGGTACGCCTATATTAACAACGGACCCTGGAGATATTTTACCGTTTATATCGACCCTCTGAGTTCTATTGCCCAAATATGAAGTCAGAAGATCGATCGATATGCTTTAGACCCGATCCCAGCCTGCGCTGGTTGAACTTAATTATATTTTATAATAAGCGATTATCACATGCCATAACAACATTGGTAAATTTATTTAATAAAGGTATTGTTGAAATGTAAACTAATTTAGTAGTTAAGATTGTTTTTTCTTTTTTGTTTTCATTATCGTACTTATAATAAGTAAGTACGATTGATTCGTCTACATTATCAATAAACGTTTTCATTTCATTTCACTTATTTACATGCACTTACTTACTTTGTACTTGTCAATTAAACACATCATGGGTCTCCTCCCGAGGGATGATTTTTACCATAGTCACCACGCTTGGCAGGCGGGTTGGTGACCGCAGTATTATGTTGTAATACATAGGGTAACGCTGCTGCCCGTTCCCTGATATATGCTTGTTATAGGTGATGTTACAACAATCGGGACCAATGGCTTAAAGTGCTTTCCGAGGCACAGAAGGTAGTGTCCCTCTACCAAATAGATCCAGAAAGAAATGTTAGAATTTACACACACTTTTCTTGTCCGGCGTATTAATAGAACCCACGACCTCCGAGATTTTAAAAATACTCCTGGTATAATCCTACTACGTAACAGTTTGGCGGGAAGATGATATTATGTATAATAATACCATTGTATTTTTTTTGTAACTTGTGTTTATAAATAAAAAAAAAACGCGAATGTTTGTTAGTACGGATGGATGGATGGATGTTTGTTACTCTTTCACGCAAAAACTACTGAATGGATTTGTCTGAAATATTGCACGCGGATTGTTTATAAGCTAGATTAATGTATAGGCTACAAAATATCATGCTCCGACCCACTTGAGCAGAGTGATGCGGGTAAAACCGCGGGGCGCAGCTAGTATATCATAATAACTTTTAATATGAAACAAAACCGATTAAGCACATTGTCTACTTAACGTGCGTGACATGTTATCTAAACAATTCTACACAAAGTTAACAAAAGCTAGAACTTTCGAAAATAAGCCATCTTATTTATGTTTAAAACTTTTATGACATCGGGTATAAGGACTCAAACACATTAACACGTTACGTTAACGTGACGTGGGAGTCTATGTCACGGCATCGTGACGTGGACCGCGTCATACAGCCAACGAGCCAGTCATATATATTACAATAACAAATGCGGCACAGCTGCTGGAGAGCACCGTGAGATTTTACGTCATGACGACGTGCCGTGCAACGTGGCACGTTGCGTTGTCGTGCCGTGGCACGTTGCGTCATCGTTACGTGTTTATGTGTTTGAGCCTTTATACTTAAGTATTTTAATGTGTTCAATTTTGTCACGTTTGTTCAATTTTGTTAACAAAATACTAATTAATGTAATCCTAGCTTTCTTCTTGCGCGTAGGAACTTCATAATGAGATATAGCTTATTGCCTTCCGCGATATCTCACTATGAAATATTATTATGGAAACACTGGTCGGAAGGAAACACTGGTCGGATTTTTTGAAATCCGACCAGTGTTTTCTGAGAATAGCGCTATATGTATTAACGCTTAGAATACGCTGATGTTATAACATTCAGGACCAACGGCTTAACGTGCTTTCCGAGGCACGAAGGGTAAAGAAATCTTAGAATTTAGCGTAGCGTATTATATCTTTGTGTAAATACTAAGACGGGTCTGGTTGGTTGAGGGACTAACCTTCCTGCCTCGGAAATATGTTATAACACTATCAATTAATAACCGTATATCAAGGAACGGGCAGCAGCGTTTCCTTGTGTGGTACAACATTATACTGCGGTCACCAACCCACCTCTCACGCGTGGTGCCTATGGCAAATACCCTCCCCGGGGGAGGACCATGTTTAGCAGTGTTATACGGGTTGATGATGATGATGACGCCAGGGGTCTTTAAACGTTACAACCTTAGGTCCATAATGGTTCTTTCAGTATGTTCAATGGGCTAAACAATTAGTTTTTTTCTGCCCTTAACTATACTTGTATTTCTAGACAATAAAAAAAACCGTTATATTTACGTAAACCACACACATGCACTTGGCCAACATTAATAAGAAAATTTATTAACTACCTACATTAAAATTTGTTATTTATTTGTATTAGATTAATTGTTAAAATTGTTGTTAGCGACGCAAAATGCTTGTTTATACAGAACAAGTATCTTGCGTACCGCGAACGTCACATCGCCCGCCAGTACCTTATTTTGCAAAGAACCTGCCGATGCCCTCGTAGACCCGAAGTCCGAGTGGCCCGCAAACTGTAACGTAGAGTGGCAGTTGCACAAAACTCCCCTAAACAATCAAAAGTCATCATCCTGATGCCTCCGTCAGCGACCGACTTGAGCCGAGGTCCAAGTCCCATAGGAAGCACCCTCTTGCTCAGCTTATAGTTTCTAAACTATTTAATAAGGATGGAACTTTGCACATCTTTATGCCCGGTGAAGTAGCAAAAGCCTCGCGGCTAACTAGATAAATGTTTCCGAAAAACCACACGGCAATGGATAAAAATTATGTATAAATATACATAAAAATAACCGTCTATTTATTGAAGTCTGATATATAGAGAACTAGTGACCCGCCCCGGTTTCGCACGGGTGCAATGCTGATATATTATACATATAAACCTTCCTTTTGAATCACTCTATCGATCGAAAAAACCGAATCAAAATCTGTTGCGTAGTTTTAAAGATTTAAGCATACATAGGGACGGACAGACAGCGGGAAGTAATTTTGTTTCATACTATGTATTGATTGATAATCAAATGGATTATCAATCAATACATAGTATGAAACAAAATTACTTCCCGCTGTCTGTCCGTCCCTATGTATGCTAGATAATAGGATATAATATTGAGTCAGTGAAGGTGGTGTAAAGTATTTTAGCTTTTATGATTTTAAATTTTATTCAGTACAAAAGGACGCAGTTACTTGCAAATTTTATATTTTATACATTCTTATAAATCCTACTTATAATATTGTATGTGTGGATGTATGTATGTTTGTTACTCTTTCATGCAAAAACTACTGAATGGATTTGGCTGAAAGTTCGCACGCGGATAGTTTATAAGCTGGATTAATATATAGGCTACAAAATATTACGCTCCGTCCACGTTACTCTGCTCCAGTGGGTACTGGAGCAGAGTAACGTGGGTGATACCGCGGGGTGCAGCTTTCTTTTAAATATTTGTTATGTGAAGTAATATGCATTTGTTGGAGAAACTTATTTAATATTTTTTTTCTAAATATCTAAATTCTGATGCCTCTTGATTTTCGCCGGTAATTTATCGTTTGCTAGCTTCCCGCGCGCGGTTTTACCCGCTTAATTCCCGTTCCCGAGGGAACTTCATAATTAAATATAGCCTATGTCACTCAAAGTGAATGTAGCTTTCCAATTATGAAAGATTTTTTGAAATCGGCACAGTAGTTTTTGAGTTTATTCATTACAAACATACACACAAAAATACAAATCATTCCTCTTTATAATAGTAGTATAGATAATAAATAGTTGGCGCCATATAGAAAACACTAGATTTAATAAACCAATAACAGCATTGTTTGTCAATTCAACACAAAACAATAAAAATAAATTGCCTATAACAAAGTCAATAGTAAATAAATTAAACAAATTGATGAATAAATAACTGAATTGTTTAACGAACTAGTTAAACATACGATGACTAAACAAATTGGAATATTGTGTTTATGTTTATGTTTACATGTGGGATTAATTTAATATCCATTGTTATTTCGTACAATTCTGGTGCCGAGAAGCATAAGGTCTGATGTGCCATTATACGTCAGAAATTTCAGTCAGAAAGTTCAATTTATCATACGTCGTATGTGCCTTTATCGTAAACTGGCACTTACGACCAAATGCTTCTGAAGTATAATATACTATCGTTTTTACGCTTGTGAGGTCTAGAATTATTTTGATACATTGTTTATTATAACGTTAATGGTAAATATGAATGGTAGATATTTTATTTATTATTAGTATATGGATCGGTGAAAGAATATTTTATTTGTATATGAGCCAATTCATGGGGTCATTTACCCCGCCTTTCTATTTTTTTGGGTTTATATGAAATTGGAAAGTCATAGTCGTATCGTAACGTGATTCTTATTAAGGCGCAACGTATACAACTTCAGGTATTTAACAGAGAAATTGTCGGAAAGGTATTTGGCTCGCTTTAAATCTCGGAGATCGTGGGTTCGATCCGGGACATGATGGGACAGAAAATCTTTGTGTAAATTCTTATATTTTTAAGATGTTTTTTTTTTTTTTTTTTAAAGACACCTCCCGCACTAGGGAAATATATCCCTGTGTCGCGGGAGATTTTACACACATTCATTTCACGGACACATAGAACATCCAGACTCAGAACAACTATTTGTGGTTCACACAAATAATTGTCCCGAGTGTGAATTGAACCCAGAACACCAGGTCTCAGAGGCAACTATCGTAACCACTGAGCTACTGGTGCAGTCAAATTTTCCCAAAAAAATACATTATGCGGGTGAAACAACACGGCTTAGCTAGTCTGCAATAACATGTATTTCTAACTTGGTTCACCACATTTTAGCAAAGCTATTTTACGTTAGGAAATTTAGTTGAACAATTTGAAAGTTTAAATTGTGGTAAAGCAATAATACGTTATATGAGGATGTACTCGTTAGATGGAAACATTTATGCTTCGTGTTAGATGGAAAATCTTACTAATATTATAAACGCGAAAGTTTGTAAGTATGGATGGATGTTTGTTACTCTTTTGCGTAAAAACTACTGAATGGAATTGGCTGAAACTTTGCACGGGGATAGTTAATAAGCTCGATTAACATATAGGCAAAAAATTCAGGCTCCGAGTCACTGGAGCAGAGTTACACAGGTTAAATCTTTTTTTTTTTAATCTTTAGCCACGAGGCTTTTGTTACTTCACGGGGCATGAAGGCGAGCAGAGCTCCAGCTTTAATTAATGGTTTAAAAACGAAAAACTAAGCAACCTGCGCAACAGGGCGCCCCCTATGGGGCTTCGACTTCGGCTCAGGGCGGTCGCTGGCAATGAGATTGAGGGATTATGACTTTTAGTATTTTAGGGGAGTTACACGGTTAAAACCGTGAAATTCGTGTGACGTTCTTTATGGTAGTCCCTAAATCATGACCGAGATGATGATTACTAAGTACCATGTAGTGATAAAAAAAATTAATAAGCCTTTTTTCTGATTCAAAATAAGAATTTAACTCAATTTAGAAAAAAAAAACAATTGTGCCGTTTTTATATTTCAACGGCAGTATAGTAAAGCCGCCTCAACTATAAACATACAATTAAATCAACTAGTTCTACCAATTCATTTGTTCTCACATGTAACTTAACGTTCTACATATTCGGGTTTGAGTTTTCGAATATGTTAACTCGGTACCGGCCTGTAAATCCCTCGGTTGCTACGAAATCCGTAGAACAATCAGAATATAGCTACGGCGTAGCAGTTTTAGTCTAACCGTAGTTCGTAGCCACAGAATAGCACAATTTAAAAATTAGTTTCCAAAGTCAATTTATTCATTTTATCTTTATCCATCTTTACTTACTATAAAGAGGAATTATTTGATTGCTTGTTTGAATTGAATGGGCTCTGAAACTACTGGAGCGATTACAAAAAATCTTTCACTATTTGAAAGCTTAGTAATATAGACAACCTCCATAGCATAGCGGTATTTGGCTCGCTTTAAATCTCGGAGGTCGTGGGTTTAATTCCACTCCAGACAGGAAATTCAGAAAGGAAAAGTCCCTCAACCAATCACACTCAGAAAGAAATCTTAGAATTAACGGATACCAATTAATACATAATACACAGATATCCAAAAGCAAGTCTCGCTTTATGAATACAGTATTTTGTTAACCTCCGTAGCGTAGCGTGCGTCGTGGGTCCGATCCCCACGCCGGACAGGAAATATTTGTGTATTTTCTATGATTTTTTCCGGGTCTGGTTGGTTGAGGGACTACCCCGCGTGCCTCGGAAAGCATGTTAAGCCGTTGGTTCCGATTGTTAAAACATTATCTATAATAATCGTATCTCAAGGAACGGGCAGCAGCGTTTTCTTGTGTGTTACAACATAAAACTGCGGTCACCAACCCGTCTGCCAAGCGTGGCGACTATGGCAAATACCCACCCTCGGAAGGAGGCTCATGTTCAGAAGTGGACTTTATATGGGCTGATGATGATGATATTGACCGGTAAAATAGAAATATTCAATTATATTCCTCAGCAATATTATTAAAGCGATGCACGCCAATTAGAGTTAGAGTAAGACTTATATCACTATGCCACGGCGGTTATCAATGGTTACAACACCTTACTAGATTAGAATAAAATAAAATAAACTTAAGAATAAATTACAATGCCGTTGTGCCATAATGTCTAAATTAGTCTTAATAATATATGACGGGCTAATTACAATGAGTTATTGTGGAGGCGGTTCCATAAGTACCTGAGGCGAAGGTAATTGAGATGAAGGCGCTTTAACTTGAGAATATAAAGTTCTTTGTTGAGTTTGTGACCTTGAACTTTTATAAGAAACTTTGGGAAGAATTGAGTTTCGTCTTCGAAGTAGCGTCGAGTTCGTGTCACTATAACCGGATAAGAAATCTTTGTATCATATCTAAGATTTTTTAATAAGCGTAGCGGTATTTGGTTCGCATTAAATCTCGGAGGATGTGGGTTCGATCCCACGCCGGGCAAGAAATCTTTGTGTAAATTCGAAGATTTCTTTCCGGGTCTGGATGGTTGAGTGACTATCCTCGTGCCTCGTAAACTACTTTAAGCCGTTGGTCCCGATTGTTATAACATCATCTATAACAATCGTATACTAGGGAAGGGGGAGCAGCGTTATCCTGTGTGTTACTACATAATACTGCGGTCACCAACCCGCCTGCCAAGCGTGGTAACTATAGCAAAAACTCTCCCTCGGGAGGAGGCCCATGTTCAGCAGTGGACGTTATACGGCCTGATGATGATAGAGAAAAAGTCTTTGCCAAAGATTTCTTTCCGCGACTGATTGGTTTAGGAACTACCCACCATGCCTCGAAAAGCTAGATAAGCCGCTGTTCCTGATTATTATCATCTATGACATGCGTATACCGTACATAATACCTGCGGTCACCAACCCGTCTGCTAAGAGTGGTGACTATAGCAATACCCCCTTCAAGGAAGGTCGTTTTGTGGGCTGATGACCGTATAGTCTGATGTTACAGATGATCGTGGGGTCTGATGATACTGATGACCGTGTCAACTGTTGGTACTGATGACCGTGAAGTCTGATGATGCTAATTACCGTGGGGTCTAATGGTACTGATGATCGTGGACTCTGATGATACTGATGACCGTTCTGTCTAATGATACTGATGACCGTGTCAACTGTTGGTACTGATGACCGTGAAGTCTGATGATGCTAATTACCGTGGGGTCTAATGGTACTGATGATCGTGGAGTCTGATGATACTGATCACCGTGGAGTCTGATGATACTGATGACCGTTGTGTCTGATGATACTGATGACCGTTGTGTCTGATGATACTGATGACCGTGGGGTTTGATGATAATGTGAACTGTTGATATTGATGACCGTGGGGCAGACCCCACGGTCACCAATATAGCTGATAATTCTGAAGACCCTGGGGTCTGATGATACTGATGATCATGCGGTTTTGCTAGTTCTTACTAGAGTCATATAACTTAACAGTTTCCTGTTAATATATCTATACTAATATTATATAGAGGAAAGATTTGTATTTTTGTGTGTGTGTGTATGTTTGTTATGAATAAACTCAAAAACTACTGTGCCGATTTTAAAACTTCTCTCACTTTCGTTAAGCTAAATTCACCATGAGTGACTTAGGCTATATTTAATAATGAAGTTCCCACGGGAACGAGAGTTAAGCTAGTCATTTATAAAAGACGACAATAAAGAGAGAAAGAAAATAAACGACAATTTATAAGGATACCAATTTTAAAAGAAAATGTTTATACAGTTCGCCTTTAGAAATTATTACTTAACGACGTATTTTCAAAATGTCTACTGTTGAAGTTAAGGATATTACACTTACGTCTAAAGCTGTTTATGTTAAAAGTTTTAAGCTTTACTGACTTGAGGAGAAAACAAACAAATGGGGTCGTTGGACCCATTTGCGGAACGCGGGTTTGATTATATGTAGATCCTTGGTGCTTACGTAAAGCGACGTAACTTAGAAATCGTAGATTTTTGGCATGTTTGACTTATTAAAAAAAAGGAAACAATTTTAAAATCCTTTAATAGTTATGTGCTAATAAAAAAACACACAAAAATAAAATCACCAGCCGAAGACTCCATTATAGTGTTGCATGTTTTTTATTGTCCTTCCTGCATATTGCGTTTTTGTTCGAGAGGGAGGGCGCGGCGGAACTTGCATTCCAGCATTTAAATATATATGTGGTGCTTTACTATATGCCTTATGAACAGACTCAGTTTCGCTCAACGAGTTATGGAGAGGGCTATGCTCGGGGTTTCTCTACAAGATCGAATCAGAAATAAGAAGATACGTTGAAGAACGCGGGCTACCGACATAGTCTATCGGTTTAGTTCGTTGTAATGGAACGGAGAGCAGATGACCGTTGGTGCCGAAAAGTTCTCGAATGAAGACCGCGGACGACAGTAGTAGGTCGCGGAGTAGGACGTCCACCAACTAGATGGACGGATGACCTGGTATAGGTCGCGGGATCACGGTGGATGTAGGCCGCCTCTAACCGTAGTAACTGGAAATCTATGAGTGAGGCCTATGTCCAGCAGTGGACGTTATACGGCTGAAATGTAGATTTAGATATAATTAAAAAAAATAACTATAAGGATTAGTTTAGCCCCGCTACTCACCAGCCACATCTGCAGTACCATGTCGGGGTATAATTGGAAAGTTATGGGACAAGTTTTCAGTTTGCCTCAAACACCTATCCAAAAAAGTGCCAGCTCTCCCCCTATTTGTACTATTTTGAACTCTGGCTTATTGCTTGACAAATTACCCAAGCAAATACTAAGTATCAAGTAAGAATACGACTGTACTATTTCTGGAGTATTTCTCTTTCAGCTCCAATGGTTTGAGCACCAATGGTTTGAGCACCAATGGTATGAGCACCAAAACTATAACTGTTTCCGAAAAGCTTTGATGCATTAACCTTTAGTGTTCGAAAATTGGTGCTGAATGTGGAGTACTCCATATTTCCTCAACAAAATTTCACGCATATTGCCACGTAAGTACAGTCAGCAAACAAAAAGCAATCCGTTCGTAGAACGAAAAATAAAAATAATAACCAATACAAAAGTATTCAGATACAGACAGAAAATATATTGAAGTTCGAAAGAAAACTCCGAGCTGTACTGGATTCCTTAGAAATTATTGAGCCTCGAGGCTATTGAAATGTTGAACAATACAGTAGCACTACCACGAGTTTGATTCGTATTTTAATTTAACTCAATCGTTTACCGTTTTCCAAAACGCTAGGTAGCTTTAGGTGCTCATTACTACATAATTACACTGTCGTTTGTTTACCTGTGGTAACGGGTGTTCAATAAATGTATGTGAATGTATGTAGGGTACAAATTAGTAAAAAAAAATACAATTAATTTTTTAGTGTTTCATAACTTAATGGTAATAACGGACAGACAGACGGACACATGAGTCTTCAATTTTTAAGCGACTTCATTATTAGATAGCTAATTTTATAATATACTTGCTTCCCGCGCGCGGTTTCATCCGCGTAGCTCTCGTACCCGAGAGAACTTCATAATTAAAGTAGTCCAGTCCAGTAGTTTCGGAGCCTATTCAACACTAACAAACAATCACGTCTTTCCTCTTTATAGTATAGAAGAAGAAGAAGAAGAAAATAGAATGCGAAGAAGATTAGTATAGATTATGTAGGGTAATCTTTTTATTCTATTTGTCAGTTAGTTTTTTCGTGTATTCCACCTCATCCCCAAACGGTATCGATTTTGATGTGACTTCACTGGCAGAAAGCTGATAATATAAGCATTTGGTAATTTTTTCAAGTAAAAGTTTTATGCAAGTAAAATATTTAAAAAATGTACGAAATTCTTGGTGGGCGTACAATAACTAGTACATTTGAAGCGTTTGGTAGCTGAGGAAAAGTAGACATTTTTTATACTTGTAGAACTGTAATGGCATATCTTTTATCCGTTTCGCAGTGAAGACTTAGATGAATAGCAAAAGATTTTCTACAAACTCATTTGTTTGTAGGATAACGATGAAATTTTAAAATTTAAATTATCACTTGTAATAAATAAATAAATAGTTATCATCATCATCAGCCCGTACAACGTTCACTGCTGAACATGGGCCTCCTTCTGAGGGAGGGTTTTTTGCCATAGTCACCACGCTTGGCAGGGGGATTGGTGACCGCAGCATTATGTTGTAATACAAGGGAAACGCTGCTGCCCGTTCCCTGGTATACGTTTGTTATAGATGATGTTATAACAATCGGGACCAACGGTTTAACGTGCTTTCCGAGGCACGGAGGGTAGTCCCTCAACCAATCAGACCCGGAAAGAAATCTTAGAATTTACTCAAAGATTTCCTGTCCGGCGTGGGGATCGAACCCACGACCTCCGAGATTTAAAGCGAGCCAAATACCGCTACGCTACGAGGGTTGTCACAACCTTCGTAGCGGATCATTTATTTATCAAATTATGTTTATATAAACATTATGTTATACAGGATTTTTTAAAATATAATTCAGACTCAGAGAAGAAATTCTCTAATAATGGGAGGACTAAAAAAATATATTTAGTCCGTGCCAGTTAGATAACTAAAACGTACACATATTTTTTTATATATCAAATCAATCAAAATTGACAGAGATACATAACAACAACAAACTATAAAGTTCAGGAGTCCCTCTCCTGGAGGGACTGAGGATTGTGACGTCACTATTAGGTAAAATTGTAACTAGAAGTGACGTAACACGAAATTACAACGCGTTGTATCTTCGTATAAGACGTGTCCAATATTTTTTGATAATCTAACTGACGGACTCAATTTTAGTCTTCAAGTCCATTGTCCCGTGTAAGAATCAAACCACTGCCGTTACCATTGAGCTACCAGCGCAATCACATACTTATCACAGTGTAAAATTATGTGAAACTTTAAGTAAGTAACAGTATCTAAATGAAATAGAACCAATACATGGTAGAAGTATTTCCACTGCTTTGATCTCCGGCATGACATCCGTATTAAAACTATCGGATGTAAAAAAATTAATCGGGAGTTGCACCTATTCCGACATCATAGAACCATACGTACCATACAACAATACATACATACATTCACACCTCTTTCCCATAGGGTTACGCAGGTACCACTTCCTTCCACTTGCAACGATATTGACATACCACTTTCGGCTCTTTTAAATACATTCATCACCTCATGTTCTTCGGTTTACGGTACTTTTACCCTGGCCTTTCTTAAGAACGTCCTCGATTTGAACGTGAAACGTCCGCCTTGGTCTTCTCCTTCTAATACTTCCGTTTCATTCACCCTATAAATTTTACTAGTTAGTCTCCTTTAATTAATTCTCTCTATATGACCGAACCAATTTATCATACACCAGTACTTATACTTTTATAAAATTACATTACTAACTACTACCCCATTGTACACTGTCCACAAAACACAAATTTCAGAAATAAAACATCCAAATACTTTACCGGTTCCTTAAAAATTTCAATAAACAAAACAAAACATTCTTTATTCAAAACAACTATTTAACTTCAAAACCCTCTATCAATAAGACAAACGCGCATACCATTTCCTATTTTAAAACAATTCTGTACTTAAGAAATAAATTCAGAAACTTCAACTTAATGACTAAAGTCTTTATTCCGACTTTGTTCAGCAACGGAAAATAGGCCCCGATTTCAGTAGCGTTTCAACTTTCGGGCGGAGTGGACGCCCGATCCCTATACCACTAGAGTCGAGTAGATCACGTAAAAGGATTACAAATATTCAAAATAGGAACGATTTTAAATCATCGATGTGATTTAGTGTTCTTTTTTCGAAACGAAATTTAAATTTGAACCATAAATTTGGTGATTCGATTTGTGAATTGGTGATTTAGAAAGTTGGTGAAAAGTTTTTGTGATCGGTTAAAAGATTAATTGGCGCGGGTAAGTTTAATTATGATTGATGAAGGTTTTAATGTCGATTAATAGTTATAGTTTTAGACATTCGTATAAATTGGTTAACTTATTCGTAAGTTACTATGATATAAAAAGAAATCTGAATCTATTAGAATTTATGATTAGGCTATATTGAATTTGTTTTATTATAATTTCTACAAAGAAAGATTAAATACTATGGTACACATAATAACTAAATCCATTTAAACTTAAAACTTTGCTTCCTTTAGTCCCTTTACACAATATATTTATAATGTTTTATTTATAACAGTTTATATAGCTACAATATAAATAAAGTGACAATAATTTGATGTAGATTTAAAAAAGATAGGAATATCTTGATCAAGAATTAAGTATACGATTTTATTACTTAGAAAAGAAAAAATAGCATATTTATGTATTATATATCAAAGTTAAACTAAAGTTTCTTGTAGTGTCATTTTTTTATTATCATCATCTTCCTGCCCTGCTCCCATTATTTGGGGTTGGCGCAATATATCATCCTCTTCCATGTTTCCCCCTTTAGATGTCTCTTCCATACTCACACCTTTCCTACACATTTATTCATGTTATTTTTTTTTAATATCAGTACACAAAATAACAGAAAATACATTGTTTGTAAATTAATCGTATTAATTTGTGTTTGTTTTTTTTATCATTTTTAAAAGTAGAACGTGAGGAGATTCTCTTTTACAATTTTCTTGTTTATTTTCAAAGTTGCATTAAAAGCTCTGCTTTAATTAATTAAAGAACAGCACCTACAGCTTTTAACTTTTAACCAAGTATTTTGAAAAAAAAATTTTTTTTAAATATAACTCCCGCACTAGGGAAATAAATCCCTGTGTCGCGGGGGACTTTACAAACATACATTTCACGGACACAAAGTACACCCAGACTCAGAACAACTATTTGTGGTTCACACAAATAATTGTCCCGGGTAAAGTCAAAGTCAAAGTCAAAGTCAAATATCATTTATTCCGTAAAAATGGTTACATTTATTTGGAATCGTCATATTTTTTCCCCTACCGTGCAGTGCGTGACGTGGAGACTACTGAGAAACACTGCCAAAAAACTCAGTAGAACCCTCTTTTTTATAATAATATTTTATTAAATTTATACATAATTTTCTATTTTACATTGTAATTGGAGCGACTCAATCCCAAGCATTTTTGTCACTAATATAATCAGATATTTTATAATAAGCCCTGCTACACAATTTGGCTTTTATAGTTGTTTTAAATTTATTTATTGACAATACTCTTATATTATGAGGAAGTTTGTTGTAGAACCGTATACACAGCCCCATAAAAGAGTTACTTATTTTGCGGAGACGACTAGCATGTAGCACAAGATTATTCTTATATCTAGTATTAATGTTGTGTGTATCACTTTTTTTACTAAATAAATCAATATTTTTATGTACATATAATAAATTTTCGAAAATATATTGCGATGCAACGGTTAGAATATTTATTTCTTTAAATTTTTCTTTCAAGCTCTCACGGGGACCAAGCTTATAAATAGCCCTCACGGCTCTCTTTTGCA
This sequence comes from Nycteola revayana, assembly GCA_947037095.2. Classification (NCBI taxonomy): domain Eukaryota; kingdom Metazoa; phylum Arthropoda; class Insecta; order Lepidoptera; family Nolidae; genus Nycteola; species Nycteola revayana. The sequence goes on along the minus strand of OX344851.2, from coordinate 11,070,319 downwards.
AAATAAAAATGCTGTTAATATCCGCGGAGCTACCCCAAAGAAGAATCCCGTACGACATTATGCTGTGAAAGTAACTGAAATAAACTATTCTAGCCGTATCAACATCAGTGAGTCGTCTAATTGTTTTTACAGCATATGCTGCAGAACTTAATTTTCCTGACAATTTCTCAATGTGTGGTCCCCATTGCAGTTTGGAGTCAATGGTGATACCTAAGAACACAGTGGTTTCCACAGGGTCCAAGCCATTTCCATTAATATTTACATTGGTGGAAACCTGTCTAACATTAGGTGTAGAAAACTTGATCACTTTAGTCTTTTTATCGTTTAAACACAGGTTATTGACACTAAACCAATTAACTACTTTTGAGAGTGCATCATTAACTTCGTCATAATCACGCAATTGTCTATTAATTTTGAACGTCAAGGAAGTGTCATCCGCGAACAATACAATCTCATGTTTATCCCTTACGTAGTAAGGTAAGTCATTAACGTATATTAAAAACAGAAATGGACCCAGGATTGATCCCTGTGGAACTCCCATAACAACTGGTGATCCCGAAGACAATTTACCATTAATATCGACCTTCTGAATTCTATTGCCCAGATAAGAGGTCAGAAGTTCGAGAGCCTTATTCCTAACGCCATAGTGATGTAGTTTCCTGACAAGAGTCTCATGGTTCACGCAATCGAATGCTTTGGACAAATCGCAGAAAATTCCTAAGGCATCCTGCGATTCTTCCCAAGCCGCGAATATACTTTTCAATAAATCTATTCCCGCATCTATAGTTGAGCATCCCTTCGTAAATCCAAATTGCTTCTTGTGAAGCAAATTATGTCTATTAAAATGACTGAGCAACTGGCTAAGCATAATTTTTTCGAATATCTTGCTAATAGTAGGAAGTACAGAAACAGGGCGAAAATTGGAAGGATTTGAACTATCACCTGATTTAAATAATGGAATAATTTTACTGTGTTTCATCAAGTCAGGAAACTCACCAGTTGCAACACAACAATTAAATAAGCTAGCTAGGTGTGGAGCTATCAACGCAATTATTGATGCGATTGTCTTTACAGATATACCCCATAAATCCTTAGTATTTTTCATGTTTATTGATTTAAAGGCATTTAAAATATCTTTAGGGCTTACTTCTATAAATTCAAAGAAAGTATCACATTCAAGTACACTTTGCTTGAGGAGCAGCTCAGCAGATACAGAAGAAGACGAAAGAGTTCTTGTTGCAATAATAGGAATGTTAGAAAAATATAATTCGAACTCCGTTGCCACATCTATATCTTTTTTAACATCTACATCATTTATTTTCAAATGAAAGTCACGACTACGTACTTTTGCTCTACCAGTCTCACTATTAATCATATTCCAAGTGGACTTAATAATGTTAGTTGAATTTTTAATTTTATTTCTTATATACATGGACCTAGCATTAGAACAGGCTTCTCTGAATAACTTTGAGTAATTTTTAACATGAGCCTGAAAAGTCGGACTATGGTTATAAGTCTTTTCTTCATAAAGTTCATACAATTTGTTCCGACTTTTGTAAATATCAGGTGTTGCCCAATCACTGAACGGTAGGAATCGAACCCAGAACACCAAGTCTCAGAAGCAACTACCGTAACCACTGAGCCACCCGTGCAGTCAAACACGGTAACAAAAATTATTATTTCAGTTTCGAGATTTCCATGCAATATACCTATAAGGATCTTTTTTGTTTCATTATTTTTGCTAAATTCTGAAATGGTAGTCAACGTTGAAATGAAACAATCAGCTGTCGAAACTCTTTTTAGGTGTGAAATGAGTTTCTGGTAGTATGGTTTAGTAAGTTAATTTCAATACCAGGTAAGTAAATTTATTGTGAATTCTGAATATATCGGCAGATTGCTATAAATAAAAAAAACACTATTATTATTTGTTCAGAATTGAATAACAAACGTATTTGTGGATGTACCTATTGGATTTTTTCATAATTAATGCTTTAGATAGAAACTTCGCTTTTGTCAGCAAAGTTACGTGACTCATTCGCTGGTTCGTCTCACGACTTTTTTGTCCCATGGGATTTCTCATAGGAAGTGAAGAGTATTTCCACGATTCCTTTCATAGGACAAAAGGATCTTAGGATGAAACAGCGAACTTTGAGAAGATACAAGAAACTTTGGACATATATTTTGATATAACTTTAAACATATTATCTTGTCACCTTCACCTTTGTTGTTTGAGAATCAACGACTTGAGATAAAAGTGATTTTTCTAATATTCGAAGTTATGAAGCGAATAAAGTCATCACCAGTGGTTCAGTGATTATGGCATTTGCTTCTGAGACCAGGTGTTCTGGGTTCGATTCCCAGCCGGGACAAGTATTTGTGTGAACCACAGATAGTTGTTCTGAGTCAATGTGTACTTTATGTCCGTGAATGTTTTTAAAGTGCCCCGCGATACTGGGATTAATTTCTTTAGTGCGGGAGTTGTGTTTTTAAAACAGAAAAACAAAAAGAAATTGCCACCTTCATTGTTACCCTTGATTGCTTTTTGAGAAACCAAGTGTTAGATTTGAGATATTTTTTTTCCAATATTCGAAGTTGAAGTACCACCTTTCAGCAAAAAGGCATAATTACAAGTTATTAGTTAATAGTTTTCTTTTATTGAGTATATATGATAAGTTTTTTATATTTCCTGTGTACAAAATAAACAAAGTATCTAATCTAAAGTAAAATTAACTTATATTATAGCTACTATTTTAAATCTATGCTATTTTGCAACGTTCCCAGAATGCTGGGATTTTCCCATTGAATGGAAATGCTTATCTGCTGTGCAAAGTAAATATCAGCACTCGGGGAACGTGCTGCATTAAGGAAAGCCGCTGCTGTAGCTATTATATTTACCATAACATTTAACAAGTTATTACAGACAGGTATTTCAATTAATTAAAAATCTAATTTCACCGTGAATCTTTTGTTGATTTAAATATTCCGCGAATTAGTTTATTTTTAGTCATACAATTGATCTATGTATATACTTTTTAAAACTACGAAAAATTACAGATTTAAATGACTTCGAGTCTAGGTTATCGGTACATACGACATACAAGCTAAATTATCTAGTACTGCAATGCAATAGAGCTCATTGTACATTTGTCATTGCTGTCTACTTAAATATTTTTTTTAACCTAAAATATGTGTACTTTTTAACATTTTGATGGTAGACCGTATGTTGACTGTCAAAACATACATATCTGATTGCAAAGACGTGTTTATTATTAGCAATGATCAAAAAATCACGCTATGGAGATTGTCACAACAACCTCCGTAGTGTAGCGGTAATTGGCTCGCTTTAAATCTCGGAGATCGTGGGTTCGATCCCCACACCGGACAAGAAATCTTTGTGTAAATTCTAAGATTTTTTTTCCGGTCTAGTTGGTTGAGGGACTACCCTCGGTGCCTCGGAAAGCACGTTAAGACGTTGGTCCTGATTGTTGTAACATCATCTATAACAAACGCACCAGGGAACGGGCAGCAGCGTTTCCCCTGTATATAACAACATAATACTGCGGTCACCAATCCGCCTGCCAAGCGTGGTTACTATGGCAAAAACCCTCCTTCTGAAGGCCCATGTTCAGCAGTGGACGTTATATGGGCTGCTGAAAAAATCACAGTGTGCAAATGCAACATGCATGCAACATGCATGCATGTAACAACATCATTATCATCAACAGCCCGTGTACGTCCACTGCTGAACATGAACCTCCTCTTAACAGACTTTGGCAAACCAGGATCGTTAAGGGGTATTGCTATAATCATAACGCTAGGCAGATTTGTGATCGCAGCAAGATGTTGAGCTTGAGCTGATAGCTGCTGCTGCCCATCCATCAGCTGTATATCCCTTAGTACACAGCCAACCTCCGTAGTGTAGCGGTATTCGGTTCGATCCCCACACCGGACAAAAAATCTTTGTGTAAATTCTAAGATTTCTTTCTTAAAGCCGTTGGTCCCGATTGTTATAACATCATCTATAATAATCGTATGTCAAGGAACGGGCAGCAGCGTTTCCTTGTGTGGTACAACATAATACTGCGGTCACCAACCCGCCTGCCAAGCGTGGTGACTATGGAAAATACCTAATCCCTCTCGGGAGGAGGCCCATATTCAGCTGTGGACGTTATACGGGCTGATGATGATATCCCTTAGTAGCTCCACTAAAATCTATAATAATTAATGTGAACTTAAACTTATTATGAGTAGAGGAATAATGACCAGCTGTCGGACGGATTACTTTGTCTGTAATATCCTACAATTTGCTACCGGTTAGTTAAGTATCTAGTTTAATTCATAGAATAAGAATAATTGTGTAACATTGTGATTCTGACAAGTACATGTGTATGTAAATACCTAAGTGCTGAATAAATTAATTATTTCATAGCCTTTTATGACACCCATGAGAAGACAAACGGTGATCTATGCAGAAAAAAAACGGTGTAACAGAATGCCTCTCCAATAAACATTTACTATCGAAGAAGTAAAACATTTAATCGGCAGTTAAACTTGTAGCCAATAAAACGAAATTTCTTATAATCTCGACTGCAAGTTTCACCTCACGTTTCTCGAAGTATACTCAGTACTTAAACTCGGTTTGTTTTGAGTAAAATGAATTTAGTTTTCAAGAATATTTGACTTTATATTTATGTCGATGTCTCAAGTCGATTTCTATGGCGTAGCGGTATAAGTCTCGCAGGTCAGGAGTTCGATCCCCACGCCGGACAAGAAATCTTTTTGTGCAAATTCAAATATTTCTTTCCGGGTCTGGTTTTAACATTATTCGGCTCAATGAGCTGCTAGACTAAGAATACCTCATATTCATCACCCCATTACTAATCATGGGCCCTCATAGAAGGCGGATTTCGCCATAGTTACCATGCTTGGCTGTCGGCTTGGCGAACGCAGTTTATTTTGTGACGTGTGTATGTTTCTGGCTTAGAGTAGACCACTCCATATCTTCCTATGGGTGTCGTAAGAGGTGACTGAGGAACATACACCTAATGGATGGGCAACAGCATCTATCAGATCAAAGATACTCCCATCATGCTGCAATCACCAATCCGACTGCCAAGTGTGGTAATTACGGCAATATCCCTCAACGACCCTAGTTATCCAAGATCTGGGCTGATAAAGATAGGTCATGTAGGTCAACAATAAGACATCACGGTGCTGTTTATACTTGTAATTACAGTTCAATTTCAGTGAGGTGCGTTCTATTGCTTGCTTGCCCTCTTGACCCTTCGTTTGCAAAGTGCCTTACCATGCTCTCGTAGACCCGAGGTCTGAGAGGCCAGCGAACTCGAAAGTAGAGCGACAGTTGCACAAAACTACTTCAAAAAAACTAAAAGTTATAATCCCTCAATCTTTCTGCCAGTTACCGCCCTGAGCCGAGGCCCAAGGACGCCTTCTTGCGCAGGTTGCTTAGTTTGCACGTTTGTAGTTTTTAAGCCATTTATTAATTAATGACCAATGGACGGACGGAGTACATTGTCTAACATCCTACAATTTGCAGCACTCACAGGTTATATACCTAGTTTAATTTATAGAATAACAATAGCCTATTAATTATAGTTATTTTACATTATGATTCTGCCAAGTAATCGTTTATGGAAATAAATTCGTTATTTCTTTAAGGCTGGATGGAGCTTGGAGCCTTTATGCTCGGTGAACTAGCAACGCAAAAATGTCAGTCCGAAAAAATATAGCTTGCTTATATATTATAAGGTCGACCCAAATACTATTTTTTATGTACATAAATTTTAAATGAAAATAAATAAGCGTGCCCTCAGGTGTGAATTGCTTTAATTTTATAAATCTTTTAGCAGAGAGCCTTCTGCGCTTGACATTTGGTATGTATCGCAATATTATTTTATTACTTACAACATAATATATGAGGTATAAATAACATGTGTGGCTGGACGGACGACTGAATTACATCAAGCGTAATAAGTGTAAGTAATGCGGACTTTTATTAGTGCTGTGTGGTTTATTGCATTCTGATTTTGACAAATATTTGCTTGTTTTTAATTAGGGAGAAAATGAATCACGCGTCTGGCTGCATTATCTTACGTTTTGATAGGTAATCATCCAACCCTAAATCCCAGACCTCCGTAGCGTAGCTGTATTTGGCTCGGTTTAAATCTAGAAAGTCGTGGGTTCGATCCCCACGCCGGACAGGAAATCTTTGTGTAAATTCTAAGATTTGTTTCCGGGTCTGGATGGTTGAGGGACTACCCTCCGTGCCTCGGAAAGCACGTTAAGCTATTGGTCCCGATTGTTATAACATCATCTGTAACAATCGTATACCAGGGAACGGGCAGTAACGTTTCCTTGTATGTTACAACATGATACAGCGGTCACCAAGCGTGGTGACTATGGTAAAAACCTGACAGATTAAGGCTGGAGCTCTGCTCGCCTTTATGCCCGGTGAAGTAGCAAAAGCCTCGTGGCTAAATACGTATGTCCGTCCGAAAAAAAGGGAGAACCAATAAGAAACATTTCAAAATCCAGGTTAGCCCAATTTCCACGCAGCCGTAGCGGGCACAAGCTACTAAATCACAAATAAATAAATAAGTCTAGAAGCATATTAAGTACTACAGTATTAAATACCTAAGGTTTACCCTCTTACGTCAGCAGGGGTTGAGGGTAGCTGTGATATCTAGATAACAATCAGTTGACGGAAGCAAAGAGGTTTAAGGACCAGCTATATACCCTTAATGGTCGTCGTTAAGTAGTCATTAGGTGATCTGGGATTAGGTAGTTAGCCTTAGCGTATTTTTATAGTTCCGAACAAAAAAGAAAAATCGGAACCCTTATAGCAGGGGTGGCCAACAGGCCGATCGCTATGATAGATCAACTTATATAATAAAAAGTGATATTTTAGTCCATTTTAGTCTAACAAATACGTCCCACAGACGCACCAAGTTAGTGTTTGTCGTATAATATCAGAAAAAATACCCATTTATCATTAGAATTACTTACACGAAACGTTATTTAACGTTAGGTATACCATTTGGCAAACAGTAAACAGTCGATCTTAGGTCTTATTAAGTTGGACACACCTGCCTTATAGGATCACTTGTGCGTCTGTCACAGTCAATTTGCTTGGAATCTACTGGACAAATCAGGTGAAATGTAATCGTATGTCCTTAAAGCAGATGTGCAAAGTAAACAAATATTAAATTTATATGGGTCATTCGGGTGACAAATTAGTAAATTTAAAAAAAAAGTTTAGTTTTTAAAGATGGCAAAATACCTATACAAGGTATCTTATTGTTTTGTATATTTAGCGAAATGTTTGCTGTTTAATATCTTATCTATAGTCGGTGGAATCAAAAACATGTTAATGTAAGTTGTAAGATATATCGTTGTTTAAGTTCTAGCACTACCGTAAGTAATTTTTGGCAGTTTTGATATTGTGATGTAATTTGCTAGATAATCAGAATACACGTTGTTTCAGCTAATTATTAACTAAATTGTTCAATGAAACTCGTAAAATAAACCTTAAAGTAACATATTATTATGCTTGGAATTTCACTATGTGATCGAGTCAGAAATGTAGAGATCAGCAGGATAACAAAAGTAGTAACTATGTCAACGGATTACCAAACTGAAATGGCAATGGACAGGACACATAGCTCGAAGAACTTATGGCCGATGGAGTAGAAAGTTTCTTTAGAGACCACGAACTGGCAAGAACACGCCTGCACGATGAACCGACGACCTCATAAAGGTCGCAGGATTGATGCAGGCCGCTAGATACCGTTCCCGCTGGAAAACTATAAGGGAGGCCTATGTTCAGGAGTGGATGACAAAAGCCTAAAATTATGATGATTATGTTGTCAATTGTAATGGTATGTATATTAAATAACATACTTCTTTCGCTCTTCTGAAAATTTACTATTTCTGATATACGTGGTGTTAGAACTTGAGAGACAATATGTACCCTTTATGGAGGTCACGCAACATTATGTTCAGGGGTGCACGTTAAGTAGTAATTAACTGATCTTAAATTAGGTAATTTACCTTACTGTTAATTATATGAGTTGTTTTGTTTTGCGTCATCGGTTAAGCGGTAATATTGTGCGACCGTAGTTAACGAGGTCCCGGGTTCGATGGCAAAAAAATGTGTTACTAGAAATTTTCTTTGAAGAAAAATCTAATTAGTGGTGTGACTCTCATTGTAGTTATGACTCTTGCCTACTGCGGCATTTTAAGCACGGTATACCTAACTATGTCTAAACTAAAATTATAATATTATAAAGAGGAACATTTGATTGTTTGCATTGAATAGGCCTCTTAGACTACTAGACCGATTACAAAAAACGGTCCAGCCTTTACTGAGGTTAGCCAAAACAAAATGTTTTAGTTATAAGTACAGTGTTTTGTAAAATCTGTCACTTCAATTTTAGCTTATACCTACTAATATATAAAGCTGAATAGTTAGTTTGTTTGCTTAAACGCGCTTATATCAGGAACTACTGCACCGATTTGAAGAGATCTTTCAGTGTTAGATAACCCATTTATCGAGAAAGGCTATCTTGAGCCGCCGTTGGCGGGGGCCGGGTACGCATGAGCAATTCATGCGTACCCGGCCCCCGCCAATGGCGGATCGGAGGAGTGTCCGGGGGGTTTTAGTGGTGTAGGGTCCTCTCCTCGTGGTATGAATTAAGCATACCACGCTATGGAGAGAGCGAGTCCCACATATCCACATATGCAGCCGCGGTTGGTTATATTAATTAATAAGCTCGATTAACATATAGGCTACAAAAAATCACGCTCCGACCCACTGGAGCAGGGTAACCTTGGCTATTAGATCTAAATATGTGTTGTTTCATTATGATCATGCTGATGATGAATCATCATAAGCCCGTATAACGTCCACTGAAAATAGGCCTCCTCCCGAGGGAGGGTATTTGCCATAGTCACCACGCTTGGCAGGTGGGTTGGTGACCGCAGTATTATGTGGTACTACACAAGGAAACGCTGCTGCACGTTCCTTGACATACGATTATTATAGATGATGTTATAATAACCGGGACCAACGGCTTAACGTGCTTTCCGAAGCACGGAGGGTAGTCCCTTAAACAACCAGACCCGGAGAGAAATCTTAGAATTTACACAAAGATTTCCTGTCCGGCGTGGGGATCGAACCCACGACCTCCGAGTTTTAAAGCGAGCCAAATACCGCTACGCAGCAGAGTGTGTTGTTTACACCCTACAAAAAGTAAAAAGGCATCGCCCTAACCCTTAGGCAGTATAAATCTTAGAATAACTCATACATTCCAAGCTTTATAAGTGCCTCAGAGGAATCCAATCCGATGAATATTTTGGGTTCTTGCTGAAATCGTAAACACAAACGTTTGTATGTAAATAAAATTTGATACATTTGATCGGCTTATAAGATACCTATCGTAGTGACATAGAATTTAGTGAGTATATTAAATGTAATTGAATCAATCTCGACAATCTACTTAGCGGTATTTGGCTCGCCTTAAATCTCGTAGGTCGTGGGTTCAATCCCCACGCCGGACAGGAAGTCTTTGTGTCAATTCTTAGATTTCTTTCCGGGTCTGGTTGGCTGAGAGACTACGTTACGTGTATAGGAAAGAACGTTAAGCCTGTCAGCTCAAGGATACTCACTATCTTACTGCGATCACCAATCCGCTTACCAAGTTGGTGATTATGGCAATATCTATCAACAAGGGCTTGCCAAGGTTTGTTAAGATGAGACCTTTGTTCAACAGTGAACATTCGCGAGCTGATATGGTATAGTAGTCTAACATTTGATTCAATTCATCATCATTATCAGCCCGTGTTACGTCCACTGCTGAACATAGGCCTCCTCCCGGGGGTATATATTTGCCATAGCCACAGCAGGCTGCACAGCACAACGCAAGACTGCAGTATTGCGTTGTACCACACAAGGAAACGCTGCTACCCGTTCCTAGATGTACGATTATTATAGATGATGTTATAACAATCGGGACCGACAGCTTAACGTGCTTTCCGAGGCACGGAGGGTATTCCCTAAGCCAACCAGACCCGGAATGAAATCGAGGATGGGAGGATCGAATCCACGACCTCCCCGATTTAAAGCAAGTACCTCCGTAGAGGTTTTTACCGCTACGGAGGTACAAATTACCTACCATTATTTACAACCGCAATACAAAGGTAACTTAAGGAAATGTATGGTCGTGTTTTTGGAAGATTAATTATCAAGATATATAAGGAAAATACCTTTCTGATATACTACTTTCTTGCAAAGTGTTTGGGTAATATGTTTATTTTGTTCCCACTATCGGAAGCCGAGCGTGACTGCGAAATATTACTTATAAGGACAGCTATATACTTAGGCAGGGATATTCGGGTTATTTTTCGATTATAATACGGTCCATGACCAAAACAAACTTGCTTCTTATTGTATTTAACCCCCGACGCAATAACGACGGGAAGTTATAAGTTTGACGTGTCTGTGTGTGTGTCTGTTTTGATTTAGTTTTTTTGTTTGAAAGGTAAATTAGTCGGGATGAAAATCGGTCCAAGATGGCCGCCGCCACAAAATAGCGGAATATATATATTTTAACAACTCCCTCAATATGGGTATCAAATGAAAGGTCTTGAAAAGTAGAATAATATAAATTATACTGGAAGGGAATGAGGTGTATTAACTAACGAACAATATTTGACTTTCCTGTTTTCGTTGGGAGTTTTTTAATTTTTTTCATCTTTTCATCTGCACGTTTACGTCCACTGCTGAACATAGGCCTCCTCTTAAGGCGCAACGCGTACTTCAGTTATTAAACGGAGAAATTGTCGGAAAGGGGCATATCTTATCTATACCAATATTATAAAGCGGAAAGTTTTTTTATTTTCGTGTGTGTGTGAACTACGTCGCTCTAGAACATTCCTATTAATACCATGCTGTTGCTTGGCTTAGATTACTACAATGTATTTATGCAGCCGAGCCAAGCGGCATGTATTCCATTCACACAGGCTTCAGTCTTCAAAATTTCAAAATATATGCAAATCCAGGGGGTTTAGAAGGAAAAGATCACCAAGCCCCTTCGTCACAGATTTGACTGAGTAACAATCGTATTTTATAACTAGCCGCGTCTCGCGGTATTTCCCGCGTTACTCTGTTCCAGTGGGTCGGAGCGTGATGTTTAGTAGCCTATATGTTTATCCAGCGTATAAACTATCTCGGTGCGAAATTTCAGCCTATTCCATTCAGTAGTTTTTTACGTGAAAGCGTAACAAACATCCATCCATCCATACTTACAAACTTTCGCGTTTATAATATTAGTAGTATAAATAATAAATTTATAATAAAAATACTTAAATTCATACTGTAGATTAATATTTTAATTTTTGTTCCAATCTATTTAAACAGTGCCAACTGTCTATTTTTCAAGTGTAGGGTGCCGTGACAAAATACTCAATTTGTAACATGCGCCGCGGTCTGAAAATGATTGGGAACCCCGTGCTAACTTTAGCTAACTTTAATAGTAGAAATTTTATATTGATTGCACTAGTATCTAGTGACTACAGTTATGTGATATTAATCTACAAGACTAGATATAAAATCTAGAGACTAGTTATAAAAATAAGAGACTTCTATAAAAACAGGAGCCGGTTTTTTAATATCACCATCATCAGCCCTTATAACGTCACTATCAAACATGGGTCTCCCTCGAAGGGGATGTTTACATGGTCACTACGCTTGGCAGGCGGGTTGGTGACGGGCTGGATTGCTTATGCGTGCCCGGCCCCCGCCAACGGCGGATTGAAGGGGTTTTAGTGGTGTAGGGTCCTCGGGGTATAAGTTATCATATCACGCTATGGAGATGGCGAGTCCCACATATCCCACCGCCAGATTTCCCCCTGGACAAGAAAAAAAAAGCTAGTTGGTGACCGTAGTATTATGTGCATATATATAGGCAAGCACTGATGCTGCTACTTTTTTCCGGAGTGGGAAACAAACCCATGACCTAAGGTAGACCTATACGCCACGAAAAAACAATTTCATAAAATATTACTTGTCTTCGCCGTGTGGTTTCGGCCGTAGAATAGACAACCCCATATCTTAATATGGGTGTTGTACGAGCTTTCTTTAGCTTTCTATGGGTGTGCCTAATGGATGGGCAGCAGCATCTATCAGCTTAAAGATGCTTCCGATTTTTGTTAATCATCAATCTACTAATTATGACAATATACTTACTTCTTATTTAAATGTTTTTAACTCTTTATAGAAAAGATTACCGTATACTATATTTCAAAATTTGAGATTAATAAAATTCTCCTTAGAGACGTGTTACAAAGAGATTAATAAATTTCGATGACCGGCTGTGGTTCCACCGTAGCCTAATTGGTTAAGGCATTGGGGGCTTTACCCAAAGATGCAGGTTCGAATCCTGTCGGTGGTCGAATTTTATTAATCTCAAATTTTGAAATATAATATACTTCTTTTTTTTGTTAGGGGGCAAATGCATTTACGCTTTCCCACCGCCGCTGCAGCGTATTCGCGCGCTGGCGGTGGGATATGTGGGACTCTGGGTAACATATGCTATAGGTTTCATTCGCGTAGCTCCCGTTCCCTCGGGAAAATATTAGTTTAGTTAAAAAGTTAAATTCACGTAACAAAATAACAATCAATCTTTGTGTCGCTAGGTACTATAAATCATGTATTACACATCCTCTCCATAGCGTGGTATACTAACTCATACCACGAGGGGAGGACCCTACACTACTTAAACCGGCCCCGGACACTCCTTCGATCCGCCGCTGGCGGGGGGCCGGGCACATTATGGCAATATCCTTTAATAACTCTAGCTTGTCAATATGTGTAAAGAGGAGCCATCAATAATCAGCAGTGGATGTAAGGAAGTTGAAGAAATAATACTAAGCGTCCTTTTCAATATTGTCAAGTCCGGCTTGATGGACCGATAGATGAACTCAGGGCGTTGACTGTATGAAATGAAAGTGGTCGTTTGTCTGATAATAATATGTAAAATTTTACATTTGTATGTAAGACGCTTTCTTGCACATGCGATACGTACTCAGTATTACGTTATAGCTGGCCGCTTGGCTAGCATTACTTAAAAAAATCGTTTTGTTTAGTCTCGGGACAATCGTCAAACCCATACATTTTATTACAACTCTTGTCGATCGACAACTCAGAAATTAATCTGTAGCTAGTAGTACACAGTGTGTTAGTCCCATATCAGTGTTGACACATCCAAAAATCAGGCCCAATAAGTTTAACATATTGAGGCATTCTCTATTTTTTATATAATATTACCCTTATCATTGTGCTGTCAAAACGACTCTCAAAGGATTTATATTGCAAAAAGAATTTAGATATTTCATATAAGGCACGTGGCTCAGAATCACGCACCAGAGCCACGTGGCTCATTGCTATTCGTCGGTCAATCGGTATTTCGAACTGTCACTAGTGAAATCCCGGGTACAAAATTAAATTGAAATATTCTTTATTCATATAAGTATTCATGTTAACATATTATTAAAACATTTTCTTATGATGCGTCCTTCTTTTTTCTACGGCCTGTTCAGCAACTTTGATAAGCACTGGCAAGAAACTCAGAGGCAACTTTTTTAGGATTGCGTACCCGTAACCCTGAGGGGTTCAAACGGGACCCTATTACTAAGACTGCGCTGTGCGAGGGACGAGACGAGGTCCCCATGGGAATGAGATGTACGCGAGTGAAACTGCGCGTGACAGCTATTAATTATAAAGCAGGATACTTATCATCGGACGGATTGCTCATGTGTACCCGGCCGCCGCCAACGGCGGATCGAAGGAGTGTTCGAGAGGTTTTAGTGGTAGTAGGGTCCTCTCCTCGTGGTATGAGTTTAGCATACTACGCTATGGAGAGGGCGAGTTCCACATATCCCATTGCCAGCGCGTGAATATGCTGCAGCGGCGATGGGAATGCGTAAACGCATTTCCCTAAGGACAAAAAAATAATAAATAAAAAGGATACTTATCATCGAGGAAAGTTTCGAGTAGGAATGTCGATGGCTGTAAAAAAAGTGAAGACCAAAGAAACGATGGATGGACTGTGTAAAAGATGATATGGTTGTGGAAAGGGGGTGATTGTTGAGATGGCTACTACTAGAGGAGTATGGAAGAAAAAGACATTTTGCACCGACCCCAAATAAATTGGGATAAGGGGAGGAGAATGATGATAATGTAGACTTAACATCTTACTGCGATCTCTAATCTGCCAATCGTGGTGATTTCGGCAATTTTCCGTAACACAACAGACCATGGTCTCGTCGGACCATGGTTTCCTAGAGTCTGTAGAGAGGAGGCCCATGTTCAGCGGTGGACGTAAATGGGCTGATACATTACGTGAACAAAGTTGCGGACAGCAACTAGTCGTTCGCAATATTATTTGTAGAACTATTCTCATTTCCATAGGAAGGTATGTTATTAATTGATCTACCAACCGTAATCCCGGGTCATATTATTATTAGCTTTTTAACTAAAGTGGTCCCCTGTCAATCCCTTATCGCGATCAAAACATCTCTATAAACCAAATATATCGGTTATGTAATATTAAGGAAACTACGATATTCCGTAGAGATTATATTATTCAAACAATGCTTGTCCTAATTTACATGTAAACGAAGTTTTGCTAACGCAAACAAAGACGGGGCTAAAGGTTAGCGTATATATGTATAGGTCTTTACCTATGAAATTGCCGTTCTGCAGTACTGGCCATTTCAAATCAAAATAATTTTTGTTTGGCTAAGAATTCTAATTTCAAATTAATTTTATTTTAGAAACATGGATTTTTTTTTCCAAATGTTGTCATTTGTTTATTGATTAGTGTTACATTTTAATCGCATTTCAATCTTTATAAGAGATTCATTCTGTGTATCCTTTTCGTCGCTGTCGTCCGCGGCAGGAGTTGAGTTATCCCATGTTTGGCCACTACAATTTGAACAAATGATCGAACATTTCAAGCCACTTTTTCGGATAATGTAGCTTTCGAATGGTGAAAGAATTTTTGAAATCGGTCCAGTACTTTTTGAGCCTATTCATTACTAACAAACATACAAACAAAGTTTTCCTCTTTATAATATCTTATATATATAATATTGACTAGCGACCCACCCCGGCTCCGCACGGGTACAATGCTGATGTATCATACATATAAACCTTCCTCTTGAATCCCTGTATCTATTAAAAAAAACCGCATCAAAATCCGTTGCGTAGTTTTAAAGATTTAAGCATACATAGGGATATAGGGACGGAGAAAGCGATTTTGTTTGATACTATGTAGTGATAAGTAATATGTATAGATAATATTTGCTTCTTTTTATTGACTGCCTGTTTGTTTATCCGTATAATCCGCGTAATTTTCCAAAAGGAACAACCAAACCCGGAAACAAAATCTTATCTTTGTGTAAATTCCAAGATTTCTTTCTTTCTGGCATCGGAATCGAACCCACGATTCCCGTGACTTAAAGCGAGACATATATCGCTAAGCCTTTGAGGTTAAATCTAATATATAAAGCTAAAGAATTTTTTTTGTTTGTTTGTTCGCTTGAACGCGCTAATATCAGAAACTAATTATTGTAACTAATCGAAAATTCTCTCTGTGTTAGATAGCATATTTATCGAGGAAAGCTTTCGTTTGCACTTCATATATAATTAAATATAGCCTATTTAATTATGAAGTTCCCACGGAAACGGGAGTTATGTGGATGAAACCGCATGCGGAATTTATTTATTTTTATTTATTTAAAAACTTCTTGCACAAAACAGTACAAAGTCAACAAAAGAGATAGGTTTACACCGTCAGTATCAAATAATGCAAAATAAAAATGTTTATGACACTACGACAGCCGGTCATTATTTATGGATGAAGACTTCGCTGATAGCTGTGTACGAATACACACAATAGTAAACACTTCTTATAAACGTGTACATATAATGAAATAATGAATTTTATTCAGCACTTAGGTATTTACATACACTTGTACTTGTCAGAATTACAATGTAAGAAGATAAATTAATTGAAAAAAAAACCCATAACTGACAGATAATTCTTACTCTATAAAATATCCGACTAAGTAACTTACAGTAGTAGGTAGGCAATAGCAATTCTACAGATTGCGTAGTCCGTCCGTATATCCTATGAATTTTGTTGCAATTAACCAATCAACAATATTATAAGAAGAAATTAAAACCGCATCCAAATTGCAAGTGGTCACATTATATCTAAGTGGCACACACCTGAGGGCACCCTTATGGGGTGTAGGACCACGACCCAGGGTGCCTCTGAAGTAAAAAAGGTAGATATAAAGAGGATATGATCACAGGCACCGACTACAGGCGCTCAATTACAGGACAGGAGTAGGGGCGCAACGCAGTCCTACCCTAGCTAACCTGCAACCTTTCACTAGCTACAGCTAGGTTAGCTATAAATTTAAAATGCGTTTCACTAAGTGTAAATCTATCTTTTGTGTTGACTGTACATTGGCAGGCTTAATGCCAAAGGAATGTAGTACCTATATCATGTAACTAAATTATGTTTAAATAAATTTGAAACGAAACGTTCATTTTGATTTAGTACCAAATGAGTAAAATTAATCAAGTGGAAACCACCCAATTTCGGAAGCGCAAACAAATCCCTTGCCGAAGATTAATAAACGATCCCGCGGCAACTGATTCAAAAATTTTGTTACCATTTCATTTGACACAGATTAGAAAAATGTATCATACATTTTGTGAACAAGATAATACCTTTTTTTTTGTTGTCCGGGGGGAAATGCTTTTACGCATTCCCACAGCCGCTACAGCGAATTCGCGTGCTGGCGGTGGGATATGTGGGACTCGCCCTCTCCATAGCGTGGTATGCTAAACTCATACGACGAGGAGAAGACCCTACACCACTAAAAACTCCCGGACACTCCTTCGATGCTTCGATAAAAGCAATTTCAGAAAAGTATCTACTGACTTATTTAATTTTATTATATGGTTAACAACTTACATTAAACCAAAAGACCAAATCAAAATTGCTTCATCTGTTCAGGGGGTGCGATGCCACAACACTGACACACTTCAAACTTATAATAATTATATATAATTATTATATGTCGATTCATGCCAGAGCCAAAACAATTTCATTTTTTTCGTGAAAAAACAACTTCTTTTTTCATACTAGACATATTATAACGTTACTAAAAGGCTGATAGCGTTTATATAACTAAGACTAAAAAAAAAACAGTATCCAGTAGTCATCATCATCATCAACATTAGCCCGTATATCACTGCTAACATGGGCCTCCTCCCGAGGGAGGGTATTTGCCATAGTCACCACGCTTGGCAGGCGGGTTGGTTACCGCAGTATAATGTTGTACCACACAAGGAGACGATGCTGCCCGTTCCTTGATATATACATTTATTATAGATGATATAATAATAATTGGGACCAACGGCTTAGCGTGCTTTCTGAGGGTAGTCCGTCAACCAACCAGACCCGGAAAGAAATCTTAGAATTTCACAAAGATTTCCTGTCCGGTATGGGGATTAAACCCACGACCTCCGAGAGTTAAAGCGAGCCAATTACCACTGCGCTACGGAGGTTGCCATCCAGTATCCAGTAGTAACAAAGGCTATTTTGACAAAAATAATGATCTCGGAGTTTCTTATAGTCTTTCTTCTCCGAGTGTCACACCGTAGGTAGATAGAGAAAGACTCGTAGGAAGATAGGTCCGGACGCCCTCGCGAGGCGAGGCTCGCGACGCGTTGTATGCTTCAGACCCGATCCCAGCCCGCGCTGGTTGATCTTAATTATATTTTATAATAAGCGATTATCACATGCCATAACAATATTGGTAAATTTTATTTAATAACATTATTGTTAACATGTAAACTAATTTATTAGTTAAGATTGTTTTTTCTTTTTTGTTTTCATTATCATTGTATTTGACTTATAATAAGTATGATCGATTCGTCTACATTATCAATAAACGTTTTCATTTAATATAATTTCATTATATTTAACGCTGAACTTCCTACGGGAACGGGAGTTACGTGACTAAATCCGTGCACGTGAAGCTTCTAAAATAATATATTTCCATAAATTCAATTAATAAAGCGTACCAAAAATACATAAAATTCAATTTGATTTGCACGTGTGATTCACCAACCTCGCGTGGGTGTTTATTTAGGCATCGTCGACGTAAGCGAACATTGTAAAATCGTTTATGTAACGCTCAAGGTCGGTGAAATCACGATGTGTGAACTAGGGTTTATATGTAAAGCCTATTAAATAAGGGTAAACAATAAAAAATGCGGTTGTTTTTAGTACTTTTAAAGAACGGCCGTAACCCAATGGCTAGGGACGGCGGACTTGCGATGATGTGGTTGCCGGTTCGATCCCCACCATTGCACTACCGACGCGCGACGTGAACCCAACAACAACACAAGCAGTGCCGGCGTTAGGGGGACTGTCACCCCGGGCAAGAATATTATGGCGCCCACTTAAGGAAATTAAAATCGATCACTCAAAAACATTGTAAACGGTCGTAGACGGTTTTCTCGTACACAAATCGGCGAACTCGCGCCACGCTCGAAGGTTTAGCTATCCCTACCATCCGACACGCGTTCTAGTTTGGCGGGCGACCCTACCCACCAATCGCCCCCTCAATTTTGGCGCCCTGGGCCGTCGCCCCATCGCACCCCCCCTTAACGCCGGCACTGAATACAAGCATAAGCATTTTAGCTTAGCACGAAGGGTTAACAAGAATACCAGTAGACGGCAAAAACTCTGTTAGTAATCTTTTTAAAAATTGAAATGAAAAAAAAAAAATAGGTATACTAAAATTGAAACGATAAATACGGTTTGATTTTGGAGTAGTTAAATGTAATGTTTCTTCTTCATAAATCGTGTTCAAGATTGGTTAAAGTTATTAACGTTCTAGCTGCGCCCCGCGGTTTACCCGCGTTACTCTGCTCTGGAGGGTCGGAGCGTGAGGTTTTGTAGCCTATATGTTAATCCAGCGTATAAACTGTCCCGATACAAAATTTCAGCCAATTCAGTTCAGTAGTTTTGGCGTGAAAGAGAAACAAACATCCATCCATCCATCCATACTTACAAACTTTCGCGTTTATTATATTAGTAGGATATGCTACTTATAGTATCTGTCAGTGCCTACTAATATAATTATTATTACTAATGTATACCTAGTTACGTCTTAAGCTTTTTATTTTATTTCTTATAAAAGGTAATAAAACCATTTTATTCGTTGAATAGTGCAAAGCAACGGTTTCCATTAGCATCGCAATAAAATGTTAGTATGGGGCATACTCTTATTTTTCTGTTATACCACCTTTATAACACCCTTAGGTATTGCCTTGAAACTTGATTACGCGATCATAGTACGATTTTTTTTTCGGATGGTCTTATTTAGTTTGTCATGAGGCTTTTGCTACTTCACCGGGCATAAAGGCGAGCAGAGGTCCAGCCTTAAGAAATTGTTTAAAAACTACAAACTAAGCAACCTGCGCAAGAGGGCGCCCCCTGTGGGGCTTGGACCTCGGTTCAGGGCGGTCGCTAGCGATGAGATTGAGGGATTAGGACTTTTAGTATTTAAGGGGAGTTTTGTGCAACTGGACTTCGGGTCTACGAGGGCATCGAATGGTTCTTTGCAAACTAAGGGTCAAGAGGACGGGGAAGAAACCTTAGGCCAAAGGGCCTCGACAAAATGCTACTACAGCGAAGCGATCGCTGGCATAAAATCGCTATCGCAATGGTACTTGACATTTGTAACGTGATTAAGGCCCCTCGCCCACGTCGACTTTTTGCAGCTATGCTGTCGCGCTTCTGTATCGATACGGTCGCGATGCGGTCGCTAGCTTTACCTCGCCCACATAACTTCTATTTAAGGCTGAAACATATTGTTGAAACGCGACGCGACCTGACGACACGCGACGTCGCGTCGGGTGTTCATAGTGTGATTCTGGTCTATAGAAAACAATACATTTGATTCGACTCAACACGCGTCGTGTGTCGTCAGGTAGCGTCGCGTTTTAACAATATGTTTACGCCTTTAGTCGCGCTTCTGTCGCGATTCGATCGCGCTTCTGATACTCGTTTCTCTACTCACGCGCCACCCTCCCCCTTCATTTTTCCCCGATGATTCCCCGGTCGCGTCTTTTCATTGATACAGTCGCGATACTGTAGCGCGTTGCAAATGCTACAGCGCGTAAGTAGCGATGCTGTTGCACGTTTACGAAACGCGCGACTGCATCGCTGATAAAAGTCGGCCTATTGAGAAACTACACGGCATTATTATGCGAACAACAATAACTATTCAAAAGAAAAAAAACGACTGGAAAAAATTACGTGTAGAGAAATAAACGTCTGTGAACCTATGCGATTGAGTAAATGCGCGAACAGAAAAAAAGCAAGTGGGGAAAAATGCGACTGGAAATTTTGCTATACGGAACTAACGAGTTTGGGAAATACTCAAATTTCTCTGTTAGTTAGTTCATTTCAAAGAGTTCGGTCATCATATTATTATGTTGATTGAGTTTGTTTTCACAAAATATTCACACACCATTTTTTCAATACACAAATGACAACCACCGTGGAATAGCGATATTTGGCTCGCTTAAAATCTTGGAGGTCGTGGGCTCGATCCCTATGTCAGACAAGAAATCTTAGTGTAGATTTATTTCCGGGTCTGGTTGCCTGAGGGACTATGAGGGACTCCGTGCCTCGGAAAGAACGTTAAGCTGTTGGTACCGATTGTTATAACATCATCTTTAACAATCGTATCGATAAAGAAGCAAAAAAAAATGTCTTACTTTTATTTGTTACTAGCTGCGCCCCGCGGTTTTGCCAGCGTTACTCTGCTCGATTAGGTCGGAGCGTGATGTTTTGTAGCCTATATGTTAATCCAGCGTATAACCTACCCCGGTGTAAAATATCAGCCAATTCCGATCATTAGTTTTGGCGCGAAAGAGTAACAAATATCCATCCATCCATACTTAAAAACTTTCGCGTTTATAATATTAGTAGGATAAAAGTATCTAATTAAAACATCCAGTTCATGTTAGCTATTCATTGCGAACTCGCTCTGATCGCGTAACCGTATTATATTAGGACATCGCCTCAAGGGTTGCGGTGTGAAGATTGGGTAGAAAAGATCCTCATTTGTTTGTCTTATTGTGTGATCGCTATAATGAAGATGCTTCGTCGTTTCGGACATTGTAATTTGTAGTGTTTTACGACGGGAGTGTAACAAAGGTGTACGTTTAATATTTTATGTGGGTTAAACGATACTTCCATCAGCTGCGTAGTAAAATCCCAATGAATGTATACATCGGTACTTATGTATTTTTCTCAATTTATTCTTTATTTCTGGGAAACATTAATGATTACGTAAATAAAAAAGAAAAGGAAAAATAAAAATGAAACAACGCTGCAGTCAAAATTGGAACCTTCCCGATGATTGATTCCACAAAATAAGCCGTGTGGTGTTCAGCATGGAATTGACCACTCCGTGTCTTCCAATGGTTCCAGTGTCGTAACTGCATAGTCATTGGTGACTGAAGACATACGGCTGATGGACAGCAGCATCAATCAGCTTACCATCTAACCGCCATCACCAATCCGCTCGCCAAGCGTGGTGATTATGGCAATATCAACGACTCTAGCTTGCCAAGATCTGCTAAGAGGTAGCCCATATTCAGTGGCCATATACAGGTTAAAAAGTTAAAATTTACTTTGTATTGAACTGACTTTTTTAAATTCCCGAAAAACAGTCGAAAGTAGATTGAAATAGAAAAAAAAATCAAACAAAAAATATCTAAAAAGTACATAGGTACATACATAAGCTCACGCCTGCTTCCCAGCGGGGTAGGCAATGAAAATGGACCTCCACTTGCTACGATCCCTACACACATCTTTCGCTTCATTCTCATATAAAAAGTGTTTCCTGATTTAAAAAAATCTACAATGAACATTATATAATACATATAATATACTAAGATAATACAAATAATAAAGCAGTTTTCTTTTTGTTGTTAATCAAAGCTTTCTCAAGCTTTTACTTTTTCTCTTGATACCGTCCGTTTAAACCGAGTTTTCTTCTATTTTTAGCTTTCTCGGTAGTGAAGCTTAATAAATAAAACATTGCTATTAATTACCTCCTGTGGACTTATTCCGTAATGACGGGACTATAAAAAAGTTGTGTACTTAATAAAATTATTAATAGCTATTTACCTGTTCTTGTTAGCTTTGTGAAGAAATTCATGACGTAAAAAGAATATTAATTTAATAAACAGCATTCTGGGAACGCTTTCTAGTGACATTTTAGAGTAGTATTTAGTTTTACGTTCGTTTTTTAACTTTTGGTAGTTTTTAATTCTTAGTTAGGTTTTTAATTATAGGTTATTTTTATTTGTTAAGTTATTAGTTTTAGAATTATTCTATTATATGGTAACTAAATATAATATATAATTATACATATATTTAGATACGTTATAAATATTTAATAAACAACTGCAAACATTGAATATTTGTTTTGTATGTTTATCTTTTGTAAATATAACACTACTAGTATTCTAGTTAACCCCTCATGCTACGCTAAAAACGTCGGTAATTCAATGGGTGGGGATCGAACCGGCGACCAAATGATCACAAGTCCGACGCCGGTGTGCTACGGCCGCTTAATATGATATCCATAGCTAAAATTTGGCACATCAGATAGTTATTGTTACGTAGAATTCTTCAAAAATAACCCTCTAAACGGATAACATTAAAATTTACGCTTACCTAGTTACAAATTTAGTTGTTTACACATTTACATACATGATACGTCATACATGTATACATTTACATACATGTTGAATTATAATTAACGCCGACACCCCAATTACATGGCGGTAGGTATATTGAATTTATACATGATATCTATTACTCACAAATCCTGAATACTCTAATTTATATTAATTACAGTTTCCTAGTATAATATAATTACAGGCTAATTTATTTGAATCGATCAGTCAATTGGATTGGTTAGTTTGAACTAGACTTGTAATAAAGTATTATTTTATTATTTAGTATTATTTTTATTATTGCAGATAATACACAGAATACATTATCATGGTCTTTCAATGCTTCATCAGCTATAGGGCATCCGATCTAGTGCAAGGAGGTATAACTTGCCATACATCTTTATCATCTACATACTCTTTAATACTATTAAGAAAAAAAATCAAGGTAACGAAAGAGTTACAAAATAATTGCTTATATAACCAATGCTTTCTCAAACTTAATTTTTTAAACAATATCTAGTTATAATTCTTTATCTCTAAAACATTTTAAATATTATATATTCACAAAAAGAAAAGGTACAGAAAGGTCAAATTATTCAAAAAAAATTGCAGCTTGCCTGAACTAGGTTGAACAAGTAGCTAGATAATATATATAAATATATAGCTTATATATTTCAATAAGAGGGAATAATAGTTATTCAGCACTTAGGTATTTACATACACTTGTACGTGTTGTGTAAATTCACAATGCATGTTACATTAAACAGGTAACATTTACTATAAAATTATGTTCATTTCAGGTGTGCTAGAAGTCTGTCAGTCTTGTATAGGATATTAATAATAAAATATAGGTATAGCCTTCCTCGATAAGTGGGCTATCTAGCACAGAAAGCATTTTTCGAATCGGTCTAGCAGTTTCTGAGATCAGCGTCAAGCAATCAAACTTTTTAGCTTTATATACGAGTATTAGTAATAGCTGCCCGCGCGGTTTCACTTTGAACTATAAAAAAAACCGCATCAAAATCTGTTGCGCAATTCTAAAGATCACAGCAAACAAAGGGACAGACAGAAAGGGGGAAGTCGCTTTCCGCTGACTGTCCGCTGTTATATAAATGTATAAATGAACACACTACTAAATTTGTAACTAGGTAAGCGTAAATTTTAAATTTGGCACCGTTTTATCCATTTAGAGGGTGATTATCGATCTGATGGGCTAAATGTAAGCTATGGCAATTAAATAAAGATTAAATGGGGAAATCGAAGCGGCGTAGTGGCGAAGGACTTGCGATCATGTAGTCGCCGGTTTGATCCCCACCCATTGCACTACCACTCGTAACACAACTATTTTTTTTATACTACGTAGTGAAGTATACAGTATATATTATGTGTAATATCTTTTAGTTTTATATGAATTCTAAGTTCCCTCGCGTACAGAACGTATCTCCTGTCAAAGGGAAAGGCAAAGCAAATATCATTATGTTGTCACTTTACCGTCTAACCTTTATCCTTTATCTTACGTATGCGTAAACAGAAAGAATACGTAATATTGATACGTAGCTATTTATTGTAGCTACGTATCAATATTTCGTGTTATGAATGTGAATGTAATTTTTTTTTCGGATGGTCATGCGACTTTAGCCCGAGGCTTTTGTTACTTCACCGGGCATAAAGACGAGCAGAGCTCCAGCCTTAATAAATAGTTTAAAAACTACAAACTAAGCAACCTGCGCAAGTGGGGCTTAGACTTCGGCTCAGGGCGGTCGCTGGCGATGAGATTTAGAGGTTTTGACCTTTATTATTTTAGGGGAGTTTTGTGCAACTGTCGCTCTACTTTACAGTTAGCGGGCCTCTCGGACTTCGGGTCTACGAGGGCATCAGATGGTTCTTTGCAAACTAAGGGTCAGGAGGACAATGGGGGAATTTTTGTTGTGTTTGTGCAACTTTAAAACGGCCGTAGCCGTGACTAGGGCGTCGGACTTGTGATCTTGTGGTCGCCGGTTCGATCCCCACCCATTGCACTACCGACGTGAACCCACTCGTAACACAAGTATTTTAGCGTTGCACGAGGTGTTAACAAGATTCCTCCCCGAGGAAGGGCCTCGGGGAGTAATCGGGACAAACACAGTTGTGAAACACGTACACAATGAAATTTGGTGTGTAGGTAATTGCGAATTAAAAAAATTGTCAAGATTTCACGTTTCTACCATTAGCGGTTACGGCTGTGCGTGCGTCAATGTGTAAGTGGAAAAGTCTCCTGTTATACAGGGTTATTTTTAAAACACCAATAAACTTTTAGAGGGTTAAAGTACTGATGATTGTAAATAATTTTACTATGGGACCAACCCTGAAATAGCGAAAATAAAATCAGCTGTTCCATACATTTTGTCGAGGTAAGTAAACATAAATGTATGGAACAGCTGATTTTTTTTCCGCGATTTCAGGGTTGGTCCCATAGTAAAAGTTGTTCATAATCATGAGTACTTCTATTCCCCAAAAGGTTGTTGGTGTTTTAAAAATAACCCTGTATACGAGTAGGTATATAGATATAAAAATAACTTTACATAACTGAATTTTAATTCTCTTTCCCTAAGTCCAGTCGAAAGTAGTCTGTAAAAGAATTATTCACGCCTCGAATGAAATATTTCAAACGAAAAATCTCTAAAAAGTGTTTTCAAGCTAAAATAATTATGCTTACCTATGAAAATGGAGCTTCAGAATTTTTACAAATTAATTTTGCTTTCTTATTTACTACCGTATTACGATGGTATTCGGTTCAAAATGGAATGTGTTAATAAGATTACGTATTTATAAAGAATCTTTCATATAATAAGTATTCAGTAAGTGCACCTGAATTGTTACATCGTTGATATAAAATCCTTCCTTCTCGGGTTATTCATTAAATATCATTAAAATATGTAGTAATATTCGTTAATAAATGCAATTTTTTTACCTGCTGTGCAATGGTGCTACTTTGCACAGCAGGTAAAACAATTACCACGCTTGGCAGGAAAGTGACCGCAGTATTATGTTGTAACACACAAGAAAACGCTGCTGCCCGTTCCCTGATATACGAGTTGATGATGTTATAACAATCGGGACTAATGGCTCAACGTGCTTTACGAGATACGAAGGGAAGTCCCTCAACCAACCAGACCCGGAAATAAATCTTAGAATTTACACAAAGATTTCTTGTCCGGCGTGGGGATTACCTAAACCCACGACGTCCGAGATTTAAAGCGAGCCAAATACCACTAAGCTACGGAGGTTGTTCTCGTGGCATATGGCATAGCGATAAAAAGCTCATCTTACAAATATGACGTACTGTATATTTAAAATCCTAAAAAAAGTAGTAGTAGTGTAGGTACATTAATTTAATTGAATTTTCAAATTATTTATGCAAGTGGTTTGGATATCTTAAGGTTAGAGTTCTGTTCGCCTTTATGCCCGGTGAAGTAGCAAAAGCATCGTGGCTAACTACAAATATCCGTCCAAAATTTTGGATATCAAATGCTCATAATCATCATCATCAAGAGCCCGTTTACATCCACTGCTGAACATGAGCCTCCTTTTAACAGACCTTGACCAGCCAGGATCGTTGAGGGATATTGCCATAATCACCACGCTTGGCAGACGTATTGGTGATCGCAGTAAGTTGTAAACCTTGAGCTAATAGATGCTGTTGCTCATCCATCAGCCATATGTCCCTTAGTCGCCTTTTACGACACCCATGGTAGGACATGGGGTGGTCTATTTCTAAGCCGAAAACCACACGTCAAATCAAATGCTCATAAGGCATTTTTTTCAATTAAAACAAAAATTATCAGATACATTTCATTTTTGACATAAAAAATCTGTTAAATTTACTTCTCTGATAATTTCATTTGAGGATTGATGAATCGGATTTTAATATCTTAAATTGAGCTACAGATAGACATATTGTTCATACAGACAAAACAGACGCAATAACAAAACAAAGTTATGACAGATATTAATATCCGTCTTTACCACAATCTGTGTTTTCCAAATCCTGTTATTTATTACAAAAGCCAATAAGCTTGCTTCAACAAAATAGCTACAACAATAAGGAAACAACTTAGGAGATAGAACTGTTTTTACATCGCCATAGATAAGGGTTTCCATACGTCCCAGTACGGACATGTCCCTATTTCGAGCGTCATGTCCCGGTGTCCCGGCCAACAAGGCAATGGTCCCAGTTTATCTTGTTCTCTAATATATTATAAGGATTAACGTAACAACATTTTAATTTAATACCATCAGCTATATCCCCCCCCCCCTACCCCGTGCTCTGACCATTGTCCCAGTTAGCGCCGAAAAATTTATGGCAGCCCTACCGTAGATATGTGATATGGGGAAACATGTTTTTCACATGAGTAAATAGTAATATTATTTGGTGAAATTGGTTGGTTCAATGGTCTTTAACAATCTTTTTCAAGATATTTAACTTGGTATGTTTGTGAAAAACCCGCTATTGAGGTACTTGAGACTTGTCTATCCAGGGTTATTTTTAAAACATTAACAACCTTACTGGGGGTGAAATTATTGATGATTATAAGCAACTTTTACTACGGGATCAACGCTGAAATCGAGAAGAAAAACACAGCTGTACCATACATTTTATCGAGGTAAATGAACACAAATGTATGGAATAGCTGTTTTTTTCTTCTCGATTTCAGCGTTGGTCCCATAGTAAAAGTTTATCAATATCTATTTTAAAGTTGTATCAATTTTAACATAGATATTGCTGAATAGATTGCTAAAGGTTATTTATGTCCATAAATAACATAAAGCCGGTTTTCGGGGGTGCGATCCATGCTACAGCCCCGAGGCATCTACAATAGAGACTTCTAAAATAAACATCTTTTATCCTCAATCAGGCTATGAGTAAACTATCAGTATTTCAAATTGTCCTTATGAGACCTTCGAATTTGAATTTGAGGCAATATAATTTGTGGATCAAGGGTCCACCCTTCATCCACAAATTATATTTATTTTTCCAATTACTTTGCTTTGCTTGTACTTATGTCCCGTAGTAGCCTCTCACGATACACCCTGAGGCGAAATGGTCTTTCCTAAACAATGCAGCGTTAAAAATAATTAAAGTTTCTGCTGGAACCGCAGGTACCTACAGCTAGTATAGTGTTCGTTTTGTAAACAATTGACAAGAACAATAAAATAAGTATTTTCAGATAAGATAGAAATAACCGATGGCATCAAAGCAGAAACGGACATCTACAAAATCGCAACTTTACAGGAGAGCAGATTTCGTTTAAAAGCGTGGTTATTTTGAGAGTTATCGAGCGATTAATCTGACATTTTCTATGATGCTTTAAAATAACCTTCTGTATGAATTGTGTAATAGGTTTTATCGCTATATCCTTGTTTTACTGAAATAATGTAGATGTCTTTTTTTACTCTGAAAAAACATTGACACCATTGAAGACATCTGCCTGATAACCGTTTATACGTTGTAATAAAAAAGTGCCCATTTCATTTAAAATATCTAATAAAGTAATATAATAATCTTCTGTAATACATTTAAGGATACTTTAATTACTAATTAAGGTAAAATGCGTAAAACCGTTGCAATTCAATAAAAACGCACGAAAACATACCCGGTACGCGCTAGATGTATTTGTTGACGTTTAATTCATCGGTCAAAGATCCAAAATAAAGGCGGACAAA
The DNA here is from genome assembly GCA_947037095.2 of Nycteola revayana. Lineage (NCBI taxonomy): Eukaryota > Metazoa > Arthropoda > Insecta > Lepidoptera > Nolidae > Nycteola > Nycteola revayana. Next base: position 11,041,749 of record OX344851.2, on the reverse strand, counting down.
TTGTGGACAAATATGTTTTTTAAAAATCCAGTGTAGATTTACGTGTCAATTTACGTGTCAAATTTTCTTTATTATTTTTAATTTTGAAAACAATTTAATACAGACTTGTAGATAGGATTAATATTAGCTCATTTTTGTAAAAAAAAGCAATTTCATAAAAATGTAGATGTCCGTTTCTACTTTGCTGCCATCGATGATTGATGCCGTATCCAACATATATCTAAAAATACTTCCGTAAGAACAAATTACTTACTTTTTTTCGATTGATCTATATTAGGATATGATGGAAGAGGAAGGCCAAAAAAGATGGATAGACTGTGTGAAAGATAGCACGTGTGAGAAAGGTGTGAGTATATTGCGCCAACTTCAAATTATGGGAGGGCAGGAAGATGATCAAATGGGCCACTATAAGTGTGGCCCAGGAGATCCCGCGGTGCCATATTGGCCGCGGGTGCCGTCGGGGGGCCGGATTGCTTATGCGTGCCCGGCCTACGCCAAAGGCGGATCGAAGGAGTGTCCGGGGGGTTTTAGTGCAGGGTCCTCTCCTCGTGGTATGAGTTAGTATACGACGTTATGGAGAGGGTGAGTCCCACATATCCAACCGCCTGCGCGCTAATACGCTGCAGCAGCGGTGGGAATGCGTAAATGCATTTCCCCCCGGACAAAAAAAAGTGCAGGAAGATGATTAAGATAATGAACTAAAGGGATCGAGAAGTATTAATTATTCGAGTTTTCGTTACTAGTTAACAATGTTTTTTTTCTAATACACATATATAATACTACTATGGAAGTGTGGGTTTGTGTATCATCAAGCTTAGAGTAACAGGAGCCGAGCACCAACGAATAATGTTTCTAAGTCGGAGTTAGCCAAAATTAACGAATTCGCGGGCATAAGTTCTCCACACTACAGTCCTCTATCAAATATAACAATTTCATTATTCATCTTTTAAACTATAGTTTATTTTATTATTTATGACTATAGGGAGGCTACTGCCACCCTTAATCCTCAGACATTCAATATCCTTAAAGTAACAATGTGGAACCCACGACAGTCCTTTATCCTAAAATACAATGAAAGCGACGCTTACCTTATTTTTAGAGATTATTTATGACCTTAGTGGTTTCCTTCCCTAAGGGCAGTGGCTCTCAAATGGTTGTCTCCGACTCTAAAGGACCTACCCACAGTCGCTTGACCCCCACCAGTTAAATAAATGATGTAGGAATATTTAATCAGATCTTTATGTTATTTCTGAAATAATAATTCTTAAGTACCTAATTCTATTGTAAAGAAACAAGTTAAAGCAAATTAAAGTGTATATTAAATTGACAGGAAAGGTATGTTAAATTGATAAGGACATGTAGAGAAAATGAATGAAAATAGACTAACAAGTAGAATTTATACCGCGAATGTGAACAAAAGTGTTGAAAAGGAAAGACCAAGGTGGACGTTCCATATTTCAACCAGGGATCCTATTATTAGTCCTATTTCTTACAGTTTTGAATATTCAAAAAAAATTATTTAAGAAAATGTTGAATGCATTTGATCTATAGTTCTATAATAATATATACCTAGTCAGGTCATAAATTCTGTCACATGTTTAATATAAAATAATTGAAACAAGTTTATTCATTATGCAACCATTTATATGCCAAAATGAACTTAACAAAACATAGAAACATAGATTATGACACTAAAGTTTATTCAAAATGACCTCCGTGATTTTGAATACAGGCCTTCAATCTGCGCGGCCAGTCGTCTATCGCAGCACGAACGAGGTCCATGTCAATATTGGCGGTCTTGAGTGACTCCAAATTGGGATGAGGCTTTGAGCACGCCTTTTCCTCCAAGTGTTGAAACAACGGATTCAAATCTGGACTGGAGGAGGGCCAGTCTTCGTGCCGGATGAAGTCGATTTCACGCGCCGCCGCCGTGTGCTCTTCGCTCTATGAGCTGGCGCCGAATCTTGTTGGAATACCCAGTGCCTGTTATTGAACATGGTATGAGAAACAGGTTCCACAAGGTTCGTCAGGACTGTATTTTGATACACAACTACATTCGTTTTTACACCTTTCTCACAAAAATGTACCTCTGTTAAGCCCCAATAAGCAACTCCCAACCATACCATGAGCGAGGATGGAAAATGACCTCGTTGGACACGTGGAATACGGTTGCTCGCTTTTTCACTACTGTGTGCTTACACCTTATCATTTTGTTTGTTGTAGCTCTCTTCTACGGTAAAAATTTTTTCATCCGAAAAAAGAATTTCTCGATATTTTTTTCCCGCGTACCGCTTCAACAAAGCGCGGCATCTCTTCAGTCTCAGGTCCATTAGACGAGCATTCAAACGATGTCCTGTTTTTCTTCGATATGCCCGAAGCCCTAAGTTTTCATTTAACACCCTTTTCACCGTGGTTCTGCTTAACCCCATCTGAAGGGCCAACAGTTTCTGCTTACGTTTGGGAATTCGCGCCTTCACAGCTATTATCACTGCTGGAGTCCTAACAGACCGAGGGCGACCACTTCTTAACCTGTCATCTACACTAGAGTCTTCATTGTATCGTTTGATGGTGCGATAAACGAATCTTTGGTTATATTCAATATATATATTCAAGTTTTTCAGTATGTCAAAAATTTTAATTGGCGCGTAACCGCAACGATGCAACGCAATAAATGCAACATGGTCTTCTTTAAGCGTCCACTCCATATTTAAAAATGAGTAAAATTCTAAAAACTATAGGCCGACATTACACGCTCAATCTGGATCGAGTTCCGTGATCGCGGTAGATTGATATAAACTGATTTGAATTGTGGTCACATTACACAGTCACTCCAGATCACGTCAGTCCACTGTTCGCAATGATCACATGAAGACGTGTGCTCAGAGGATTCTGATTGCCAATAAATAAAAAAATATGAAGATTGTGTGTTCACAATCGCGAAAGCCGTAGCGTAGCGGTGTTTGACTCACTTTAAATCTAGGAGGTCGTGGATTCGATTCCCACGCCGGGCAGTAAATCTTTGTGTAAATTCTAAGATATCCTTCCGAGTCTGGTTGATTGGGACTACCCTTCGTGCCTCGGAAAGCACGTTAAGCCGTTGGCCGATTGTTATAAAATCATCTATAATAATCGTATATCAAGGAACGGGCAGCAGCCTTTCCTTGTATGGTACATACTGCGGTCATCAACCTGCCTGCCAAGCGTGGTGACTATGGCGAATACCCTCCCCGGGAGGAGGCCCATGTTCAGCAGTGGACGTTATACGGGCTGATGATGACGAATTGCAAATTGGATCTGAACAAAAAAGCATGTGTAGTAATTAATTTTAATAAGTATATTTATTTATTCTCTTATTACTACTAGTAATTTTAATAGTATCTTTCGAATTATATGTTGCACATTAGACGCTCAATCTGGATTGCGATAAACGGATCGAGATCATGGATTTCAAAATATTTGATAATTTGCGATCCGATGTCGCGATCCGTCAATCACACACATTAAACAGTCAATCTGGATTGAGATCATTGATCTCGGTCCAGATTGAGCGTGTAATGTCGGCCATACATTTTTATTTTCATGAACAATTCGAACAATTCGAAATTCGAATTCTATAAACTTTTTTGTGGCCAGCATTCTAAAAGCAAAGTTTTTACTGAGTGACAATACTTATGACCTGACTAGATATAAAGTTGAAGAGTTTGTTTGTTTCCTTGAATGCGGTAATTTCAGAAACAATTGAACTTTTAAATATCTTTCAGTGTTAGATCTAAGCCCATTTATTGAGAAAGCCCATTTATCTGTTAGATAGCCCATTTATCGAGAAAGGCTATAAGCTATATTTATTAATAATGAAATTCCTACAGGAACAGGTGTTATGCGGGTTAAACCGCGTGTGGAGAGATTTTCCTGCGATTCCAAATAAATATATGGTGATCCATAGCAAGATGATATTTTGTAAAATAGTATTTTATTGCTCAAACGTTGGGAACCACTGCTTTAGGGTAAAGGTTGCTTGTTAGCACCCGATTGAATTCTTGAATTGAAAGTGCTTGCATGAATATTAAACAGGAATGTTTTTTGTGGCTAGCGGGTTGAAAAAGGGTTTTTAGTAATGTTTGTGGTGTGGGATTATGTTGTTTTTGCTTTTTAGGATTTGTTACATAAATTTTCTTCAGTTAATTCATTTTTATTTTTATGGTTTATTGATTGAAAATTGATAACCTTTGCTAGATGATCGGAAGACCAATCGTTTAAAATATCTGGTTTAAGATCTTTATTTTCTCAAAAAGAATACATATTCACTTACCTACATGAGAGGTTATTTTTACATGAAACTATATTTTAATTTGCATCGGGCGATGACAATTATCAAATACATCATTACAATTTTATTGTGAATATAGTTTAAACATAATTTATTTTATTCATACATTTTATTAAAATTCTATCAATTAAAAACAAATTAAACATTAATATAAACGACTTATAATAGTTTATGTCATATAAATAAATAATTATGAAGGGTAATTGTATAAAAATCATATCACTGTAGGGTAATTCAGTAAAGGCCGACCCATGAGGAGTAGGGACGCCTCCACATTCCAGGTGTCCCTATAACTGGGCAAATGGTCCACAGTCAGTATGAATTTCCACCCGGACAACAAAAAAATAAAAAACAAAAGGTATTTCGGTAAAATTGTGCATCACTGTTAATATGCTTGCATCGCGGTCAGCGCATTTTGCATCTATGCGCAGATTCAATAAGTAACTTAAATGGTCCTTAGAGGTTAACCGACGTTCGACGTTCTCTCGAAATTGATTGGAAGGACTACTATCCATATAGCTACTTTAATTTGATAGTAATACAAAATAATATGTATTTGCTTTAGTTACCATCTATGTCCGAAATAGTAACTTTTATAAAGAGTGAAACAACTATAGAGTTATACATCGACACTAGAACAATACCGGTTTACTTTTTACTTTATTTTACGACTATTATTGTACCAACGGGATTATCGTGATTTTTGAGGCACAGGGGATAGTCCCTCAACCAAACATACCTGGTAGAAATCTTAGAATATGGTACACCAAGATTCTTTGTTTGGTGCAGGGACCAAACCCACGACCCGAACGATATATTTAGAAATTTCTTGGAAGTATTGGCATAATAGATTTACACGCATATAGCCTGAAGATGGCGATATGGCAGTAGGCAAACATGTTTTTCAAAAAAGCCTCCCTCATCACATCACATCTATTTATAAATGACTGTAAATTACCATGTTTAACAGGCAAGTCAAGTCTAAAATTCACGGAACAGGTAAATTAGGTTTGATTCTTCGTAATCTGGCAACTGATACGAATATAAATGAGGTGCGGCGCGGAATACTGATGCTCTCATATTATTTACCCATTATTGGGGTACATTAAGTTAGTGAGGGTATGTTACAGGGGTATTTCGTTGAAGGTTCTAGTTTGTTAAGATTAATTTACTCAGTGGTTTTTGTCTTTCAAGCTTTTTGAGCGTTTAGTTAAAGGCTAGCAGTATAAAGGCGAAAACACATTATTAAAACGCCACGCCACGTGTATCAGTACGCGCGTGGCGTCGTGTCAGGTGTTCATAGTGTGTTTCGGTTCTATAGAAAACAATACATTTGATTCGACTCAACACGCGTGGCGTGTCGTCGGGTGGCGTGGCGTTTTAATAATATGTTTCCGCCTTTAAAATCAGTACGCGCGTGGCGTCATGTCGGGTGTTCATAGTGTGTTTCTGGTCTATAGAAAACAATACATTTGAATCGACTCAACACGCGTAGTGTGTCGTCGGGTGGCGTGGCGTTTTAATAATATGTTTCCGCCTTAAAGGCGAAAACACATTATTAAAACGCCTCGCCACGCCACGTGTCAACACCTGTAAATCAGTACGCGCGTGGCGTTTCTGGTCTATAGAAAACAATACATTTGAATTGGTGGCGTGGCGTTTTAATAATATGTTTCCGCCTTAAGTCTTGCTTTAATTCTCGGAAGTCGTGGGTTCGATCTTTGAGTTAAGAAAACTTTGAGTCAATTCTAAAATTTGATTCCGGGTCTGGTTGATTGAGGGAATCCCTTCGAGTCTCGGAAAGCCATTAAGCCGTTCGTTGCGATTGTTTAAACATACCCGGTCAACATTTGAAATACTTTTAGTAACAGAAAATGAATGAAATACCGTGGGATAGTCCAAAAACCAAAGGAATAACAAACACCACGCAGACAAAGTCACGGGCATCAGCTAGTATGTGAAATATAATTTATGAAAAGCACCGTCACTTGATTACCGACATAGCCCAACGGATTAGTTCGTTGAAGTGGCAATGGGCAGGCCATATATGATGGAGAACAGACGGCCGTTAGGGCCGAAAAGTTCTCGAATGGAGAGAGAGCGGATCGGCAAGCGTAGCGTAGGACGTCCACCAACTAGATGGACGGATGACCTGGTAAAAGGCGCGGGATTACGGTGGATACAGGCCGTCTCCAACCGTAGTAACTGGAAATCTATAAGGAAGGCCTATGTCTAGCAGTGGACGTCCTACAGCCTAATGATGATATGATGACCGTCACTTGTTATCACTGAGTGACGAGCGCAGATTGACACATTCTTGATTATCATAGAGCGAATAAGGACCATCTCATTGGACTGGAATGTTATAAGTTTATTTTTGTTCAGAATAAAATATGTTATTGTGTACGTATTTTAGGCACATGGGAAATCACATCGAAACCATAAAATGTAACGTATGGAAAAGTTTTGGGTTTCCTCCAGTTTTTATATTCAACCCACGATTTTTGACAAGTCTGTGGATACCTACGCAGGCAAAATTGTTTTTTGATTTATAGTTTTGGGTTTCTGACTCGAATAAACAAAACCCGCCTAAGTGACTATTACCAAAACAAAAATAATAAAAAGTAACTTTGGAGCTATATTTCGAAGTAATGCGGATCATTACCGATAGATGGCACTATTAGAGACGTGATACAAAGACATTAATAAATTTCGATGACCGGCTGTGGTTCCACCGTTGCCTAATTGGTTAAGGCATTAGGGGCTTTACCTAAGATGCAGGTTCGAGTCCTGCCGGTGGTCGAATTTTTATAAATCTCAATTTTGAAATATAAAAACAATATATTCGTGGTATAAGGATTGCCATGTGGTTTCCGGCTTAGAATAGACCACCCCATATCTTCCTATGTTTGTTGTAAAGTACATAGAGCAGATGGATGTGCAGCAGCATCTCTTTTAGCTCAAATATACTCCTTATCTTACAGGGATTACCAATTCACCTCCCAAACGTGGTGACCCTGGCTCGCCAGGTGTGTTTGAAGGCCATTGTTCTGGCTGATAAAGTAAAGGTTGGCACAAACGGGCCACTAAACATAGCCACCAGTGACTGAAGACAAGTCTTCTACATGATTGTTAACTGATTCGTTGGTCTAGCGGTAATCGTAATCTAGCAAGATCCCGGGTTCGATCATAAAATTGATTATTGGTCGGACATCAAATTGTGTTACTAGAACTATATCATCATCATCTTCCTGCCCTGTTTCCATTATTTGGAGTTGGAGCGATATGTCATCTTCTTACATTTTTACCTATTAGACGTCTCTTCCATACACACACCTTTCTCACACATGTCATCTTTGACATAGTCCATCGATTTTTTTGGCCTCCGCCTACTAGAACCTATACCTATACATATTTAGAAAAATCTAAGTACCAGCCTGAAGTCTGAAATTTACCAGGTCAAGGTCCAATCGTGCCCCAGAGAGAACGTTAAACTCATCGGTGTTGCGCTTGATCTCTCACCGGTCGTGTCAGTAAAACCGTTCCACTAAATTTTGATACTAAAAAAATAGAAGAGAAATTTATTTGCTTGAAATTATGGTTACAGGATGTTGCATAGGTGGATAGAATGATGAAGAGTGGCGTGGCGGCCATCGACTCGACGTAGCCCGTTTCTGAGAAGTCTTCAGGGTAACTTACCCGAAATATTTTTGTATAAATAAGAAAACAATATAAATGGAGATGTTATTAATACCTGCATCTGGTATATATATCCGGAAATTGGAACGTAACGCATTACGGCTTACACCTGTGCCCACACATTCATAAAAATACTTTTTCTGTTCGTAAACAACCTGTCCAACCAGTGCCGGATTTGATGTCTTGAAATTCACGGCGGGCTCCCTATCGAACAAGAACCTGATTCCTTTACATTTGGTGACCCTGATGTGATATCCAATAGTAGAAGAAAATTTGATGGCATTTTTCTACAGAAAATGAAGATCTTCTTTGCCGGTCGAGTTGGTATCCCCGGGGGCCGACAGCCATTCGTTAATGCTCACAACTTGTTCCATATTAAATTTGCTTGCAAACTTGTTTTGCGCAATATAGGTAAGTCGTTAGTGTATTTACTAGATGGCACTGTTATTGCTATTGTTGTATATGTGGCTACTACAGGTGGTATGTTATTATTTCATAGTTTAAGTTAATCTATACATTTCTCCTTTACTCACTAGCCTTACGAATCTGCTCTGCGGCTTGACCCGCGTTAGAGTGCTGCGGCTTTAACTGCTACTCTGCTCCAGGCGATCGTAGGGTGGGCCTATATGTTAATTCAGCTTATAAACTATCTTCTAGCTAAATTTCAGTGAAGTCCTTTAAGTAGTTTTTGCGTGAAAGACGTGATGACATCCACACATATCCTTAAACTTTCGTGATTATAATATTAGTAAGCATTTTGGAAAAGTATACCAAATACCTCTGTCACCACAATCACAAGCAAATCTCAATGAATTCACTATGAACTGTCGATTGCACTATAATTTTCCTTGCTAGTATTTGTCAGTATAATTATGTTTTTGCAATTGTATCAAAAATGCTATTGTAACACAATATGCTATTTCCCCTACGATTTCGATTACTTGCTTGTGATACAAGAATCGCGTAAAACAAACAGATACTATAGTTTAGTTCTGTTTATTTACTTATAAATAAACAAAACTAAAATAAGATATACGAAAACAAATGTAAATAACATTCAGCAATATTCCAGTTTTATTGGTGCAGAAATGAGTGGTGCTTGAAACGTCTCGATATCTGAATACGAAAGCGTTCTTACAATATTTCAACGGCGACTAAAGCACAGGCCACACCGCCAGCGGGCGGGCGAGCAAGCTAGGGGCGAACATAATTTCACCTCTTTTACATATTTCGGTCCACACCGCGAGCTACCGACTAACCTACGTCAGCGATGCGAGCGAAGCTAACGAAATATCCAACGATTCCAGCGAAGCTACTCGGTCCGATCACCCGTCATGCAACTGCGCGCGAGTGACAATGGACAGAACGCTATCCTCTCGCTCTCCCATCTGCACCCCCCACTCCGCCCGCTCCGCCCGCGTCACCCGCTCCACTCGTCTCTCTCCGTCCATCCGTAATTTTCGGTGTAAACCCCATAGTTTAGCTCGCCAATATTCCGCGTAGTTTGTATAGTTTCCTTCTCTCGCTTTGCCCGCCCGCCTAGCTCGCTCGCCCGCCCGCTGGCAGTGTGGTGCTTAACGAAACGAAGTAAAGCGGAGCTATAATGAGGTAGTTTAGCTTCGCTCTTATATGTAGTTCGACTTTATCATATTTGGGTTCTAACTGGACTGTTCTTACTTGACTTAAATTGTATGTGGGCAAAGTACGTTATGGATAAATAACGCTAGTAGCTAATCCAAAAATTTTTAGTGATATAATATAAAACCATAGAGTTTCTTTGTTTGTTAGCTTGAACGCGCTTAATCTCAGGAACTTCCGGACCGATTTGGAAAATTCTAAAAGGCCCATTTTTCTGTTGATGATGAGTTAAATCATAAATGCCTTCGATGTGTTCTGCTTACTGGTTCTGTGTTAACTGCAGATGACGAGGCTCTGGGTTCTAAACATTATTTCTCAATTACCATTTTTAAATACCATTTAACTATAAAAAAAATGTTTACAAAGTAAAGGTAACGTAAGTGAACTTAAGTAACAGGCGTTTATTCGAGATAATAACGTTTAAAAGACTTGGCTTGATTCGTTGTGTTTGGTGGTTTATGATTAGGTATAGACTAAATTTTTGGGAGAGTTTTGAGTAAGTATGGGCCATCTAACTAAACTATAATTATTTTAAAAAGGAATTACTATTTTGTTGGTACTTACATCAAAGAGTATTACTTATTTTTTCTGTTTATAAAATGGATATGGTGGATGGATATTCCATCCATCATATCAAACTCTTTGTAATAAAAAAAAAGTCATCATCATCATCAAGAGCCCGTTTAGCGTCCTCTGCTTAACATGGCCCTCGATGCGTCGGAATTGACCACACGACCTCCGAGACTAATACCGTTACACCTCGGTGGATGTCAATATAAAATACTATCAATAATAAAAAAAGAAAGTATTTCATGTCAATTTTTTTATGTCTTCTCTTTTTGTCTTCTCTTGGAAATGGCAGCTACGTGGTTGAATCCATTAGAGAGAGGTAGTTTTTATAATATTTATTGCGATTATACCTATTTTCGTTTGATATTTTCCGCTATGTACATAAGGGTCAAGAAGCAAAATAAATCAATGTCGAGCCGACTTATTTTCGCTCCGCTCCGGCACCATTGAGACCTGACCCTCAAAATAGCATTGTTCGCTTAACAGTTATTTGTGGAAGATGAAAATAATAAAACACATTTCTTATAATAGCCTGAGGCATTCATGCTTCAGTGATCAAATAAAAATATGTAATATTAAATAGATACTCCGGAAATAACAATAGGGATGGTTTATTGGTTTGTTCAAGTGTTTTTGATTTCGAAACGTTACATAACGATGCCGCCATTTACATTGCAGCTAACAGAAACAGATTTAAGGTTGTTTTTGTGTTCTCATTTTATTGTAACTGCACCGTAGAAAAATTATTGGTCTAGATACCGCGCTTGCTTAAAACATATACATAGCTCCGCAAATGCGGCAACTCAACTGGGACCAACCCTGCAATCGCGAAAAAAAATCAGCCGTTCCATATATTTATGTTCACTTACCTCGACAAAATGTATGGAACAGCTGATTTTTGTTTTGCTATTTCTGGTTTGGTTCGATAGTAAAAGTTGCTTATATTGTCAGTACCCACTGAAAGGTTGTTAAAGTTTTAAAAATAACCCTGTTTATTGTAGTGTGTCTAAAACACTGTACCGATGGTATGAGATCCCGATGCCCTTCTTATTTCTTGTAGTCTTATTTTTCACAGTTTACTACGCAAACTGGCATATTATATCGATTATAACCTATATATTAAGATCTTCTTTGCCGAGTCAGGTATGCCCAGCGGCTGACGGCCATTTGTTACTGTTCTTAACTTGTATATGTTTGAATTGGCTTGCGAAATTGTATTGCGCGATGCAGGTTAGTTAGGATGCTAGGTGTTAGATGGCGTTGCTCGTCTTCTTGTTCAAAACTATCTATATTATATATAAAGTGAGGCTAGCTCGGGTGATATCTAAGTTGTTTTTTTGTCTAAGTACTCAAGCTTGTATCACTAGAGGGAGAATGTTCCATGACATTTTTTGACGCCGACGTAAGTTTTGTTGATCGTGAGTTTGATTCCCATACCGAAAAAAATCTTTCTATAAATATTTCTGACCAGATCTGATTGGTTTAGAAACTTCCCATGACTTGCAAATCACGTTAGGCTGTTGGTTCTGCTTGTTATTACAACATTTATTTAAATTGTATACCATAGATTTGGCAGCAATGTTTCCGTTTATATAATATTACATAATACTGTGGTCACCAATCCGCATAGCAAGCGTGGTGACTATGCCAAAAACCCTCCACCGGGAGGAGGCTTACGTTTACTCGGTACCCAAATGAAGAGAGAAATTCATGAAAAAGGTTAATTCGAAATGTTAATTGAAAGGTCGATTGTTTTTATACAAATTCAGCTATGCGGATGAAATCTTAACAGAAATATATAACACAAAGAAATCGGTGCCACAAAACTTGTTCCACTTAACTTAATAATAAAGTATTCAAGTACTAACTTATTTTCTCAATGGATACCTTCACTGAAAACTTCGGCAAGTATTATCGTTTCAATAACGAAATAATAATATTACGTTTATTGATATAAAAAAAATTGTGTTCTTAACGATAGGTACTTCTTAATTTCAAGGCGTATTGTTAGCATACAGTACGAAAGTATTAACATAATTTATGAAATACCGTACGGTTTGTTTCTGAAGTTTCTTCCATTTAAGGTGTGAATTAAACGTAAAGTAAGGCAAAGACGTTACACAGACTTGAAATGGATAATGCACGTGACGCACGTCTACACCACGCCTGTGCCACGCTGCTTGAATATCATTCACGACTCGTTGCTTGCGTAAATTATGTATAACCATTTAAGGTGTGAATTAAACTTAGACGAAGTAAGGCAAAGACGTTAAACAGACGTGAAATGGATAAGGCACGTGACGCACGTCTGCACCACGCTGCTTGAGTATCATTCATGACTCGTGCCTTGCGTAAATTTTGAATAAAAACGTTTCGAAGCGTAAGGCAAAAACGATGTTTTTGCCTTACGTCGTTTTTGATAATTCACGCCTAACATAAATAGTTATAGTATTATGTATGAAATAATATTTAATTACAACATTTATGCCAAATTTGTTTTTGTTTTTTTTTTCACTCTTTACAGCAGTTTTATTTGTTTAATGATGTTTTTTTATGGTTGTACGATTTAAACACAATTTTTCCTGATTATTTTAGCATCTTCTATAGCAATTATAAACCAGGGAACACCAACATTTCCCCGTGTATTACAAGCTAATACTGCAGTAACCCACCTGACAACTATGCCAAAATCTTGCCCTGGGACGAGGCCCATGTTCAGCAGTGGAAGTTATATAGTCTTATAATGATGATCGCAGTTTCGGCTTACTGGTCGATTTAGCAAAACCGCCTCCGCTGCTGCGTTAAAACACCAATTAAGGTCCTCCACGTGATTAAAACTGATCGGGTGAAACAGTAATAGGTATTATACTATAAATAAACTACAAATACAAATCTTATTTCTTTATTTATTTGTAGACATATGTAATTAATTTCAAAAATCCATTTGCGTTATAATCCAAATGTTAAACGAAACATTATACGTATCCAAAAATGACCTTTCAATTGAAATGCCAGACTATTTGCAGTGGGCGATGTAGGTTCAACTTTATTAGTAACTGCTTACACCAACAGAAACTATTTTGAAACGCGTGGATAGGTTTGAAGTAACAAAGGTTAATTTAATCACTGTTGGTAGGTATATCTACCACATAAATATGTCGCTGTTATTACTCAGCGAAATGATTTATTTTTGGAAGTACAATCAATCTATGACCACTTCCGTAGCGTAGCGATATTTGGCTCGCTTTAAATCTCGGAGGTCGTGGGTTTGATCGCCACTCCGGACAGGAAATCTTTGAGTAAATTCTAAGATTTCTTTCCGGATGTGGTTGGTTGAGGGACTCCCTCCGTGCCTCGGAAAGCACGTTAAGCCGTTGGTAATTATAACATCATCTATAATAATCGTATATCAAGGAACGGGCAGCAGCTTTTCCTTGTGTGGCTCAACATAATACTGCGGTCACCAACCCGTCTGCCAAGTGTGGTGACTATGGCAAATACCCTCCCTCGGGAGGAGGCCCATATTCAGCAGTGGACGTTATGCGGGCTGATGATGATGAATCAATCTATGTATATGTTACTGTACAAGCTCGAACTACGGTAAATAAGATTTTCCAGTAAAACTTAAGATTTACCAACTATTAATGATGAAAGTCCGAACAGATTAGCGATTCGAACTTTTACCACCATTCACATACACTTACATTAACTGACCTAACCTAATCAGTATGTACTAAAGTCTAATGGAAAAGCCCGAGAATATCGTTCCATTTTCATTAATCCTTACTTTCACCTACTCATGTCGGTAAATCGATGCATTCCCAGTTATATTGGTGTAACCACGAGGAATACTTAAAAAGGGTATTCCTAGTGGTTAAACTGGTGTGGCCAACAGGAATACAGTGTTCCTCGAAGCCACACCAGTGTGACCAACTGACCACTAGACACGGGTAATGCATCGGTAAATCTCAAGACTTACTCATAAATCTTAGGATATACCGTAGTTCGAACTGTTACGTCCTACGAATATTATAAACGCGAAAGTTTGTAAGTATGGATGGATGGATGGATGGATGTTTGTTACTCTTTCATACCAAAACTACTGAATGGAATAGGCTGCAATTTTGCACCGGGATAGGTTATACGCTGGATTAACAAAACAACATGCTCCGACGCACTGAAGCAAAGTAACGTGGATAAAACCGCGGGGCGCAGCTAGTATTATAATAATATACTATTTCAATTGAATTAAATATTGCAAAACTAAAATGACGTCGAACCAGTGTAACGGCCGCCCTAGATTATCTTGTATTCCTAACAAACACTTTTAACATGATTACCTATTAATCATCATCATCATCAGCCCGTATAATGTCCACTGTTGGACATGGGCTTCCTCCCAAGGGAGTGCCATAATCATACGCCTTAATCACAGCGCTTGGCAGGCAGAGCTGAGAGAAGATGTATTTTTAACATCCGGCTCCGGATGGCTTCTTTAATCATCATCGTCAGCCCGTATAACGTCCACTGCTGAACATGAGTTTTGCCATAATTACCACGCTTGGCAGGCGGGTTGCTGCCCGTTCCCTTGTATACCATTGATATAGATGATGTTATAACAATCGGGACCAACGGCTTAACGTGCTTTCCGAGGCACGGACGGTAGTCCCTCAACCAACCAGACCCGGAAAGAAATCTTTGAATTTACACAAATATTTCCTGTCTGGCGTGGGGATTGAACCCACGACCTCCGAGATTTAAAACGATCCAAATACTGTTACGCTACGGAGGTTGTCGATAAATTAATACTAATAAATTCTCTTTGTTTTGATCATAATATATTAATAACGTTTGATATCATTTTCGCTGTCATCATTAACATTTGGGCTGTGTCGCGATAAATTGATTTATCATTTACTGAAATTAATTTAGATAAATCACTCGAGTCTATTAATTTATAAATTTAACTAGTAACTCAGCATTTTAAGTAATATTAATTAAGATTTATTTGCTTATCATCACTTCGAAATTTTGTTAAGCTGTAAATTTTATTGTAGATATTGCGTCTATAATCATTTACGATTAAATTGATTTTACAAGAATTATGATATCTATAAAATGTATTACGATTTTAGTGTTTGTTTATCGTATTTGTACCAACATTTATAATTGACTAGCTGTGCCTGCGTCTTTGTACCCATAGAATAGTGACTTTGAGTAGCATTTTCAAATTTTGACAAATAAGCCACGTTGGTACGTATAAATAGTTTAAGAGCGGTTTCGCACTACGTCCGATCCGAATCCGATCCGAACCCGTGAAAATATTGGTCTAGAAATTTGGAAAGAAATCTGATGACGGATCTCGGATCTAGTGCGTAAATTACCATAGAAATTGTTCTCCGGCTACTACAGACCATATTTTCACGGATTCGGATCGGACGTAGTGCGAAACCGCTCTAAAGGTTCGTACAGATTAAGTAACATGCTTTATAACTTGTGTTTTATATATAACACGTCCACATTATCTTACATTGTTTTCAACTTTGCAACATAAAAAAATACAATAGGTACACATTAGAATAACAATGTAATATAACAATTTTGTATGACATTTTAATTTGGTCGTTCGGCAGTGCTATTCACAATGTCGACACAAGATGACGTTTTGCTAGCTGCTGCTAATCTTGTATTATTAAAAACGGAAAATAACCTGTTAAATAACTTAATAACATGTTTAATAACATTCAGTCTCCACATTACTGAAACATGTTTAATAACATGTTATGTTACAATATCTACGCACCTTAATAAACATTTTGTAATTACAGTAGAAACTCGATTAACCCGACTAATTGTTGACGTTAGGCATCCGGATATTCTAAAATCCGGATAATTGAATGTATGAAGAAAAGCGGGTTTTGTGCATACGTATTAGGTACCTAATGTAATGTGTTTATAAAAAAAGAACAAATACCTACTAGTCAAATATCAACGATCTTAAATTTTAATAATAATAACAATAATTTACTTCATAATTTACCTACGAAGACACCATTTTTTTATTGCTAAATAGGCATTTAGCCTATTTATTTTTTATTATTATAGTTCAAAGTTTGCAAATACAAAGCACGGAATATTAGGACTGTCAGGGATATCATCATAAAATGAAAACTATAACGAAACGTAAGTGGCACCGATGCCACGCGGCGCGGGCCAATTTCGACACGTTCATGCTTGCAGAAATTCAAATTGTAAATACCTATAATATGATTAGTCGCGGCTGGTAGTCCAGATAATCGCGAATACGTATAAGTGAGGTCCGGATAATCGAATTTCTACTGTACTCCGTAAATTACATCCCGACCGATCCGATTGTCGGTGAAAAATGGAACGTACGGAAATGTATGCGTTAACGCACACTGATCACCGACAGTCGGCCGCTTGCACTTGCCAGGGAAAGACGTTGTGTGTGTCAATTACATTGTTCAGCGATAGAGAAAGGAGAAGAAAATGCGGCCTGCTTTATACAACACAGGATTGGCCGAGTATCACGACAGGAAAAAAAAGCTACAGGCAAAGTATCGGCCGTGTACGTTGAGTCGGTCATAAGAATCGGACGAAAAATCTGCCCGATTATCGGTCCTACAAAAAGTATGACGTGGGCGGGCACGCTTAACATTTAGTTTAAGCTAGCTTCTGCACGCGGTTTCACTCGCGTTACTCCCTTTCCCGTAAGAACTTCATAATTCAACAAATCCTTTCTGCCAACGTCGATAAATGGGCAATCTAATACTGATAGAATTTTTTAAATCGGATAAATAGTTCCTGAGATTAGCGCGCTCAAGCCAATAAACAAACTCTTCAGCTTAATATCTAATAGATAAAAGCTTCAGAAACCGATTCAATAATATTGTTTTGCAAACTCACTAATACATATAAACGTTTCATAAACCACAACAGCGCTGGAATGACCAAAAGCTTAGTTGGTGAAAATTTTGCTAGAATATTCTGTATAACAAGCAAAATAAGCAAATATATACATACATACATAAGCTCACGCCTGTTTCCCAGCGGGGTAGGCAGAGACAATGGACCTCCACTTGCTACGATCCCTACACACATCTTTCGCTTCATTCACCTCATAACATTCTTCATACAAGTACGTCAGTTTAGGGTAGACTTATTTGACCTTTTGCGAGGATGTCTCCGATTTGGTCAGAGAACGTTCGTCGAGGTCTTTCCCTTCCGACAATATGCATGTTCAACAATTATTATGAAAGAAAATAACGTAAGATTATCTATAGTAATTTAAAAAGGTGAACAGTTAAGTTTGTTTGCTTAAATCTCAAGAACTACTGGTCCAATTTGAAAAACATCATTCACTATTAAAAAGCTACCTTATCTAGAAGTAACAAAGTTTATATTAAATCATGACGCTTTAACGGAAACGGTGGTTGCGTCGACAAAACCACGTAGGTAGTTAGGTAGTTTTCTATAAACTTTTTTAAAAGATCTTTTTTATAACAATTTGAAAAATATACATAAACAAGCTTCCCGCGCGCGGTTTCACCTGTGTACTAAGCACCCGTCCCTGTAGGAGCTTTGTAATTAAATACCCCCTTTTTCCGCCCCTTAGGGGTTGAATTTTGCAAAATCCTTTTTTTTAGTGCATCTATACGTTACAAAATGAAGCCACGGTCCAAATATCACGTCTCTAGCTTTAGTAGTGTTGGCTTGGAGTTGATGAGTCATTCAGTCAGGACATCATCATCATCATCAGCCCGTATAACGTCCACTGCTGAACATAGGCCTCCTCCCGAGAGAGTGTAGTTGCCATAGTCACCACACTTGGCAGGCGGGTTGGTGACCGCAGTATTATGTTGTTCCACACAAGGAAACGCTGCTGCCCGTTCCTCCATATACGATTATTATAGATGATGTCATAACAATCGGGACCAACGGCTTAACGTGCTTTCCGAGGCACGGAGGGTATAGTCCCTCAACCAACCAGATCCGGAAAGAAATCTTAGAATCCGAAAAGAAGTCTGACGTGGGGATCGAACCCACGACCAACGAGATTGCAAGCGAGCCAAATACCGCTACGCTACTTATACTTAATACTTTAATAGCAAAAATAATAAGTAAATAGAATCATAATTTGACTGTAAAGTTCACAGTTGAACATATATAAGCTGATATTGCCAGTGTTGTAACTTCGTTTCATCCCTTCTGATGGTTTTTTTGAAGAATCTCATTAGCTTTTGAATTGTAGTGCCGTTCAGTAAGTTGCTTGACTCAGCTAATTTAGGATGCTGTTGCGGTTGCCTCGCTTTTGCAGCGCGTCTGGCATGTTTGTTGAGGCACGTATGGACGGCTATCATGCAGTCATGCGAAAGAAAGCTGCTTCTCTGCGAGGCAGTAGCAATAGCATCCTGCAAATTATTGCCGCTAGATATGACTGCCCATTCCAAAATCATTGGATGCGCAGTTTAATTATGAATAAAAGTTAATGCTAATTTATTCATATTGTAATTTTTTTTATTGGATTTGATGTCATTTGAAGTGGATAATTTTTATATAGGTACTAACATTATTTTAAGTAATAAATGTTACTTACCATTATAAATGTAATGTATGAGTGCGAGGTATTCCTCGAAGCGCTACCATTTTGAGGCGCTCCTAATGAGGCGCTCCTTTTTTATTCTTTTAGTAGCGCCTCTCGATAGTAATTAAAAATATTACACTTAACTCTTTGAATACACATTACCATTGGTCTTTAAATACACATTATAGTGCCGAAAGCAAAAACATATTTTTCTCCCAATTTCGTACTTTTGGTTAAGCAACTTAGATGATAATGATGCACAAATGAGTTTTAAAAATCATCAATATAATTTATTACGTTTACTTCATGCTCTTCCCTATTTTTAAACGTGGGAGGGCTTCAAGGTTTTCTTCAATTTTATTATTTTTAATTACTATCGGGAGGCGCTACTAAAAGGAGCGCTCCGAGTAATATAAAAGGAGCGCCTCATTAGGAGCGCCTCAAAATGGTAGCGCTTGGAGGAATACCTCATGAGGGCAAACTAAAAAAAAATATTAATAATAACAATCTATATCTTTAGTAATATAAAGATTATAATATTATAAGAAGAAAAGTTTGTATTGTCATAGTCACCACGCTTGGCAGGAAGGTTCGTTACCGCAGTATTATATTGTAATAAAAACTTGTTAGTTTCAATATAATAACTAACAATTTTAGTAGCCTATTTAGCAATAGGCAAATAAAGTTGTTAGTTTATTAGCAATTGGGTACCTACTTATAGGTAAAGTTAGGATTGGTACAAAGTTTGGCTTCGAAACGTCTTTTTAATAGGTTAATGTTTACTACACTTGTGACTAACTAACTAGCTAATGCTAAGTGAACTTGGTAATCTTAGTAGATAGTTGCAGGTTGCAACTAAGTATTATGTGTATCAGTGATTCTTAAAGAGAACTATAAAATAGGTTTTATTCACACCGGTATAATAAGTCAACATCATCATCATCAGCCCGTATAACGGCCAGTAGCTGAACATGAGCCTCCTCTCGAGGTTGGGTTTTTGCCAGTGTCATCACGCTTGGCAGGCGGGTTGGTGCGCAGGTGGCAGCGTTTCCTTGTATGTTGTAACTTACAAGGAAACGCTGCTGCCCGTTCTCTGGCATACGATTATTATAGATGATGTTAAAACAATCAGGTGCAACGACTTAACGTGCTTTCCGAGACACGGAGGGTTGTCCCTTAACCATCCAGACCCAGAAAAAAATCTTAGAATTTACACAAAGATTAAATGTAGTCTTTAGCATTCTTCGATAAACACTGTAAGAATTTTTAAACGGACCAATTCCTGGGAATAACCAATATCAAACGCTTCCGCTTTATATTATATTAGCATAGATACTCGTAGTTTAGCTTAAAAATCCATGACGAACGTCATATTTTTGACAAGAATTGGCCAGATACAAAAAATACACACATATATTATTAATGATTAAAATTGCATTGCTTGTTATAACAAATACCAAAGTTTTTCAAAAAGCCGAGAGAAACAGTAAGTTTGGAAGAAGAGATCCAACAAAATTACAGTTGGAACTCTGCAACAGTACATTCCACCACAAGAATTCCTCAAATAAGTTATACAAGCATATTCCACAAAGCATTAGGGAACTTCTGTTAAATAAATTTAAACCTGTCTAATAGTCATGGTTAATGAAAAATGTTTCTATAGCTTAAAGAGTTATTTGATTGTATAAAATAATATACCTGTACATATACTCAGTTTTGTAATATATTGCGGTAGTCAAACGATTACTTGGCTTATGCTTTATGGAATTCCTATGAATGTAAAACGTATGTACGTTAAATTTGTCAGAATATAATTAGACACCTAAGTTTTAAGTTTATTTTAAAACATGTAATAATATTCGTATAAAATAATAATCAAAAACATAATTTTTATACCAACATTTTTGTATCAACCATATTTTTCTAATAAAGTTTTATTTCATTCTATTCTAATGGACGACTAACGTTATAATATGTTGAAAAGAATTTAAGATACATAAAACTAGTATAATTTATGACATAATCACATAGCACGGTTCATTTCTAGTTGAAAATTCGAACTCATCTTGTCTGCTGAACGTAATTCCAGCTTGGCTTGGCTTTGGCCAGACGAAAGTATTTTAAACTAAGGAGTCTGAAGATCCGTCTTAATTGTGTCTTTACAAGCTCTCTTGACGTCGCTAGTGATGAGCGTTGAATGCACGAACTAGTTAATTCGACCGTCGACGTACTGTGAACGAATCGACGGTTCCCCGTTATACGATGGACTAGTCGAATCCGTAGACGCCTCAGAGGGCTAAACTGAAACTCGCAACGCGACGACCGACGACGCGCGACGGCGACGACGGCGAGACGAGACGAGAACGTAGTCGGGTGATAGAAATTCATTAGTCCGTTGAAATATCGTGCAAACAAATTTGAACTCTAAATCTAGTTGAAGGGTGTTGATATTTGTTCGGTCGAATTATATTATTGTTGTGCTATGTGAAGAAAGGATGCCGAAGGAACTAGGTCTATTTAATAAAAATAAAATAAAAAATAAAATAAAAATAATGTAGATATATAAAATCAGTTGATGTTCTAAATACGCCAGAATAGTGAATAAAACTTTATAATTAATTCTATTCAGTATACAGCCAGTCCTGAGCATACGAGAGACTAGTCTAAGTCTACCGCCTACGTCGCCGTCGCCGCCGTAGGCTTCGTCCGTTCGTCGTAATGTGTACCAAGTTAACGCGTAAACTAGTCGACGAATTCAACTAGTTGATCGACTAGTCGATGAACGAAATTGGACGGTCTAGTTTCGTTGACGTCAAATACGTCGACGACCCATCACTAGACGTCGCAGACGTACAGCTGGGATGATGAAATTATATATACATCATTTAAAGCTATGAAGACTGGAATAATAGAAAGAGAAAACGTTAATAAAACTAGCAGCGAAAGAGGGACAGAAGCAATGTATGAAATGTAGATATTACTTTAATCGAATGCATGGAATGCAAAATTAGGTTTTTATTCATAAAGTACGACAACAATTGGAGCTTAGGTTTAGTATTATTTGTATTAAAGCTAAGTTTTTTTCGTCTTTGTATATTCTTATTAAATTTATTAGTATATCTTATATTAAAATAAAATATGTAATAGGATTAAGAGAAAAACTTATTGAAAATATTAGATTTTTTTTTAATCGATAGGTAATCGAAGTTGCTATCATTTAACTTAATTTATAGCGAAGTTCAGTCGATAAGTATCTATTAACTTAACTCCGCCGTAAATTCATTACAGCGAAGTTAAGTTTAGTATTTGAAAGTTGAAGTAAGAAAACTTTTTCAGTACTTCTAAAATAACGTTTGTCATTCTCAATTGAAGTTATAAAGTCAGTACAGTACCTACGGAGGGCGTCACGGACTAAGGCAGAGACGTGGGGCAAAAAAAACAATGATGTTAGCCGAATCACTACATAGTATAAAACAAAGTCGCTTTCTCTGTCCCTATATCCCCATATCCCTATGTCGCTATGTCCCTATGTAAGCTTAAATCTTTAAAACTACGCAACGGATTTTGATGCGGTTTTTTTAAGTAGATAGAGGGATTCAAGAGGAAGGTTTATATGTATAATTTACGTATAAATAAAAAATTATAAAACCGGCCAAGTGCGAGTCAACCTCGCGCTTTGAAATGTGGTGCTGGCATCGAATGGAATAAGTGTCCTGGACAGAAAAGATCACCAATGAAGAGATATTAAAAAGAGTAAATGAACGACGACAAATTTAAAAACACATAGAAACCAGAAGGGGTTGGATGATATTAGGACATCTAATCCGAAACGACCAGTTTATAACAAATATAATAGAAGGGAAGATAAAAGTAAGAAGAGGGAGAGGAAGACCAAGAAGCAAGTTTACTGACCAACTTAAACAAAAATTACAAGTGGACAGTTATAAAGAAGTAAAGGAGATGGCTCTACAACGGAATAGATGGAGAAAGCTACACAGACAAGTGCGAAGCACTTAAATTTTGGATGGATGGTATGGGAAATGAAATAAAATAAATATTTAGGGTGGGCCCCCTAAATATATATTTTATTGCATTTTTAGTATTTTTGTTGTTGTAGCGGCAACAATAATACATAATCTGTGAAAATTTTACCTGTCCAGCAATCGCGGTTCTTGAGATACGGCCTGGTGACAGACAGACAGACAGGTAGCGAAGTCGTAGTAATAGGGTCCCGTTGTTAGCCTTCGGGTACCTACGGAACCCTAGAATAGTCATCGAGTTGTACCACAAAAAAAATGTTTGGTCCACATAATCTGGGGACATGGCAGTGCGCCAGCCAAGTCGAGCATTTCAGTACCATCCTCTTCTCGTAGCAATTCAACCTATTTTTGATCTTCTGTATACAATTTAGATTTTTTTTTACTACTTAATTTACATAGATAAAATTACATATAAAAATAGCCACTAAAAACCACTAAGGTTTAAACCTGTGCTAGTAAATTATAATTTTTATATTAAATTACAAACTAAGTAGGTATTTAAAATATTTTACACACTGCACATACTCATACTCGTCAAACACTTTTAAATGGAGCTCAAAAAATATATTTTTTAACTTAAATTTGATATTTTCCTTTCATATATTGTAACATAGATCTGGGGGTAGGCTATTAATAAGTCGGGGGACAATATACGCGGTAGTCCGCTCGCCATACGAATTATTAGCGCGCTGCATGTGTACGAAGCCGAATCGCCGATTGTAAGTTTGACGTCACTCGGTAGGTACAGGGCATGTGGCTGTAATACAGAGGTCTACTTATCTAGGTTATTTAGGGTACCGTGGGATCTCATAATACAAACAATTAATTCGGTTTTTCTAACTAAGGACAGTGCCTTCTTTGAAATGAATTAAGTAAGCAAACACCTACTTTATTAATAAATTATGTGTGTTGCTAATGGTATTTCTAATAGGGATCGCGCCTAAGGGTCTGTCCTCAAAATTAATTTAGTCCTGCATTACTCGACATGAAATATTCATATGGTTTTTTATTACAAATTAATGTCTTTATGTACAGAAAATATAATATCTAATATTATAAACGCGAAAGTTTATAAGAATGGACGGATGTTTGTTACTCTTTCACGTAAAAACTACTCAATGGATTTGGCTGAAACTTTGCATGGCGATAGTTAATCAGCTCGATTAACATATAGGCTACAAAAATCACGGTCCGACCTACTGGAGCAGAGTATATTAACAGAAAATATAATATAATAGCCCAGCTAGTATAATATACATGGAAGGTACGATTGCACCTAAAAAAACTTCTATCACCATCTTATATGTAGTATTGTGATTTCTATTTGATAGAAGATCATACTAGGTGGGCTACACAATACTTTGGTGGGCTACAAGTGCCCTACAGGCCACAGTT
This sequence comes from Nycteola revayana, assembly GCA_947037095.2. Classification (NCBI taxonomy): domain Eukaryota; kingdom Metazoa; phylum Arthropoda; class Insecta; order Lepidoptera; family Nolidae; genus Nycteola; species Nycteola revayana. The sequence continues at coordinate 11,017,475 of OX344851.2, read as the reverse complement.
TGACAACATCTGCCCTGTGCTGTATTATTACGTTTTAATTTTTCGCTCCGTTCGTGCGAATAACTTAAACATGTAAATTATTGACGTTGAAAATTATCTTTTGTCGGTTCACGATGGGATGAATATCAATGAATATGCTTATTTTTTATATTCCAGGATTAATATTGGATTTTTTTCGATAACAACAACGGATTTCAGTGCCCTATATTTTAAGCTGTGTCTTTCGCGTTTTGTTACGTGATTTATGTATAACCCAACTAGCACACTAGTGGAAATAGCAGCCTATTTTGCAACTTTTAACTGTACAGTAGCACTTTAGGGGTTCAGAAAGTGGTTTTAAGTTCTACTATTGCTTACGTAACTGCTCATAGCTGTAAATATCACTAGGGGTAGCAGAAGCTGAACCAAATGCCACGCTAGGCTTTATAAGAGTTCATTTTACCACCCATTTGCTGTCTATAGCTTTAAAAGAGAGTTAAAACTTGTATGTTAAAGCTTAAAGCTGCTAAACAACTTCTATTGCCACTGCTGTACGCTCCAGAACTGCATAAACTCTTTAATTGCAGACTTTTTAACGGAACTGTATAAAAGATATATTTATCATTGTTCTGCCACTAAAAGTTTAATTGCAGAAGTGATTTGTACTTTTGCGCAGACTTTAGTAGCAATTTGATCGACTGTTTTACTAATAGCGACATTAAGGCTTCACAATAGAAGCAGGAACGTAACGGGCATTGCCCACTCATTTGGATACATTCTGCTATTTTTATTGGAGAAATCACATTTTATAAAATATTTGAGCCAGTTTAAAAAAAATATGGATCTGAAAGCATGGAAGTTCAAACAAAGAACTGGTGGATATCGCAAGAAAGTACGGAGAGTTTATCAGAATATGCAGAAATATGCCATATGAATATAATACGCCAAGTTCGAGTTCAACAGATACAAGCGAGGGTCCCGTAATTTTTTTTTTCTTAATTACTGATAACGGACCAGTCACAGAGGCAAAGTAAGTTATAGCTTGGTGTGGCATATCATAAAAATAAAGTAAAATAACAAAAATAATTCTTTGCTTCTTCTTTTATAATTTTTTGTCTCTTTCTTCTAGATCCAATCATGGGGACTCGGACACCGATACTGAATATAAACTAGAGTCTGTCGAATGTGAAAAAAAATGGAGCTATCGTGAGCAAATACGAATTTGGGCGCTAAAACACAAATGTAGTCATGTGAAAAGACTTATTTCAAATTTAAACCAAATTATTCCTAAAGCTATGCCTAAAGATCCACGCTCACTACTTGGTACACCAAGAGAAATTACAATAAACTTCGTCGATCCAGGTGAATACTGGCACAATAATTTGAAACATAGTATTATAAAGAGGTTTAGAGGTTTAAAAAATTCTAAAGTTATACTGGAAAATATATCGATTTTAGTAAACATAGACGGAGTACCTATTTACAAAAGCTCCATACAAACAACAATTTTGGCCTATATTGTGCAGTATTTATTAAATGCCTCACTTAAGCCCTATTTGTGGAATTTATCTAGGTTCAGCTAAACCAAAGGATTTGGATGAATTTTTAAAAGTTTTTATTGAAGAAATGGGCGGTATGCTTATGATGGCATTAACATACGAAATAGAAAGATTTCAGTGTCATTGAGATGTAGTAAGAAGATTTCGTTATTCTTTCCCAACTGTCCCAAATCAGGTCTAATGATTATGGGGTTTTATTGTAACCGCCGTGTTTATTCAAGATTATGTCATTATTTACTAGTATTTACAGTTTTTCGGATCTAGTTCTCTTGTATGTTTTTTTCCAGGTGTGTGTAATTAAAATGGAAAACATGGTTGCCTTAAGTGTACAGTTGTGGGGGAATATTCGCATGTTTCGCACACTGTGATATTTACTTACACCAACTGTCCATTACGGAATGACAAGAGTTTTAGAGAAAAGAAGTATGGAAACCATCACAAATTCGACTCACCTTTATTAAAACTACCGATTGACATGATAGAAGCATTTCCTGTTTCCGATTCCCTGCATTTAATTGACTTGGGTATAGTAAAAAGATTGCTCGTCGGATGGCGAGATGGCAATATTGGTAAAAAGGTTACTAAATGGTGTTCGAGTGATATCCACGCAGTCAATATTTTCTTGAACTCCAGCAAAACTCCAACTGAGATCCATAGAGCTGTTAGAGGTTTGGACAGTTTAAGTCATTGGAAAGGATCAGAGTTCAGAACCTTCTTTCATTATTTAAGTGTGGCGATATTACAAAAAGTTTTAAAGAAAGATGCTATGCAACATTTTCTCACATTATTTTGTGCAATAACAATATGTTCTAGTGAGGAATACTTTCCATTGCTACCTTTGGCAGAGGAACTTTTGGAATACTTTACGAAACATTATAAGGATTTTTACGGTATTGACTATAATAACTAACAACATTCACAACTTAACTCATGTTGTTGCTGAAGTTCGACGTTTCGGAACGTTACAAACATACAATGCATATAAATTATACTTAATAAAAACTTTGTTAAGACAAGGTAATAAACCACTATCTCAAATTGCTAAAAGACTTAAAGAGTACGAAATTTTGGATCATGAACAATTTATTGATCAAACACATTCTAATTACCCGTATGTAAAAAAAAACACAAAGAATTTAGTTTTACATTTCAATGATTTTATTTTATCTAATCAAAGGGCAGATAAATATTTTTTAACTGTTAAAAAATATGTAATGGAGGTTATATGTATCAAAGTTGAAGAAAATCAAATATATATTTATTGTAAGAAATTCGATAATTTAGTAAATGCTTTTGACCTTCCAATCTTCTCCTCTTATCTAAATATTTTCAAAAGCAACTATAAATCAGTTTTAAGTTCAGAGTAGGTACGGGTGTTCGCCGTGTGATGTTAAATGTAAACTTATGGTCACTCGTTATGAATCGGATTTATATTTTGTTCCTTTACTACACACATTGTAACTAGTACAATCGAAGCGCCTCTTGTATTGGTTAATGTATTGGTTAATTAAAATAAAAAATATTTGAGATAAAATCATCTTGTTTTATTAGAAAATTGGCTCATAATTGACATTATTTAAAATTAAACTAGGTAAATTCTAATATAAATCAACAGTATAACCAATATTTGCACAACATTATGTCTTTTCATGTGTCTGACATGGTGAATAGACCAAAAACTGGAATCAAAATCAACATGTTTCTTTGGCAAATTGGCCCTTACTTATATAATTGACATAATCAACACGTTTATTAATAATAAAAATAAATATTCGGGACATTTCACACACACAGACGCACTATCAACTACGCCAACAGGCCTGTCAAACTAGGATAAGTCTAATGTAAATAGTTTGGTTGTGGAGTTGAATCTTCTAGTCTACATAATTTTTTACTTTTTTGTTCGGCCACTGTAACACTCTATGTTTTTCCCACGTAGATGGACAGATGCAAAGTTCTTGTTTATTTTGTTATTCATTATAAGTTTGAATTATTTTGTAAGGCATTCTGAAAACATGGTAAGACATAGTAAGTGTTAAACAATTGAAAAAAGAGCAAAAAATATAGAAGCAGCTACAAACGATCATCGTATTTTAGGGTTTTCAACGAGTTCTACGGATCTCTAAACAAATAACCATTAGTGTGGTTCGATACCTGCAGTAAGTACGAAATAAAAGTGATTGCAAAGACTTAAACTGCATTAGTTGTACAGGTATTACTTGGCCCTTCAGAAGAGTGAAACTTAACGCTTTGACGCGCAGAGAGAAAGTATTAAGGTTGAAGTTGCAAGTTAAAGCTGCTTCTCATATACGCCATGTTTAAAAGACAATTACTTATCATTACTTGAGAAATTTATAGGTTTTTATCTCCATTTGTAGTAAAATATAACGAAATATAGAACCAGCAACTTACTAAATACAAATGTAGTCAAGTATGTAATTTCAATATCGTGTAGGTATGTGATATAATATTATGTATATAATAATATTTTACATATTTTACGATATTCTGAGTTAATTATTGAGGCGCGTTAAAAATACTCCAATAATATCAACTATTTGCACGATAAACTGATCTGCGTTTTTAGCCACTTGCATATAATATAAAATATAGCTTACAAACACTTACCTTCACTTCACTTATTATTTATTTGTATTCAGAATGTATGACTCAGGAACAATAGATGTATTTAATAAATGACAGACTAGGAGAATGATCAGTGATCCTTTATTCGTTCAGTTAAACCTGTCATTCATTCAATAAGCGCCACAAGAGCTTAAGTGTGGTGTTAATTATTAGTTGCAGCACGTGTAGCGCTTTTATGCCACTATTATGAAGTTCTAATGGAACTGTAGGTTGCAAAAAGTTGTGCCCCTTTGGCTGCAAAGTGGCTGCATAAGGTCTGCAGTGCACGCTTTGGCGCTTGAGCTTGGCGCCTTTGGGAATAATCGGATTGGCTCCAAAGCTCTTAAGCAACAGTTTGTGCTACTTGGGAAATAAATAGCTTCACCACAAATTTGAAGGAAGCCCGTTGCCCGACAACTTCCGCAGCGTAGCGGTATTTGGCTCGTTTCAAATCTAGGAGGTCGTGGGGTTCGATCCCCACGCCGGACAAGAAATTTTTGTGTAAATTCTAAGATTTCTTTTCGGGTCTGGTTGGGTGAGGGATTAGGTACCATCCGTGCCTTGGAAAGCACGTTGAGCCGTTGGTTCCGATTGTTATAACATCATCCATAATAATCGTATATCAAGGAACGGGCAGCAGCATTTTCTTGTGTGGTACAACATAATACTGCGGTCACTAATCCGCCTGCCTCACGTGGTGACTATGGCAAATACCCATGGCCCATGTTCAGCAGTGGACGTTATACGATCTGATGATGATGATGTATCAGCCCGTCTACGTCCACTGCGGAACATGGGCTTTCTCTTAACAGACAATCGCAAGCCAGGGTTGTTGAGGGATATTGCCATAATCACCACACTCGGCAGTTGTCTTGGTGATAGCAGTAAGATGGTATCTTTATGCTGATAGATGCTGCTGTCTATCGATCAGGTGTGAATCAGGTCAAATAAGATCCACCCTAAGCCGAGGTACTTGTATGAAGAATGTAATGAGAGTGAATGAAGCGAAAGATGTGTGTAGGGATCGTAGCTAGTGGAGGTCCATTTTCTCTGCCTACCCCGCTGGGAAACAGGAGTGAGCTTATGTATGTATGTATATCCCTTAATCGCCCCTTACGCACCCATGGGAAAATATGTGGTGGCCTGTTCTGATCCGGACCGCCACACAGATTCGGTCGCCATAGAGTCACTAATTAAACTAAAGGCTAACGGCACTGCTTCTATTGAGCAGTTAAATAATAATTTGACATTATGTAATGACACCTTGGAAGTTATTCCAAATTCTTTAAATTAGAGTCTAAGACAAAAGAGTATATCTCTGGCAATGTAAATAGTAGCATATTGTTATATAATGGTAATGTTATATCCCCATCAATTGTAACTTCTCTTAATTGTAAAAATAATAATTGTATCAACCTGGTGCATCAAAACATAAAGGGGATGTTAGGTAAAGAGTTAGAATTGGAACTGTTTTTGAACTGTCACAATATAGATATTTTATGTATTACTGAGTCATGGCTCAAAAGCCATTATTCATTTTCAGTTCCAATAATCACCAGGTTGCTAGCTCATTCAGCAGAGTCCGTATGATACGAGGTGGCTCCTTAATCATTGTAAAGAAATGTTTAAAATTTAAAGAAAGAACTGACATTGTGAGCCGCTCTGTTGAAAGGGTTTTAGAGATAGCATGTATTGAATTGGAGCAACTGTATGTTTTGAGTGTGTACAGACCTCCATCTGCGCCTTATGAAACTTCTATTAAAATAATGTAGGATGCCCTGTTCAAATTAGTGAATAGTCATAAAACAATTGTTGTTTGTGGAGACTGTAATATAAATATTTTGGAAAAGAATACATTAACCTGTAACTTCTTGAATTTTTTTAAATCTTTCAATTTGTATAATTTATTTATTGAGCCTACGAGGATTACTGGCTCTAGTGCTACTTGTATACATAATATATTTTTTAACTTAAAACCTATTCATAAATTTGTAATTAATATGTTACAGTCGGACCATTGTGGACAGTTAGTATCTTTTCCCAAGAAAATCAATAAAATCCAAAGTAAAAAAATTAGTTTTGTACCCATTAGTGAAAGTCGTAAAGAGGCATTTAACTTGTAATACAAATTATCAGGTTTGCCAATTCACAATAACCCAAATCAGCAGTATAACTTATTTTTAATATGGTTATTGCTGAATATAATACAATATTTACATCTAAAACAAAGTTGATCAGTAACGGTAAGTTAAGTTTCAGTGAATGGGCACTTCCTGGTATTTACAAAAGTCGTAATAAATTGTTTGAATTGTATTATGAGAAGACTTTTAATAAAAGTACGAATTTTAAAAACCAGGTAGATCATGGAAATTCTTTAAATATTCCAAAGTATTTAAAGAAGCCTGCTCCACTGCCAAATCAATGTATATAAATAATATAATTAAAAACTCATCCAATAAAATAAAAGTAATATGGAATATTATTATTAACGAAACAGGTAGAGCTATAGATTGTAATAGAGATTTTAATCTAAAAATAAAAAATGGTAATATTTCAGCAGATATGGAAGTTGCAACTGAGTTTGAGAATTTCTTCACTAACGTACCTTTAATAACAACTAAAACTCTAAATTCATCTTCAATATCTGCTGAGGCGCTATTAAAAGAAAGTATTTCTGCTTGTGTTACCGATTTTACTTTTACTTTAATAGACTATAAAGATGAAATTAATGCTTTCAATACCATAGAGAAGAAAAAAACTAAAGACCTATGGGGTCATTCTGTTAAATTTATATCTAATATTATTTAAATAATAGCGCCTTACCTAGCAAACATATTTAATAGTTGTGTTTATTCTGGTGTATTTCCTGACTTGATGAAACATAGTAAGGTTATACCATTATTTAAATCCGGTGATAGTACTGATCCCTCGAATTTCCGACCTGTTTCTAAATTGCCCACTCTGAGCAAAATTTTTGAAAAATTAATTCTTAGGCGATTGCTCAGACACTTTAATAAATTTAATCTTTTACATAAAAAGCAGTTTGGGTTTACGAGGGGTTGCTCAACCATAGATGCGGGAACTGAATTATTAAAAACTATATTCGCGGCCTGGGAAGATTCGCAGGAATCCTTAGGTATTTTCTGTGATCTGTCTAAGGCATTTGATTGCGTTCACCATGACACTCTGGTCAGGAAATTACACCGGTATGGCATTAGGAACCAGGCTCTCAATACCTCCATAACTTTTAAAATAAATAGACAGTTACGCAACTATGACGAAGTAAACAATGCAATCTCGAAGGTAGTCCATTGGTTTACTGTTAATAATCTACTTTTTAATGAAAACAAATCCAAAGTCATTAAATTTTCTACACCTAATGTAAAACAAATTGACACGAATGTAAAAATAAATGGTATTCGGTTAGAGCCAGTGGAGTCAACTGTTTTTTTAGGAATAACTATTGACTCCAAATTACAATGGGGCCCACATATTGCGAAACTGTCAGGGAAACTTAGCTCTGCGGCCTATGCTGTTAAAACAATGAGACGACTCACTGATGTGGATACTGCTAGAATGGTTTACTTTAGTTATTTTCATAGTGTAATGTCTTATGGGATTCTTCTACATGAATAATGGAAACTGTGCGGACATTGACACCATTTTTGTACTACAGAAAAGAGCTGTACGGTCCATATATAAACTTGGTCCGCGAGTTTCCCTACGGGAGAAATTCAAAGAGACTAATATCCTTACAGTCGCATCACAATATGTATATGAAAACCTTTTATATGTTCATAAGAATATTGTTAGTTTTAAGAAAAAAAGCGACAATCATAATGTTAATACTAGAACTAAGCATAATCTTGTTTTACATACTACACGTCTTCACAAAATAAGAAATTCTTTTATGGGGCAATGTATACGCTTCTACAACAAACTTCCTAGTAATGTTAGAGATCTGTCTATAAACAAGTTTAAACGATATGTGAAAGATAAATTATGTAAAAAAGCTTATTACAAAATTTCAGATTATGTCAATGACAAAACAGCTTGGGAATAGTTGGGAGTGAGTTGCTCTGAAACAATACTGCTTTATTAATAATTGTAATATTAAATTTATTTAAAAAAGGATTCCTCTGAGTTTCTTGCCAGTTCTTCTCAGAATTGCCAAGTCCAGAACGTGGTGGTGGTTGGTGGTAGTAAAAGAAAGGGACGCATCATAAGAACATGATTTAAAATATTTTAAATGTGTCTATTTGAATAAAGAATTGTTGACTTTGACTTTGAAACAATTTATACGAGGACGGAGTGATAAGTCTGGTAAAAATTAAACAAGTAAAGTGTTTTGGTTAAAAGTAAATATTTATTTTTCAACGTAACTAGTCTCCCCCTAGCTCGATGCACTAATCCCACCGTTTTTCTAGCTTTTCTATACCCTCTGTATAGTAGGTCTTCTCAAACTTCGAAATATGCGTTGGTTGCTTCTATAATTTCTTCATTCGAACGAAATCTTTTACCGCCTAGAAATTTCTTCAGATTTGGAAACATGAAATAGTCGTACGGAGCCAAATCTGGTGAATAAGGCGGATGCGAAACCACATCGTAACGCAACTTGTGCAATTTTGCCATAGCAACTGCACATGTGTGCACCGGTGCGTTTTCTTGGTGAAATAGAATTTTCTTTTTCGCCTTTTTTTCTTTAATTCATCATGGAAACGTTGTAATAAGTTGGCAAAGTATTCACCGTTTATTATTCTGCCTTTTTGGAGATAATCAATATATATGACTCCACGAGCATCCCAAAATACAGTGGCCATAACTTTGTTTGCCGACAAACCAACTTTAGCCTTTTTCGGTGCTGGTTCACCTGAAGCAATCCATTGTTTTGATTGTTCTTTGGTTTCTGGAGTATGTAAAAGAAAAGTAAAGTAAAATACTCTTTATTGTACACCAGGAATTATACAAAATAAATTGTGCATAATAATGACAAAGTACAAGTGGCGGTCTTATCGCTGCTGCGATTTCTTCCAGACAACCTCAGCACGAACTTGTTAGAGAGAAATCAGAGCTGGGTAGTATGGGTGTAGCAACATAACGTAAAAAACTAGGTAATAACACACCTAACTATAAATACTAACTATATAATCACTAACCTATATAAATATATATATATATATATAAATATATACAAATTAAACTATAAATATATATCAATAGGTATATTTATTTTAAATGACATGTATAGCATAGCAATTAAACGTGGTACGGATTCCCAGATACGACCAAATAATGGTTAAATAACAGCTTTTTAAAAGTATGATTTGATTGAGCACGTCTAATAGTAAGCGGCAAAGCATTCCAAAGACGTACTGCTTCAGCGGTAAATGAGTTGCTGTATGCGTTGGAGTTCTGTACCGGCACTTTAAGTCTCAGGTTCTCCGATGAACGCAAACATCTCAAGTGTGTGTCATGGAGGAACTCAAAACGTTCTTTAAGATAAGAAGGGGAAGTATGATTGAAAAGTACATTGTAAAGTAAAGATAATATGTGAATATTCCGGCGAAGGCGAATAGGAAGCCACTTGAGCTTAGTGCGATATTCAGAAATGTGGTCATATTTACGTAAACCAAATATGAACCGTATACAATAATTTTGAAGTCGCTCAAGTTTAACTAATTGTGCTTCAGATAAATCAAGATAGCTGACATCGGCATAGTCGAGAATGGGAAGGAGGAGAGATTGTGCGAGCGTAATTTTAGTGGTAGTAGGGAGAAAGTTGCGAAGCCTACGCAAGGCACCACCTGTGGCAAATATCTTTCTACCGACTTCTTGTAGCTGGAAGCACCAGGATAGGTTCCTATCAATATAGACTCCCAAATTTTTGACATGATCACTGTAGGGAATTGTCGCACCGTTAAGCATCACTGGAGGAAGGAGTGACCAATTGACTCGAGAGATCATTCTGCAGCTACCAATAATGATGACTTGTGTCTTAGCAGGGTTTACTTTTAGTCCGTACCGTATACTCCAATTAGATATTTCTATCAAATCTCTGTTAATGTTATTGATAGCTGCTGGTATATGATCTAGTTGGGCCTGACTGTAAATTTGTAAATCATCTGCATAAAGGTGGTAGAAAGAAGTGAGTTTATTAGAAATTGAATTTATAAATAACGCGAAGAGTAGAGGAGACAGCACGCCACCCTGCGGCACACCCACTTCTGTATTGCACCATGACGAGACTGCGTCTTGAATGCAAATTCTTTGACGGCGGCCAAACAGGTAATTACGAAACCAATCAGTCGCAGTTGGAGATATGTTAAGTGATCGGAGAACCCCAAGCAGGATGTCGAAATCCACTGTGTTAAAAGCGTTACTAAAATCTAAAAGAGATAGTACAGTAAGCTTTCCAACATCCATGCCTGACCTTATGTCGTCAGTTATTTTTACCAATGCAGTAACCGTACTATGACCGGGACGGAAACCTGACTGTAAAGGATTAAGGAGAGAGTTGGCACAGAGGAATGAGCTAAGTTGATTTGTAACTAATCTCTCAAGGACTTTGGAAAAAAAAGGAAGGATGGAAATAGGACGGTATCCAGAAAAAGATAAAGGATTAGGTTTTTTGGGTAAAGGAATTATATGGGCTTCTTTCCACGCAGAAGGAAAGTTGCCACCGGAAATGGAGTAGTTTAAGATATGACATATGACTGGGAGGATTTCATCAAGGATAGGAATGATCATATTACGGCTAATGCAGTCACTGCCTACTGCATTGGATGAAATCGACAGTATGATCTTCTTAACATCACAAGCAGCAAACTGTTTGAAATTAAATTCTGAGTAATCCGGGGCTGGAAGCAATGACAGTTGATGAAGTGTATTGATTTTAGTTGTCCTATCACAGTTGGACGACGGAGAGAAGTGCTGATTTAAAGCATTAATGTCAAGACTGGAAGGAATATCTTTTCGAGATCTTCCCACCCCCATCGAATTAAGAAATTTCCAAACTTTTGTTGGATCTTCATGTTCTACAGATTTATGGAAATGTTGGCGTTGTGCATATCTACACACCTTATTGCAGTGATTTCGAATTCGGGTATATTTTTCCCAGTTAATATTAGTCGGTCGACACTTATACTTGGCCTTTGCCAACACTTTTTTTTGCATCGCTACCTTTAAGTCCTCTGTAAGCCAAGGTGCAGGAAGATGCTTTATTTTAATTGGTCGTACAGGTGCATGCATATCAAATAATTCTAGTAGCCTAGAATTAAAAAACGCAACTTTGTCATCGATAGATGCCATGTCGTACAAAGGATTCCAGTCAATGTGGCTGGCATCATCACGTAGGGAATCTAAATTTATACCAGCAAAATTTCGCTGCAAAAGAAATAGGCCTACGCCTATTCGCAGCAGCACGCCCCATGCGATGACAGCGACTTATATCACCAACATTGAAGCCCTCGATCTTGAGCTTGGTCACTACAATGTCCTTAACTAAAACAGAGGTATCTTCGTCCTTGAGCTCAGCCACACCATGAAGGAGAAGTATTTTGCGACGTTGATGCCTCTCCAGATTGTCTACCAGCTGTACCGTGCGAGCAAATACTTCAGTTTGTTTGTGCAAGTTATCAAGTGATTGTAATACAAATGTCTTGAAGCTTGCGAATTCCATCGCCAAGTTTGGAGGAGGTGCAGTGGCAGTGTTCAGTTGTTTTTGAAAATCAGCCATTTGTGTAACAAAGACTGACCTTAGTTGAGCAATGTCATTAGTTGTACACATGTTGTTCTTAAGTTGAATGTTATATGGATTTGTGAGATAACACTTCCTAGCAGGTAACTAAACCTATTAGTTATTACTTAGCATTAAAATTAACAATTAATTAGCTATAACTAATTATATTAATTAAAAAACTCAAGAGCTAATTATTTTAAATCTTTACTTTTCAACTACCCGAAATTAATTATGTATGTTATGAAACATACATAATTATGAAACAACGCAGAAAGTCGTTTTTATTTCGCCTATACTTCGCTAACCATTCCTTTGAAATAACTACCCTTGTGCGTTTTTGGTCCGCAGTTAGCAAACGCGGCACCCAGCGGGCGGATAACATATCTAAGTGATGGTGTAAAATATTGCGCACCCGTTCATCTGAAATGTCCGTAGTTTCAGCTATCTCACGAACTTTAACTCTTTGGTCACTTAATACTATATCATGAATTTTTGTCACCATCTCCGGAGTAGTGACCTTAACTTGGCGCCGCACTTGTGAATCATTTTTATTGACGGAGCAGATTCCCCGTAATACTTATCAAGACTTTTTTTTGTTTCCGTAATAGTTTTTTTACGCAGAAAATAATGTTTAATCAAGACTCGAAACTCACTTTTCTCCATGTTTGAAAACGTAGTAGCATTATTTTTTTCTCATGGCTGTCAAAATTAGAAAAAAAATCATACTGGCTGAAAATTTGTATATAGCCTCCGAAAAGGTGGAACTACAAATAAATAAAATGCAAATCACGATATTGCTAACTCGAATCATATTTTTACCAGACTTATCACTGCGCCCTAGTAGTGTCCTTCAGCAAAAAATTTATTAATTTATTCTGTCCCTCTCTTGCTTGCTGCAAACTATATAAAACTTTCATTTTCTTAATTAATTCCTTCAGAATTTAAAATATGAACATCAAACTTCATCTTCTCGTTGTAGGTGCATCTGCAACATCAAGGGTGCTTGTAATGACACGAATTAAGATGGAGCTTCAGACTTCTTAGTTAAAACACTTTCGTCTGGCCGAACTGATATTACGTTCCACAGTCACGTTTAATTAAAATTTACTGCATATATTTTGATGAAATTTTCCTACTATGCGACTTAACATGGTTGATTTATAAATAACGGGTCAATAATACAGCTTAATTTGTATTGTTTATACGTACGAGCTAATCACGTAAGCACGCTAAGCCGTTGGTCCCGATTGTTATAACATTATCTATAATAATCATATATCAAGGAACGGGCAGCACCGTTTTCTTGTGTGGTACAACATAAAACTGCGGTCACCAGCTCACCTGGCGAACGTGGTGACAATGGCAAATACCCGGGAGCAGACCCATGTTCAGCAGTGGACGTTATACGGGCTGATGATGATACGTACGAGTCTCTACGTCTTATTTATTACGAACTAGTTCCCGCGCGCGGTTTCACTCGCGTAGATCCCGTTCCCATGGAAACTACATACCTAAAAATAGCATTATATTCACCGGAGACAGTGTAGCTTCCCAACGGTGAAAGAATTTTTCATATCTGTCAAGTAGTTTCGGTGCCTGTTCAATTCAAACAAACCAACATACAATCAAATCTTTCCTCTTTATAATATTAGTATAGACAGTTATAACATTTGAATGAAAAAAAAAAACGACAAGAAAAAAGCTATTCCAAAACAAATGAATATTCACTAAAAAGTAAAGAAATAACCTAATCAGAACGCGCAATAATTTGCTCGCTAAGATTTGGTGATCATTAACTATATTTGGTGTTCGAATACAATTTGAAGTGCAGTCGTGAGTAAAATAGCTAGTACTATTATAATTTTAGACTTTATTTTTCTGGTGTCAAGTATATATTTATGGTGGTCATTATATTTTATCCCATATAAAAAAGTGTTATATCTTGGTGTTAATTTGGAATTTGTTTGATGTAACATATTTTGTTGGCCGAGTAGTTTAATTATAGTAAAACAATTAAACGGGTTTAAGATCAATATTTTAGAAATGCATACATAGATGTACCTTAAGATTTTTGGTGAACACAAAAATATTATCCTTCAAAAACATAAGTGTGCTAAATTGAGTGTGTCTTGATTTGATTGATAAAATAATTCGTCCATTCGTGGCGCACTTGATGAACATTTAAGACTTATTTGGTTTTCTCATAGATGCTATTGTCAAAACTGGACCAAATTGAAATGAAACCACAAGGGTAGCACTAGCTTTTAAATTGAAAAATCAAATCAAAATCAAAATCGGGTCACCCTGTCGTAAGTGCTGAAGTAACAAACATAAAAAATACCGTCGAATTTAGAACCTCTTCCTGTTAAAGTCGGTTGATTGGGCTATAGAAACTAAAGAAAATAATAGATTTTAGTTTTATTCCTCCGTGGCGTAGCGATATAAGACTCGCTTTAAGTCTTGGAGGTCATGGGTACAATTCCCACGCCGGATAATATATGACAATATAACAACATATTATGTAAATTGTAAGATTTTATTCCTATATCTTTGTGTAAATTATAAGATTTCATACAGGGTCTGGTTGGTAGAGGGACTCCTCTCCGTGCCTCGGAATACTAAATAGTTGAAACTAAAAACAAGAAGCACCGTCTAGCTAGCTGTGCAAAGGGCGTTCCTTTGCGCTTAGATTTTAGCTCAGGGCGTTCACTAGCGTAGCGTGGTAGCAGATGAATAATTATCAAAATAATTCAATGAAATATCACTTACTTAACTTGGGTTTAAATTTATTTTAAAATAACATGGAATTTTTGGAAAAGAAAAATAACAAATTGTATATTGAAAATAATTGAATTCAGTCTACGTGACACATTTTAAAAACCTTTCAAGTGTGCCTGAAAAATAAATCAATCTTACTTGTCAGTATCTAATCTAAGTAATATCGTTAATAGATTTTAGTATAAACCTGAATAAGCTTTACAATTACATTTTATTCAAAATAACTTTACAATAATTATATTCTTATCCAAGAATCAACTGGCGTTAATGTCAACATTTTTTGTCGAATTATTGCCAAGTACTTAGGTGCCATACTTGACTGAAAGTAAAATTTCCATGCCGTTCGTGCACGGGCTTTACTTGCGTTTTGTCGACTACGCTGTCTTTTAAAGTGAATAATATATTAAAGTATCCAGAATTTTGGCTAAGATATTTTGGATATATTATAAGTATTAACCAGAACTTTGGCTAAGATATTTCCGTTCTGAAAGGCCAGCCTCAAAAATCGGCAAATAGAACAATGGCTTAAAATCACACATTTTAAGCCATTGTTATATTTGCCGATGCCGGGAGACTATTTATGACGTGATAAAATTATATTAAGCCGTGAAAGTACCAAGCCTTTCCTCGCGTTAAAAGCTCCAAAACCAATTAATAAAACACTCTGAACATAATCTGATATTATAAACTTACTTGTATGTCCTAAATTGATTCCTTGTAAAATCGTGCGTAACTGATAATTCTGTCGTTTTCATAGATATTTCGATTTGATAACTAAAATCCTTTCGCCAAATGAGATTTGTATCGGGTCACATCAGTAGGTCCTATTCGACTGAAGAAATACAATTTGTATTGAAATAAATGATTGAATAAAAAAGCTTTTATTTCGGCATTTGGTGTTTTTCTTCTGACGCTAACAGAACAAAATACATAGATTTTTATATTTTACTTGAATTTATCGTAAGGGATCTCCATAGTTTCCGTTCTTGTGGAAACCTTTTCATGAACAAGATAAGCTGCCTGCAGAAATTTAAAACATCTTCGAAAAAATTCAAAACATCTTCAAAAAATACAAAACTTCAATATTTTAATACTAATTGTGTACGATGCGTATAATTACGAGACAAAACGAAATAAGCACTGAACAAATTTAAGATTTACATTCAGAATACGACAATTTCCCAAATTTCTTTCCGGGTCTGGTTGGGTGAAGGACTACCGTCCGTGCCTCGGAAATCACGTTAAGTTGTTGGTCCCGATTGTTATAACATCATCTTAACAATCGTTTACCAAGGAACGGGCAGCAGCGTTTCCTTGTGTGTAACAAAATAATACTGCGGTCACTAGCCTGCGAAGCGTTGTGACTATGTCAAAAACCCTCCGTCGGGAGGAGGCTCAGGTTCAGCAGTGGACGTTATAGGGGCTGATGATGATAAAGAATAGGAATTACGAGTTCAGTTGGATGTAGAAAATCTATGCAGTTGTATTAATGAAACGAATATACCACACAATACATTTTTTTTTTATAACTTTTACTAGCAGACTTTTGCAGTCTACTAGTATTTTTGTTAACCCCTCGTGCTAAGCTAAAATGCTTGTGTTACGAGTAAGTTCATGTCGGTAGTGCAATGAGTGGGGTTCGAACCGGCGACCTTAAGATCACAAGTCCGACGCCCGAGCCATTGGGCTGCGGCTACCGCAATGTCTGATGAATACCACTTTAGTTTGAAAGAGTGGAACACCGCTTCGAATTCCAATTTCCATCATTATTAGAATTAATACTACAGCGAAAAACACTGTAATTGTACCACTAAGCAGATTTATAGCCACAAAACCATTGTTCCTGAATGGTTAGAAGAGATAAATCGGGTTTTTTGGGTCAATAATCTGATTAGAGATTAGCGAAGAGCTTTAATTAAAAATAATTGTTATTATCTTTTGTATTAAGGCCACGGAAAAAAGCTTATTTTACGGATGGTTTGAGCAACATTTCGCTTTTCACGGTTCAGAATTTATGGGTGAAATGTGGTTTTGAATTCTAGAGAAGACTAACAAATATAATATCAAATATTTTTCCCTAAAGGTGCGTTAGACAAATACATAAATGATTCATATTACTTTACAGTAATCCTACTAATATTGTAAATCTCGGAGGGCGTGGGGATCAAACCCACGACCTCCGAGATTTAAAGCGAGCCAAATACCGCTTGGCTACGGGCATTAAACATACCGTTTAGAGTTGATTGGTTTTGATCTTTATTAAAAGTACATAAAGTTCAAAATATGGTGGGTTCTTTTCCCTCTGTCTGTTAAAGAGTTAAAACATGTTTGATTCGTCTAAATTATCAATTGACATTTCCATGTTCATACTAGCGAGCTGTATCGAGCGTTTGGTTCTACATATACGTGTATCATAGCTTTTCATTTATCTGCATCAGTCTTAGTAATTGAATCTTGGATGTAGTTAGTTCCTTTTGTAGAACCGTCTTTGATGCAAGCTATTGGGTTAGCATTGAATGCGGGCTATGAATAACTAGGTGTGTATGTGATATCTTAGGCTACGTACGCACTTGTCGAGGAGTTTGTACGTTAAATATGTTATTTTAAGGAAAAAATTGTCAATCCACCGAAAGATTGTGTGAGAATTTTTTTTTTCGTATGGAACTTCTTTTACGTCATTCTTTTTTTTCCTCCGATATTTTGCTAGGTACAAAGTAATTAAAGTACAGACGACCTCAGTAGCGTAGCAGTATTTGGTTCGCTTTAAATCTCGGAGGTCGTGGGTGAGATCCCCACGCCGGACAGGAAATCTTTGTGTAAATTCTAAGATTCCTTTCCGTCTGGTTGGTTGAGGGACTACCTTCCGTGCCTCGGAAAGCACGTAAAGCCATTGGTCGGGCAGCAGCGTTTCCTGGTACAACATAACACTGCGGTCACTAATACGCCTGCCAAGCGTGGTGACTATGACAAATACCCTCCCTATTGGAGGTGGCCCATGTTCAGCAGTGGACATTATACGGGCTGGTGATAATGAACTACGTTTTCACATACCTATAATAGAATTTCAGTAATGTTAATAGCTTAAAACTATTGTTAGTCATTTCCATGGATGTATAACATATAAAGGTATTTTAAGTTTATATGTTGTTATTATTCAATAAATGCAGTTAAATGTGATTTATAATTTCTTTTCCAAATTTTGAATACCTAGATTAATCCAAATATATAAATTGTCATAAAAAAACTACTAAACCTACACTGCTCACTTACACGCACACAGTACACCACTTTAATTTAGATGTAGGTATATCTGTGATTTTATAGTAAGTTAAAATACTTATGTACCTATCTTTTATTTTCCCTTAATAGACTATTCTGGAGGTCATAAACCTCATAATTAAATGTTAATCGTCAGATTTTCAATGTTCTCATATACTCTTATTGGATTTTAGTTTCAATACATTTCAGTACTAAGCATTTTCTTTGTTCCGAAAATCTATTGTCCAAGTAAAGTCATTTGAACGCAGTCTGCACTAATCTCTTGGTTAAAGTTTTAAACGTTGGCAAATAGCAAAGATAACGTTTTATCATCATAATATTTTATTACATTCAAAATGTATACACTTTCTTTGAATATGGTAATAATAGCGTAGCACGTACGGTTTAATATAACCCCTCCCCCCTCGGCCTTCTGACCGATGCCCTCATTGACCCGAAGTTTGAGAGGTCCGCGAACTATAAAGTAGAGCGACAGTTGCACAAAACTCCCCTAAAATACTTAACGTCATAATGCCTCAATCTCATCGCCAGCGACCGCCCTGAGCCGAGGTCCAAGCCCACAGGGGGCGCCTCTTGCGCAGGTTGCTTAGTTTGTAGTTTTTAAACCATTTATTAAGGCTGGAGCTCTGCTCGCCTTTATGTCCGGTGAAGTAGCAAAAGCCTCGTGGCTACCTACGTAAGTCAATCCGAAAAAAAAGGTTTAATATAACATAACCCGCATATCATTTGTTCCCGTGGGAACTTCATTAAGTGTTTTGTATATTTAAAATACATAGTATTAACTGTGGATAACTGAAATTGGTCTAATTAGTTGGTAATTAATTTTATGTTAAAAACATTTGTAAAAAAGACTGTTGTAATTCATAACAAAAATAAATAAAATCTAGCCTTTGTTACTACTGACATCATGTTTCTATAACATACAAAAAATAACAATAATCATAATGTAGTCAAATTAAATACCTACTTATAATTTCATTGATTCAAAACAATTTTTGAAATCATAACTCATTTAAGGTATGATTCAGACCGACCGAGGTGACAAATTGAAACGTATTGTAGGTGCCTACAGCATATACACTGATCAACGCTACTACAAGTTGCCTAATGATGCATGACGATGTTATGACATAATTTCAACAGTTTAACATGCTTTCCGAGACACGGAAGGTAGTCCCTCGACCTACTAGACATGGAAAGAAGTCTTAGATTTTACACATAGATTTCATTTCTGGCGCTAGAATCTAAATCACGACGTCCTTACCTCCTTAGTCTGCATAACCTGATACCCCCTTCAGCTTTCCATCACCGGACGAATAGGCGCGGCGAGCGGTTTCACCCTTTTGTTGTAGACATTCTTTCAATACGCACGAAGCGATTTGCTTCTTCTTTCATAATGCGGACGACTAAGGAGTGGAATTCTCTGCCGGAGTCAGTTTTTTCGGAACGCTATAATCTGGACATCATTAAAACTAAAGTGAACATACACTTTCTAGGCAAGCGTGTATCATCTTAGGCCTTATCTTCACCTTCCATCAAGCGAGATTATGGTCAAACGTAAGCCTATATTTAGTAAAAAATAAATAATAATAAAGTCATTTACATTATATTTTACGGTCCAATATTTAAGTTTCTTTATTTTTTACAATGTATAATACCTACATATAGGGGAGACCTGCAGGTAAAGTGACATAGTATTATTAAACGTCGACATAATTAATCCGTCTATTAACAAGCGTATACGCTACGTATAATACATAGAACGTTGAAGCCTTTGAACATAGCTTACTGTCAGTTCCGTCCTTTACCCAATTAGGCTCAGGTTTGTGCGGCCCGATTAAAGACCTTAAACATTTTACATACATCGATATTCTACTGAATATATGTATAGTATCTAAGGGTAAATCCGTGCCAGGGGTAAAATCGTTTAATTGAAATTATAAAGTCTTTTTGTTAAGGTTTTTATTTTGGTGTGTGAATAAACGGAATAAAATCGACACGGATTTATATGAAGACATATTGAACGTGTAAAAATCGCAAAACCATCAAGAGCACTAATACACATGCCAAGTGAGGTGATTACGGCAATAACTCTTAACACTTTGATGAGTAGTAGCAATATAGTCATCACCATATTTTGAACTATATGGAATTGTAATAGAGTTCAAAATCAATCAATTCTCAATATACCTACTGCCTGCTATAGGGTTAACGACTTTGGGTTGTCAAAGGGGAGGTCCATGTTCAGCAGTGGTGGTAAAATGACTGATAAAGTAAGTAAGTAAACTCAATACTCACATCATCATCATTCCCCTGCCCTTATCCCAATATAAAGCGGCGGTAGCCCAATGGCTATGGCGTCGGACTTGTGATCTTGAGGTTGCCGGTTCGAACTCCGCCCATTGAACTACCGACGTTAACCCACTCGTAACACAAGCATTTAAGCTTAGCACGGGGGGTTAGTTGACAGAAAAATGCTGATAGCAACCTTAAAAAAAATTGAAGTCTGCGCAACATGTCTTTTTCTTTCATACTCCTCTATTAACCACCATCTCGACGGTCACCCCCTTTCTAACCATATATCGTTCAAACAGTCCATCCATTGTTTATTCAATCTTCTTCCCTTTAAAGTTTTGAGTATGAATGTCGATGGCTATATAAGAGTTTATAGCCATCGACATTCATACTCAAAACATTCCTCACGTCATTTTCTTCATTTCTCCGTAACACATGCCTATACTATGACAACCGGTCTCCACACAACTTTTCAGTTACCTTATTCTATCCATTCGTATAACACTACGCATCCCTCTCAGCATTCTCATCTCAGTTGCATGCAATTGCCTTTCATTCATCGCTTTTGTGGCCCAACATTCTGATCCATACAAGACAGCAGGTCTATCAATACTCACATACTAATAGGAGTATTATAAAGAGGTATAGTTTGTTTTTTTTTGTTTCGACTAAACTAAAATTCTGCTGGACGGATTGCGATCATTGTTTCACCATTAAAATGCTACATTATCCCTGAGAAACATAGGCTATATTTTATACTAGAAATGCGCACCCGTGCGAAGCCAAGACGGGCCTATAGTTTTATGTAAGTCTACTAACCTATTATTGCAAACTTTATAGCAATTGGAATCGTTTTTTTTTTTCATTAAAATATAAAGTCACAGTTTATTAAGACTTAAAAGCTTGATAAAAAGGGCATAAATTCCTAATTTTAAGGGATTTCCTGTTATAAAATTTCCCTTTTGCTCTTTATCTTACTTTAAAAGTTCATTAGGCAGCTTCAATTACAATAGACCAAATTTTATTGTCTACTTTGAAAAATAAACCGTTAAGACTTTTTCTTTAGATTGTACAAATTTATGGGCACTTTAAGGAGTGAATAAATACCTTTGTAACTCATTTAGTGGACTGAAGACGTAAATTGGAGACGTATATTATTTTGTGGCGGATAGTTGTAATTAGTTATGCCCTCACCAATTTTGTAGTTAGTTCCAATTATCAATTCTTTGTTACTTCACTGTTTGATGGCTTTATAAAGATTAGGATTATTTATTATAATTAATAGCCACTTCTGCACAAAGGCTTTCCTCCATTCCTTCCACTTCTCTCGATCTTGTGCCTCCTCTTGCAAGTTTCTAAGCAAGCCATCCAAGGCCTCCCGCCATCTCCTCCTCGGTCTCTCGCGACCTTGTTTGACTGAATTAGTGCTTAGACTGCAGCACTAATTTAGTCCCTGATTAAGATTTAGATGACTTTATTTTTTACAAAAAGTCTCCCTCAAACTCTTATGCCTTGTATACAACGTAATATAGGTTCTACGAACGGGCTTCAAAAACGGATTTGATTTAATTTTAATCTGCAATTTGTAAAAGTCTACACATAGATCGATTTTACTCTCAAAAATAAATAATTTAGTTGAGTATTAGCAACGATTTAACAAACACGTTTTATAAATAAATTAGGGGAGACCAGGTCAACATCGTACTTTTACACTTTAAGCTATAGGTTTTGTAATGTTTACTTGTGAAACCTTGTCAACCCGTTTACGTCCACTGCTGAACATCTTCGGGCCTCCTCTTACAGACCTTGGCAAGCCAGGGTAGTTAAGGGATATTTTCATAATCACCACGCTTGGCAGGTGTTATTTTGCCGGATTGACTTCGATTCTCTACTTTCTGAACCATTTGCCTAAGGCATTTGATGCGGATTGTAGAGCGTCGTGAATTGCGGTAGGACTAGTATAAAGCGGTATCGTCCGCGAAGAGTTCCAAATCTTCTTGGGTTTCGGGATGTCACTTGTGTAAAGCGAGAACAGGAGTGGCGAAAGTAATGAGCCTTGTGGCACCCCTGCTTTGATCGGGTGAGGTTGGCAGGTGATAACGCAGCTTGGTGATCATAGTAAGATGGCGAGTGTCCTTAAGCTGATAGCTGCCTTTGCCCATCCATCAGCTGGGCCTTTAGTCGCCTCCTGGTACAATTAGGGGACTAAGGGAAAACACATGGTATGATTCATACAGTTTTATATATTTAGATTAGTACGTACTAGTTCCCTAATATATTTTTCCTCATTGCAGTGCCCCATCTGTCATATTACCTATTTGCTTCCCACTAAATTCTGGCAAAACTAATATAAGCTTGACCTAAAAATGTCGGAATGATTTATCCACGACGCTAATGATTAACTTGCATCGTTTGGATAGAGTGCATGGTTGGTACCGGGAGAACTATTAACTAAATGGGAAAAAAATGCTCTTATGGGAGTAAATAAAAAATGTTTTTAGGAGATTGAAAGTAGATGTCTGTCTTAAGTAGGTAAAACACATTTTAAAAGACGGGACGGATTATGGAGTCTGTCCTATTTTGGACTTTGGGTGAACGAGGCGAGGGCATCGGAATGTTCTAGTGCTGAGAACCGCTTTTATACTTGTCACTCTGCTCTTATCTTATCAGACGTCACGATAAACATTAAAGTCAAAATACGAACAGTAACAAAAATCATTTTACAATCTTGTCCACTAAGGTAGCTAGTGAAAGGTTGTAGGTTAGCTAAGGGTAAGATCCTCGACGGAATGACCGAGGACCGCGTTAGTGCCCCTCCCTCGAACTGTGATCCTGTGCCAGCGATTACTACCACTTCGTAAATCTACTAGTCACTACTATCACTCTAGTGGCACCCTGAGCGTCGGTCTTTACATCATTAGGGTGCTTTCAGGTGTGTCGCTGTCAATATCGCTTAGACCTTGGCCGAATTCTTGTATGTTAATTTTGTACCTGTTACCTTTAAGGCATCCGACAATAACGTGTACAATAGTGATTTATCGCACGACAGACGGACTGACGGATTAATACATCTGTAAAATCAAATAATGTTAACATTGTTTTTAGCTACTTAAGTGATTCTTTTGTTAGATTTAGTCTTACACAGTGTAATTTTGTGCAAGTACAAGTGTATGTAAATACCAAAGTGAATAAATTATACGTGAAGCAAAAATGTTGTACACGAAAATTGTGCGGACGGAAAATTATGAAATTTTGCACACTTAATGTTTAAGTAGAGCAGGAGTGCAGTATGCTAATATTTTTTTAATGATGGTCGAATATCGACCAATGGGTGACCGCTAGTAAAATGGAATTAGCTAATCACGCTTTCAGAAACACATCCTACCATCCGATTCCCTCGAAGACCCGAAGTCCGAGAGGCACAAAACCTCCTAAAATACTAAAAGTCATAATCCCTCTGTAACTGTGCTTCCTCTGTAACTGACCTTGGAAAGCCAGGGTCATTGAGGGGTATTGCCGTTTTCACCACGCTTGGCTTTGGTGATCGCAGTAAGATGGGAATATCCTTTAGCTGATAGTTGCTACTGCCCATCTAACTATTCTAAATCTATCTTACTTGGCAAGGTTCCCAGAATGCTGGCAGCATTGCCCCGTTGAATAGCAATGCTTATCTACTGTACAAAATAATGTAAAACCTTATTACCATTGATTGGGTTACAAATTTATTATTAGCTTTTTATTAATAAAAAATAATTTAGAAGATAATTGAAATCTAAATATATGGAAAATTCGTGATAGCACAATCATATATCCTAGTATATAAAATACATAGGTACCTACAGTTTCATACCTAAGTACGTGAAAGTCTTTGAAATACCTACAATCAAACCACGACGTGCCCAATACATAATAACATTTTTTTGCCACGAAACCTTTCGCACCATAAAAAAAAAAACCCTAAATCGCGGGAGACACACACAGAATTCACGGACACAAACCGTATTCAGATTCAGAACAACTGTCTGTTCATTGGTTCACATAAATAATGGATGTGGGAATGGAACCCTCAGAACTCTCAAAACTAGCTGCCGCAACCACTAAGCTACTGTTGCAGTAATTTATTTCTTTAGCGTAATAGCATACACCAAATATAACTAAAATACCATTTTCAAGTGCCCCTTATTGATATTGAGCAAAAAAGGGCAAAAAAATATAATTTGTTTTATGGGAACTCACTTTAAATATTTATTTTATTTTACTTTTAGTATTTGTTGTTATAACAACAGAAATACATCATTTGTGAAAATTTCAATTGTCTAGCTATCACGGTTCTTCAGGGCCCCGAGTCTACTATCGTAATGGCGTGTCCATGAACTGTTCAATGACAGTTCAATGGTCGGCTTTTTTCCCACTTGGTAATCTACTAATCCAAATGACATCATAATGGTGTCACTACGACGCCACGATAACATTAGCGTAGTTGAATATAATAACAAATGATACATTTATAAGTTTTGTAATCGCCTAAATAAACATTACAATCTCCCTAACCATCTCCCCTGCTACTTCTGTTGACGGCCTTTTTCTGCGGTAGCAACACCGACTGCCATTCCAGCGCCATAGTGAGATTAGTAGATTACCGTTTTTGGCATAATGATTTCATGCTGGCACTACGGTGGCACAATACTTAGAAAAGTAGCAGACTCGGCCCCCTGGTGTCAGACAGACAGTTACGGAACCCTAAAACTAAAGTTTCAACAACAGTACAACAACCTTTACGCAAAACCTTAAAAATAATGTCTCACGTCATTCAATCGAAATCAAACGTTGACCTTACAAACTTTACTCGAACTCATTTGACTGAAATAGCGATCCATTTGTACACAAAGGGGTTAAGGATTTGTTCTTTCAATAAATGTAGGTACCTACGAGTACAAATGTTTTATTAGCGAAGCCAAGAATATGCGTACACCTACGCGATCTTTCTTCAAAGGCGCGTATAGTAAATACCTAAATATATGATACCAAATGAATTCTTAAAAAAAAAAAATGTATAAAAAAGTTAATTTTAGCTACCTATTACAAGTCCGATTAAGACTTTAATCATTGTGAATTAGCTGAATGAATAGGTATTACCTATCGTGCAAAAACAAAGCGATAGTAAAATTACTATATTTATCTGCTAAGTATATCGTTTATTGCATTTCACTGTGTTTTTAGTTTGTATATTACAATTTAAGTTCATTGTAGACCCTATCAGCCACAGCCAAGTAAAAATAAAATGTATAAATGTTATTCAATTTTATTTATACAAAAACATTTATTTAATGTTTTGTCAATAGAACTATGCAGCAATTAGCAGATAAATTGATATTAATTTTAATTAGTTACATGGATTTATACAAAATTGTTTTTGTGGTTAGTATTGGTAGCCATGATTGAACATTAACCATTGGACCTATTTGCAATTGGATTATGAGTAACTAAAAGTTACCTAAAATAGTATCTACTAAATAACATAACAAAGGCATGGTGTTACGACGAGTATTGTGTTGGTAATGACACAGCGTTGCTGTCCATACCGTGCTGTGGTTACAGTTCAAACACAGTGAGATACTCTATAGCTTGTTAATGTACTCTATACACTACACAAAAACGAATAAACTTAAACAAATTACCATAAAACAGATACAGCCTATACTGGCACGCTATGGTAAGGTGGCCTTCATTGTCCAGTCTTTTCATGACACAGACGGTCTTTATAGTCGATTTTTTTTCAAATAATCGCTTGAACAGATTTACCTTTTTCACCTTAAGATGTACGATAATACATTTGCTATATATTAGACTGGCATTACTTAACGCCAAACTATATTTTTAAGGAGGCTTGGAAGGTAATGCAATTTCTGTCTGTGCTGATCAACCTTGATTTAGACACCAAGGTTACAACAGTGACCTAACAACGACAAGCCTATGTCTTTTGTGTAAATTTATTGTCGTTAAGTGGTAGACTGCACCGGTGGCTCAGTGGTTACGGAAGTTACTTCTGAGACCTGGTGTTCTGGGTTCGATTCCCACCCGGGACAATTATTTGTGTGAACCACAAATAGTTGTTCTGAGTCTGGGTGTTCTTTGTGTCCGTGAAATGTATGTTTGTAAAGTCCCCCGCGACACAGGGATTTATTTCCCTAGTGCGGGAGTTGTCTTTTTATAAAACAAAACAAAACAAAAACAAAAACAAAACAAAACTATATCTATACTAATACTAGCTTCCCACGCGTAGTTTCTCCCGTTTCCGTGGAAACTTCATAAATAAATTAATATAACCTATAATCTTCCTCTATAAATGGGCTATCTAATACTAAAATGATTTTTCAAATCAGACTAGTAGTTTCTGAGATTACCGCGTTCAAGCAAACAAACAAACAAACTCTTCAGCTTTATATAATAATATTAGTGTGATATAGGTAAAGCCGAAGAGTTTGTTAGTTTGCTTCAACGCCAGAAAAGAAAAATCACAAGAAATACAGGTCCGATTTAAAATCACAACGATTTCCTGTACAGCGTGGGGATCGAACCCACGACCCGAGACGCCGAGATTTAAAGCGAGCCAAATACTGCTACGTTATGGATTTGTCCAATCTGAATACTTAAAGCCAAATATTGTTCTTGATTGTAACTGAAACAATATAAACAGGGAATGCCACCTTTTTTTCTATTGGAAACTAATCTTTATCTAAGCTAGTAATTTACCTAATTACAAACTTTTTAAATAAGTTAACAGATGACCACAAAAATATATTTTGATTTAAAATTCAAAAACTTAGGAAAAAGTTAAATTAAATCGCCTTTTTTTTACAAAATGCGTCGTTTTCTGTCATATTTCTATAACGACAGTGGTAACCTGACAACTGCACTGAAACATAAAAACTTTTTTTTTGTTGTCAAATCAAAGAATAAAAAACAAAGTTAATATAAAATTTTGTCTATTGCTATGAACATCTGACGGAACAATTGATAAAAATATAGTCGGAACACTAATTCAGTTAATAAAAGTGATATTCATACACCATAACGAAATGAAAGCCTCTGCAATGCAGTACTTCTAATTTATATTCATATTCTCGTCAGCTGCAGGTTCCTAGTAAAGACAATAGAAATATGCGTCATTGTTAGTCTGTACGTGCAGTTGTTTATGACAGATTTTTTAGCAATTCTGTTGCGATACAGAAGCAATTATGTTACTAGATAAGGCTACACTTTGTCACTAATGTAGGCAACATTATATCTTCATATCTAATATCTATAACAATATGTAAAGATGAAAGTTTGTTTGTTTGCTTGAACGCAACTACTTGTCTGATTTGAAAAAATGCCACGGTGGCCAATCTCTAAGGGGATTAGTAATCTGCGCAGGAGATATTATAGTGCACAAGCTTGTGCGTGAACTTCGGTGCACTCTCCATTCATTTGCTTTCAACATCCAATGAGACGATTCTTCCGACACGATCTATGAGTGATCAGGCACTGTACCAACAGCTTAAGGTGATTTTCGAAGAATAAGTGAAACTCAACCAACTTCTTGACGTCCGGCTGCTACATGGAATTTTCTCGAGATAGAGTAGTAGTAATTTTTTTAAGCTCGTGACTTCGGTACTTACGGTGGAACATATTGCTGCTTTCAATTAATAGTGGCACAAAATAGTGTTACGAATCAACGCGAATTGATCTATAATATCAAGTTACTAAAATTCATTATCGTTAAGTTACCAATTTTGTTTTGTGTCACTATCGAATTGAAGCAGCCATATTAAAGCTAGACTAACGGGTCCGTCATATACTGCCATACGATGTGGCGTAGATGACGTAGTGCGAATATTCTGAGCTACTGGCTTAAAGTTCCTTCCGAGGCACGGAGAATGATCCTTCAACCAACTAGACTGTTAAACCCTTAAAGTTTACACAAAATAGAGCGCGGGTATTGCTGCGGTCCGTTGCGTTTATTGCAAGCAGGTCTAACATTTTGCATGGCTTTGATAGTGAAAAAAGAATGGGTAAAAAACAAACAAACTATTAAATAATTCATTCATTTAGATTTTCTTTTGAATAATAAATGTTCTAAACCTCGCTTTTCAGCTGAACTTCTTAAGGAGATCGTTCTATTTCACTGAAAATTAATATAAAAGCCTTTAGAAATTTCCTTTTCATTCTTCCGCACCGAATATAAAATGCTATTATAAATGTCATCCTTCACTGCCCTTTAGGCTTCCTAACAAAAACATGGTGAAAAATAGACCTACAATTTGAACTTTGTGGCGAGGCGGTAAAGTCAGTTACATATACTTGATAATATTTATTATAATTTTTAAGAAAATATTAATTGGGTTCTTTCTCATCGAATAATTGAGCATCTCAACTGCCTGGTATTGGGGCCTAGTGCGGTCGCACGTGATCAGTGAGTGTTTGTGTTTACGTTTAACCAAATTTTACTATTTTGAATACTGCTACCTTACCGGGCAAAAAGGCGAGCAGAGCTCCAGCCTTAATAAATGATTTAAATACTACACACTAACCAGTGCCGGATTAGCCATATAGCAAGAGTAGCAAATGCTACGGGCCCCGCACACCAAGGTACGTGCATCCAATAAATAATCCTATGGATCCGAATTATGGTACTTCACAATAGATGGCCTTAAAGGCCTAAAAAAAAAATGTTTCCAAAGTAACGCGCACGCTCCGGACTACGCTTTAGTTTCGTCCGCATTTCATATGAAACATTTCATTCACAAGCTTAACTGTTTCTTCAACTACTCTTTTATATAATTATTAGTAGGTTAAACAACATCAACATAATTATCAGCAAAATACGTTACAGCTGGGCAATTATACAAACATAGTGTTCTTTTTTTAAGAAAGATTACCAGTAAAGTTTTTGGACATTACTAGTATTCTTGTTAACCCGTCGTGCTAAGCTAAAATACTTGTGTTATGAGTGGATTACATCGGTAGAGTAATGGGAGGGAACGAACAGTTGACCACATGATCGCAACTCCGACGCCCTAGACATTGGGCTAGGGCCACTTATTAATATAGGTATTCGTCTTATTTAAAGGCTTGACCGTTTCATTTCACGGTTATTTTTACTCGTTGGGTGATAGGTGAGAGGTCAAGCTTAAACGTCTAGAAGTCGTGAGTTCATTTTAACGTCAGGATTTAATTCGTAATTTGTCAAAGATGTTTCTTTTGTTCAATCTAGAGAAAAGCTTATCGTCGGTGACACTGTAGATAATAAGGTGTAAGTTCATCTGTCAGGAAATAATTTCAATGTATACGATTAAAAGGGCAAACATTTTTTTGCTGCATTTGATTTTCAACCTTATTAGCTATTGTAACTTGCGCGATATTGCAGTATCACCGTCGTTTTATTTGTTTTTGTCACAGGAACAAACTTACCTGAATAAAACCGCGTCGTAAAATAACTGTAAAAATACATAATTCACCGAGTTTTTTACTACATTTCTATAACCTTCAGAATTGACAAAGGAAATCCATTACTATATATATATATATATATATATGCAAATATATAAAGTCGAAGAGTTTGTTTGTATGCTTGAACAAATTACAGAATAATAAACTACTTGTCTGATTTGACAAATTATTTCAGTGTAAGGCAGCCCATTTATTGGGGAAGGCTTTATTATAATAGGCTTTATTTTATTACGAAGTTCCTACGGGAAAGGGAGCTAAGCGGGTGAAAAAATCCTCGACTGAAAGCTAAACTTCAAAGTGCATGTGAAATCTGACCTGCAAACTGTAAAGAAGAACGACACTTGCAAAAACCTAACCTAAAAATCTTAAAGTATCATTCCTCAATTCCCGCCAGCGACCAGTATTGATTCAAAATTCAGAAACATGTATTTTAAAATATTTTGTATGAAATAAAAAATCTCAAGCCAGGGTCGCTGAGGAATCCCGCCGCCTACCACCCTGTTTTGGGGCACATGGGCCCGCTCCCTTCGAGACTGACCCATGAGGAGTAGGGACGCCTCTACAGTTCGGTGTCCCTATAATTGGGCAAATGGGCCACTGTAAGTGTGGCCCAGGAGATCCCGCGGTACCATATTTGCCGCGGGTGCCGTCGGGGGGCCGGATTACTCATGCGTACCCGGCCCCCGCCAACGGCGGATCGAAGGAGTGTCCGGGAGGTTTCAGTGGTGTAGGGTCCTCTCCTCGTGGTATGAGTTTAGCATACCATGCTATGGAGAGGGCGAGTCCCACATATCCCACTGCTAGCGCGCAAATACGCTGCAGCGGCGGTGGGAATTCGTAAAAGGACAAAAAAAAAGGCACACGGCCAACAAGCAAATTTTGTAATTAACTGCAATATTACCAACATTGTGCTTAACATTTTGTCGTAATTTACTTGTCATTGAAATCGTGTAATAGAATTTGAATTGCGTTTGACTCCAATACACGGTCAGTTTAACATCGATATAGCAATCATCGGGAGTGCAACGCAATCCATTATAGCTACCAAAGATTAGATTGCACTATCAATGATTGTATGGGAAAAGCAAATCTTGCAGATTGCAGGAAACAAGATATAGGTTAAAGTGCATCTGTATGTCTAATAGTCAGAAGCATTTGGTCGCAAGTGCCAGTTTACGACAAAGGCACAACCAACCTTATGTTTCTGAGCTCTAGATATGGCTGCAACAAGTAATTGGGTTTTTAAAGTGATTGCAAATGCTCTTATGCTGTAATTTATATCTCTTAAAAGCAGTTAACGACCAAGCCTGGGTAGGCACAATAGTGGAGTCGAAGAAAACACTGTGCACTGTTCTAATGCTGGTTCAAGCCGAAAGTTTAATAAAATATATTTGCAGACTATACATAACGATATGAATAAAACTCTTGCGACTTATAACTCATTTCAAAATAACACCATCTATTGAGTAATAGACAAACTAATATTACTAGTACTGTTACGTGACGGTAGGAGGTTCGATTTGACTGTTTTCTAAACGACAGCTTAATGTTTTTTCTGAGGCACGGTTGAAACACCTCCCACTTCCATACTTCGGGGTAATTCTACGATTTTTCTAAATATATCTTTTTGGTCCACTCTGGGAATCTAGTACGGTGCCTCGACAGTTACGTACATCTCCTTCTTCACCACTGAATACACCACTTTCAGACCTTGGCTAGCCAGGGTCGTTGTGAGATATTGTCATAATAACGGTTGGCAGACGAGTTGTGTGATTGCAGTAAGATGGTAAGGAACCCTGAGCTGATAGATACTGGATGGGCTGACACTCTCAGTAGCGTAGCAGTTTGGCTCGCTTTGAAACTCGGAGGTCATGGGTTCGATCCCTACGCCGGACAGGTAATCTTTGTGTAAATTCTAAAGATTTCTTTCGGGTCTGGTTGGTTGTGGGACTACCCTCCGTGCCTCGGAAAGCACGTTAAGCCGTTGGTCCCGATTGTTATAACAGCATCTATAATAATCGTATATCAAGAAACGGGCAGCAGAGTTCCCTTGTGTGGTACTACATAATACTGCGGTCACCAACCCGCCTGCCAACTTGGTGACTATGGCAAATACCCTCCCTCGGGAGGAGGCCCATGTTCAGCAGTGTATGTTATACGGGCTGATGATGATAATGAACGAGATAGTTTCACAATCAACATTCAGTCTCCTATGCGGCTTCGAATTAAAACCTTCACATGCATAACAGCTTTGGCTAGCAATAGCTACCACTATAGGCGTAAAGTTAGCACAATCAACGAGATTGCTCTCCAGCTAACCGCGATACAGTCGACTGAACCTTTTATAATCTATTCCTTGCCTGTTAGAAACTGAAGGCATGTAGTGTGGAAAATTCACAGTTATTGCTGGCAATATGCTAATGTTATAAGCTATGTCTTAAAGAAACGCTTGAGTTTCACAAGTATTTAACATCAATCGCCCGGTGAACATATAGCTAAAAAAATCACGCTCCGACCCACTGGAGCAAAGTAACGCGGGATAAACCGCGGGGCGCAGCTAGTCTATACGCATATTATAAAGAGGAAAGATTTTATTGTTTGTTTGCATTGAATATGCACCGGAACTGCTGGACCAATTTCAAAAATTCTTTTACCATTACATATCCAAGTTATCCAAGAGTAACATAGGCTATATTGAATGATGTAGTTCCCACGGAATCGGGTGAAACCACGCGCGTAGAACTAGCCCGCTATATTTTTATAAGGGATACTTCTATTCAACTACAATTATTAAATACATACGTTTACACAAAAACATTTGCAAAAAACTGCACCATTTCTTTCAAAACTTTAAAAATGTATATTTATTTTGTCAAAATCGTTACCGTAGTTTTTTAAAATTTACACATCTTTACTAATATTATAAAGAAAAAATATTTAGTAGTTTGTATTGAATAGGCTCCGAAAATGCTGGACCGGTTTGAAAAAGTCTTTTGCCGTTGGGCAGCTACTCTATTTTCGGATGACATAGGCTATATTTGATTATAAAGTTCCCACATGAACGGAAGTTACGCGTGTGAAACCGCGCGCAAAAATCTAGTCTAGTTTTTTTTTAAGATTACTAGCAGAGTCTCAGTCTACTAGTATTCTTGTTAACCCCTCGTACTAAGCTAAAATGCTTGTGTTACGAGTGGGTTCACGTCGGTAGTGCAATGGATGGGGTTCCAACCGGCTACCTCAAGATCCTCAAGATCACAAGACCTCAAGATCACAAGTCCGACGCCCTAGCCATTGGGCTTCGGCCTCTTCTAATATAGAATATCTAATTTCATAGAGAAATACGAAGTATATTTCACATAATATTATTAAATTGAACATATTTGTATTCTAAATAAATATCGTAAGCGAGTGTCACGAACTTAGTACAAAATGTTTTCTATCGAAACATATAATGTCGCAGTTCATTCGGGGACATATTGACATAAGTTTCAAAGTTGAGTCGTTTCAGTCGAGTCGTTTCAAAGGATTCCACGAGTTTGTTATGTTAAGAGCGATGACTTGAATGTTAATGTGTTGTTTATTTGTTTACTAGAGTGACGACCGAATTTATATATGAAGGCTCGTCCCTGGCGCTATCTAGTAGTAGAGATTGCAAACCCTATTTTGACATTGATTTATCGAATAAAGGCGGAAACAAATTGTTTAAACGCCACGCCACCTGACGACACGCGACACGCGTTGAGTCGAATCACTAAAGGCGAAAACACATTATTAAAACGCCACGCCACGCCACGTGTCAACACCTGTGCATCAGTACGTGCGTGGCGTCTTGTCGGGTGTTCATAGTGTGATTCTGGTCTATAGAAAACAATACATTTGATTCGACTCAACACGCGTGGCGTGTCGTCGTGTGGCGTGGCGTTTTAATAATATGTTTCCGCCTTTAGACTTCACTGTCTGCCACCAGGCTGTATCTCCAGAACCGCGATAGCTAGACAGTTGAAATTTTCACAAATCATGTATTTCTGTCGCCGCTATAACAACAAATACTAAAAATAAAATAAAAATTAATATTTAGGGGGGCTCACATACAACAAACAACCTCCGTAGCGTAGCGGTATTTGGCTCGCTTTAAATCTGGGAGGTCGTGGGTTCGATTCACGTTCAGCAGTGGACGCTATACGGGCTGATAATGATGATGTTGATGACATACTTACAACAAATGTTTTTTTTTACCTTTTTGCCCGATATCAACAATGGCAACAGGTAGGCTAGACTTAAAAATGGTACGGTACCACAGGTGCGCGAGTCCGACTCGCCCTTTTTTATTTGTATTATGCTTATTTTTATTCTGTTGTATTATGGGCCGATAAATAAAGCTCGTTTTATAGCAAAGTTTTGTGAATAAAATCAAATTTATTTTAGAAGAGTATTAGGGTAGGAACACTCAATTTATTTGAACCCAAAACTCTGATCAAAAATATGTATCCCGCCCGCATCTGCTGACTATTTACAAAATACTAACATCTGAGCCGAGCTATATTTATTCGTGACCCAAATGAATTTTTGATTTTAGCTTAGATATGTAGCAGCTTAAGAGAAATGGATCCACCATTACACCCCATATACAAAACAAAAGGCGAAGCAATGGACAGTAAATCGCAAAATCTATTTGTTTGTTCAGTAAAGGACTGGATAGCTATCGAAATTCTTGCTGAGTTATTTACATCGATTTAGGGAAAAACAGCAGGAGCTTGCTTTGCTGTTTCATAGCGTTAGAAAGGTCTATCATCATCATCATCACATGGGCCTTCTATCGAGTGAGGGTATTAGCCATAGTTACCACGCTTGGCAGCCTAACATAATAAAGCCAACATAATACTGCTGTCACCAACTACTGCAGTATTATGTTGTACCATACGGAAACGCTGCTGCCCGTTCCGTGATATACAATTGTTTTAGATGATGTATAATGCAATAAGAATACATAAATGGATATATTAAGTCATCGCTTAAGTGCTGTTACGAACCACTGTTATAGATGATATTATGATAACAAATACCAAGGCCGCAGCTTTGAATTGAACGCTGCAATGCGGTCGTGTCGATAAAACCGTTCTACCGAATTTTGAGAGTAAGAGTAAAAAAATAGAGAGTGCACTTTATGTACTTCGAAAATGGCCAATATTCTTAAAATTTACTCACCGTGGTGGAAATCAGTCGTTATTAGATTAAATAATTATACTGCCCGCAACTTCATCCACTTGAAATAGTAATTTTTGGCTAGCCCCGATTTTCAAACATTTTTTATTGGTGTTCTGCTCCTTTAGAGTGATGATAAACCTATAGACATAGACAAAGACTTATGTATATTTATTTGTGACCATAGGTATAACAGGATGACATAAATATTTTGTGTATCACTATGTTCTGCCATATATATGGCGTACAAATAATTAATTTTAATACATTAATTACATTAACTAAAATTAAATTGAATTAAATTTCATAATAATATTATTATATTAAACTAGCTTCCCGCGCGCGGTTTCACCCGCGTAACTCCCGTTCCCGTGGGAAATTCACAATAAAATATAGCCTATGTTCTTTCTCAGGCTCTAGACTATATCTGTACCAAATTTCATTTAAATCGCTTCAGTAGTTAACGCGTGATTGCGTAACAGACAGACAGACAGACAGACAGACAGACAGAGTTACTTTCACATTTATAATATTAGTAAGGATTGTAGTTATTAAATTAAAACATTATATTCATTATTGCACATATTTAGAAAAACAGAACAGTTACTTTATATTTTCATCATTTAATAAATTAACAATAGAATAGTATGCTTTTTGAACTAAGAATAATAACAATTTGTTTTTAAAGCTATTAACAGTCTCTGAGATTCTAATACATTTTGGTAATTTATTATGTATCTTAGGATCCATTACAAATACGGTTTTGTCTTATAATGCAGTCTTACTCGGTACAATTTTTAACATTCCTTCTCTACGTGAATTCGTAACCTGTGCAAATTTTTCCATATTACGTCGAACAAACATAGCAGTTTCATAGATATACAAAGAAGGCATTGTAAGTATTTTCAATTTTCTTAAATACGGTTCACAGCTATCAGTTCTACGCAAATTACAGATTAAAAATCTTTTTTGTGCTTTAAACACCTTTTCTTTTCCTGTTGTATAGGTAGCCTTTCTCAGATAAATGGGCTATCTAACACTCAAATAGGACCAGTACTTCGTGTATATTAGTTAAGATAGTTCAAGCAAACAAACTCTTCAGCTTTTTGTAAGTAGGTACTAGCTGACTCGACAGACGTTGTCCCGTCTTAACTAAAAGTCTATATTAAATTGATATTTTAATATCTGGCGTGATAGCTCTGAACTAACCGTGATATGCTTACAGTAGCACGCATTCTGCCAATGTTATGTCAGACGCCTTAAGATCACATAAAAACAAAATTTTCAAAAGCGCAAATATTACATTAAAACAATCAGTATGGTGGATAAGTATTCTTAATTTTTCTTATTTTATTTTCAATTCTCTTATTTTTTGCTAACAAATGACCGAGGGAAATAGGGATTCATATTTATAGATAGACCCTAAACCGACGTGCTTGTATGAAGAATGTTATGAAAGTGAATGGAGCAAAAGATGTGTGTAGGTATCCTAGCAAGTGGAGGTCTCTGCCTACCCCGCTGGGAAAAAGGCGTGAGCCTATGTATGTATCTATTTATGTATTTATAGATAGACTAGCTGCGAAACGTGGTTTTACCTGCGTTACTCTGCTCCAGTGGGTCGGAGTAAATGTTTTGTACCCTATATGTTAATCCAGCGTATAACAGGTGCAAAATTTCAGCCAATTCCGTTCCGTAGTTTTGGCGTGAAAGAGTAACAAACATCCATCCATCCATACTTACGAACTTTCGCGTTTATAATAATAGTATTAGTAGGATTAAGCGGGTCATATTTCTATTATTTTAGTTCACTTTGGATTACATCGATATATAGACATTTACATTCATACGTTATGATGATTAAACACTCACTGATTTTCGAAGGCCAAAACAGTTGAGTCACCTGCCAAACGAACACAAATTTTCTCACCCTATTGCCAAATAAATTCACAGACAGAATTATTAATAAAATTAGAGTTACAGAACTTTTGGTACATAGTTATTGATGATGGAGGTCGGCATTGATAAATCGCTTGCCATATAATAAATACAGTACCTATTATATAAGTTTCATGGATATACCAAGTTGGTAGTCATTGTAATCAATCATTTTGGTGTTGTTGTAATGCCTTTATATTTGTATATTTCACTTTATTTCGGATCTCATAGTCCATATGATTCTTACTTTGAACTAAAAAATTAAACGATGTTGCTATATAAACTGTAAGGACGTACAATTGTACGGTGAATGTCTTTTTTTTCCCTATCGTGCAGTGACGTGGCGACTACTGAGAAACACAGCCGTGAAAACTTATAAAAACACATTTTTGGTATTATCGAATTTTATAATCTATTTAAATAAATAAAAATAAATCGCCAAGAAAATGTTGGTCAATTATAAAATAGAAACAAAATAACCAAATTAGTGTTGGCGTCTGTTTGTAGGGTTCCGCACATAGCCTCCTATTTGAGCGGCCTGAAGCCTAAAAACTGATGCCTGAGTGGGCCATTTCTATTAAAAAACGGGACTCTATTACTATGACTTCGCTGTCTCTATGTCCGTCACAAGGCTGTATCTCAAGAACCGCGATAGCTAGACAGTTGAATTTTTTACAAATTATATATTTCTGTGGCCGTTATGATAACAAGTAAACATTTAAAATACAATAAAAGAAAAATTAAAGGGGGGCCCATATTTCCATAATGCTAACTGATAGGCACTTGAAAATGCTACGGAACCCTTCGTGTGCGAGTACGACTCGCACTTGGCTGTTTTTTTATTTACTAATTTGATTGAAAGTAAATACTTAGTTAATTTTAAAATTCTTTTCGGCTCCTCCGGAATAGCTTTTCCCTGTGTGAGAATATTACAAAATAATCACAACTGCGGTTCCCTAGTCCCAATTAGGCTGGTTGGTGACTATGACAAAAACCCGCCGCGCCTTAGCCGGTGTTCAGCTGTGAACTTTATAAGGGCTGATGACAACTGAGAAATTTGTTATAGTATTGTATACATTGCCGCTACAATACAACGAAGGGCTTATTTCATAGAGATGGCTTGCATGTACCAATGGATAACTAAGTGCAGCTTACAGCTTACACGTATACATAAAATATACTGATGCAAAGGCCTTATTATTATTCTGAACTCGTTAAGAAAGTTTGGCAAAAGTCGTTGCTGCGCGATTGCTGCAAAGATTTCATATAGTTCCCAAGGGAGAAGAAAATTACATTTGTTTTGTTCAGTATACATTGTCATTGTTTAAACTTACAACATAACATTTGTAGCATCATTCTTGTACCCAGTTTCTAAAAAGTTAATGTTTATTAATGTTTTTTTTCTATACTAATATTATAAAGAGGAAAGATTTGATTGTTTGTTTGTATTGATTAGGCTCCGAAACTACTGGACCGATTTTAAAATGTCTTTCATCGTTGGAAAGCTACAATATCCCCGGATGACATCGGCTATATTGAATTATGAAGTTCCCACAGGAACTGGAGTTACGCGGGTGAAAACGCGCGGGAAGCTATCTTATATAAAAAAAAAACTTTTCAGCTATAAAAAATCTTTTTAACCCTCAATCACCGAACAGCCAACTACAAACTAAGCATTTTTCTATTCGGAAGGACTTCCGTAGTTAGCCTCTAGGCTTTTGCTACTTCATCGGGCATAAAGTCGAGCAGAGCTCCAGCCTTAATAAATAGTTTAAAAACTACAAACTAAGCAACCTGCGCAAGAGAGCGCCCCCTGTGGGGCTTGGACCTCGGTTAAGGAGGTCGCTGGCGATGAGATCGAGGGATTATGACTTTTAGTATTTTAGGTGGTTTTGTACAACTGTCGCTCTACTTTACAGTTCGCGGGCCTCTCGGACTTCAGATCTACGAGGGCATCGGATGGTTCTTTGCAAACTAAGGGTCGGGAGGATGAGGGGGGACGGGTCGCGTACGCGGGCGCATTCTTCTCCGACTAGTCGGATAGAGTAATCACAAACTAAATCACCTGCGCAAGAGGGCGTGCCTTTTGCACCTGGCTCAGAGTGTATGCTGTTAGGAATTGTGATATTACGACTTAAGTCCTACAAAATTGAGTTTGAGAGATAGTATATGGTATATCAAAGTAGTGGATAGTGAATATATGTACAAAATGTTCACTCGCGACCGCTTCAACTGCTTGCTTGAACAGTAGCCTGTAAACAACCGTTGTAAGACACCAACCCGGCGCTAACTCCTGTTACTTCCCCCCTCGCCTTCCCGACCCTTAGTTTGCAAAGAACCTTCAGATGCCCTCGTAGACTCAAAGTCGGAGAGGCCTGTACTATAAATAAAGAGCGATGGTTGCATAAAATTCCCCTCAAACGTCATTATTCCTCAATTTCCCTGCCAGCGACCGCCCCCGCCCTGAGCTTAGGTCTAAGTCTCACAGGGGTGCTCTCTAGGGAAGGTTGCTTAGTTTGTGCCTTTT
The DNA here is from genome assembly GCA_947037095.2 of Nycteola revayana. Classification (NCBI taxonomy): domain Eukaryota; kingdom Metazoa; phylum Arthropoda; class Insecta; order Lepidoptera; family Nolidae; genus Nycteola; species Nycteola revayana. The sequence goes on along the minus strand of OX344851.2, from coordinate 10,978,066 downwards.
GAGACATTAAGTAAGACTGGAGCTCTGCTCGCTCCTAACACTCGTGGCTAACTACATATTATTTTATAGCCATTCAAAAGAAAAAGAAATCCTGTGAATCAATTCAACACCACACTACCAATTCTGAATAATGAAGTGATGAACTGAACCCAATAGCTAGGGCGTCGGCCTCGTCGGCGATCAAATGGTCGGTTGGATTTCCACTCATTGCACTACAACACAAGAATTTTAATATAGCGAGAGGGGTTAACAAGAACACTAGCAGTGTGGAAAAACTCTGCTAGTAATTAAAAAAAAAAACCATTTTTATTGTGTCTTACAATTCGCTATTAATTTTCCGCTTTCAGCATGTTTAATACCTACAGTCTTGTAGCTATTATTTCTTTATTGTTTTTGTTCAAAATGTAGGCTAGTTCGGTCATTTTCTTTTAGTAACAAAGTGCTTTTGTTCTTTTGTCGTATTTAACAATACAATAGTACTGAGAAAGTTATTTTACGGAGGGTTGGAACTAATCTAGATTTTTCTTGAGTTATTTAGATATATATCACAAAGTAAATGTTCACAAAGTTATAGATAAACCACGGGTGGGCCTTTTTGAAAAAAAAATCCGCCGTTTGATGACCAAGGGTTCGACAGGAATAGTTGTTCAGAGTCATAAATTTTGAGTGCGTGAATGATGTTTCTCGTCATCAGATCAGATCTCGTGGGAGATGTTCTCGTCCAAAATACTCAGTGTACCTCAAAAGTCTTCAATCAATATGTGACACCAGTGATGACATATGGATCTGAGACGTGGTCTCTTACTGTGTGCCTGATAAAAAGCTCAAAGTCGCCCAGCGAGCTATGGAAAGAGCTATGCTCGGCGTTTCCCTGCGTGATCGAATTAGAAATCACTGACATAGCTCAACAGATTAGCAAGCTGAAGTGGCAATGGGCAGGACACGTAACTCGAAGAACTGACGGCCGATGGAGCAGAAAGGTTCTCGAATGCACACCACGAGGCAAGCGCAGCGTATGACGATATAAAGGTCGCGGGGAGTCGGTGGATGCAGGCTTATAGCGATCTTTCCTGCTGGAAATCGATGGTGAAGGCCTATGATAATGATGTTTTTGTAAACATCCTCCCAGCACTGGAATTGATCATACCTATATAGATTTCAATTGCCAAGTGCACCTCCCTGTTTTATAAAAAGAAATAGATTACATCTACACTATAATATATAAACCAGACAGCTGTAGTGAAACCAACAAAGGGATTTAAGTTAATAGTATAAAAGATTTCTACGCCTTTAGATATAATTTAATACGATCGTTAGTAAAGTTATAGCATCGTTAACATCGGCACACTCACGCGAAGATGTAATAACATGAATACTGAATAGCACCAAGAAGTTTTCTCTGAATAAAATTCCCAGTGAATTTAGTAAGGATTGATATCTTTATGTAGATACTAGGCACTGCCTTCGACTTTGTCCACGTAAAAATATATTTATTTCTGTAACAGCTGGATCGTACCACATCTTTACGGAATTGTTAATTTTATAAGTTATCTAAGAATGAATGTTTCCGGCTAAATTGTTTTTTTTTTTCGAACTTCGACATACGTACTTAGCCACGAGTCTTTTGCTACTTCATCGGGCATAAAGGCGAACGGAGCTCTAGCCTTAATAAATGGTTTAATAAACTACAAAATAAGCAACCTGCGCAAACGGGCGCCCCCTTTGGAGCTTGGACCTCGGCGCAGTGCGATCGCTGGCGATGAAATTGAGGGATTACGATGATTAGTATTTTAGGGGAGTTTTGTGCAACTATCGCTCTACTTTACAGTTCGAGGGCCTCTCGGACTTCGGGTCTACGAGGGCATCGGATGGCTAAAATTGGCACGGACGAAAAAACCGACGGACAAAATAAAAAGTATCCTTTACTAGCTGCGCCCCGCGGTTTTACCCGCGTTACTCTGCTCTAGGGGATCAGAGCGTGATGTTTTGTAGAGTATATGTTAATCCAGCTTATACACTATCCCGGTGCAGCCAATTCCGTTTAGTAGTTTTGGCGTGAAAGAGTAACAAACATCCATCCATCTATACTTATAAACTTTCGCGTTTATAATATTAAGTAGGATTATATATTATGAAATTCGTTATCTACCAGTGAAATACTCGTTTAAATCCGTCCGACCGTTACTGATATTAGCTGGAACAATCAGGCACACAGACATAAATTGTAATTAATAGGTATCCTATATACACTGGTATGCATTTATTAAAAACTGTTGTTTTGCCATTTAGGCAGGTTCGATTCCACGCCCGACCAGAAATCTTTATGTGAGGGACTACATTGCGTTCCCTAGAAAGCACGTTAAGCTGTTAGTCCTGGTATAACATCATCTATAACAATCGTGGCAGGGAACGGGCAGCAGCGTTTCCTTGTGTTACAACATAATATTGCGATCACCAACGCTCCTACCAAGCGCCTGGTTATAGTAAAACTCTCGCTGGGAAGGAGGCCGATGATACTGATCCGCGTAAGAGATGTGGATCATCATCATTATTCATCATCATCAGCTCATACAACGTCCACCTCTGAGGAAGGTCTTTACCTACCTTTACATCCATCCACATTCATGCAAATCACTTTTATTATATCTATAACCTACCTCCCTAATCATAACATGCCCATACTACGTTAACTTATTCCTTAATTTTTTTTTCATGACCACTACTTCTTTCCAGGTTTATATTTGATAGTAATTATTCTCACAAAAGCCTGTACAAAATCCGTACCATTAAAATAAATTTACTTACATTAAAATACATTAACTGAAGATTACATTTGTAATGGGTATTTTTATCAGTTTTTATTAAATCTAAAAAGTACATTATTTTGCGTCAAGCTGGAGTAGCGGACACAAAATTAAGTGAAGAATACTAATCTAGGGTATAGGGCGCAAGTGCCAACTTGCCGAATCATTACAGATTAAAACATTTTTAATAGGATGAATTACTTGAAGTTTTAGGGTTCCATATCGTAGAGTAAAATGGGACCTTATTACAAAGATTATTTTGTCTATCTGTCTGTTTACAGTACAGAGACAGACCGACCGAGTAACCTTCGCATTTTTAACATCTTGTGCAGGCATTATCCAGTTATATTATATAAGTAAATATGATTTACCTGTATGATCAAATAAGAAATTAAGACATTCGTTGGTGAACGACATTCGCTGACATAGCTCAACGGATAAGTCAGCTGAAATGGCAATAGGTAGGGCATATAGCAGGATAAGGTAGGTTAGGTAGGGTAAGCTGGTTTCTTGAATGAAGACCAACAATTGCCAAGCACATATTGGGACGCCTGCACGATGTACCGACGACTTAATAAAAGCCGCAGAGACTCAATGGCCGAAGGCCGCTAGCAATTGTTCCTGCTAGAAATCAATGAGGTAAATCCATGCTCAGCCGTGGACAACAATACGCTGATATGATGAAAAATATTGTTGGTAGGCGATTGTTTACACGATTGCAATATTTGTCGTTAGTCTGTCCTAAAATACATTATTCATTAGGTAACTATTTCATTTTGTTAATAATATTCGTTGGATATTTTAGTCACGTTTTGTCTTTCAGCTCTTTTGAGGAAGACAGATTTCGTTTTAAACGCAAATATTTTAGTATTCGAGACAATTTTAATCATGAATAATGTTTGTTTAATATGGTGTTCCTAATATTGTTAAGACTTCGCCTAATTTTAAATCTGTGTTTGTAATTAGTGAAGTCACGCAATTTGCAAGTCCAAAGTATAATTGCTAAACTCCTTTAGTGGGTTTCATTAATGTAAATTGTGAAATAGCAAAAGCTACAAATAAAAACGAAACAATATTTGTGTGACGTCTTTAAACTTTTACTTATACAATATAACAGGTACTGACTTCTTTCAAATTTAATATCAAGATAGAAGCCTAAGTTTTATAAAGTAATTAAAAACTTATTGAATATTTTTTATGGAATATGGCCATAAATATGAGTTCATATAGCTTATTCTCTAAATTTTCTATCATTTATTCAAAACAAGCAATTCCAACTATATTTCAAAATCAAGATTAATAAATTCGACCACCGGCAGGATTCAAACCTGCATCTTAGGTAAAGCCCGGTAATGATCCGCATTACTTCGATAAATATCTCCAAAATTACATTTGGTATTACATATTAAACGAGGACACCGCCCGTTTTTCACATTTTTTAAATGTTAAAGAAGTTATGCGGATCATTGCCGCCGCATCATGCCGATAGATGGCACTAACGTTCCTCTTAGAGACGTGTTACAAAGAGATTAATAAATTTTGATGATTGGCTGTGGTTCCACCGTAGCCTAATTGGTTTAGGCATTTGGGGCGTTACCTAAGATGCAGGTTTCAATCGTGCCGGTGGTCAAATTTTATTAATCTCGATTTTGAAATATAGTATAAGGTAATCTTTTCCATAAAGAGTTCAAAACATTTAAAAAAAATCCAATTATGTTTTCGTTCAAGAGAGAAATGTATGCGTGATACACAGAACTGCAAGCAAGTATTGCTTAGATAAGTTAAACTAGAAAACTGCTGAAGAATATGCATAGCTTCCAACAACTGCAGAACAACTATCCATAAACTTTATATCTCATAGTTTTAGATTGATGTTGGCAGGAAACAAAACAAACTTAAACTCACGGAAACTAAAACTAAGAAGTTGTTTACTTTGAAGTTAATAATCACATTTGAAAACATGCCTTAATTTGTATGAGCTATCTACATTATTAAGGATACCAATCTGTACAAAAACTTAATTCTATCAATAGTTTATTTGGTATAATTAGACAGACGCTAGGTTAAATTGAAAAATGTTCAATGTATGTTCGCAGATAATAACAATAATGTACGAGAAGTCTGTTTTCAATAAGAAACTGCGATTATTTGGAGAAAGAGATACACCCAGCATAATCAAAGTTCTGATAAATAATTATATTGTTGCAGAAAATGACATCAAGCTACCCCAGTCTCACAAACCAACGGGCGTAGATGATCTCTCTGCCCGACCTGGAACAGGAGCTAAGATGGAACACCACAGCCGAAGTCCAAACAGAAATAACAATAGAAAACGTTGCCGAAGAAAAATACAACCTCTCCAACAATTTCTACAATGTCATTACAAAAACAGATGACTGTGGAAATTATACTGTGAATTCTACTGTGCTGGAATGTGGAGAAGACAATTATGACAGTTTTGAAATAAGTGTTGTTATAATTCTGTGTTTGCTCATAGTGGTGACTGTGATTGGTAATACTCTGATTATATCGGCGGTGGTGACTACGAAACGGTTGAGGACTGTGACAAATTGCTTCGTGACAAGTTTGGCTGTGGCTGACTTGTTGGTGGGCATTTTCGTGATGCCGCCAGCAATTGCTGTACATATAAGTGGTAAGTTGCTTATGCTTTTCTATATCTTCCGACGTTGCGCTTATTTTGCCTATTTTAAGGACTTCCCATTGCCATCGTAAACTAGAAAGAAAGCTCGAGAGGCTCGTGAACTGTAAAATAGAGGCACAATTATATGAAAATCCCAAACAATATAACTCAAGTAATTTCTTCGCCAGCGAACGCGTTGTGCCGAATTAGGTACATACCTCATAGTGCAGGTTGCTTAGTTCGTAGTTTTAAACCATTTAATGAGACTGGAGTCATGCTCATCTTTACGCCAGATAATGTTGCAAAAGCTGACTAAATCATAGGTCCTCACGAAAAGCTTTCTTTCTGTTTTTTGGTTAATCTAATTGGATAGGGCTGCTAAAAGAGTTGGTTCATCCCTCTGCGGATGGATATTATGAATTTTGATGGAAATTTTGAATTTTTATATCAGATGCCTACATTATGTGTGTGCCAAATTTCATTGCAATTTATTCCATAAACTTCAAAAGATTTTCTAAAATATACCTTCTAGCAATTCGTTGACAGTTGACTTTTAAAATCATTCGTGGCTCGAATACGTTTGGCACCGTCTAAATGGATTTTCGAACCTAACTGCCAATCAATTATTTTGATTGTTTTATTTTACTAGTTGTTTTTTCGTTTTGAATATGAAGTTAGTCACGAGGCTTTTGCTACTTCACCGGGTATAAAAGTGAGCAATGTTCCAGCTTTAATTAATTTAAAAACTACAAACTAAGTAACCTGTGAAATATTGAACGACTTGACGACTTCAAACCTGCGTATGGGAACTATTTATTAATCTGTCGTATGGTGCACCTTTTCGTATAACCTAGATTATTTAGTCACTGGAGCTCATTTTGCCATTAACATTTATCATGACTGCTGTCTTTTTGAGAGAAACTGAAAAAAATAAAAACTAGCACGCGATTTCACTCGCATGACTCACGTATTTGTAAGAACTTCATCTATTCTAATATATAAAGATGAAGAGTTTGTTTGTTTGTTGCTTGAATGTGCTCATCTTAGGAACTACTGAACAGATTTGAAAAAATATTTTAGTGTTAGATAGCCGATTTATCGAGGAAGTCTATAGGTTATATTTTATCCTAGAGTTCCCATGGGAACGGTAATTATGCGGGTGAAACCGCGCGTGGAAAGCAAGTAATTGAATGTAGCCTTCTTCGATTTTTCAAATCGTAACAGTAGTTCCTGCGGTTAGCGAGGTCAAGCTATCAAACAAAGAAACACACAAACTCTTCAGCTTAATATATTACTATAGATTTAAAATTTTAATCTTATGTTTCAATAGTAACCCTATTAGCAATCGTACTGCCAAGCGTGATGACTATGGCAAATACCCTCCCTCGGGAGGAGTCCCATGCTCAGCAGAGGACGTTATACGGCCTGATGATCATGATGATGATGATGATGATAAATTTTATATACGCCTTAAAGAGTATGAACTGTAAGCATAAATAAAGTCGTTTTGTCTTGACTTTTAGGAATTAATGAATGATTTATGCTCGCAACATAAATAATGTATTAAATTTACCAATGAGAATGGCTATGTTCGGTCAAATTGTGCGTCAAAAACCCTAAGAGCTAACGTTTCATCTTAACAATTCGAAAAAAAAATCCTAAAACAAGATATTTTTTAAGCTAGTTTAGTTTCAATTTACTTCTTATTTGTCAGTATAATATTTTGGGTCACTGAAAAAATGTATATAAACATATTTTTTTACAAATTTTCACGACTTGCTCGCCTTTGTGCTCAGTGAAGTAGCAAACGACTCGTGGCATAAATGTTCGTCTGAAAAAAAAAACGATCTTCTGGTTTATTCTGTACTTATTAAATAAAGAGACCTCATGGTCGACTTACAATTTTATATTTGCATAGTTTTACTTCTTTCATTTATTTTACCTCGTTTGTGTATAAAGTGCAAATTTACTTATTTCTAGACACTTAGATATTATGTGTATACGCTCGACCAAGGAGTTAGGTTTACACATTGTGGAACGTATTTTTAATTATTGTGTCCACGTTTAAGTTAGCTGTTCGCAATGATGTGCAGTTGTACAGCTTTCCAAGTTCAGGTGTCGGCTTCTAAACTTGTTTTCTCCTAGGCCCCTTTAAAACTTTAATTGTTTCGGTCCTTGTTGCTCAATTTCTATTATATACTGCGTTGATTTTTTTACCGTATTGAAAATAATAGGGCGTGATTAGTGATAGTTATTTTATCTTTATTTTTTTACTGAAATAAGAGTGAAAATCTTAAAGGTAAAAATGGGTACCTAAGTAATTAGTTACGCTATTTCGCTCACTCTTTTCATTATATTATGATTGTGGCCTAGGTATTGTAGGCACCCATTTTAATATCATGCACGCGCTATGTAGGGTGTATTTCTTTTGAGTAATTTATGAGATATTCTCACCCTTATTACCGAAATACTACTAAAAATATACTGTGGTCTATAGATTCTATTCCACTTACACAACACACCATATTATTAACAAGACGATAAAAAAGTCACCCAGTAAATATATTTTTAAAGATTACTTTCAGAGTTTTGAGGTCTATTCGTTTTCTTGGGAACCCCCATTATAACTAGAGAACCCGATTATTTTAACACCTACGTAGACCCCCGCCGAGTCTCCCTTAGACCCCTGGGGGAAAATCAGATCACTTTGAAATTCACTGGTTTTGACTGTGTATTGATATGTCAGTCAATCATTCAGCACAAAGCGTTTTATTAATATATATGTAGTAAATAATAAATATAAAAGCCATGACAGCCAAATCGTTTCATATCAAAAGTCGTCATTGCAACATTTGGTTTTGATGCTTCCATTCTCATATAATCTATATACCTTCTTAAGTAACATACTTACTATATCAATTCAAATAAAAACAAATTGTATTGTTAATTTCATAAGACATAATTTCGATTAAGCTCACAAAGATTTATAAGTCATTTCACCGCTATACAGATGTCCTGAAGTTGGCACAATAAATATCCTTATAAACAACATACTTACCATATCAATTCAAATACAAACCAATTTTATTGTTAAGTTGATAAGACATATTTTCGATTAAACTCACAAAGGCTTATAAGTCATTTCACAGCTATACCGGCGTTCAATAAATATCCTTTTAAGTCATCTTCAAAGACCTTAAAACGAGAGTTTTGGTAAAGCCAATATAGTATTAAAAGATTTTAGACGGGATTAGGAGACAATTTTGAGATGAAAAGATTTCGATCCGCAAGGAATTTTATTATTTATTTTCGATTGAAGTAAAAGCTAGTGAGTGACATGGATCTGATACTCACTAGAAGATTAAAGTATTTACACTGTAATACTTAAGTTTATATTATATCGTCGAACAAATACTTAAAGAGTCACATTTAAATAACATTTTAAAGAGTTTCATTAGACGAAATTAGTTCGCCTGCGTAACTTTGTCTTTTTTTTTGAAGACAACTCCCGTCATCATCATCTTCATCATCAGCCGTAAGCGTATAACGTCCATTTCTGAACATGGGCCTCCTCCCGGGGAGGGTACTTGCCATAGTCACCACGCTTGGCAGGCGGGTTGGTGATCGCAGTATTATGTTGTACCGCACGAGGTAACGCTGCTGCCCGTTCCTTGATAAACGATTATTATACCTAGGTGATATTATAATAATCGGGCCCAACGGATTAACATGCTTTCCGAGGCACGGAGGGAAGTCCCTCCACCAACCAGACCGGGAAAGATATCTTAGAATTTACACAAATATTTCCTGTCTGGCGTGGGAATTGAACCCACGACCTCCAAGATTTAAAGCGAGCCAAATACCGCTACGATACGGAGGCTGTGGACATCTCCCGCACTTGGGAAAGTAATCCCTGTGTCACGGGGATTTTACAAACACTCAATTCAATGTACACCCAGATTTAAAACAATTATCTGTGGTTCACAAAAACAATCGTACCGGGTGGGAATCGAACCCAGAACACCAGTTCTAAGAAACAACTACAGTAACCACTGAGCCACCGGTGCAGTTCATTCAATAGGAAATTGTTCAATTAAACATATATGATGACAACCTACAAGACGTAGCTGTGTGAGTCACGTTTGAGTCTCACAGGTCGTGGGTTCTAGTCTTTGAGTAAATTCTAAGATATCTTTCCGGGTCTGGTTGGTTGAGTTGAGTTGAAGTTAACAAATCTTGGCAGGCATATTAGTGATGGGCCGGATTGCTAATGCGAAGCCGGCCCCCGACAACGGCGGATCAGAGTGTAGGGTCCTCTCCTCGTGGTATGAGTTAGCATACCACGCTATGGAGAGGGCGAGTCCAACATATCTCACCGCTAGCGCGCGGATACGCTGCAGCGGCCGTGGGAAAGCGTAAATGAATTGCCCTCCCGTGGTCATAGTACGATGGAAGTATCTTTAAGATGATAGATGCTGCTGCCTTTATTCACCTCTTATTACCACCAATAAGAATTCAATTTCATTAAATTTTATTTATTTGTTTAAATGTGGCGTATACATATAGATCTTAAACATCAGTTGCCCTCACACATGAGCCACTTCTAGGCTATGGCATCCAAATATTCACTTAAAACTAACAATTTTGCCATCCATCTAAATCTATTTAAGGTTTACAATTTAAATATGAAGATACAGAAATTAGTGGATACTCTCCTCGCGTATGCGGCGCGAAATATAAAGAGGAGACCACCACCGCGATGTTGTTGAGGCGCTGGTTCAAATCTGCGTTTCAGTCTAGGTGTTCTAATACCACATTTCATATCAATGGCAGTCAAACAGAAAAAGAAGCTCACGTACCTTGGAAAACCAACATTCATCCAGCAATGAGTACCCGCGCTTTCCTCCACTGCTTTACTGGCGTCAGTTCACGATGTTAACAGGACCCGTCTCGTTTCACGGTACACTGACGTAATTATATATCGATTTCTAGATATAAGTTTCTCAAAAATGGCGGTAAAATATGCGATGCGTTGTAAAAGATGTTTACAGTAAAAGCGATGTAAGTGAAGTGAGAGACGCGAATAGATATACGCGGAAATAATGCGTTCCATGTTCAAATTGCGCGGGAATTATGCCTTCATAATATTGGCCTTACAATTCACGTGCGACGCCAATGGGCATGAGGACTAAAAAAATCTATTTAGTCCGTCAGTTAGATTACTAAAAAATATTGGGCACATATTTTTTTGATTATCAAATCAATAAAAATTTACAAAGATTCAGAGCAAATACAAACTATAAAGTTCGAAAAGTGGGTCTTGTGACGTCACTATTAGGTAAAATTGTACCTAATAGTGAAGTCACACAAAATTTCAACGTGCTGTATCTTCGTCATTTTTTGTATGAGTAACGAAAAAAAAATACGTGTCCAATATTTTTTGGTAATCTAACTGACGGACTAAATAGATGTTTTGTAGTCTACATGCCTATTCTATCAGGCTGGCCATAGACAAGCAATGAGAAATATGTTTTTTATAATATTATTATTATTTGAAATACGCGAAGATATAAACGAGACTGTCCAGAATTTAAATATGGAAGATATTAGTAGTCTATTCTAAACCGGAAACCACACGTCGGAAACATTTATTAGTACCCAATTAATTAACATACAACTTGACTGTAACACGCGTAGAAGGGTTAACATACTCTTACCTAATATAGTTTACACCATACCCAATACATGTTATTGAGATGGAAGTTCTAACCGCGGAAGGGACACTGTAGATTGAGTTTGGTAAACAGTTATACCCCTCGGCAATGACGTAGTGGTCCGACGGTAGTTAGGATGAATTACTAAAGGATTACCGTGGGTCCAGAATGTAAACGACATTTATTACAAATGTTTTTTATCTATACTAATATATAAAAACTAATAACAAAACAATCGAATCCAGTAACAATAACAACGTCCTAATGTAACGATAGCTAAAGCTTGATAAATACCCGATAACAGTAACAAATAAAATATACTTAATATAATTAATTACTCTGAATCATAGAAACCAGAAGGGGTAAGATGATAGGACATCTAATCCGAAACGACCAGTTTATCACAAATTTAATAGAAGGGAAGATAGATGTAAGAAGAAGGAGAGGAAGACCAAGAAGAAAGTTTACTGACCAACTTAAAGAAAAATTACAAATGGACAGTTATAAAGAAGTAAAAGAGATGGCTCTACAACGGGATAGATGGAGAATGCTACACAGACAAGTGCGAAGCACTTAAATTTTGGATGAATGGTCTCTGAATTGCATTTTAAGATAATAAGACGGCTCACTGATGTAGTCACAGCCAGACTTAGTATATTTTAGTTATTTTCATAGTATTATGACATATGGCACTCTTCTATGGGGAAACTGTGCGGACTTTGATACCATATTTGTGCTGCAGAAACGCGCTGTTAGAGCCATATATAAACTTGGACCGCGGGTTTTCCTACGGGAGAAGTTCAAAATATGTATTTGAAAATGTGTTATACGTGCATAAGAAAACAGATAAGTTTAAAAAAAAAAAGACTTTTTTTTTTGAAACTTATCTGTTTAAGCATGACTTAGTTGTACTTGCAACTCGTCTCCATAGAATAAGCAACTCTTTTATACCCTTCGGCGATGACGTAGTGGCCCGACGGTAGTTAGGTTGAATTACTTAGGGATCACCGTTGGTCCAGAATGTAAACGACATTTATTGCAAATGTTATTTATCTATACTAATATATAAAGCAAAAGAGTTTATTTGCTTGAACGCGCTAATCTGAGAAACTAATGGCCCGATTTGGAAAATTATTTCAGTGATCTATAGCCTGTTTATTGACGAAGGTTATCATTGTCAGCCCGTATAACGTCCACTGATGAACATGGGACTCAACCTGAGGGAGGGTTTTTGCCATAGTCACCAAGCTTGGCAGGCGGAAAAACAATCGGGACTAACAGATTACCGTGTTTTCCGAGGCACGGAGGGCAGTCCATTAACCAACCAGAACCGGATTTTTTTTTTGGAATTTACACCAAGATTTCTTGTCCGGTGTGGGGATCAAACCCACGACCTCTGATCCTAAAGCCTATAGCTTTTCTCGATAAATGGGCTATCTAACACTAAAAGAGCTTTTCAAATCAGCCCAGTATTTCCTTAAATTATTGCGTTCATGCAAACAAAAAAACTCTTCAGCTTTATATATTACTAGCTACGCCCCGAGGTTTTACCCGAGTTACTTTGCTCCAGTGGGTCGGAGCGTGACGTTTTGTAGCCTATATGTTAATCCAGTGTATAACATATCCCGGTGCAAAATTTCAGCCAATTCCATTTCGTAGTTTTGGCGTGAAAGAGTAACAAACATCCATCCATCCATCCATACTTACAAACTTTTGCGTTTATAATATTAGTAGGATAGCTTTTCTCACTAAATGGGCTATCCAACACTAAAAGAGCTTCTCAAATCGGCCTAGTATTTCCTAGGATTAGCGCGTTCATGCAAACAAAAATCTCTTTAGCTTTATATAATACTAAGTTTAGAATGTATTCAAACTACGCCTACGCAATATAATATAAATCCGTTCAACAATGTACCTACTTATTTATAGATTTCAATATAATTAATTTCAAATTAAATAGGTTTGAATTATTATGTTCCAACATCAACATAATTATAGACGGGTAAATTTAAGCAGGTCTAAACAAGTTATAACACCGCACCGAAATTTTTGAGTAATGGGGCCTTAGTGTTTGCTTTTTAGAGATTTTTCCAATCGCTCATCGATTGCTTTCCGATCGAGTTTAAATGGTACTTCAAATTTGACCTACTAAATATCGTTCGTATTTTTTTACAGTCACACCTTTTAAAATTTGTTAAGTATAGAATATGGAGACTAGATATCCGCACGGTTTCACCCGTTGTTATTTCAGACGGACAAGCGTAGTTAGCCACGCGGCTCTTGCTACTTCACCGGGCATAAAGGTGAGCAGAGCTCCAGCCTTAATAAATGGTTTATAAACTACAAACTAGCCTCCTGGCGCTCCCTGTGGGGCTTGAACTTCGGCTCAGGGCGGTCGCTGGCGATGATATTGAGGGATAATAAATGGTTTAAACACTACAAACTAAGCAACCTGCGCAAGAGGGCGTCCCCTGTGGAGCTTGGACCTCAGCTCAGGGCGGTCGCTGGAGATGAGATTGAGGGATTATGACTTTTAGTATTTTAGGGGGTTTTGTGCACCTGTCGATTTCACCCGCAAAGCTACCTGGAACTTATGGGAACTTCTTCATGATAAAATATAACCTTTGGCCTTTCTCGATAAATGAGCAATCTTACACTGAGTTATTTTTTTATCCGAGAAATCGGACTATTACTTTCAGAGATTAGTGCGCACAGAGACAAGCAATCAAAAAAAATCTTCATATATATTAGTATTAATTGATAACAACCATCTTTACTTACAAATTTTCGCGTTTATAATATAAGTAGGATATACATAGATATTAGAAGATAAATTGGTCGAACCTCATCCAGTCGCCAACAGCACTTCTAATGAAGAAAAATTTAAACTTCAACGTATCATGTTTGATATGTAAGTAGTTAATTTGCATTTAAACTACGTTCCCTAGCGACCACATTTTGCTAGAACTTTCTACAAACGGGCTGCAGTGGGGCTGCTTTAAAAAAATAATAAAGCTACTGTTACACATATGTGCATGTGATATACATACTGTTCTGGATTATTCCACTTTGTTCACCTGGGTGATATCACCTAGGTGAACAAAGTGGAATTGATTAGTGTACTTTGATCACCTCGGAAATAAATCACCTGGGTGATATCACCCAGGTGAACAAAGTGGAATTGATTAGTGTATTTTGATCACCTCTGAAATAAATCACCTGGGTGATATCACCCAGGTGAACAAAGTGGAATTGATTAGTGTACTTTGATCACCTCGGAAATAAATCACCTGGGTGATATCACCCAGGTGAACAAAGTGGAATAATCCACTGTTCTGAGTTATTGTGGTTTTGTAGTTAAGTACAGAAAGGACATTAATGAAGTGAACGAAATAATACCTACTAACTAGAAAACAAATCTTGGACACCCCGTATTACGTTCCGCTCCGTATTATATTCCTCTACTGAACAAAGCTGCCGTGTGGTTTCCGGCTTAGAATAGACCACACCATGTCTTCCCATGGGTGTCGTAAAAGGCGACTAAAGGACATATGGCTGATGGATGGGCAGCAGCATCTATTAGCTCAAGGTTTACATCTTACTGCGATCACCAATCCGTCTGCCAAGCGTGGTGATTATGGCAATATCCCTCTACGATCCTGGCTTGCCAAGGTCTGTTAAGAGGAGGCCCATGTTCAGCAGTGGACGTAAACGGGCTGTTGATGATGATGATGATGATGATAACTGAACATAGGCCGGTTTTAGGGGGCTTAGTCCATGGGTGGTGGGGGGTCAATATGAACACAAGTAAACGCTGTAGTATGCCATTATAATAGATGATGTTATAATAATCAAGGTCAGAAATAAATGTCACAGTACAGTACAGACGGACGTACTATGTAGTCTGTAGATTTGAAACTATTTTTTTTAATTTTACTAGCAGAGTTTTGCAGTCTTTTAGTATTCTTGTTAACCCCTCGTGCTAAGCTAAAATGCTTGTCTTACGAATGTGTTCACGTCGCCCACCCATTGGGATCAAACCGGCTACCGGATGAGTCAGACGCGCTAACCATTGTCGTTGCTATTGCCTACTACTGTTAATTACCTTATCGGATATATCTGTTAATAATAGTGTATTTTTAAATTATCTTATAACTTTATAATTCTGACAACTACAAATGGATGTAAAAAATTAAGTGCTGAAAAATTCATTTATTTCATTTTAGCGACAATGAGTAAAAGTAGTACAGAGAGTAGCTGTCAACCTACCAGGTCTAAAAATAAACCAAAATTTTACTCTAAGATTTACTGTCGACTACTGATAGTTGCACAAAACTCCCCTAAAATACTAAAAGTCATAATCCCTCAATCTCATCGCCAGCGACCGCCATGAGCCGAGGTCGAAGCCCCACAGGGGGCGCCAGTTGCAGGTTGCTTAGTTTGTAGTTTTTAAACCATTTATTAAGGCTGGAGCTCTGCTCGCCGTTATGCCCGGTGAAGTAGCAAAATGCTCATGACAACCTACTTATGTCCATATGAAAAAAAAAACTGCCGACCCGACTTAAATCCAACCTTATACTGGCAAGCCACGGAGATTGCTTAGACCCATAAATACACAAAAGCGCTATTATTTATTTCCCAGCAAATATTATGTTTGCAACAAAACAACAATTTTCTCTATCTAGCTTCTTTACCGTTGTATTTATAGGGAGCAACACAATAAGACCATTGGGACTGTCGTCAATAATACTTTTTCTCAAGATCTGAAGATCAATTCAAAGTTGTATTGGAAATCTTTGAGTGGTTGTGGAACTGACATATCTTGGGAAATATCTACATTCTTAGAATATCTGTCACGAAGTTTGATTGAAAGATAAAATTGAGGGTTATAATCATCATTTGAACTACATTGTTTTGGAAAATGCTTATATATTCAAATGTGAAAAATTTTGAATGCAACGCCATATCGGCTCTCTGCCAAGCCCGAAAATTGGTATATTCGTTATGTTAATTTTTGGTCATATTATGTACTAGTGACTCGTCCCGGCTTCTCACGGGTGCAATGCTGATGTATTACACATCTAAAACTTCTTCTTGAATAACTATATCTATTTAAAAAAACGCATCAAAATCCGTTGCGTAGTTTTAAAGATCCAAGCTTACATAGGGACAGACATAAAGCAGGAAGCGACATTATTATATACTATGTAGTGATTTTTGTTTGTTTTGTATAATGAAGTAATAATTGGAAATTGAATAAATCTGCACATGGGTTTTAGAACAGATATTGGGCAGACAGAAAATCTATGATTTTGTGATTCAAGAATGGAAAATCATTCCATCGCTGGTAAAATTGAGTCAATTCCTCAATTTTTTAATTCTTCTGGGCGCAGAAAAAAACAGCATGAATATAATTAATAACATTTAAAACAATAAAAGCTACAGAAACTCTGTTTGTCGAAAGGACTCTGTTATGCCAAAGAAAATGACCTTAGGGGTTGAAATAGGGGGTGACAGTTTTGCATTGAAGACACTTTTATTCAGGTTACGGGTTGGGCAGCCTTGAGAGAATGTATACGCAAGTAGCCATGCATCTATAATACAACACTTTACGCGGATGAAACTATCCATTTCAGTTTCATCCGCGTAATGTGTTGTATTATTCTTTATTAATATTTTAGACCTACTTTTTAAGAGTTGTTATAAACAAATATTCAAAGGAACCCAACAAGTTGACAACCGTCACAATTTTGTTGCCCCATTTTTCCATCTCGTCGCCACCACAAAGAATATTCGTCCATTAATACAATTCAGCAATACTCAACATTTTATCTGAATAAAATATATTTTTGATTGACGTAATGTCGACGTAAAAGGCGCTCTCTCCACTGAATTGGTCCCAGTATATTTTCTTGGGAATTGAGTGAATGAATTGGCAAGTACTCTGCTCTATAGCCGATCTGAATACTGAAATATTGCATTAACTTGACAAGGACTTAGCAGAGTTCACTTTAATTTATACGGTCATTATATAGTATACTACAAAATTTAAAATAAATAGCTACATAAATACCTATAAGTGGCAGTTGCTGTAATACTAAAAGTCATTCTTCGCTTAGCGACCGCCCAATGCCAACGTCTAAGTCCCACAGGTGGCGCCCTCAAACACCCAGACCCGAAATTAATTTTTAATATGTTATACAAAGATTTTAGAAAACGGCCGTAGCCCAATGGCTAGGGCGCCGAACTTGTGATCTTGAGGTCGCCGGTTCGAACTCCACCCATTGCGCTACCGATGTGAACCCACTCGTAACACAAGCAGTTTAGCTTAGCACGAGGGGTTAACGTGAAGACTACAAACATATGCCAGATAAAAAAATAAAAATTCGTAACAGCAATCGAACACAAGATTTACGGCGAGCTTTCTACCAGTACACTACGGAGGTCATGTGAAATAGCTGTGATTATTTCTCTGACCGATATTACCATTAGGTCAAATAACGAAGCAGGAAATATTGCTTCCTTCAGCGTAGGATATTTGCCGCCATCTGTTACGGAAATTTGCGTTTATCGAAGTTATAAATATGTATGTTTGTATACCTTCTTTTGGTTATGCAAACTTTCCTCCTTTACACACTACTGCCCACAATTTTCACAAAAAAGTTGAAATTAATAATAAAATTTGAGCTCCACTAGCTTTATTATAGTGTTGATATATACAAAAACTCCCAATTTTATTTCTTCTTCCACAGGTAAATGGGAGCTCGGCTGGATCCTTTGCGACATTTGGATAAGCCTGGACATCCTGCTGTGTACTGCTTCCATCCTATCCCTCTGTGCCATCAGCGTTGACAGATATTTGGCTGTCACCAGACCCTTGACTTACTCCAGGAGAAGAAGGTCGAAGAAACTGGCTTTGACCATGATCTTTTTTGTGTGGATCGCTGCTGGAGCCATCACTTGCCCTCCTATGTTTGGGTGGTATGTATTTTTTTATTTAAGTTTTATGCATGTTGTCCGTGTCTTTGTCTGCGTAGATTTCAATTTCTCAATACAATATTTTCCACCCCCTATCATGCTCTCAGGGGTGGAATTTATAAAAATCATTCCTTTCCAGAAGTTTCGGAGGTCGCAAGTTCAATCCCCACGCTGGTCAAGCGAGTTTTGTGTAAATTCCGAGTCTGGTTGGTTAAGGACAGTTCCTCAACCAACCAAACCCGGAATTTACGGAGGGTAGTCACTCCGTGCCTCGGAAAGCCCGTTAAGCTGTTGATCCCGATTGTTATAAAATCATCCATAAAAAGCATACACCAAGGACAGGGCATCGGCGCGGCGTTACCTTGTGTGTTAAAAAGAAAATACTGCGGTCACCAAAGTGCCTACCAAGCTTCTTGACTATGGCAAGATCCCTTTGGGAGTAGGCTCATGATCAGCAGTGGACGCTATACGGGATGATGATAATGATTTATTATTGTATGTTTACATATACAATACAATCTCCAAGTTTCAGGGGCTAAGGCTGTGTGTTGATCCATCAGTCAGTCATTCAGGACAAAGTTTTATATTAAAATAGATTTATTAACGTATAATTCCACCAATTCACTCGAAGTTCCAGTCTTCGTTTATAATACGTACGGCTGTGATGTGGAACTCTTTTCTCACATCTCTCTCTCTCTCTGAACAAAATAGCACATGCTAGGCAAGTGTGGTCGATCCTGTTACTTATACAGATATTATACAACGTTAAAGGGATGGCTTATATTTTGGAAGCACCATATATCACAACCCGAGCAACTGCCAAATATGGTGACTACGTACGGGCAAATTTCCTCCTACTTTTATATGCAGAGTCCAGCGACAAGCTAATGCTGAACAACTGCATATAGTAATAAAATTTACTATACCTAAATATTATTATTGAATAATACTATTGCAACTGATAGATAGTTCAACTGATCTGTGCACGCGGAGATTTGTGACCCAGTCTGTTAAACATTCGCTTTAGAATTTTAATACTGCCATTAAAATTGGGATCTAATGCATAATAAATATTGACTACCTCTGACATCATTCGAAAGGCATTCAAGTGTACGACATTTTTGTCAACCCTTATAATGTGACCCACAAACTATTAAAGCCCCAAGACCTTTCATCAAAGCTAAAGAAAAACACTGTATATATAAACTCCACCATTATATAAGAAAGTAAATAAAAGACCCTTACCAATGAAGCGTGAATAGAATTGCTTCATACGGGTTTTTTTTCGGACGAACATATTTAGTTACATCACTGGGCTTAAAGGCGAGCAGAGCTCCACCCAAATAAATGGTTTAAAAACTAAAAACTATGCAACCTGCGCAAGAGGGCGTCCCCTTTGGTACTTAGACTTCGGCTCAGGACGGCCACTTGCGGGGAGATTGAAGGATTATGGCTTTTAGTTTTGGGGAAAAAACTCTAAAAGTCATAATTTCTTAATCCCCTAGCCAGCGATCGACCTGAGCCGATGTCCAAGTTTCACAGAGAGCCTCTCTTGAGCAGGTTGCTTAGTTTGTAGTTTTTAAACCATTTATTAAGCCTAGAGCATTGTTTGCTTTATGTCCATACCCTGGTGGTGACGTATGGCCGGCCCAAAAAAAGAAAGCAATTTAAAAAATATATCTGCAATTATAAGTACCATACAGAAAAATAAAGTGCCTCGTTACTCTCACGGTAATAATGTTCGCTCGTAACTAGCGAGGTTCCAGGTTCTAATGGAATACGTTTTGATTTTTTCTCTATAAAAACTAGTTGCAATTTGAGTTCAATAAATTAGTGGAGTTTCAACCTTGCCTCAGAGAATACGTAAACTGTCGGTACTCCGCTATAGGACATATAGCTGATTGATGGGCAATAGCATTCTACAATACCATCTTGCTGCGATCACCAATCCGCCTGCCAAGCGTGGTTATTGTGGCAATACCCCTCAACGACCCTGGCTTGCCATGGTCTGTAAAGAGGAGGCCCCATATTCAGCAGTGGACCTGAACGGGCTGTTGATAAAATGATTGATGAATCTTTATTTTTTATATTATATTTTTACTTAACAAGACTTTAAATTTCCTATGATTAATGGTACAAACTGATCATAAACCAAAATTAGCAATTCATATTTTCATTTTTACTCATCGAATATTTTAAGTTGTAAGTAGCACAAGTTCTAAGCTTAATGTACTTATCAATCATTTTATAGACGACAGCCTTTTAAGAAATAACCTGAATCCATCGAACGCCTATCGCGTTCATTTTGACCATTAATTTAGATTTATACAATTATTGGCAATAAGTCAATACTCAATATATAAAGCTGTTTGTTTGAACAAGCTAGACTTAGAAACTATTCGTCTGTTGTTTTTTAATTCTATCAGTGTCAGATAACTTGGCTGGCTGTATAGGCTGTATTTTATTTTGTAGTGGTATCGAGTGGTCTACTTTAAGTCAAAAACCACACGGCATGCATATAACAGAGTATGAAACGTTTGGAAAATCGAGAAGGCAACAGTGTTCGTAAACACGTCGGTAGGAATTCCGTTATTGGATTTTCTATTTTAAAAATAGAGCTATCTGGGTTGGCCGTGAATTTGAATACAAAATTGTACAGCGCAATTTGTATTGTGCTACTAGCTTCCCGCCGCGGTTTCACTCGCGTAGCTCCCGTTCCCGTGGAAACTTGATAATGAAATATAGCCAATGTCATACGGAGATAGTATAGCTTTCCAACGGTGAAAGAAATGTTCCAATCGGTTAAGTAGTTTTGGAGCCTATTCAATACAAACCGACAATCAAATCTTAGCTTAAATTAGCTTCATAGTGAAAATTATCTCAGTCGTTTGGACCTATTTAAATTTATATAAATGAATATGAACGGCTGGACCGATTTAGCTAATTACTGCTTTGTTTTGTTTGTTTTGTAAGAAGGTTATTATGAAAGAAAATAAGAAAATTACGCGGAAAATTAGAAATCTTCAGAATACTTAACCACCATATTTAACTGTCTACCTTAGCGCTTTTGACAATACCTATGTATATTTTTTATGAAATTTTATGACGTTTAACATAACATTGACAAAACGTGCTGTGCTGCTTTAGGTGCTCATCACGGTTAGTACAGAGCTATCAAGCATAATATAAAAAAAAACATTTAAATATAGAGCTTTAGTTAAGCTAGTACAACGTCTGTCGGGTCAGCTAGTGTAATTATGAAATTGCATTGTAAATACTAATGAAATAATGAATTTTATTTAGCACTTAGGTATTTACATACACTTGTACTTGTCAGAATTACAATATAAGAAGATAAATTAATAAAAAAAATATATAACTTGTTAGTTATAGATAATTCTTACTCTATAAAATATCCGACTAGGTAACTAACAGTAGTAGGTAGGCAATAGCAAATTATACAAATTTACAGACTGCATAGTCCGTCAGTCTGTCCTGTGACATTTTTTGCAAATAACCAATTATTTTTATTTTATTTTATTATATTAGTAAACCATAGCATTATAAAAGAAAGTTACCAGCAATTTGATATTACGGTAAGCCGATAATATAAATTGATACATCTATAAAATATTTAATATTATTTTTTTTTTCCCAGGTATGAACCAGACCATAACCAAAATGGTAACTGCCGCTACAACCAAAACCCTGGTTATGTGGTCTTCTCAGCTATGGGATCCTTCTTTCTGCCCATGGCTGTGATGGTGTATGTGTACGCGAGGATATCCTGCGTGGTGGCGCGGAGACACCATCAGTTAGCCAGCAGTACCAAGTGTAATAAGGTAAGTGTCTTAATCATATACTTTTTAATCATTAAAAAGTAAGTTTAGTTTATTTTAAGCGGCAGTAGATTGGCTGGAGCGTCGGACTTGTGATCATGTGGTCGCCAGTCCGATCCTCACCCATAGCACTATCGACGTGACCCTATTTGTAACACAAACATTTTAGCGAGTGCAAAAACTCTGCTAGTAATCTAAAAAAATATATATTATATAGGTACCACTGCAATAAATGGACTGGTAAAAATGGAATAAAGTTAGTCTGTTGTGTTTTGTTTTTGGAATGACATAACCTTGTGACTAATAACAAAGGTACGAGCATAAAGGCTAGCATTGCTTCATTAAAAGTTTAAAAACTACAAACTAAGCAACCTGCGCAAGCCTTATGGGGCGTTGGCCACGGCTCAGAACGTTCGCTGGCGAAGGGTTTGTGGAGTGATGATTTTGTTAAAGTTCCCTTAAACCTAAAGGTTTAGAGCGTGGGAGAGAAATTTTGGAATGCAACTTGCTCTTCGAAGGTCACTGACGGGTGGGAGGAGATGGAGTATCAATTCCTCAATCTATTGAGGAAATGTGAGTTTCACGGAAAGCTCTGCATTCCAGTTGGGTTAGCTCTTGGACCTTTATTTAAAAAAATATATTACTTTAATTTATTATATTAAATAACCGGACAATTGCGAGTGGGACTCGCGCACGAATGGTTTCATACCATTTTCAAGTGCATAACTGTTGCCCTTATTGATATCGAGCAAACAATTTATTTATTTTTAGTATTTGTTGTTAAACACACAACCTCCGTAGCAAAGCGGTATTTGGCTCGCTTTAAATCTCGGAGGACAGAATATCTTTGTGAAAATTCTAAGATTTCTTTCCGGGTCTGGTTGGTTGAGGGACTACCCTCCGTGCCTCGGAAAACACGTTAAGCCGTTGGTCCCGATTATTATAACATCATCTATAATTATCGTTTACCAAGGAACGGGCTGCAGCGTTTCCTTGTATTACAACAACATAATACTGCGGTCACCAACCCGTCTGCCAAGCGTGGTGACTATGGCAACTACCCTCCCACGGGAGGAGGCCCATGTTCTGCAGTGGACGTTATACGGGCTGATGATGATGAAGATGATTTGTTGTTATAGCGGCAATAACATCATTTGTGAAAATTTCAACTGTCTAGCTATCGCGATACAGCCTGGTTACAGACATACAGAGAAGTCTTAGTAATAGGGTCCCGTTTTTAACCTTCGGGTACGGAACCCTGAAAATTAATTAGATCGCTGTATGTACCCGTTGTGAATAAATGTTTATTTATTGCTTATATGCCTTTATGCTATCGAAAAGGTATACGTATATAACGGACACAATCATAATGAATCCGGCAATCAGGATTATTCTGAAAATTGACAATTTTAATTACATTTGCCAAATTATGCAAAAGCCTGATTTAATCAAAATTAATTACAAACACAACAAAACATAACTGAATAAATCCTATAAATAATTACATTCACAAAATACTAGCTTTAAATCAATTTTAGTGGACTACATTGGATTATAATCAATTCCAATTATAAATTAATGTACAAAAGTATTTATTTTGATTGATTAATCGTGGATCCTAGTTAATTAGCCTATTAAACTATTAATACAGTTTAATCCAAATTGATATAACGTAAAAATGTAACGTAGTTATTGCTTGTGGTTCGGGGTAGTTGTCAATTATTGCTTAAACGTATGTCGTATTAAGTTATACGTTTCGTAATTAATCGCTTTATAATTAATTTTGCCTTTTTAATTTAAGTAATTAAGCACACTGATGGTTACTATTCTAGGTTATTGTTTTTTAGGGTTCACAAGGAACCCTTATAGTTTTGTCATGTTCGTCCGTCTGTCCGTCCGGGCTCGTACTCCGCCGTTATTGCACTGATTGTCACGCAAATTAGTGAAGAGATGTATATTGAAAATCCAAAACTTGGTTTTTAAAATTATGTTTTTTTTCCGCCGCCCTCCTTTACAATGAAAAGTGAATTTAAAATTCGCCTTACCCCATTGTGTAGGGGAAAGATCTCTTGAAATGCACAAAACTGCCTTGGAACTATGTAGATAAAACCCCCAGTCTCGAAATAACCTAATACAAAACTAAATTAAGACTTCCCTCTTAACTTTTGGAATATTAATAAATTATTCTGAAAAAAATATGATATATGCCTCTAAGTAAGTTCTTTCAATTAAAACTATAGCGGACTCGGTATCATAGATAGTTATTTTTATACAACTCGACCAACTTATATAGTTACAGTATCGTCCTAACAAAATGTATGGAGTTGTAGAGGAACGGTTGGTTGTGTTCCTCCACAGAAAATGAAGATCTTCTTTGCCGGGCGAGGTGGTATGCCCGGCGACCGACGGTCATTTGTTAATATTCAGAACTTGTATCTGTTCGAATTGGCTTGCGAACTTGTATTGCGCGATACAGGTGCTAGATGGCGCTGCTTGTCTTCTTGTGGTTTTTGTCCGGCTACTGTAGATGTCGCTACAGAGTCGACCGCAAAATGAAATTTAGCTTAGTTAATTTTAAAATAGGCATTTTAGATATGCAAGGCTACGGAACACTTTCATGTGCGTGCCCGACACGCTCTTGGCCGGTTTTTTATTTTGTCAATGAAATGTAGTTATCGCGTGACATTTCACGTCGAAATGGAGCGGAAACGTAGCCTAATTTTTACTCTGTTGAAAAACAACGGTGAATTACCACCAACAAAGCACTATTGCCTTTTGTTCAGGGGGTAAAATGTGAGTGATCAGGAAAAACTAATTATGAAAAAGATATATATAAAATGGTTTGAGATATAAAGCGACCGTAGCCCAATGGCTAGGGCGTCGGACTTGTGATCTTGAGGTCGCCGGTTTGAGCCCCAACCATTGCTTACACTTTACGTTAACCCACTCGTAACACAAGCTTTTTAGCTTAGCACGGGGAACCCCCCGTGCTAAGCTAAAAAGCTACAAGAATACTAGTAGAACGCAAAAACACTGTTAGTAATCGCTAAAAAAAAATTGGATCAATCAATTTCAACTTTCTAGATATTTGTAGAAAAATGTTAACTGTTACCGATAGATTGCAACTGCTACGTTCGCCATAGAAACATATTATAAAGAGATTGATAGATTTCAACAACTAATTGGGATCCATCGTGACCGAATGATCTGGACATTAGGTGCTATACATTTACGCATTCCCACCGCCGCTGCAGCGTATTCGCGCGCTGGCGGTGGGATATGTGGGACTCGCCCTCTCCATAGCGTGGTATGCTAACTCATATCATGAGGACCCTACACCACTAAAACCCCCCGGACACTCCTTTGATCCGCCGTTGGTTGGGGCCGGGTACGCATAAGTTATCCAGCCTATGCAGGTTCGAATCCTGCCGGAGTGTAAATTAATAATTTAAATTATTAAATTTAATATGCGGTACACTATCCGTAAAGTGTTTAAAATAACCTGTAAAATACTATATTCTCTAAATCTATGCTACTAGTCAACGTTCCTAAGCTACTGGCAACGTTGCCCCATTGAATGGCAGCGCTTATCTGCTGTGCAAACGTAATACAAGCACTCAGGTAATGTCCTCTTTTAACGAATGCTGATGCTGGATTGTTTACAAATCAGCCCATAAGCATAAGGTCGGATGTGCCACTATACCTACGTCAGAAATATTCGTCGTATGTGCCTTTATAACTGGCACTTACTACAAAATGCTTCTGAAGTATAATATACTAGAAATTTATTTCACTTTTTGTAAAAAAGTCTTTAACATGTTCTTTAAAGTTTATTCTAATGACATTTTTAATGAAAATTTATATGAAAAATAAAAATCGTTTATCTTCAGGCGTCGAAGGCCCATAGCGTGTAAGTAATAAAAAAAACTTAAAAACTATGTTAGTATGTAACACATGCGTACAAAAATAAAATAACGAATCACTACATAGTATAAAACAAAGTCGCTTTCTCTGTCCCTAGTACACTATAAAAATACAGCCAAGATTAGAGGAAGATTTATAAAGTCCCATGACTGACATGCAGCTTGATAAATCTATCCATTGTAGGCCCTTCTATCCTTTCTGCAAACACCTTCAGAATGCTATTGCCGCTGCCACTCAATCTGCGTATTATCACTGATGCCACTTTTTTGCGCATGATCGCTAAATGATATACAAGAGTGATAAAATTGACAAACCCCGGGCAAAGTCAATTCTTCTTTTACGGGAAAATATATCATTTTTCTTCACACCATAAGAGAAAAGCCTGGTATATTAATATTTACTGAATAAATAAATAACAATATAATATCGTCAGTATTGTTTGGTATATGACAATGGTAACATATGACGATGGAATGTCGATGTCATCGGATATAAGATATTATCAATATTACCAAATAATGAATGCTGCACTCTCAAATATTATTGACTTAATATTGTTTGAGTTTTCTGGAAGAAAATACAGTTATAATATTGAATTCAGCTCGCCTCGCCTCGCGATAATGCGCCTGTTCTCGTGTATCATCATCAGCCCGTACAACGTCCACTGCTGAACATGGGCCTCCTCCCGGGGGAGGGTATTTGCCATAGTCGCCACGCTTGGCAGGCGGATAGGCGACCACAGCATTATGTTGTACCACACAAGGAAACGGTGCTGCCCGTTCCTTGATATACGATTATTATAGATGATGTTATAACAATCGGGACCAACGGCTTAACGTGCTTTCCGAGGCGCGGAGGGTAGTTCCTCAACCAACCAGACCCGGAAAGAAATCTTAGTATTTACACAAAGATTTCCAGTCCAGCGTGGGAAACGAACCAACGACCCCCGAGATTTAAAGCGAGCCAAATAACGGTACGCTACGGAGGTTGTCTCTCGTGAATAGTCCGCCATAAATTACAGCAAATGATACTTAATAACGTAAATTCGTAATGGTAAAATAATTCTTGAATCATTCGTTACAAACAAAAACATAAATCTCCTCTCTTTATAATATTAGTATCTATAGATCATAAGGGAAAATCTTATATACAGCTGAAGAATATATAAAGCTGAAGAGTTTGTTTGTTTGCTTGGACGCGCTAATCTGAGGTATTCCTCGAAGCGCTACCATTTTGAGGCGCTCCTAATGAGGCGCCCCTTTTTATTCCTCGGAGCGCTCCTTTTAGTAGCGCCTCCCGATAGTAATTAAAAATATTAAAATTTTATACCTTGAAGCCACCATCATCATCTAAGTTGCTTAACTTTTGGTTAAGCGAAGTGAAGCGTCTCAAGAGGAGACACATATTTTCATAAGGGAGACAAAGGCAAGGGCTAAACTGTCCTAAACGCTTAACTTCGATGACAATGATGCATAAATGAGTTTTTAAAAATCATCGATATAATTTATTACGTTTACTTCATGCTCTTCCCTATTTTTAAACGTGGGTGGGCTATTTTTAATTACTATCGGGAGCGCTCCGAGGAATAAAACAGGAGCGCCTCATTAAGAGCGCCTCAAAATGGTAGCCTCGCTAATCTCAGAAACTACTGGTCCGATTCGAAAGATTCTTTTAGTGTTTGAATGCCCATTTATCGAGCATGGCTATATTTAAATATCAAGTTCCTAAGGGAACGGAAGTTACGCGGGTGAAAACAATGCCAAAAAATATGCCATGGAAACCATAAAGCTTGTCGTTCATTTTAGAAATTAGCGTAATTATTTTTTTATGGTTTTACTTGTACACCTACTAATATTATAAAGCTGAATAGTTTGTTTGTTAGCTTAAACGAGCTAATCTAGAAAATTACTGGTCTGACGTCAAATATTCTTTACTTTTAGAAAGCTACATTATTAGGGATTAACATAGATATATATTTAATGATGAAGTTCCTAGAGTAACGGAAGTTACGTGGGCATAATCGGCCTAGTCATATTATGAATTAAACCTTAACACAATAAACCTTAAGACAACCTCCGTAGCGTAGCGGTAATTGGCTCGCTTTAAATCTCGGAGTTCGATCCCCACACCGGAAAAGAAATCTTTGTGTAAATTCTAAGATTTCTTTCCGGGTCTGGTTGGTTGAGGGACTACCCTCCGTGCCTCGGAAAAGCACGTTAAGCCGTTGGTCCCGATTGTTTTTACATCATCTGTAATAATCGTATATCAAGGAACGGGCAGCAGCGTTTCCTAGTGTGTAACAACATATTCAACATAATACTGCGGTCACCAACCCGCCTGTCAAGCATGGTGACTATGGCAATACCTTCCCCCGGGAGGAGGCCTATGTTTAGCAGTGGACGTTATACGGGTTGATGATGATAGTTTTTAATATGTGACGGAACATTGTAAATGCGCCCTGGTACACAAAGAACAATGAAGTAAATGAGTACCTAGAAGTACCAACAATAACTGAAGAAATAAATAAGCATAAAGAAAAGTATGCCGAACGACTATAAGCTCACTCAAACCCTATAGCCAGGGAGTTAATAAAAACCCATAAGTGAAGCGTCTCAAGAGGAGACACATATTTTCATAAGGGAGACAAAGGCAAGGGCTCAACTGTCTTAAACGCCATAACAAAATCCAACGCATCCGATTATAGTCCCAAGACTGATTGCGGATCATAAATACAAAAATAAACTACATGACGTCATAAATGAATGCTATTCAAGCCACTTTAATACGTCTGTAATTTTGTTCACCGTAAATCAAAATATAACTTTATTTGTAGTAAGCACGAACTATTAAAAGGTCGTAAATCCAATACTTAAAGTTAAAATAAGTGACTTTTTGACACGACATGAAATTATTTTCACAATGCGTAACAATTGAGTCATTCTGAACACGTCGAAAGGTCAATGTTATTGCGAACATACCTTTTTTATTAGCAACCCTTTTAAGGGCTTTTAACTGTTAATGTATGTAAGAAATCACATATGCTAATAAATTTATTAGTATTTTAATATTACGTACACCCAATGTGGGGCTAACCTTATTCTGTACTATAACTTCAGCGACCGGTTTCACCCGCTTTACTCCTGGTCCCGTAAGGACTTCATAATTAAATATAGTCTATAACCTTCCTAGTTAAATGGGCTATCTAACACTGATATAATTTTTCAAATCGAACCAGTAATGCCTGAGATTAGCGCATATAAGCAAATATACAAAGTCTTCAGCGTTATATATTAGTATAGATAGCTTAAAATAATCTATACTTTTCTATAAAGCTAAAGAATTTGTTTATTTACTTGAACGCGCTAATCTTAAGAACAACTGGTTTGAATTAAAAAAAACAGTGTCAGTTAGCCTATTAATCGAAGAAGCCTAAAGGCTATATTTTAATATGAAGTTTCTACGGAAACAGGAGTTACCTGGGTAAAACCGTACGCGGGAAGCCATTATCCTACTTAATATTATAAACGCGAAAGATTGTAAGTATAGGTGGATGGATGAATGTTTGTTACTCTTTCACGTAGAAACTTCTGAACGGAAGGACGGACGGGGCTAGGTTATACGCTGGATTAACATATAGGCTACAAAACATCACGCTCCCACCAACTGGAGCAGAGTAAAGCGGGTAATACCGCGGGGCGCAGCTAGTATAGTATCACATTTATGATATACTTTTGAAATTAATCCGGTATTTAGCAAGGTTACGTAGCTACTGTAAGTACTGGAAGGTGTACCAGAAAGACATGGGTTCCGGGGCTCCTCACCAACGGAGGAGGAGTACCCGGGGGTGTTAGTTGGTAGGATCCCCTCCTCGTGGTATGGCTAGCATACTGCTATAGAGAGGACGAGTCCCACATATTCCTTCGCTGGCACGGGAACGCCGCAGCAAAGGAGATGCGTAACATCATTGCATTTCCACCCGGACAAATAAGAAACCGGCCAAGTGCGAATCGGACTCGCGCACGATGGGTTCCGTACCATTTTCAAGTGCCTGTTGCCGTTATTGATTACAAGTAAGATATATGCTTACAAGACAAGATCAGAGGATCAGAAGCTTACTATATTTCACCAAAAAACGAAATAATAACCAACAGATTATGCTGTAGGGCTTAAAATAATGTAATAAAAAAAAACCGTACAAGTTAATCCCTTAGCTTACAAACGTGTATGTCATACTTAATGTTGAATTTAATCCGTAAGTTAAATACAAGGTTTAATGTATTTAACTGTTAACTTTACGACATAAGACAAGCGGCCGTAGCTCTATGGCTAGAGTGTTGGACTTGTGACGTTGAGGTCGGCGCCGCGGCGGCGGTTCGAACCCCACTCATTGCACTATCGACGTGAACCCACTCGTAACACAAGTATTTTAGCTTAGCACGAGGGGTTAACATGAATATTCAAAATTCTGCTAGTAATCTTTAAAAAAAAACAGAAGTAGTATATAGTTTTACTATCTTTCCGCGTGCAGTTTTATCCGCGTAACTCCCGTTCGTATGAGTCCTACTAATATTATAAACGCAAAAGTTAGTAAGTATGGATGGATGGATGGATGGATGTTTGTAACTCTTACATACCAAAACTACTGAACGCAATTGGCTAAAATTTTGCACCGGGGTAGGTTATACGCTGGATTAACAAACAGGCTACAAAACATCACGATCCGACCCACTGGCACAGAGTAACGCAGGTAAAACCGCGAGTGCTTTATAATTAAATATTTTTCGATAGATGGACTATTAACGTATGTAACATTCAAAGAATTTTTCAAATTGAACCAGTATACAATTAGTATACATTTACTTACAATAGGCATGAGGACTAAAAATGTATTTAGTCAGTCAGTTAGATAACCAAAAAATATTGGAAACGTATTTTTTTTTTCGTTCCTCAAACTAAAAATGACGAAGATACAGCGCCATGAAATTTCGTGTGACGTCACTTTTAGGTACAATTTCACCTAATAGTTCTTTGTTATTAAACAAAACAAAAAATGTTGTTCAATAATTGTTTGCCTGTGTTTCTGATTCTTTGAAGTGGCATCACGCCAAAACTACCGAATGGATTAAATAGAACTAGGTATACCAACATTTAATTTTCATCATTTTTTTTTTGGACGGGCATTCTTTGTCAGCCTCTAGGCTTTTGCTACTTGACCGGGCATAAAGGCGAGCAGAGCTGGAGCTTTAGTAGTTATGACGTAGCCTAAAAGCTCATACAAAAATCTTCGAAAAACACTCTAAAGGGATGTTTTGTTTTGGATGGCTTTTACTTTTTCACCGGGTATGGGAAATAAACGGGGGTCCAAAGTATGTATAGATAAATCAAAATCTACACTGAATACATTTAATTTTGTAATAATATTTATACATGGCGACTGTTAGATGCTTCTGTTCAAACAAGAAACCGGCCGAAAAGTGCGAGTCGGACTCGCGCACGAAGGGTTCCGTACCATTTTGAAGTGCCTACCTGTTGCTATTATTGATATCAAGCAAAGAGAAAAAAAACGTTTGCTGTATGGGTGCCTCCCTTAATATTTATTTTATTTTTAGAATTTGTTGTTATAGCGGCAATAGAAATACATCATTTGTCAAAATTTCACCTGTCTAGCTATCACGGTTCTTGAGATACAGCCTGGTGACAGACATACAGCAAAGTCTTAATACGTACCTTTCGGGTACGTAACCCTAAAAATGTAACGACTTATTTTTATTTTTAAGAGGGCAAATCTGAACTGTAAACGAATTAGTATAAGAGTCATTTTATCATCGTTACTAAAGTGAAACGAACAAACAAAGTTACATGAATCTTTATTAAAGTGTTGTCGAACATTTAATTACATTTTAGCTTCGTGTCTTCAAGGAAACTAATTGTTCTTTTTCCTGATTAAGTTAGAAATTTTCTTTCTTCTTTCTGTCAATAAATGTTGTTACCTACCTACGTTCTTCCTATATATGCCATCCCGGTAACAGAAAGCATTTAATTCGGCACAACACACAAGATATTATACAACTAACATTAAGTTAAAAGTACAAAACAATAAGCGGCTTGCATGTTCTGCCGAAATAAGTCGCCGCCTCAGCATAGGCTAGTCGAAAACTAGCGCTGGTTTTCAGTTGGCAACTCGAGTAGCGACCCACGAGATCATTACATGTTAAATGTTTTATTTAGTGGATATTAACTTCTTTAATTTGTTTCAGAAAGGAAAGCTGTCCTGCATTCGCACCGAATCTGAATCCGGTTCCGACAAACTCTCACTCCGGCAACAACCAACCCCAAAGCAGACCTCCAAGAATTCCACCCAACAAAGCGACTGTTCCTCCCAAGACCACAAATGTCCCTGCTGCTTCCGACCAGAGAAGAAGAAAAAACACAGAAGCAGCAAAGAGAAGGAATCCCGATTCTACAACGAAGTAACTTTTAAAGCCAATTATAAGTATAAAAACACTACTCGAAGAACACATTCGATGAAAGAACACGTTGATAATAATAGAGTGTCCTCTTTACGCAGAGAAACGAAAACTGCGCAGACTTTGAGTTTAGTTGTAGGTGGTTTCGTCGCTTGCTGGCTTCCATTCTTTCTATATTACATTCTTACTCCTTTTATACCAACAAATTATGTTAATCCAGTACTTATGTATATATTAACTTGGTTAGGATGGTTTAATTCGGCCATAAATCCTTTTATATATGCATTCTATTCGCCGGATTTTAGGCTTGCGTTTTGGAGACTTACTATAAAAAAATGTAAGCGGAATAAGCGTTAAGGATGTTATTTTGATTCAAATTGGTACTTTAGATAAAAGAAAAGCTGTTACAGAAATAATAACTGAAAATGGTTGGTGAGTAATTTATTTTGATAAGGTAATTTAGTCTTTATGAGTGCTAGATAAGGCTTGGAATGGAGTGAGTGGTTATTTACTTTTCTTTTGGTATGGTTTTGTATTAATAATTCATGGTTGGAGACAATCCTCTTTGGATTAGCATACTGACTTATGTTTAACGGAATTCGAAGCGTTTATAAAATCCAGATCCTCTTATTATGAACAACAAGTTATCAGTATTAACAAAATGCTTTATCCTGCATAACTAAATGATTAACGGATCAACGTACAGCCAAAACTGCTAATCGTAGAAAACTGAAACTTGTTGGATGTAGTCTTTATATAACATAGACATACAATAATGAAGGATATTTCAAAATTCTACCTGTAAAAGGGTGAAAAGGGGTGGCAAAGTTTGTACGGAAACATCGAAATTGCGGGCAAAGTTGCGAGGTACGTCAGTTAATTACGTAATAAGTAAAGAAAAAACATTATTATAAGTTAACAAACTCCTTAATTAGCGCTAAAAAGGGAACCTTAATTGTTTATTTTTATCTCCAACGAAAGTTTAAGCAATTGTTACGTTGATCATTTTTTGCGCGTTATTTACGTTGTTACGTATTACATTATTTTTACTGAAAATAAACAATTATGGAGTGAAGTGTTTCCTACATACCTTTTTTGGACGGCGATTTATGTAGTTAGCCACGAGGCTTTTGCTACTTCACTGGGCATAAAGGCGAGCAGAGCTCTAGCCTTATTCAATGGTTTTTTAGCTACAAACTAAGCAACCTGCGCAATAGGGCACCCCCTGTGGGACTTCGACCTTGGCTCAGGCGGTCGCTGACGAAGGAATTAAATTCCCTACATAGTCCTTCACCAATTTTTATACGGAAAAGGCCAGGTGATTTTGAGACGTCATAGTCTTTTATTGATAAGGTATTTATCGAACTCCGGCGCGAAAAACAGAAACGTGATATTATATGTTAAGGCGACAGCTATACATCGACCGCCGTTAGCCGGAATGAATGTGGCTGAATGGAAACCATACGTTTTGCAATAAGGCTAGCCGTAATGTAAAACAGCGAGTAAATAGCCTTCTGAACCCCGGTTTGGATTAGGTTTTTTTTTACCGCCCAATTAATAATTAATTAATTAGTGGAGCAAGTAAACGATTTTGTATACTTGGGAACTTTGTTTACGAGAGATGGAAGATGTGAAAGTGATATTGAAAGGAGAGTTGTTAAATTAAAAGGGAAATCAGGTGAATGGGGCACTGCACTCCTTTATGAGCAGTCAACAATGTCTGAAAAGGCTCGGTTGGCTGTGCATGGGGGAGTGTTAGTTCCGACACTGATGTATGGTAGCGAGAGTTGGGTATGGCAGAAGAAGGATCAAAGTAAAATTAATGCAGTGGAAATGAGAGCTTTGAGAAGTATGTGTGGGTTAACATTGAATGACAGAATAAGGAATAGCGTGATAAGAGAACGATGTGGAGTGAAAGGGGACGTAATTACGAAGATAGAGAAGGTAATGTTGAGATGGTTTGGTCACGTGGAAAGAATGAATGAAGAAAGATTGACAAAACAGGTATACATGGCAAGTGTGAGTGGCACAGTCGGAAGGGGAAGACCTCGACGAACGTTCTCTGACCAAATCGGAGACATCCTCGCTAAAGGTCAAATCAGATCCACCCTAAGCCGACGTGCTTGTATGAAGAATGTTATAAGAGTAAATGAAGCGAAAGATGTGTGTAGAGATCGTAGCAGGTGGAGGTCCATTGTCTCTACCTACCCCGCTAGTACCTACTGTCGCCCTTACAAGTGGTTGTAACAACCATGAGACGGAATATCTATGTTAATTCTCTTCTATCTTATTTCCTGTTGTTATATAATCTATTTCAGTTAAAAAAGTGTACAACCGAAATTTTATTTTTGTCAACCTTTTCTCTCTATTTTATAACGAGTAAATACGTGGCCTTTTGTTTTTATTGCTGGCCTAGAGATAAACAAGAAGGACACAATGTGGTTTAACTGAAATTTGATAACAGCACTTTATGCCGTAGTAGTTTCAAAACAATAGTTACACAACACTTTGTTTTTAAAGTATCGAAGAGGGGTTTAATTATTATATGTAACGAAAGGCTTTCTATTTATAATACAATTTAATCTCTTTCTATTTATAATTTATTCTATACGGGAGAATTAAAAAAATAGATATACAAAACAATTTGAAACATAATATGTGGATGGAGTTTTCGAAAAAAAATAATTGACGAACTAGCTGCGTCCCGACGTTTTACCCGCGTCACTCTGCTTCAGTGGGTCGGAGCGTGTTATTATGTAGTCTATATGTTAAACCAGCTTATATACTATCTGCGTGTAAACTTTCAGCCTAATCCATTTAGTAGTTTTTGCGTGAAAGAGTAACAAATATACATACATTCTCACATACAAACTTTTGCATTTATAATATTAGTAGGATTAAAGGAGATCGTAGTAGAATATCAAAAATAAAACATTAAAGTTATAGTCAAGTTAAGTATGAAAAAACATTTAGTGACGCATTTATAGTACTAACGATGTTCTATACTTGTTTCGAACCGATATTTTCTAATTATATATTCACCACTTCGCTAAAATTTTAACTAAACCATTAATATTTTCATCAGCAAAAATGTTGTTTGGTTAAATTGTTTTCAAATAAAACACAACAATATGTTTTAGTGTCTTAAAAATTCAACTAAAAACCCAAAAAATCATCCATCACGAACTAAATTATCAAAAATATTACTCCAAAATAAAATACAGCACAAAAATAATTGTGTTAAGCTTGAATAAATTCTCCATACAAGATTTCACGTACAATTTCAACTGGACTTAACATTATTACGATCCGAAAAACGCATAAATAAAATTTCTAAACAAGACAATCCTATCCAGTATCTCACTTGAAAGCATTTAATGCCAACATCTGTCAAAATTAACAAAAGAAAAACATGCATTTGTATTAGGGCTGCCATAAATATGATAGGGAGGGGGGGGGGGGTTACAGATAGACAACTTTTCTTACGTACTTGCTTAGTCAGTTTTTTTTTCTGACTCACATTTGTCGTTATCCCCAACGCTTTTGCTTCTTCACCGGGCATAAAGGCGAGCAGAGCTCCAGCCTAGGCCTAGCCGAAATAAGGGAAAACACCCTCTCCACATGGGTATTGGAATGCAGGATTCTTCTTTTAATGTTTTGGTTAGCACGCCCAGCAGGGCCAATTGCTTGTTGGCCAGGACACCGGGACCTGACGGGACACCGGGACTGGGACTTATCCCGGCGTACCGGGATGTATGGCAACCCTAATTGGGATGTAAAAGAAATACATTATGCTATATTTTTGGGTCTTGTAAGTGCCCCTTAAA
Organism: Nycteola revayana; assembly: GCA_947037095.2. Taxonomy (NCBI): domain Eukaryota; kingdom Metazoa; phylum Arthropoda; class Insecta; order Lepidoptera; family Nolidae; genus Nycteola; species Nycteola revayana. The sequence goes on along the minus strand of OX344851.2, from coordinate 10,941,872 downwards.
TTATAATTCAACCTTTTTAAGTGGGTCTCGGGAGCTACTTAAATATATTTTTGGTCACGTTATGCCTCTAAGCCAAAATTTCAAGTGAAGAAATAAGGCGGAAACGGTTTTATACTTTCAGAATTTGTATCTATACTAATATATAAAGGTGAAGAATTCGTTTGTCTTCTTGAACGTATTATCTCAGGAACTACTGGTCCGTTTTGAACAATTCCTTCAGTGTTAGATTACCCATTTATTGAAGAAGGTTATAAGCTATATTTAATTCTGAAATTTCAACGGGGACAGTAGGTACGCTGGTGAAAATACACGCGAAAAGCTGCTATTCAATATAACTTATGTTATAGGTACGTTTTCAATATTAAGAATTAGACAATATTGAACAAACTACTTATGAAGATTTACAATTTATACCTATATTATTATAGTTCTTTTTTGTCTTTGCGATATCTATTTCGTATTTCTGCCTCATCGGTTCGTTGCCGAAATAATCAACGTTCCTTTGTTTTCGTTTAATAATTGCTTTTATATTTACTTTGGTTTCATATAAATTTAAAATAATTAAAACTTTCAGTGATATGAATTGTGCATTTATTTTTTATATGTAAGTTATGGTTTGATATTGGTGTATATAGTGTTTTTAGGGCTGCAAGAAGCGCAATAGCTAGACAGTTGAAATTTTCACAAAGTATTTTTCTTGCCGCTATGACAACAAATTTTAGATGTGCATACACACCACATAGACAAGCTTCATCATGTGTAATTTATTGTTAAAGATTTTGACATAAAAATTAACTGCTTTTGCATAACTTATATGTTGCGAGTCAAATAGCTTCAAATTCATACACTTTTTTATTTACACTGGAACACCGCCATTATTCGAAATTCACATATACTTTTCTTTCTAACGGGCAAACGACCTTTTTCGGGTTTACAACATGAATTATTAGACGAAAGTTGCACCTCTGCACGAAAAGTTGGTCTGAAAGTTAGTCTGAAAAACTAATGCACGTACACAGAAAGGTTATTTGCAATTTACAAGCCGTAAAGTTCCTCTTTTCCGCGGTAAGCAGCTCTTACAAACTTACAGCCTTTTAGTAAGCCTTGAAAGTTATGTGCAGGTAAACTTAAGACATTGTAATAGTGACAGTCTTGTCTGTCCCTTAGCATGGGCCTCTTCTTGATAGAGCTTGGCAAGCCAGGCAGTGGCGTAGTTAGTTGATCAAGGGCCCTGTGACAAAAAAAACTGGTGCCCTTAAACTGTTGGTTTTATCAATATACAACGTGTTAATTAAATAACTCAAAACCTGTTGGGTGGTGATTGTGCTCATGAATATAAACAACTTTTTCTAAGAGGCCAACATTGTATCTCGAAGTAAAAAATCAGCTGTTCCATACAAATTGTCAATACCTACTCGACCAAAATGTATGAAAAAGTTGTTTTGTTTTAGAGTTACAAAGTTGGTCCCATATTAAAATTTGTTCATATCCATGAGCACAATCACCACCTACGAGGTTTTACGTTATTTAAACACGTTGTATATACATATTTTAAAAAGGCAATAAGAGTACTAATAAGGATTTGGGGCCTTTCAGTGCTCTGGGGCCCTTCTGTGCTCTGGGGCCCCGGGGCATAGCCCCGCCCAGCCGTTTGATAGCTACGCCAGTGAAGCCACTGTTATAAAGGCATATCGCCATAATAATCATGCACAGTAGGAGGCTTCCTGATCGCAAAGATGGTAAGTAACCTGGATCTAATAGATGCTGCAGCCCATCCATCAGATGTACATCTTTTAGTCGCCTCTTATGACACTCATTTGAGGACATGGGATGGTCTATTCTAAGAATTCACACACTCATTTGAGGACATGGGATGGTGTATTCTAAGAATTCACACACTCATTTTTGTTAATGTTACATATCACCTTCTTCCAGTCTTCTTCATGTATTTTACTATAAACTAAAGGTGCCAAGGAGAAATAAGATGGATAGCCATATTTTTCTCCTTTCATTGGGAAATGATCACCTCCTGCAATCCTCCTCAGTGGTAGGGTATTTGGGACGATATATATGATACATGACATGATATGGTAGCATACCACAATGAGAGGAGTTACCAAATATAGCTTCACTGGGGTGCTCGTAGAACGAAAGAATTGCATCGAAATATGCGGCCGTAGCCCAATGGCTAGGGCGTTGGAGTTGCGATCACGTGGTCGCCGGTTCGATCCACACCCATTACACTACTGACGTGAACACATTCGTAACACAAGAGCTTAACGAGAATACTAGTAGTGTGAAAAAACTCTGCTAGTGATCTTTTCATCTTAATAATGCCGGTTCTATGCCCTTGTAGAACCGACATCTAAGAGCCCCGCGAACTGACGGCGATCCATAGATAATCCCGCAATCCTTTTTATTCCTGGATGAAGTAGCAAAAGCATCGTGGCTGACTACATAAACGCCAAAGAAAATTCTATACTTATATTATAAAAAGGAAAGATTTGATTGTTTGTTTGTTCCTTTGAATTGGGTATCTGTATCATGATCAGCCTTTTGTAGTCCACTGCTGAACATAGGCCTCCCCTATCGATTTCCAGTGGGAACGATCGCTAGCGGCCTGCATCCACCGACTCCCCGCGACCTTTATGAGGTCGTCGGTCCATCGTGCAGGCGGTCGTCTTACGCTGCGCTTGCCAGTTCGTGGTCTCTACTCGAGAACTTTTTTGCTCCATCGGCCGTCAGTTCTTTGAGCTATGTGCCTCATTGCCACTTCAGTTTGCTAATCCGTTGAGCTATGTCAGTGACCTTCTGTGTATCTGTATATAGGCTCTGAAACTACTTGACGGTTTTGAAAACTTCTTTCACCTTCGGGAAGCTACACTATGTCCGGTGAACATAGGCTATTTAAGTATGAAGTTCCTATGGGAACGGGAGCAACGCAGATGAAACCATGCGCGGTAAGCTAGTACTTCAATATACAGTACAAAACTTCGCAAAACGCTATCAAATCAAATTCGGTTGTGCTGTTATGCTGACGAGTGGGTCGTTTGCTCAATTTAATATTGTTCATTTCCGTGATCCAAATCCGTTGGCGTTGATTCAATATAGGATGCATAGCCCACGAAGACAAAGCTTAAACAGTGCTGGATTTAGGGACGTGACATTTGAACTAGCACTTAAAATGGTTACTATTTCTTGCTTGACCATTTATTGAATTAAAAATTTCTTCTTTCGTCGTATACCTCAGCACTGACGGTCGTGACCAGGACCACTCTTTTAGATCAATTCCTTTTGTGTAGTCTTTCAGCTTCTGTATTAGAGATACTGAGCGATACAGTTACAGCGATACAGTTGCAGCGATACAGTTCACAACGCCCTCCACGGGCGTTGTGAACTGTAGAATCGAAAACGGTGCTATCTTCGTCAAAGAAACGTTGAACTGCGTCAACGCTTTGCCTTTAATTTAATATTTATTTATGTTTACATTATAATTTTAAACTCTAAACTCTAAAAATTGTTACATTTAAAATGCTGTCATCATCTGTGCTGCCTATTTCTATTTGAAGGTTATGCATACTTTATTAGCATCTTTAAAGTTGGTTACTTTTTAAATGTTGTTAAGTCTTATCTAAAAAAACGTACAACACACGTAAATTTGTTTTTAATCTAGGTGAATTTTGTGTTAGTAAACTCCCCACAACGCAGTAATTTAATTTCAAAGCGTGGGGGCTGCATTTAAAAAAACATTATAACCCTAGTCCGTCCCTGGTAGAGTCATAAAACAGTGTCGTTAAACGAGAGAACAGTACTCACATGTGATGATCTCAGAGAGGATTGAAAACATGTTACCTGTCTCTAAAAATAAGGTGAAGATTTAGCTATATTAAGGTGCAACTTTGCTCTTTAGGTAGATATTTAACAGGCAATTGGACGAAAATGGTATTTTTTAATTTATTAATAACTTATTTTTAGACCACATAGCCACATTTTACATTTGCAAAATATCGATCGTCAAATATCTAAATTGCGAACGTCTCACTCTAAGTAAAATAAAATAGTTTATGGTATTGTTTTACATACTAGGAGATATAATTAATAATATATTATACATAATATATATATAGAACCTCGCGGCTTTTGTTACTTTACTGGGCATAAAGGCGAGCCGAGCTCTAGCCTTATTCAATGTTTTTAAAGTTAAACACTACAAAATAAGCCACCTACGCTATATTTGGGGCTTAAAATTTGTGTAATTTTATCTCTACTTTCCATTTTGTGAGGACGTTAAATGTTTAGTTCAATTACGTTAGATTGTAATCTAAGGCGCTTAATATTTTGTATTAAATCGTTTAACCTAGTTAACATAATGGTTGTATAAGGTTGGTTGGCTAATAGCTATTTATTAAGGTCTTATACGATTAATTTAAAATAAGAATGGCAACGTGTTCGAATATCAAGGTTTGAAATGTTTTCTTTCTGTTACTTATCCCTCCCACACTCCCGTCACTATAACTCCTGTAAGCCAGGATCAACAGCAATACACACGGAAGCGGCTATAAGCTGTTAGGCTTAGGTTGGTCCCGGGACACCTGAATGTCTTCGATTTATAAGAGGAATTGGAAAGTAAATTCCACTTCCAGTGTAAACTCCAATTCCACTTCCAGTATTTCAAGTACTGAAAACCAAAGTTACTACGAGTATATGCAGAACTAGCATATCACTTTCGTCAATAGAAATAGATATAGCCTTATTAAGTACAACACCATTATTTATGATACTGCTTTGGGAGCTGTAGTAATTCTGCTAAAAACTGCTGTAAATAGCCTATTTTGCGCCATGTGATAGCTTTTATAATTGCGCACTTGTTTTTTTTTTGGATATATTATAGGTAGCTAGAGCAATGCTATGTATAGGCCTATATTTCATTCGGTAGTGCTCGATCCCAACTCATACGTACCTAGGGCTGCCACCTTTTTTTTGTTTTATATAGTACTTTTGGGAAATTCTGGAAAAAAAATAGTACAAATTTAGTTTAAATAATTTTTTTCACGTGTATTTGTTATTACTCTTTGCTTCGGCCATCAAGGTTAACAAGGTTACTCCTTTTAAATAATGTTAACTCCATATTAAAATAAATCAACAATTCATTGTTTTCATATGCCGCATTATTAAATGGGGTGAATTTTGGTTTAGCAAAAACACATTTTTTTTTACAATACTATTTTTTGATAATATATAGTACATTTAACTTAAATGCAGTACGATACTATATATATTATAATATAATACGAGTGGCAATCCTATACGTACCTAACGTATGTGTTGGAATCAAGCACTAGGGGTACAGCGGGAATTTATCAGGACCGAAAAAAACAATAGTCCGACCTGCCCGGCTAGCATAGGCAGCGCGATTCGAGTCTACTATACGGAGGCCGATCAATCTCATTGCAGAAACGCACTGTCACGTGACACTTTCTGAAATGTGATTGGTCGGCCTTCGTAACCCTACAATTTTTAGGAAATTGCTCAAATTTATTTCCAGTATTGTAGTATTATTTATATGAATAAATCACAGGACGTCGATGTGCCTAAGACCTAGAAAGCCTATGTTATTAATGGATTCCATTCAATTCCATTTCCTTAGCAAAAAATATGGCAATGACGAATTAAGAATATAAATTTGCTGAGCCACTGTTTTGCTTTGGTATTAAATATTAGTTTTATCCGCGTAATTTCCGCACCCGTAGGAACTGTATAGTAAAAAAAATGCCTTCGTATTCTTATTCTTTATTGTACACACAGAAAAACAAGTAACAATACATTTTAGATAAAGAAACAACATGTTCAAAGGCGAGCTTAATTCAATTATGAATTATTTTGCAGCAAACCTTCCAAGGACAGATATATAATAAAATAAAAGTAGCTAGTGTAGGTACAACAAAACTAGTTTACCGATCAAGTAAACATCTATGAGCTAATAAACTTACTTAAGCCTTCCTTGATATATGCACTATATAACACTGAAGGATTTTTTCAAATCGGACTTGCAGTTCCTAAGATTAGTGCGTTCAAACAAATAAACTCTTCAGGTTTATATATTGGCATAGATATGTGGGAATCAAAATATCATCGCTATCCAGGGCTTGCTACAAAAAAAGTTTATTGAATTATTCGTGTTTGTATGGACTGGTTACTCATCTTAATTGTTTCACGCTGAAATGGTGCTAGGCTTTACACACACTTTTTAAGCTGACCCCATATTACATGCGTAAGCGTTCCTCGAATGTGAATAAAAAAAACTATCTTCCGTGACTAGGAAAGGTCGTTAAGCTGATGGCTTCCTGTGACCTTTACACGGGCCTATTATGTGCCATTACCAGCGGTTTATTTATATCAGCATAAGCTCGTGACGTTTTACGCGTATATTTCAATTCATTTATAAAAAAATTGCCACCCTTTTGACCCCATAAAAGGTTGAATTTTTAAAAGTCCTTAGGTCTACGTCACTTAATAAATATTTGTACAAAATTTCATGGTTCTAGACCCAGTGGTTTAAAATGGATTTTGATCGATCGATCAGTCAGTTTCTGCTTTTATATTTACTTTATATAGATAGATATTGTTTATTTGCTCACAACATTTAACATTAACACGTAAAACGCCATGTCGGACACCATGTGTCCGTCAGAATACCTTCCGCATGGGCCGTAGCATTGTATCAAGAATTGTCCAAAAATCGTCGGGCTGTTTTTTTGCAAAAAATGTCTGCAAATCATTCAAAAATAATCCGTGACTTTCTGAAAAAGCGATAAGCTCATTATTTTCTCAGATTTAAAGTGTCAGACACCAGTGTCCGTCGCGGCCTGCGGGAATGTCCAATCGTGTTTTCTTGCGCGGGCGCCGCGCGGGTCACAACGTCGGCTCCCCTCGCGCCCGCCGCCTGCATTTGCCTTGCGCTCGCGTAGGAGAATATTGTGTTTTTATAAAAAATAGGATACCGTGTAGTTATACTCGTAGAGAACCATGGAAGATTTTAAAAAACAGGCGTGGAAAGTTATCTTATTACGTACTGAACCCACCACCTGAACCAACTGAATTTATTTAGTACCTACATAGGTACAGTCTGTTGTCAACATTATCTGACCCACCCTAAAAACAAACGAATTTGGACCCTCTGCTTGTAACGTTAAGGTTTATTCAATTTATATGAGCTTATCAGACAAGTGCACGAGGACTTGATGAATAAATAGAATAATATTACAGACACGCAAATTTGATCTTTAACACGTAACGTTAAGGTTGTCAATATGTCGGAGCCATCGGCAATATAATTATATCATTTTGTTAAGCTATTTTAATCATTATCTCGTTGACCTTAAAGTTGAAAAGCTTTTAATTCACATTAAATTACAAGCCAATCTTTAATTTCGCGTATTCTCACCAAGTTCTTGTGGCTTAGCGGTTTGATGTTGGATTGGCGACGAACAACATGTGGGTTCCAAAACATAGTCCACCTAATATCGGTTTCTTTTTTAATTTGATTTTATTTCTACAATATTGAGTGCATTATTAAAGAACGACCAATATGATTTACGCCTAATAACTTATCGTGTAAACAGGTGGGTAAATTACCAAGAACGGTTGGATACGAAGTAAAACATATATTTGCTTCGTGAGGTAGATAATAAATTCATCTAAGTGACAAAAGTTACACTACGCCTAATAGCAGTGACTGCGCACACACGTTTGTAAATCGTTTCACATAACTCGTTAAGTATTTTTAAGCTATTTGGTGTAAAAAAGCATCATGTCGCAACTTAATGACTATACCAAACATAAAATCATATTTTTACATGAGCAGAATGTTGGAATTAGAGAAATTGGTCGTCGACTTAATATAGCAGTAAGTATTTTATAATTTTTACCTATTTTTTTTTATTGATAGTGATTAATGAACGCCTAGTTGGCTATATTACCATTACATTCACTATTACAAGTTACATACATAGTTCCAAAAACTTGTTTTTTTGTTTTAGAGAAATACGGTCAGACTATGGCTAAGACGTTATGGAGCCAATGGAAATATTCAGCGGATTCGTCCAGGAGCAAAAGCCATTAAGTATAGTCCCGAATTCGAACGCCACCGGGCCATTGTTTCAAGCCATGTCGAAAATCCATTTTTGCCCATTCGTGTTACTGCAATAAACCACAATATTTCGGTGGAAACAGTGAGAAGGCATTTACACGCTGCTGGGATAAGAAACTATAAACCGGCACAGAAAATTGCATTGTCACCTGCTCATCGAGAAGAAAGGGTCCGTTTTGCCCAGCAATATTTAAATTTTAATTGGGAAGAAAATGTTGTAATTTTCACTGATGAAAAATCATTTAAATCGGATAAAGATGGACGTAAAATCTTATGGCGAAGGAAAGGAGAACGTTACAATGAGAAGTGCTTGCTACCTTGTAGAACCAGCGGTAGAATAACCCTGGGCTATTGGGGCTGGATGTCGTCTATGGGACCTGGTGAATTGGTGGAAGTAGGTGGTAGGTTTAATAGTAGTTTGTATTTGGAGATTCTGCGTGACGTCATGCTACCGACTGTGCGAATTGCCTATCCAACATCAAATATATACTTTATCCACGATAATTGCTCCATCCATCGTGCAGGCATTGTGCAGGATTGGTTAGCGGCTCAAGAAGGTGTGACAGTTATAAATTGGCCATCTAAAAGTCCTGATTTGAACCCTATAGAAAATCTATGGGGTCAAATGGTTTTAAATTGGGACACGACGGAAGTGCGAAATAAACACAACTTGGCTGAGATCGTGACATCAACTTGGGAGCACATGAGAGGCAAAGATTTGTGTTGGAATATGGTGCGCGGTATGCGTAGCCGCTTACAACAAGTTATAGCAGGGGACGGTGCGCCACTCCGCTACTAATTATTCTACTAGGTATTTTTAAACACACCATGTAAGTAAATGCTCAATGGATTGATTGTTACCATTAAAATGTTGCAGGTTATGTGGTGATGTTATTGTTATAAATAGATTATTCTATTTAAATAACATGTTTATTCACTACATATAGGCAGCTATAAATCTGTAAAGCATTTCACAGATTAATTCATTTTCTCGATAACATACTTCTAAGCATAAGCATGCCTTTTTTAATGTTTATAAATGGTTAGACTCGATTATGGCATACCAATACATATTGTATATTAATTTGCAAATATATGAGCATTTACTTACTTTTTCTTACCTAAGTGTTTTAATGAAATAATAAACATTTTAAACTTGCAATTGTTTAGTTTTATTTATATACAAACTGCCCATTTAAAAAGACAAGAACCTATGTCGTCCATTATGTAAAAAAAATGCAAAAAAAAAGTGTAATAAAATAATAAAAAGAAACAGCTGAGCAAAAAGTTATATTTAGGTAAAACTTGGTTTCGAACGTAGACAACGATGAACACCGCACTACCTTAGTGACCACAAGACCAACTCAACTCTTATAAGCCGCATTGAAATTTGATCTTAGTTGTAATGCTAGACGCAATATTCTAAAGAATTTAAACCATATTGTATACTTTCATAAAGTTTATTCTTGCACAGCATAAGCAGCCAACCTTCTCCTCGTGCAAGTAGATTATTTTGTATTTTAAATAATCACTCCATTGACACAAATGATGATAAAAAAACGACCTATAAAATAGAAAATTTAGTAAGGCAAGGTAAAATATGTTTGCGCGTAGTCACTGCATTTGAATGCCAGTTTTATAATGAATAATAATATTTTTTTTCAACTACCCACTTATAACAAGTTATGCGAAAATATAAATATTTAAGAAAGTTTCTATTTGAAGATTATCCGTCTAAAGTTATTTACAATAAATGGAATTTGAAATAAATTCTATTTTTAAATTCAAAACGAAAAAATATCTTCGTCGCAGGATTTGATCTCGCAACTTGTTTTACTCAGTCTTATACACAGACCACAAGACCAGAATTACTTGAACGATATCATTAAAATAAGCTATTAGACTAATTATATCATAACTAGTAGTTATAACATATAACCTAATACTAACGTTATAAAGATCAAATTTGCGTGTCTGTATTATTGTTCTATTTGTTCATCAAGTCCTCGTGCACTTGTCTGCTAAGTTCATATAAATTGAATAAACCTTAACGTTACAAGCAGAGGGTCCAAATTCGTTTGTTTTTAGGGTGGGTCAGATAATGTTGACAACAGACTGTACTTGACTGAAAATAATTATTACTCAAACGTTTTTCTAGTGCCTTATAAAGGTTAAAATTAACGTCTATTTAACTCTAACATAACTCAATTGGACGATGCAAAATACTCACTTTATGTATCTACATTATTTTTGGAAAGAACTTACACAACGTACAAAGGCCTCCAAATTTTAAGTCTTTTGGAATATTTTTGTGCCAAGCGGCCAGAATGTACTATGAGGCCGCGCGGGTCCATTGCCGTACTAAAAACAGTCGAAACACTGTCCGTCGGCCGTCTAGCGGCTTCTGAAGTGACTAAAGTCACGCGGACACACGGTGTCCGACGCGGCCCACTGGACCCGACATATTGACGGTCACCAGTGTCCGCCGCGGCCCACAGGGCTAAACATGTTTTTTTGTCTGGCGTTCTACGTGTTAATAACTTCTACACCTATACTACTTGGCAAGGTTCCCAGAATACTGGCAGCATTGCCCCGTTGAATGGCAATGTTTACCTAATTTTTTTTTTTTTTTTGTTGTCCGGGGGGAAATGCATTGGCGCATTCCCACCGCCTCTGCAGAGTATTCGCGCGCTGGCGGCGGGATATGTGGGACTCGCCCTCTCCATAGCGTGGTATGCTTAACTCATACCACGAGGAGAGGACCCTACGCCACTAAAACCTCCCGGACACTCCTTCGATCCGCCGTTGGCGGGGGCCGGGTACGCATGAGCAATCCGGCCCCCCGATGGCACCCGCGGCCAATATGGTACCGCAGGATCTCCAGGGCCACACTTACAGTGGCCCATTTGCCCAACTATAGGGACGCCCGGAGTGTAGAGGCGTCCCTACTCCTCATGGGTCAGCCTCGAAGGGAGCGGGGCCCATGTTCCCCACTCCCCAAGGCCGAGCCTAGGGCGGTAGGCTGCGGGTTTCGGCCCGCCGCCGACGGCCAACACGCCGTCTGCGAAGCGGGTGGGCAGAGGGATCTACTTCCCTTTCCTGCTCCGCGGCCTCCTTCTGTGACATAACTTGTCTACAGAAGGAGGCAACCGACTCCCACGACCTCTCGCTTTGGACCATCTTCGAAATGATGGTCGGCAGCGAATGGCAATGTTTACCTGCCGTGCAAAGTAAATACCAGCACTCGGGGAACTTACCGCACTAAAGAGGGCTACTGATAGGTTTTTATAAAATAAATTATTATAGAATAGACTTAACTAGTCAGGCTGACTACATATAGACATAATAACATTAAAGCTTAAAAATAATATTATGTTCATGTCGTACACAAGTTAGATAAAACAAAATTTCAATAGCAAAGTTAAAAGTTGTGAAATTATTTTTTTATTTTCTTGACAGGTAATTTCATGCATTGTTTTAAATTAAGTAAACTCAATCTTATTTTGAATCAATTCAACTTATAAAATTTATTATTTTATCCAAATAACGTTTTAGTACTTAAAAAACACCATGATTTTTAGTCATTACTTATTCTCGGCCAAATTATTTATTTGTACTTCCTACAATCGATCTATTTATAAAAATTTTCAACAGCATTAAAATTACAGATTAAAATGTGAACCAGTGTTAGGTGCGCCCGTTTGTACAACTAAGGTGATCTTGTATTGCAAGGTAATAGAGCTCATTTGGCCATTTAATTACATCACTGTGGCATTTGAATTTATCATTGTTAGAGGTTGCATATTTTTTTTACAAAAAAAAAAAACCATCAACGGCACTTTTTTGTAAAATAAATAGAAGATCAACATCAGAGTTTTGCACTCTACTAGTATTCTTGTTAACCCCTCGTGCTAAGGTTAAATGCTTGTGTTACGAAAGGGTTCACGTCGGTAGTGCAATGGGTGGGTATCGAATCTGGCGGCCACAAGATCACAAGCGACGGCCCTAGGCATTGGGCTATGGCCAATCATAATAAAATAATATAAGCAACTTTCAGTATGGTATAAACTATGTAATGTTGTAAAGAGAAATAACTAACTATAAGTATAATACATACATATATTCTATCCCAAATTAAATCTATATTATTATCTAAAACTTACTCATGTTATTGAAACTATTTTATTTATGTACTGAGTAGTTTTCCTTAAATGCCGGCAACATTGCCCCGTTAAAGGGCAATGCTGCTAAAATAGGTTATGTTTATTTTACCTTTGTAGTTTTTAGTACTTATAATGTAAACAACTAACAACAAAAACTCAAAACAATAAAAACACTCTTATTAAATTATAAATATCTACACATTATTCAAACTTTATTCAAATGGTTTCATGAAACATTAATGTTTTCAAACATTGTTAAACAAATAATGTTATTCTAGGCTTTTGTATTTCCTCGTACTGTTTTTACAAGCGGGAAGCAGTTTATTAGCTTTTTAAAACAATAAGCAAATGTTTTGAACTAAGTAAATATTTGTTTTTAAAGGCACCTGGATGTAGGATGTAGGAGCGTATCCAGAGTTTGGTCTAGATGGGGCAAAATAGCATAAACAAATGTAGAGTGTAACAGTTTACCTAATGTTGTAGTCGTCATTTGGTTGTCGAATTCATTAAAGTGAGTTTAGTTTTAGTCTCTACTAAGTGTTTATGACAGTTATATTACCTTCATACTGGGTCAGAGTACATTTGGGGTACAGTGGTACAAGGGAAACATTTTGTTGTAAGAAAAACTTTTGCCCAAGAAATTCAAGCAATAATGACATAATGAATAACATATTATTTTTTGATTTATAATGAGCGCTTTATTGTTTGAATTAGTAGTAATATTTTAGTTTCCAACTACTGTGTATAAAAATTAAAACTTGGCCTCTTTAAGTCCTTTGTCTTTTTTGTGTAGTATAATATGGGCTTAACATTAGTAACGAAACCCCGGAATGCCAAAGCAATTATAATAATTTCATTGAAACAAAATGCCTTACTATTTATTATGTAAGTAATTATGAAAGGCAACAGTAAAACGAAATAAAATTTGAATAAATAGTAAAAGTTTCTTAGAGAAGTACTTAATATAATGAATGTTTTTATTGCTATAAATGTTTTGCTTATTTTGTTATCAAGTTACGGGTACCAAAACATTTTAATACGTTGATCGCTATCACCTAAAACAGTGAAAATTTTCTCTAAAAGGTGATATAACATAATTATTAATTAAATAGAATACATTTTGGACCACCTCACCCTCCATTGTCCATCTCCCGTCTTCGCTGCATCTGTATCCCGTCGTTTCTGTTTTATTCATACCTATAAGGCTGCCTGTCCATTGCAGTAGAGAAAATAGCAGTGTGCTAATATCAATAGATAGAATCTAAAGGCCGCTTCACTTCGCTTAAGCGAACTTATCAAAGTTCATCAAAGGGGAGTGGAGCTTACTTGGATACTAGATTAAAAATTAAAGTAGTAATTTAAGACTACTTTGGCAGACTTAAGGTACTTGTGGCTACTGAACAAACGAATATTTTCACGTTAAATAATCATTTTACATGAATAGAATACAAGTAAGGGTAGCTAATTTAAAATAAAAATACTACTATTCTTAATCTATTCTACATTCTATCATTAATCCTACTATAATTTATAAACGCGAAAGCTTGTAAGTATGGATGGATGTTTGGTGATCTTTCACGCCAAAACTACTGAACGGAATTGGCTGCAATTTTGCACCGGGATAGGTTATATGTTGGATTACCATATAGGCCAAACATCACGCTCCGACCGACTGGAGCAGTGTGGCGCGAGTAAAACCGCGGGGCGCCGCTAGTATTACATAATTCGCTGATTTAGCGGTTTTTTGATAATGACTGAACTCATAACGAAACACATGTTGAACCTGTCAATTACAGCTGGCTACTATGATTAAGGATGTAAATTATAGCTAGATGCTTGTTTTACACGATACGTAATAAAACTTTAAATGAACCAATTATAGGTCACTGCACTCATTGAGTTAAAAAATAATGGAGCTACGCCGCTGCATTGAATTCAGCTGTTTGCGTGGCAGCAGCGACTCGGAGGCGCGGCGACTCGAGCCGGGTATGAAGTGAGGCGGCCGCACTTGTGATCTTGTGGTCGCCGGTTCGATCCTCACCCATTGCAATTGCAACGTAAACCCACTCGTAACAAAAGCATTTTTGCTTTAGGTTAACAAGAATACTAGAAGATTGCAAAATTCAGCAAAAAAAATTAAAAAAAAAAACGGGCACAGCCTTTCAATGCCGGGTATCGCTTGAACGCAGCCCCCACGCCTCCGCCACAGCCACCCGCTGGTATCGTGGTCGCGACCTTAAGTCTTAGTTCAGCTTCGCTAATACTTTGGCATCTAGAAGTTTTAAACGTTCAATTAAAGTTAAGTATTCTCATTACTTTTAACTATTATGAATGTACGATAATAATCAATGTTTATTTTAAATTTAAACAAAAGTAAAAGCCTTAAAAACTAGCTTTTATTACCATCATCATCATCATCAGTCCGTATAACGTCCACTGCTAAACATGGGCCTCCACTCGAAAGAAGGTATTTGCCATAGTCACCACGCTTGGCAGGCGGATTGGTGACCGCAGAATTATGTTGTTACCCACAGGGAAACGCTGCTGCCCTTTTGAATATACGATTCTTATAGATTATGTTGTAACAATCGGGACCACCAGCTTGACGTGCTTTCCGTGGCACGGAGGGTATTCCCTCAACCAACCAGACCCGGAAAGAAATCTTAGAATTTACCCAAAGATTTCTTGACCGGCGTGGTATACGAATCCACGACCTCCGAGATTTAAAGCGAGCCAAATATCGCTACGCTACGGAGCTTGTGAGTTCCTGTGAACTAGGGTTTAAAAACATTTAAATAATTTATTTTTTAAGCTTTGTCACTTTTCTAGTATTTTAAAAGCAATTTATATCTATATGAAAATCACTTTACCATAACACCGTTTAGATCTTTGTTTAGCGGTTTTTAAGTTTGCCGCATTTAGACACACAGATAAACAGACTGGCTGAAAGTTTGCGTATAGTTTATAAGCTAGATTAACATAAAAGCTACAAAACATCACGCCAACCGACCCACTGGAGCAGAGTAACGCGGGCAAAACTGAAAACGCAGCTTGTTTTATATACATTTCATACAACACATTTCCTACCAACTAGTTTACCAATTAGTTTACCAACTAGTTTACCAACTAGTTTACCAACAGTTTACCGACCATTCTACCTGCCTTTATAAAGTATTCAGTCCGAACATAATTAAATGTGGCTTGAACAAATATTTACGTATTGGCGATACGGGATTTGCTCCTATTCATTTAATGTACGTGAAATAACTTCGTGATTATGTTGACGTTAGGGATACTACCTTTTTTGATAATAAAATAGTTTTTTTTTTCAAAACATTAGAAAAAATATAGTACATTTGGGAAATTCAAGAAATAAATAGTACCTACGCATTTTTTTTTGTAGTCTGGGTTGGTTAAGGCTAAGGCTACAAAAAACAAAGTCTGTAATAATATTTGTAGGCGAGTCAACGACGCTTCTACATATTGTCCCTTTAAGCTTTTGGTAAAGGAAACTCCGTACAACCTCCGTAGCGTAGCGGTAATTGGCTCGCTTTAAATCTCGGAGGTCGTGGGTTCGATCCCCACACCGGACAAGAAATCTTTGTGTAAATTCTAAGATTTCTTTCCGGGTCTGGTTAGTTGAGGGACTACCCTCTGTGCCTCGGAAAGCACGTTAAGCCGTTGGTCCCGATTGTTATAACATCATCAATAATAATCGTATATCAAGGAACGGGCAGCAGATTTTTCTTGTAGGTATGTTACAACATAATACTGCTGTCACCAACCCGCCTGCCAAGTGTGGTGACTATGGCAATAGCCTCCCTCGGGAGGCCCATGTTCAGCAGTCGACGTTATACGGGCTGATGATGAAAGGAAACTAAGCTCAATACTGCCAAGAAGTTGTCGTTTACTTATATAGTATTATATATACTACTAATCAATAAACAAATGACTACTTTTGGAAAAAAAAACAAGTTTTTAAAATAAAATTAATTTGAAATTAGAATTCTTAGCCAAACAAAATTATTTTGATTTGAAATGACCAGTACCTACTGCAGAACGGCAATTTCATAGGTAAAGACCTATTATTATTTTTCTATAATATATAGTACAATGGACCGAAATATAGTACGATACTCTATAATATAGTACGGGTGGCAACCCTTGTTGACGTATACACATTTTACATATTTTATTGTACAATTAATTAATCAAAAGCCTGCATAAGGTCCACTGTTAGATTTAGACCTCCCCAAAGTATATTTTACCATCGACCAACCAGTTCTGGAAATAACGTCGTGTTTATATTGACCTATTTTATTGCACAATGAATAATTCAGAAGCTAGCATAAGGCCCACTGCTGGATTTAGCCCTTTCCAAAGTAGATTTTTCCACCAACCAAAACTTATTTTTTAAACAAAAAAGCCCTAGTAGTGAATTGAATTCACTTAGTTCTAAGGATGTCTGAGACACACCATGAGTGACAATTAATTATATAACTATTACACTAGCTGTCCTGCGTGGTTTTGCCCTCATATATCCCGTTCCAGTGGAGACCTTGACTTTAAATATATCCTGTGATACTCATAAAGAATGTGGCTTTCTATAGGTAAAAGAATTTACAAAATCGGTTAAATAGATCCAGAAATTTCTCTCTACAAGCTCAACAACAATTCTCAAACGTCTCCTCTTTATATTATTAGTATAGATGACACTCACAAATAATGTGACTTTCTATTGGTATAATAATTTTCAAGATCGCTTATATCCAGAGATTGTCCCCTATAACCTTATAAACTTTACTTCTTTATAATATTAGTAAAGATTTCACTCACTCACACACACATTAACACACACAATGAATTGTAAACCGTGGGTGAGTGTTTTAGAATCCTAAAATACATGATACCCTAGTTTAGGCTCTAATCCAACACTGATGAATCCATAGAAATTCTGTCATAATTATTCACACACAACTTCTTGATGGAAAATAAAGGTGCAAGTTGGAAGCGGGAGACTTGAGGCGGCGGCGGACGACGTGTCGAGGCGACACTACTGGTTTGTATGTATTTCTATGAAACGCGTCGCTAGCTTCATGTCGCTAACTGCGAAGGGAATTTCATAGAAATACATACATACAAACCAGTAGTGTCGCCGCGACACGTCGTCCGCCGCCGCCTCACGTCGCCCGCTTCCAACTTGCACTTTAACCTTATTTTAATTATATTTTTAAATTGTTCTAGGGCGTTTTAAAGATATTGAATGTAAGTTGTTTATTTTTTTGGATTTTTGTTAATTTATAAGTTACTAGCGGCCCGTCCCGGCTTCGCACGGGTAAACATTTATAGGCTATGTTACTATTGATGATGATGATGAATATTGTAGTATAGAATATATGTGTGTGAATCAAGAAGGGATTATATAAAACATTTTTTAAATATCGCAATTTCACTCGTCACATTACTATCTATGTCAAAACTCTGAAAGACGCTTTAAGCCTTATTTCAAAATAAATTACTTAGTTACCTCAAATAATATTAAAAAATAAATGTATGCATTGTTGGCAATTTTCAAATATGTCTTTATTAAATATGTAATTTGTCTTAGTATGTATGTTAATTTGTATAAAACATTATGAATAATAGGCTAGTTGACCCATATACAATTATATTACAATGTTGTTTATATCTGAAAGTATTTGTCCTATTGAACCTAAATAAAATAATTTCTGTACAAAAAACTTGAAGATAGTTGTATAAACTTAATATGAAAATTATTGGTTTTGTCTGTCATTAATTTCTAAAAATGCGATCGGCCATTTTGAGACGTCATAGGTCTAGTTAAAAAACCAGAACACGATCCTTTACTATTATAATATATTTTCTGAGTCATGACGTCATCGATCTAGGATTGACGTCAGGGCACTTATAATGTATAAAGACCAAAATGACTGGCATCGTTTTCATCTCTAACTGTCACGTGAATTTCAAAATATGTATTTTAGAACTATAACGATCTAAAAAAATTACCATATTTTTTTCTTGGTCTAGTAAAACCATTTTTAACCATAATTTAAATAACGTGTCAACTAGCCTATTTTAATGTGTTATTCTACTTTTGTAACTTATTTTAAATATATTATTTAACTTTACTTTGTATAATTCCGCATAGGCCACAACGTGAAATTCACGTCATGTCTTTTGCGAAAAACAATTCATTTTTTATTTTCGTGTGTCATATATTACTTTTTAAATAAAGTTAAATACTAATATATAATATTTTCACGACGATTCAAAACCAATTCTTCAATAAAAACATGTTACAGTTTTAAAATGTATAAAAATGCAATGCAATGTTTAAGCATAAATAGCGCTTGTAATGTTCATGAAAATTAATTTCATATCATTATTGTTATATTATATAATGGAATATATATCGCAGCCATCTTGTCAAATTAGCCATTCAATGGGACGTCCAGCCCGCCAATTGAACGCCGACATTTAATTGAATGCCTAGGCTATTCGTTGATAGAACTCCCATCACTTAACGTTTAACTAGTTGGCTTATAGTAAGCTAGGCCTTTAAGATTGACTGAGAGTAAAATCAGGTAGGTGATTTAAATTTAGGTACAGGTTTTTTTTTAACCATCCAAAGTCAACAATTTGGCTAGCTGTCCTTTAACCATTTTATTGAATGTCGGCGTTCTATTAACGGGCTACTATATGACTGCGACATATTAGATACCATATAAATTTTGTTTACTAAAAAAACGGTACTTTTACATAAATTATAGTGAATACTTGAAAGCAAATATTGTAAATAAGAAAAAATATGTAGATATTAATTATTTTAGAACAGATCCTAATGTAATTATGATATTAATATGAGTAATAGGTACATTCCAATTAAATACTCCATTAAATATATTCCGGAATGTAAATAATGAGTTAATAAAACAATGTAGCAGAAATACATTAATTCAATAAATTAGCTTATGCCACTAATGAATCAGTAACATTAGTGGTAAAATATACAATTCACGCGCGCGGTTTCACCCACGTAGCAACAGCTCCCGTGGGAACTTCATAATTAAATATAGCCTATGTCATGCGGGTATAGTGTAGCTTTCCAACGGTGAAAGAATTTTTGAAATCGGTCCGGTAGTTTCGGAGCCTATTCAATACAAACCGACAATCAAATCTTAGCTTAAATTAGCTTCATAGTGA
This sequence comes from Nycteola revayana, assembly GCA_947037095.2. Taxonomy (NCBI): domain Eukaryota; kingdom Metazoa; phylum Arthropoda; class Insecta; order Lepidoptera; family Nolidae; genus Nycteola; species Nycteola revayana. Next base: position 10,922,333 of record OX344851.2, on the reverse strand, counting down.
AAATTATCTCAGTCGTTTGGACCTATTTAAATTTATATAAATGAATATGAAGGGCTGGATCGATTTCGCTAATTACTGCTTTGTTGTGTTTGTTTTGTAAGGAGAAGGTTCTTTTGAAAGAAAAAAATAAGAAAACTACGCGGAAAATTAGAAATCTTCTGAATACTTAACCACCATATTAAACTGTCTACCTTTTAAAGTAAGATAAGTAAAATAAAAATTTTACTTATCTTACTTTAATGACACAACATTTATTTAAATTGTAAATGTAATGTAGAAAATGGTAAATTTAATTTATCTTTTTTACGACAAAGCCTTACAAATTTTAATGTTTCAAAAATATAATGCATTTCTGGGGCACATTTTCTGTTGACCTTTCTACCAAATCCCGGCGCAACCTCTTTAAACAATTATATAATATGTTTATTTAAGACAATTATATGTTACTTTAAGACATCGTGCCAAGCTTACATGTTACATGATCCGTGCACTTTTAGTCAACATTTTTTTTTTTTATTATATATTACTAGCAGAATTTTGCAGTCTACTAGTATTCTTGTTAACCCCTCGTGCTAAGCTTAAATGCTTGTGTTACGAGTGGGTTCACGTCGGTAGTGCAATGGGTGGGGTTCGAACCTGCGACCTCAAGATCACAAGTCCGACGCCCTAGCCATTGGGCTACGGCCGCTTGCCTTTTTGGAACTTAAACACATCCTGAAGATACTACGATTTTTAACTTCTAATTTATTGTATGCCTCATTTTTTAATATTTTGGAATACTTTACGGAAAACTTTACCATATACTATGTTTCAAATCTGAGTTTTTTTTTAATGTGATATACGGGCGGAGTCATCGTTTAATATTTAATACCGAATGCAACTTTGGAGATATTAGTCGAAGTAATGCGGATTATTACCGATAGATGGCACTAACGTCCCCCTTAGACGTCTTATAATTTGGATGTCCGGTAGGGTTCCACCGTAGCCTAATTGGTTAAGGCATAAGGGGCTTAACCTAAGATGCAGTTTCAAGTCCTGCCGGTGGACGAATTTTATCAATCTCAATTTTGAAACGTATTTTTATACCTCTCGTTGTTGTGCCCTTACAGGGATCATGTTGGATCAACACCACCTATTGTCACCTATATTGTAAACCTATGACAAAAAGCAATAAAGAAACTGAATACACACCTTAACCTTAAATATTAATTTATACCAAAGGCCATGCCAAAACTTGTCATAGTTAGTAACAGCGAAATATAGAATTTATGTTAAATTATACTGCATATACTGAAAACCATGAATAAATGACATCACAGACTGACGATTTAATCGAATTGACGGAAAAGCTTCTAAGGAAATAAATAATAAGGTCGGCGAAGTACGGTTCGTTTGACTATTGCTTAGTAGTAACCGTAGACCAAAGACGCTTTTAATACGAGAAGTATTTCATAATGGTCTTATTTGATTACTTGCATATGAGCTCTGGCGTCACGCATGTTCAGTCGAATAAATATATAGGTTTACACCTTCTATATAAATGAATATGTTTTTGACTGCACGACATACAGCTTCTTTATGGGCAAAGAGTTCGCTGCCAGCTGAGTATAAATACACATAACAGTAAACTATTATCATAAACGTGGACGTATAAATTTAAAATTCGTTTCACACTGTGTAAACCTATCTCTATTGTCGACTGTACTTGAATTAAATGATGAATTAACTAGTGGACCAGCGAATTAATCAGAATATTCACCGTCAACTCGCCGGTTTTACTTCCCCCGCCCCCGCCTCGCCGCGCTTTCCTAAGGCGCGGTGCAATGACTTCGGTCATACTTCAACTATCGATAAAGCAGAAACTTTTTGTTAGTACCCACCTAACAAATAAAATATCGTGATTTTCAGTATATGAATGTCTATATTAATATTATGTGAAATAAAAATTAAATTATAAGATATTTTGTATTAGAATTATAATAAAGTAAAACTTAATTGATATCGTATACGTAAGTGGTCGATAGGGCTACCAATTTTGTGATAAAAGATCTCATTAATAAACAGTTTTGATGAAGGTGCTGTTTTATTTAAACACTTTTTTTAAAGTTGTATAAACTATATTGGTTCGTATAGTACCATTACCTTGTCTTTATCTTCTTCTCCACAGCAAGCCTTTAACAGCCAGTTTATGTCAACTACTGAACATGGGCCTCCTCTTAACAGACCTAGGCACGCCAGTATCATTAAGAGATTGAACACGGATATCCACACTTGGCAGGTGGATTGGTGACCGCAGTATTATGTTGTAATACTCAGGGAAACGCTGCTGCCCGTTCCTTGGTATACGCTTGTTATAGATGATGTTATAACAATCGGGACCAACCGCTTAACGTGCTTTCCGAGGCACGAAGCGTAGACCCTCATCCAACCCGACTTGGAAAGAAAGCTTAGAATTTACACAAAGATTTCATGTACGGTGTGGGGATCGAACCCACGACCTCCAAGACTTAAAGCGAGCCAAATACCGCTACGCTACGGAGGTTGATTTTAGCATACGTAATAGTAATAATATTCCGCCTGGTAGACAAGGCATGCAAATTTCATTAAACTAAGAAGCCCTTTCGCCAACAGAAATACTCTTTTGTTAGTAAAATTTTCAGTTGTGGTAACCTGAAAAATAAGAGTAAATCTTTGGTAGCTTATTAAGCATAGTAATGCTACCTTTAACATTGTATATGAATTTATGTTGAAAAAACAGACTGCGTAAATGAAATACTCTTTACATGTAGGTCAGTTCCATTAAATAAGCCTTATTTAATTAAGGCTGCCAAAATTGTTACAAAAATAATGTGCAAAATATTTATATAACACGTTAAAATTGGTGACGTCAGCATATTATGAAGACTTTGAAGATAAAAAGCAACCGATACTTCAAAACAGCTTTGGATTCTTACTAGGTAAGCTATAAGCCAACCTGTATAACTATGGCCCTTACTACTGTATGGGTTCAATTCCCATGCTGGACAAAACTTCTCAAAGATTTTTTCGGGGTCTGGTTAATTGAGGAACAACCTGTGTCAGAAAAAACGTTTGGCAGAGGCCGCCCAGATAAGGCAACATTAACGTAGCGGCGTCGTTTTGAACAAATTAATTTCGTTTGTCGTTTCTAGAGTGTGGCCGCTTACATATTTTTATATGAGTTTATTTTCACGAAGCCGCCATCGGGTCTCAGTTACCTTATTATTGCGGCCTTGGCCTCAAGCCGTTGATTTCGATTGTTACAACATCATTTCTGACAATCATACATCATTAACAGCCCGTTTACGTCCACTGCTGAACATGGGCCTCCTCTTAACAGACCTTGGCAAGCCAGGATCGTAGAGGGATATTGGTGATCGCAGTAAGATGTAAACCTTGAGCTAATAGATGCTGCTGCCCATCCATCAGCCATATGTCCCTTAGTCGCCTTTTACGACACCCATGGGAAGACATGGGGTGGTCTATTCTAAGCCGGAGACCACACGGCTTCGACCACTGACAATCGTACACTAGCTTACTATTCTACCCAATGATGTTATATAAAAAGAGGTAGATACGTCATGCTCATGTTTTGTTAATACAACATTTGTCCCTAGAGAGTAAACAGAACAGCATTAAAATTAACCTGTGCAAAAACGAGACAAACCAAATAACGGTACGTTCAAGTGTTCCAATTGGCTTAGTTGCATTTTTCAAGGCCGGGTGCGGTATCTGCCTCTTTTTTACTCTATCATCATCGATCCTACCTATATATAATACTACACCTCAGCCACCTCCGTAGCGTAGCGGTATTTGGCTCGCCTTAAATCTTTGAGGTCGTGTCATCTAAAATAATCGTATGTCAAGGAACGGGCAGCAGCGTTTCCTTGTGTGGTACAATATTATACTGCGGTCACCAACCCGCCTGCCAAGCGTAGTGACTATGGCACATACCCTCCCTCGGGAAGAGGCCCATGTTCAACAGGGGACGTTGTACGGGATGATGATGATGATGATATAATACTACGCTCACAAGTCCACATACCAAGCATGGTACCTAAATAAAAAAAAGAACTCGTTAAGGAAGGCCCATTATCAAAATATCTCTGTCATAGTCTCTGTTTAACTAAATATCTTTAAGTAATGATTTCAAAAGCTGTCGATATCGAAACAAAAACTGATGTCTAAAGAATATTTGTACAAAACGTCAACATTGTTGTCGTCGGCTTATTTCGAAGTCTTCGAAGATAATAGGCGACTGTTACTTCAAAAAAGCTTTGATATTTTACTCAGTTTATTGTTTTTAAAGTGTAAAGAAGCTCATAAAGCAGACAACTGTTAAGTAAATTTTCATACAGTAAATTCATTACAATAAGCCTTTTTTTTGTTGCCCAGGGGGAAATGCATTTACGCATTCCCACGCCACTGCACCATATTTGCGCGCTTATTATTCTTAGTGTCGACAGAAATCTAAATGGACTCTGCCCAGAATTCGGCCACTTGTTTAGCATCATCACCAGCGTCCATCAGTTCCTGTAACGTGCAGCTGGCAGGACACGCAGGACACGATATTAAGTGTCCCATCGTTTGTGGAACAGCACCAACCTGGGTCCTGAGTCTATTTAAAGACTTCCTTGCCCAAGGCAAATCAGTCCAGGCGGGAGGTTTTCAGCGGGTGAGACGAAAGGATTGGGTAAGGAAGCACAGTCTCGCCACATCTTTAGTCTATTTTGCGATCGTTCGCCAGTGAGTGGGACTTTAAAAAGCTATTTCAGCTTTTAAACGTTTGTGGCACAAGGACGCTGTCGTGTAAAGGGTGTCGTGTGTCGGAAACCATTTTGGCTCTTTCGCTGGAGCTTGCCACCGCTCTACGAACCTCTGGTGGTGCTATTCCTGCTAGTGGATACAGCATTTGTATCGGGGTCGGTTTAAGGCAACCAGTGATGATCCGGCACGTTTCATTCAAAGCTGTATCCACAAGTTTCGCATGGGCGGAACGACTCCACACGGGCTCCACGGTTTTGCGGGGTTGGCAGGACATTCAGGAGAGCGTCATCGATGAACGACTCCCAGTCGGCCTTGGTGTAGTTAAATCGGCGCTTAAAGGGGACGTTTATAGGTTGGACCACCGGTTCGATGCAGCACATAATAGGTCTGTGCTGCGTACGGGGGAAAGGCGAACATACGCTTTTGGTACACTGTGAGCTGATAAATAAGCTGGCAAAGATTAGGTCGGGGTTATATCCGCGTTTCCAGCGCCCACTATTAAATGACGCCGGTTGTTTGGTGTCATGTATCAGCGTCAAATCATTCCTCTCAGCCCATGTCTCGACTGCATCTCCGCCAATGTCCGTGCCATTGTAGCCCCAGTTGGAGCTATGGCTGTTAAAGTCACCGATTATAACTTTAATTGGTTGGCTGCTAAAATTCTCTGGCGGAACGAAGTTAAATGTGGTGCCAGGTGGTTTGTAAACGGAAGTGATGGTGCAGTTACCAACATAAACGTGATGATTTCTATGCCGTTCTCGTTTGAGCACTTGGTGGATAATACTATCCACCAAGTGCTCAAACATATACATATATAGCATACATATAGCATACGCTTACGCCAGGAGCAGCAAACACTGCGTTACCGTGCTTTGGGTGACAGATCTCGGCGATAAACGTAAGTCCAGGGATGTGTGGCCGGGTTTGGGTTTCGTCTCGATGGGTCTCTTGAACGCAAAGAATGTCGCAGTGAGTTTTGCGGTAGAAATCAGAAAGAATTTCAGATTTGTCTCGTGGGAACCCTGCGATGTTAATCGAGACTACGCACAGAGCCGGTTTTATAAGTAAAGAATTAGCCAATCAGCGTGGGTAACTCGCTGATTGCCCAGGGTGCGCCGGACGTATGGTGGCTCTGTAGATACGTCGCTCGGGGAGGCTCCTTTCATGCATTTCAATTCGCGTGCTGGCGATGGGATATGTGGGACTCGCCCTCTACATAGCGTAGTATGCTAAACTCATACCACGAGGAGAGGACCCTACACCACTTAAACCCCCCGGACACTCCTTTGATCCGCCATTGGCGGGTGTGGGTACGCAAGAAGTAATCCGGCCCTCCGACGGCACCCGCGGCTAATATGGCACCACGGGATCTTCTGGGCCACACAGACTGTGGCCCATTTGTCCAATTATAGAGGATCCCGGAGTGTAGATGTAGATTGATTTTGGTTGTTATAACAATTATATACGAAAGCGCAGCAGCGTTTCCCTGTTATCTACGAAATAATACTGCAGTCACCAACCTACCAGCCAAACGTGGTGACTATGGCAAAACCCTACCTCGAGAGGAGGCCCATTTGTGCTGCACATGGGCCCCCTCTCGAGGTAGGGTTTTTGCTACACATGGACATGTCCTGCAACGTCCACACGATATACGGAATTATGAATTAACCTGATCTCCTTATTCATTATTGACTAAGTTTAAAGTTCGAATGTGTGGACTAAATAATAATAAATATCTCATAATAAGGTAAGTATGTATGATAAACACAACAAATATTCTTAAAGAAGCTTGCCGGGAAGGATTTTCTAACAGTGATGAGCATAAATCTGGATTGAAGTTATACAATAACTGCCTACATTATTTTGGTTAGGCATTTAAACGGGTTTTACTTTCTATTGGTGATACTTTTAGCTTTATTTTACGCGTTTTTATCTGTGTTTTAATTGGCTGAAGCAGTACCTTCCAATTCTCTGGCCAACTGCATCAAAATTTCTCAACCGCCTTAAAAATATTTATGTGGTGTTAGAAGTTGAACATCGATATGGGCCCTTGTCTTAACAAATGTGCAATATGTGGGCCACTCTAAATGGAATTTTATCATACTCTGGCACTCGAGGGAGGCTCGTGTTCAAAAGTGACGTTATATCTGCTCATGATGATGACGGTAAGTACATAAATATAGAACAAACCAGTACAAAGTACCTACCTACCGCGTCATCATCATCTTCCTGCCCCATTATTTGGGGTTATATCGTTGGTCATACTGCAATACCGCGTATTTGACAGTTGCTAATAAGGTGTAATTTTCATGTGTCAAGAAATATTTTGTTTCATATATTTTAAAGGGAAAAATAGAAGATTGTTTATCTAGGGAGCAAACAACTATTTTAAAGGCGAGAGTGTTTTTTTTTTAATACAGAGCGGAGCGAAGGATTCTAGTGTAGAATCCCGAGCGGAGCGAGGGATTCTTAACTATAATCCTGAGCGCAGCGAGGGATTAAAAGTATGTCACTCGAGCTTAAAATAGTGTTGCTCCCGAGGTGGACACTCTACTTTTTATCACCCTCTATGAGAAAATAAGTAAGTGCAACTGATGAACAAGAATTTATTAACGTACAATGAAGAACCATAAGACACAAAATATAATTTTCATCAACTTTTTTTAAATTTGGCGCGCTCGCAGTTTTTCAGCCAGTCACATATTCAATACATTATTCCCGCATGGTTTGTGATTCACCTCTTTGCTGATTGAAAAATTATTAACAATATCCACATTCCAAATTGAAATCAATTTTGGTCCCTAAGGGATTAATGAGATATGTTGGTCCCTGTTTACGAGGAATAAACTAGCTCTTTTTGAATAGATGTGATAAAAAATCTATTTGCTACATTTGATTTTCAACCTTATTAGCTATGATATGTAGCTTACGCGGTTTCGTAGTAGGTATCACCAACGATATGTTATCCTTTTCCATTTTTGCCTATAAGACTTCTCTTCTGTACTCACACCTTTCTTACGCATGTTATCTTTCACACAGACCTTTCATCTTATTTTTGGCCTTCCTCTCTCAATATCCCTCCATTAACAAAGTACCGCGTGAAATATACTATTACAACCTCATAACTTGTGACATTATCAATATTTGAGTATGTCATGTTAACATATTATTATTATGTCGCAAAATGTGGCACGTCATTACGGGAAAATTATGGAGAAATCTGCTCTTGGCTAATATTGGTGTGTCTGTCAGTTTTCCATGAATAATCTTAATATATTTCTGTGGCATATGCTAAAAATAGGGTCTATTTATCATTGCCGTTTTCTTATGGTAAAGTTTTTTGGTCAAATAATATAATAAAAGGTACCATGTCTTTTGTAAAATTAAATGTAAAATTTCGATAGTGATACTACATACTAAATATAAGATGGCGAATAGTCCTGATATTTATTAGCAACGACTAAAAATTATGTTCACTGGTGGTAGAAATAAAAATGGGCATAAAGTAATGCCCATTTTTATTTCTACCACCAGTACAGGTCGCGGCAACTTTGAGAAGTATTAAAAATCAATAATCTGTATATATAAAAATTAATCCACTGTTTCCAAGGTAATAAATAGACCTTGTAAAGTGTGACAGCATCACACGTGTACGGCTAGACCAATTTCGCTAATTTTATTTTTGTTGTGTTTGTTATTATAAGGAAAAGGTTGTTATGAAAGAAAAAAATAAGAAAATAGTGCCGAAAATTAGAAAATTTAAGGTTACTAACCACCACATAAAATTTTCTAATATTAGTATGACGCAATATAAACTTTTTTAATGAAATCTTATGCCGTTTGACATAATTTTACAGAATGCGTGCTGCCCTTAGTGCACATCACAGAAGTTCAGAGCTATCACGCCTAGCATGAACATGAACAATGAATTGAAGATGCAGATGAAATATATTTACAAATAAATAAACTAGGTTATAGTCTAGTTAAAGTTTATTTAAAATAGAACTGAGCTTACGTAATTAAAGTCATAGTGTGAGTGAATTTGTAAATAAATAAATGCAATACTATAACATAATAATTATGCATACTATTTTGACGGGGTTTGCACTGCCAGATTATTTATGAAGTATAATATTATTATAGTCTATTTTATATTATTTTTTGTCCGTGTATTACACCTAACCTCTAAAACGTTAGTACCGATTTAGACGGGACTTGCTTATGAACTCCTTATTTTACGCGCACGAAGAAACAGACAGCAGCCAGTTTACAATAAGAATGATTCTTGAACACATATAAATAAGCAGTCTGGTCTAAACCGATAGACTGACAAGCGAATTCTGGTACCTATTTCTCAAAATACCTAGTACAAGTTATGTTGTTTTATTTACGTCGGCTGCTTAGGAAGGTAATTTATCGATGTTGTCACAGCCTAACCCTAATGGGTGGAATCGATCAGCTTCCTCTCCTGACATTGATAACATACCCAATAAGTATAACGACCAAATCGTTTGGTCCAAGTGTTAAGATCTCCAGACTATGACGGTCTAGCGGTTGCGTTTATGCTCTACCGCTATTAGCGAGATCTCGAGACAGGTAAGACAAATAAAAGAAAGAAAATACACTTATTTCAGCACAACACACAAGATAGATTGTCAATAGAAATACGTCAAAAACAGATAAAATACGTGAATTTATTGTCCATCCAACAACCTCCTCGGAGGTGGGTTCGATCCCCACACCGGACAATAGCTCTGTGTGTGTATTCCAAGATTTCTTTCCGAGTCTATTTGGTTGAGGGACTTACCCGGCCCTCGGAAAGCCCGTTAAGCCGTTGGTCGCGATTGTTATAATATCAATAAGCGTATACTAGAAAATAGGCAGCCAAATTTTGCCTGTGTGTTACTACATAATACTGCGGTCCAATCCGCCTGTCCAGCGTGGTGACTATAGCAAAATCCTCCCTCGGGAGGAGGTTTAGTCGAAGTTCAGTAAGTGGATGTTTTACGGGCTGATGATGATTGGCCCTGGACACAGTTCGACCTATATACAGTTGTTACAGTACCATTAATATGCGCCATGTTTTTCTGTGTGATTACCGGCTTAGAACACCCGACCAATGTCCTTCAAACATGGTGTGGACAACCCCATGTCTAATGGGGGTGTGGTAAAAAACGACTAAGGGTCACCTGATTGATGGGCAGCAGCATGTTTCAGCGCCAGGCTTCTTACCATGTTACTGCTATCACCAATTTGCCTGGCAACTGTGGTGATAATGGCAACATCCAGCAAAGATCCTGGCTTGTCATAGTCTATTAAGAGCCTACGTTTATCAGTGCTCGTGAACGGGCTATTGATGTGAAAATCAAAGTGCAATTTTTATCTTATAGTATGAACCTTACCACAAGTTTAATTGATGGTATTTTATATAAAGCCCGCTTTCCTTCTTCTTCTTGCACCACACACTAAGCCACGTGCAGAAAAAGATAACAGCGGATGATTGACTTTTGAGACAAAAAGGGTCTCCTGGGTTCTTGCTCAGCAAATGTCTTAGCGACAAAACTTGAGTAGGTACAGTCAGTAGCCAAAATATGTATAAACTGTCTATTGTAATTGATCGCATTTTGTTATATTCATTTAAAAATGCAATCTTAAATATTTTGTCCGTAGATGGCGTAAGCCATGTTCCGGAGTGGACGTTATATGGGCTGATGGTGATTATTAACAAATATATGCTTAGATATGTAGCGGCATCTACAGTAGCCTCACAAACTACAGGAATACAAGCAGCGCCATCTAGCATCTAGCATGTCAACTAACCTGCATTATATTGCGAAACACAAGTTTATAAGTCAATTTGAACATATACAAGTTCTCAACAGTAACAAATGGCCGTCGGCCGCCGGACCCACCTCGCCTGACAAAGAAGATCTTCGTTTTCTGTCGAGAAACACCACCGTTCCTCTACTGATAGAAAGTACGTCTCATACTTAATTCTCCTGATAGCGCTTTCATATTAACTATAATAAACTATGGAAAATGTTATGCAGCTTACAATTATTGATTTCTATATCATTTAATTCCGTTTAGGGTCCTCCGTACCCGAAGGGTAACAACGGGAACCTATTACTAAGACTTCGCTGTCTGTCTGTCACTAAGCTGTATCTCAAGAACCGCGATAGCTAGACAATTGAAATTTTCACAAATTTTGTATTTCCAACAAATACTAAAAAAAATATTTATGGGGGGTTCCACACAACAAACTTTGTTTTTACCTCTTTTTTGCTTGACTTTAATAACGGCAGCAGGTAGTCGCTTGAAAATGGTACGGAACCCATCGTGCGCAAGTCCGACTCGCACTTGACCAGTTTTTTATTTAAATATACATAATTAGTGCTGTTGTTTTTGGGCAGACTTATAATGGGAGTTCGCCACGAGGTTGTAGCTACTTCATCGGGCGATATACATATTTGTGCTGCGTACTGTACCCTTTGAACACATATGTGCCACCTTTATCATATGGAAATAGGGTGTTAGTAGGAAATGTATGTAGGTCTAGATTTTTTATTCCAGATGGTAAGATAGTGTAAATCATATTCGCCAAGTAAGTCACTCCTTTTTGAGGTTACATAGTAATCTTACATCGTTAAATCTGTGACAACCTTTGAAGTCTCTCGGCTTATGCACACCTTACGAATATTATGCTCCTCGAGAGAAAATCTTATTTTAAAATCCCGCTTCGGTAGATGAAGAGACCAGTGGCTCAAATACTACGTCCAGGCGTTGGTCAAGCATTGCAATTACGTGATTGCTGCTAAATATCTGTTAATCAATTTGCCTTAGACCAGGAATGCAGATTGGTAGAAATAACTTAAGAATTCGACACAAGGATCCAGTTGGGTTAGGCAGTAATTAGTATACTACGCGGACTTTTCTCTTTGTCTATACCGCAATGACTGAAAAACAAAGTCTATGATCACTGTGTTCTACCTGGTAAGGCCTACGGTACCGATTCATGGACATTTACAGCTGCGCTGATCCATAAGTTCTAAGTCGCTCAACGTGTTATGGAGAGAGCTATGCTTGAGGTTTCTCTATAAGATAAGCTTGGTAATGAGCTAGTTATCAAACCGAAAACTAAAGTTATTGACATCACTGAATAAGCAAGTTATATGGGCTGCCTTATGTCTGCTGAAGGACTGACAGCCGTTGCAGCACACGCGTCCGAATAGTGGAGACCTCAGCTCGCCTTACGTAAGGTAAGTCACTCCCCGCAAAGATGGAGCGATGACTTGAAAAGGGTATCTGGAAAAAACTGGATTCACATTCGCACAATATCCAACCGCCTAATGCAAGGCATTTATAAAATATATATGATGCTCAAAGTTTTATTTATTCTAATGTTGTAGAGCTGTAGAGTTTGTTTATTTGGTTGCCTGAACCCACTTAATATTAAACTCTTACGGGAACGGGAATTACGCGGGCAGTTTGTATTAATATAAACCAATAACTTACTTTCAGGGATTTAAGGAATATTGTGAGTGATTTATTTTTTTAATGTTGACCATTGATTGCTCGTTGTCTGTTCATTGCAATTTTCAGTAATAGACCAGCCATTTCCCAACTTCATATAGGTATGATATATCTATACTAGTTAATGGGAATTTCCCACCACCTTTCCATGGCCCCTCCAACCATCTTCGTTATATGGACCGAATCACGGGAGATGCGTTTTTTTCGGAAGGACTTGCGTAGCCACGATGTTTTTGCTACTTCACCGGGCATAAAGGCGAGCAGAATTGCAGCCTTAATAAATGGTTTAAAAACTACAAACTAAGCAACCTGTGCAAGAGGGCGCCCCCTGTGGGGCTTGGCCTCAGCTCAGGGCGGTCGCTGGCGATTAGATTGAGGGGTTATGACTTTTAGTATTTTAGGGGGTTTTGTGCAACTCTCGGACGTCGGGCCTACGACGGGAGAAGCGCGCGCTACTTACTCTCGGCCCTTTCACGGACGTTCTTGACTCCCTACAATGTTGCTATGTCCGCTGGCTTCTCTCCATTCTGAGATGGCTCTACTGTCTAGGCCCGCGTCCCATCATGGGTTGCACGCACACTCTTTACTAGTTAATGAGCAATAAAATTACTTGTGTATTACAAAATTATATATCGGTCGACGACCTGCTCGATAAGGGTTATAAAACCCCCCTTCATGCGGAGGCCTTTGTTTCACAGTGGACTTTATTACAGGGTAATTATGGTAATCGATAAATTATGCTATTGTATTCACTGTTTATTCATCAAGTTAATATTATTTTTAGTATCGGTATTGAATAACTGTTTTAATTGTATTTTAACAATGTGATTGGATTGATTTATACCTTACTAGCTCTCCCGCGTGGTTTCATCCGCTAAGGTCCCGTTCTAGTGGGAATTTTAACTTAAAATATAGACTACTATTGGCCCGCCCCGGATTCGCACGGGTACACTTTTATAGCCTATGTTACTCAGGGATAATGTAGCATTTTAATGGTGAAAGAATTATCGAAATCCGTTCAATAGTTTTTGAGTTTATTCGAGACAAACATTTATTTATTATTTTTCCGTATAATTTATACCGCTTATTAATGGGGCCGTACTGGTAGGCGATTCAAATGGGACATTTGCGATCATGCTTTTTTACACATATGCAAAAACATATCATTAGTCGAAATTTTAATAATTTGAATTTAAATTAATAATAATTTAAACATTTGTGTGAAAAAAGTGTAGAACAAAGTTGAAATTGCTGTTCGAAAACATTTAATCAAGCTAATACATACTAATAAAAAAAACAAAGCTTACCGATGAAATTTGGCAAAAAACACAACTAACTTTGGGCGGCGGCGAATAAGAGTTATTGCGACATATTCAGAACAAAAAATTGAACCAAAATGGAATGTAATTAAAATTAAATTAGTGGAAAGTTTTTGTAAATTTTACAGTTGATTACTAGCAAGTTTAGATTTTTTTTTGTGTATTAAATATTTCGTTTATTGTCGTTATGGTTAGGGTTAGAGGCTACCTACATAGCTTTTAAAATTAATCTATACTCATATTAAAAAGAGGAGAGATTAGTATTTTTGTGTGTGTATATGTTAGTAATGAATAAACTGAAAAACTTCTGTGCCGATTTCAAAAATTCTTTCACCATTGGAAAGCTACATTCACCCTGAGTGGCATTGGCTACATTTAATTATGAAGTTCCTACGGGAGCGGGAGTTACGGGAGTGAAACCGCGCATAGGAAGTTATTTTTTATATTTGTACAGAAAATATATGTATAAACTAGCTGTGACCCGTGACTTCGTCCTCATATAATAGTGACTTTGGGTAGCATTTTTAATTATTGAGGCTAATTATTTGTTGTCCGGGGGGAAATGCATTGACGCATTCCCACCACCGTTGCAGCGTATTTGCGCGCTGGCGGTGGGATATGTGGGACTCGTCCTCTCCATAGCGTGGTATGCTAAAGTCATACCACGAGGAGAGGACCCTACACCACTAAAACCCCCCGGACACTCCTTCGATCCGCCGTTGGCGGGGGTCGGGTACGCATGAGCAATCCGGCCCCCCGACGGCACCCGCGGCCAATATGGTACCGCGGGATCTCCAGGGCCACACTTACAGTGGCCCATTTGCCCAATTATAGGGACGCCCGGAGTGTAGAGGCGTCCCTACTCCTCATGGGTCAGCCTCGAAGGGAGCGGGGCCCATGTTCCCCACTCCCCAAGGCCGAGCCTAGGGCGGTAGGCGGCGGGTTTCGGCCCGCCGCCGACGGCCAACACGCCGTCTGCGAAGCGGGTGGGCAGAGGGATCTACTTCCCTCTCCCGCTCCGCGGCCTCCTTCTGTGACATAACTTGTCTACAGAAGGAGGCAACCGCCTCACACGACCTCTCGCTTTGAACCATCTTCGAAATGATAGTCGGCAGCGAGAGGTCGTCTCCCACCTCGCCAACGAGCTCCTCCCGCTCGTTGGCCCACGCCGGACATTCCACCACCGTGTGCTGCGCCGTATCGTCGGCACAGTCACAGTGGTGACAGCGAGTGTCCGGCTCTCTCTGCGCCACGTTGCACAGGTAGTGGCCGAAGCAGCCATGGCCTGTTACTACCTGTGCAACGTGGTAGGTGACGTCACCGTGACGGCGACCGGCCCACTTTTTTAGATGGGGCCGAATCGCCTCCACCGTACGCAATCCGCTCCGCGGCGCGGCCTCTAGCCGCTCCTGCCATTTCCGGAGGGTTTGGCGACGGATCTCAGTCCGCCACCGTGCAACACCCTCCGGGAAGGGGTCGCGGCCAGAACGCGCCCCCTCACACCTCCGCCGGTACGCGGCGGCCAAAATCTCCGCCTCCAGGTCCCACGGAGGGGACCCCGCAAGGAGGCAGGCCGCGTCAAACGCGACCGTGCGGTAGGCGCGGGACGCCCTGATGGCCATCACCCGCTGCGGACGTCGCAGCAGGGCTATGTTTCGCCTCTTCAGGGCGTCGACCCAAATGGGGGCGCCGTAGAGCGCCATGGAGCGGATCACACCGGCGTACAGTTTGCGGCAGGTGCTCCCGGGTCTGCCGAGATTCGGCAAAAGCCGGCCAAGAGCACCCGCCGCCGCCACCAGCTTTGGGGCCAGCCGCTGGAAGTGGGCCCCGAAGCTCCATCTGCTGTCGAGGACTATGCCTAGATATCGCATACTGTCCCCGACAGCAATGGATTCGCCACCCACTATGAGGTGGGCGCCTACAGGTGGCGCTCGCCGAGGCCCATGAAAACAAAGGGCCTCGGTTTTACCGAGCGCCACCTGCAAGCCCAAACGGCGTATACGGGCGACCATCTGTGCCACGGCTGCTGTGGCCAAAATGGTCGCATGCCGATGATCAGGCGCGCGGGCGGTCACCAGTGTGTCGTCAGCGTACGCTATCACGCTGACCCCCCGGAGACCGCGCATCCGCAGCGCCCAATCAAACCCGATGTTCCACAGGAGCGGCCCCAATTCCGACCCCTGCGGAACACCGCGCGAGACCGTCCTCCGGCCAATTTCGCCACCGGACGTCGGGTACACCACCTCCCTGCTTTGGAGGTAGTGCCCCACCAGAGCCCGGAGGTACCTGGGCACCCCATGGTGCCTGAGGCCCTCCTCAATGCACGCCCAGGGGAGGGTGTTGAATGCGTTGCGGATGTCCAACGACACCGCTAACAACACTTCTCCCCGGCTGGTCGCCTCCTGCGAGAGTTCCCGCACCCTCGCGATCGCGTCTATGGTCGACCGACCCTGGCGGAACCCGTATTGGTCCACGTACAGGTCGGGACCAACCCTACCAAGATGTGTGGTGAGGCGAGACGCGACCACCCTCTCCATCAGCTTGCCCAACTCGTTCAAGAGAACGATTGGGCGGTAAGCCGATGGAGACTCCGCCGGTCGCCCGTCCTTACGGAGAAGGACGAGTCGACCGGGCTTCCAGGGTGCGGGAAAGCGACCCTGACCCCCCCCCCCCCCCTAATATTATACTCATGTGAGTACATATTATAAATCTAATCAACAGTCTAAAAAGTAAGTTTTAAGAATCAAGCATAAAAATGCCGACACTACAATCTTTATTCATCTTTCCCCCCCTTTCAAGTTCTTAGAACCCTTTCTTCGATTTAAAAGCTAGCCCGTCTATAATAATATGTCCATTCTTGGGCCCTACACCATCTGTGTCCAAAATGACATTAAAATTCGTTCAGTTGTTTTGGCATACAAGGATGGCAAAAGCAACTCTGTCTGTCTTTCTATCTGTCTAGATAGACAGACAGAGTTACTTTTGCATTAAGTATATTATAAAGTTATATAATATATAGTTAAACAGTAATGAGTAAGGATATTAGGAAGGATAGTAAGGATGACGAGGAAAAAAGTGCCTGTGTTTTTATTTTACTGGACTTTTTTTTATTGTATAACACACAATTCAACTGGTTTGTATCCAGAATTATTGAATAGTAATTACGGTAAGTAAATAAAGTATTATTAGATTCCATTAGCTTTTCAAAGTTAATATGAAACGCATCCATACATTACTTATTTATTTAGTCTTAAAGGCAAAGCATTGACGTACCAGTATCATAAAAAATGAACAGTGAAATGTGATGTAAGCTAAAGTAGCACGAGGAAATACTTTGAAGTGACAGGATAAAACAGAAAATAGAGAGCTTATTGCAAGCTTCAAGTGGGTGGTTCGCTTTCTGTAGTAGCGTGGGCCGTGTTTGAAGTAAACTGCAAACAGTGGACAACTTCCATAGCATACCTTACTAAGGTCTCCAAAGTACACAAAATCTTGTTGTGGTGAAAACTACATTTAGAAGTTTCATATGATATTTTATTTTATATTTATTCATTTTATTGTTCGAAATGAACTGAAAAACTATTTTTAGAAGGCTTAACACAAGTAACGTTGACAAAAATGTACCTAAATGAAATATATTATGAAGAGGTTTGCACTCGAACGAAGATAGACATGAAGACTAAAATATATAATTACTCCGTCAGTTAGATTACTAAAAAATATTGGGCACGTATTTTTGTATTTATCAAATCAAAAAAAATTACGAAGATACAGCAACAACAAACTATAAAGTTCAGGAGAGCTTGTGACGTCACTACTAGGTAAAATTGTATCTAGAAGAGACGTCCCAGAAAATTTCAACGCGCTGTATCTTCGTACATTTTGTTTGAGGAACAAAACAAAATACGCGAACAATATTTTTTGGTGATCTTACTGACGGAATAAATAGGTTTTTAAAAATTAAATACGTGCTTTAAACCTGTTGTAATGTTTCTTATTCTCATAAAAATATTATGCTTATGTTTATCAGTGGAAAAAACTACAAGCCAATGATGAAGCTCAGTTTGTAGCGGATGAGGTGTCACGTTAGAGACATGCAAGAGCGATATTGGATAAGTGTGCCTTGATCACACGAGATTAATTACATTTTTTTTTTATTTTTTTTTTATTTAATAATGTATGTACACACAAACAATATGAGACTAGATAAATGATTATACAATTGCACAATGGTACAGCATATTTCACTAGAAATTTCTTCCAGCTGAGAGCTGACCCGCGATAGGAAACAGTTAATTAAAGCAAAATACATCGTGTGTATTTTATACACATAAATTTTACATAACGTACACAAATACAATAAAATATATAATATACATCTGTAGCGTAGCGGTATATGGCTCGCTTTAAATCTCGGAAGTAGTGGGTTCGATCCCCACGCCGGACAGGAAATCTTTGTGTAAATTCTTAGATTTCTTTCCGGGTCTGGATGGCTGAGGGACTACCCTCCGTGCCTCGGAAAGTACGTTAAGCCGTTGGTCCCGATTGTTATAACATCATCTATAATAATCGTATATCAAGGAACGGGCAGCAGCGTTTCCTTGTGTGGTACAACATAATACTGCTGTCACCAACCCGCCTGCCAAGTGTGGTGACTATGGAAAATACCCTCCTTCGGGAGGAGGCCCATGTTCAACAGTGGACGATATACGGGCTGATGATGATGATCATATAATATACATAAATATATATTATCTCTCGGGAGGAGGCCTATGTTCAGCAGTGGACATAGTTTTTGCACTACTAGTATTCTTGTTAAGCCCTCGTGTTAAACTAAAATGCTTGTGTTACGAGTGGGTTTAAGTTGGTAATGCAATGGGTGGGGATCAAACTGGCGACCATATGATCGCAAGTTCGACGCAGACGCGGTAAGAAAAATTAATGTAAATTCAATTTAACCCTCAATAAATTTTCTTTTATTTTTAAGTATGTTATTAAAATTCCACAACATCCTGTACAATTTAATACAACATATCGCTTGACCGAACAAGTAAATAGAATTGTTACCAATTGATTGTGACAACAATTAAATCATAAATGTCCATGAAAATCAACTTTAATACAAACCATTACAGTCCGATTTAGCTTATGAAATTGAATTAGGTTAGACTAATAACTTGATTACCTATAACTAAATAATGAGTAGTGTATGCTACCAGTGTTAATTAAAATAACAGAGACATTCACGCAGAGCCTAAATCGCAGATCATCATTTTCATCAGCCTGTTGTCGTCCACATACAACATAGGCCTCCCCAATCGAATTTCAGCGGTAACGATTGCTAGCGGCCTGCATTCACTGAGTCCCTGCGACCTCTATGAGGTAAACGGTCCATCGTGCAAGCGGTCGTCCCACGCTGCGCTTGCCAGTTCGTGGTCTCCACTCGAGATCTTTTCTGCTCAACTGTAAGTGTAGCTTAACTATTAAGTATGTTTAATATGTTATGGTAGCAGCTATATTTGTGTTTATCATAAACATAAAACAAAATGTATAATTTAATATTCATCCATTCATAAAAACTTCACAACTACCTACTTTATAACTAAATTAAGCGGATTTTCAATAAATCAAATACCTATAATTTATTCACAGAGTTAATGTTAAGATAACAATTATTGACCTTAATTTATTGAATAAATTATGGCTTACTTTAATTGAATTGTAAAGCCCTTTGTTATATATAAACTTTCTTTAGACTCTTTATTAAACAACTTGTTAAAAAAATACTTATCAAATTATCCGAAATACCCGAATTATATATTTTTAACCAATTACGTAAATTTTGATATTTCTAATGTAATACTTCTTATGGTAATCTTGTTAATGCCACTTCATCTAATAAAAGGTCCTTTTTTAGAAGCAAGGGCCCTTAGGGTGTGCCTTAATTTGAAAAAGTGACCAAATTAATGGATCGCGGTCCAATTTATGTAGTATAAATATTATTGTGAAACGAAAAACGAGCCGACGGGAATTTGAATAAAATTATAATATACTAATTTCCCGCGCGCGGTTTCACCCGCGTAATTCCCGCTCCCGTGGGAACTTCATAATTAAATATAGCCTATGTCACTCAGTATGAAAGTAGCTTGCCAATGGTGAAAGAATTTTTGAAATCAGCACAGTAGTTTTTGAGTTTATTTATTTCAAACATACACACACAAACATAAAAATCTTTCCTCTTATAATATTAGTAATGATAGACTAGTAATAAGTATAATTATATCTCAGCGTTGCCGTAGGAATCTCGATGGCCAAATGGGCTATCTACGACTGATAAAGAAAAAGAAAGAAAGATTTTTTTAAATGGGACTACTCACTCCTTCGTCATTTTTAGATATCGTCGGTGATACTCCAAAACCGCGTAAGTGACAGTTGCTAATAAGGTTGAAAATCACATGTACCTAATCGATCTTCTTCCTTTAAAACATGTACAAAGAAAATATTCATTGACAGATAAAATTAGACCTTACTAGCAACTGTCACTTACGCGGTTTTGGAGTATCACCGACGATATCTCAATTATCGAAGAAGGCTGTATTCAATTATGACGTTGGAGGAACGAGAGGTTCATGGGAGAAAACGCACGCGAGAAGTTAGAGTAATGAACATTAATAAACATAAAACATATGGTATTGTTTTATGCATATTAATGTATGTATGTATTATATATATAGTAAATATCATTATCATCAGTAAAACATCCACTGCTGAACGTGGGCCTCGTCCCGAGGGAGGGTATTTGCCATAGTCACCACGCTTGGCAGGCGGATTGGTGACCGCAGTATAATGTGATACCACACATGGAAACGCTGCTGCCCGTTCCTTGATTTACTATTGTTATAGGTGATGTTATGACAATCGGGACCAATGGCTTAACGTGCTTTCCGAGGCACGGAGGGTAGACCCTCAACCAACCTGTCCGCCGTAGGGGTCGAACCACGTAATATTATATGTAATTTTATGTATACTTTAGCTTCCTTAGTTGTATGTCTCCTCAGACACAGTCTCTTTTATAGTGCACCCACTACATTGTCTCTGCACAGCCCTATGGTAGACTAGTAGAGAATGCCTCTAGCATTAAGTCCTCCTTTTTACTTTTATAGTGCTAAAGTTTTAAATACAACAAGTAAAGGCTTTCTGTTTTTTTTTTTTTTTATTTCATGTTTGAAAGAAAACGAATGACGGAGTTATCCAAAAAAAATTGTTTTGTCATTTTGAGAAGCCGAACCCTAAAAATATACAAAAGAGCAAATACCTCACGTCTATTGCAACGTCTGAGGTAGACAGTAAAAGACCCAGAACTGGTGCCAACTTTCTGATGCTTTTAAAAGTTTCTTTGAAGATTTAAACTGGTAATTTTTAAGTGGCAACCTCCGTAGCGTTGCGGTATTTGGCTCGCTTTAAATCTCGAAGGTCAACTTTATAATTCACAGCTAGTTACAAAACTTGTGTGGTTCACAAAATTAATTATACTGCATGGAAATCCAACCCATGGCAAAAGGTCTCAGATTCTGATAATTTATCCTAGTAATATTGATATCCTGTAAGTATGAATGGATGGATGGATGTTTGTTCACTTAAAAACTAATGAACGGAATTGGCTGAAATTTTGCACCGGGATAGGTTATACCCTGTATTAACGTATAGGCTACAAAACATCACGCTCCGACCCACTGGAGCAGAGTAACGCGGGTAAAACCGGGGCGCAGCTAGTTTTATAATAAAGCCTTCGTATAACGACTCCATAAACTTGTGACGTCAATGCAGACGTAATAATTATTCCGACTTTTAAATAATTAGTTAGATTTTTCACAAAATGCTAGTATTTTCATAGAAACACGATTAATGAGAGACATGTATTGCTTTAGTTTGACGCAGTTGGATAGCTTCCAATTTAATATACCTTGACTTATGGAACAAAAGCATTCTAAAGTCTTATATGACTTTATGGGAAAATATATAGAAAATTTCCCTCTTTTTGGGTATGTGCGCTTACATTAACTTACATCTATACTAATACTAGCGGCCCGCCCCGGCTTCGCACGGGTGGACTTTTATACCCTACCCCTGCCCTACCCTACCCTACCCCTACCCTACCCCTACCCTACCCCTACCCTACCCTACCCCTACCCTACCCCTACCCTACCCTACCCCTACCCTACCCCTACCCTACCCCTACCCTACCCCTACCCTACCCCTACCCTACCCCTACCCTACCCTACCCCTACCCTACCCCTACCCTACCCTACCCTACCCTTCCCTACCCTACCCCTACCCAAAAATCCTATGTCCTTCTCCCAGTTCTTAGCTACCTCCCTACCAATTTTCAGCCAAATCGGTTCAGCCGTTCTTGAGTTATAAATAGTGTAACTTACACGACTTTCTTTTGTTTTTAAAATGTATTCTGCTATTCGGGACGGAAACAAATCCAACAAATCAAAAACCATGGCAATCGGTCCAGCCGTTCTCGAGTTATAAGTGTTGTAACAAACACGACTTTCTTTTATATATATATATATATATATATATATATATATATATATATATAGATTATAAAGCTGCAGAGTTTGTTTGTTTGTTTGTTTGTTTGAACGCACTAATCTCAGGGACTACTGGTCCGATTTAAAAAATTCTTTCAGTGTTGGATAGTCCATTCATCGAGGAAGGTTATAGGCTATATTTTATTTTCAAAAAAGTTGGGGATCCGTAAGAAAATTGCGTTTTTGTAACCCAAGGTGTAAAAGTTAAAACCTATTTATGCGTGCGCTGCAAAAACTATTGACAATAGAACAAAATGATGTACTACGGGTTTGTAGGTCTTATTAAGATCTAAAAAAAAGTCCGCGAGAGCATATATCTAACTATCATAGTTTAGTCACAATAACCGCTTTTATGTTCATAAAAAAATATTAAATCGTCTGTATTTATGGGAACGGGAGTTACGCGGGTGAAACCGCGCGCGGAAAGCTAGTTATTTATATTTTCTTAATTATTCCCCTTAGGACACTTCTAACATGACCTATGCTTATGTCTTTCAGTCTTATATCTTTAAAACCCGATCACACCATCAAAAAAATATAAACTTACTGGATTTAAAGATTTTGGAATCCATATCATGTCCTCTAAATTCTAAGGAACCAACTAACACTGTAGTTAACTAGTTACGTGTCTTTCTATAGCAACGCAACTACAGATATTGCTTGGTAATTGTTACGTAGATTGCTGTTAAGCTGTAATGGCAAGATATTATCTCAACTGTGGATCGGCCCTTGTTGAGGCCACAATGTCTGATGGCGCTTCTGTGGGCCTCAGAAGCGGTATATGAAACTTTTTCCCATAGATCACTCTAAAATTAACATTTTTCGCCTTCAGATGAGAAGATATGTAATAGGAGTATCACTTTATATTACGACGGATAATTTTATTACTAAGAAGTATATTTATTTCGACATTTTATATTGACAACCTCCGTAGCATAGCGGTACATATACCGTCGCTTTAATACTCGGAGGTCGTGGATTCGATCGCCACGCCGGATAGAAAAACTTTGTGTTAATTCTAAGATTTCTTTCCGGGTCTTGTTGGTTGAGAGACTACCCTCCGTGTATCGGAAAGCACGTTAAGCCGTTGGTCCCGATTGTTATAACATCATCTATTATAATCGTTTATCAAGGAACGGGCAGCAGCGTTTCCTTGTGTGGTACAACATAATACTGCGGTCACCAACCCGCCTGCCAAGCGAGGTGACCATAGCAAATACCCTTCTTCGGGAGGAGGCCTATGTTCATTAGTGGACGTTATACAGGCTGGTGATGATGATGATGATGATGATGATATTTATTTATTTAAACTTTCTTGCACACGGGAGTTATATGACATACATTGTATAAATTGGAAACAACATGTACAAAGGCGAGCTTAATTCAATTATGAATTCTCTTCCAGTAAACCTTTAGGAAAGAGATACATGATAATGAGTGCATAGCAAGTGTACAACAGGTTTAATAAAATAAAAAATCCAAATGGGTAAATACATATCTATAAATATACACACTAATAGTTACATATACAACTACAAACTAATATATTACTATAATAAACTACATATACCAACTTATATGTCCATATTACAATAATAGATTATAGAGACAAAACATATTCTTTTGTTCTTCTTTTGAATGGGATGTGGAAGGGAATTATGAACTATGATTTATTATGGGGTATATTATGATTAGTGATTATAAAACAAAAATAACATAACGGAACATTTAACAACCTCCGTAATTGGACAACCTCCGTAGCCAAGTGGTATTTGGCTCGCTTTAAATCTCGGAGGTCGTGGGTTCAATTCCCACGCCGGACCGGAAATCGTTGTGTAAATTCTTTCCGGGTCTAAACACACGTTTACTTATTTAAATCGTATTTCTTCCAAAACATTCTGCAATATACTCTTTAAAATCTCCACTCGAATCGAAATACAGAACTTTTATTATTTTCTAGAAGTAAACTTGAACGTGTCTCTAGTAATACTTTGGTTTCTGTTTGTTATTTACGATATAACATCGACAGTATCGAACGATTTCTGTTGAACTCGTATATATGTAAAATAAGTTCAGTGACAGCGAAATACTGAGTTATATTTTGTTAAAAATATTTGTGTAAATTATATATTTAGTGGTCCATGAAATTGTATCGATACAGACTTGACTTTCAAAATACAATTTACATAAGATAGTAAATTCATACATAAGGTGCTTTTTGTGATATATATATGCTATCATTTTAACGGTAGATTCAAAAAAGAGGAAAATAAATATTTCAAAATTAATATTAATAAAATTCGACCACCGGCAGGATTCGAAGCTACGTCTTAGGTAAAGCCCCTAATGCCTTAACCAATTAGGCTACGGTGGAACCACACCGGTTGTCGAAATTTATCAATCCCTTTAAACACATCTCTAAGGGGGACGTTAGTGCCATCTATCGGTAATGATCCGCATTACTAAGACGTGTAGAACTTGATTTTATTTCAAGCAATTGCTGTTCTCCCATTAGTGTGTGTGGGATTTTATAACGCATCAATTCATTTCATTCAATTCATGTATATGTTACCGAAAAATAATATGAATCGTAAGTTGATAAACTTTTGTGCCAGTCATATTGTTAAATTTAGTTGCCAGTTTCAGTAAACGCGCTTAATTATTATATTATTTACCTAATTATTATGACACTTCACCTAACCTAACCAAACGACTGTTGTAACAAAAAATCTTGAACTTCAACAAGTTCTGTTGAACTCCATTGGTTTAGGTTTTTTTTGAACTACCTGGAAGCTCGTTAATTTATTATATAACTAGAAAATTGATCAACTAACGATTCTTATTATTGTGAAACGCTTAGAATTACTCCAGAAAAACAACCAGCTACAATATGTGGCACTTAATTTATTATTTCACTTCACAATTTTATTTTCCGTTACAATCAAACATTGCGTCGCACTTCAACGTTCGCATTCGAATGGCGGGCTGTCCAACGGTTATGTTTGACACTGACTGATACTTTTAATATCTGTCAGTGTCAAACGCGTCGAGCTGTCACAGATATTTTATTAAATTACCCACAAAATATGAAAGTTATATTCAGTCAATTTATAATTGTAACATTATAATTATTTTTCGGCGACGTATACAAACTACAACCAGACTCAGAACATTTGTGGTTTAAAGAAATTATAGCCCGCAGCCCTACTTAAAAACGTCGTGTGACGTCACTTCTAGGCACAATTTTACCTAGTAGTGACATCACAAGCCCCCCTCTCCTGAACTTATATTATATACTCCTTATACTCCTGAATTTATAGTTTGTTGTACTCTCTGTATTTTTGTCAATTTTTATTGATTTGATAAATAAAAAATACGTGTCCAATATTTTTTAGTAATCTAACTGATGGACTAATTACATTTTGTTAGTCTTCACCCTGCCTATTGCACTGCACGAAGTTTTTGACGTTTTATGATTAACGTGCTAAATTATGGAAAAATATCTGCCGTCACTTTGCTATGGAGAGTATCAGAAGTCACCAACCACAGCCAATAATATGGTCCTCTGAATATTAAGCTTGTTCTTTCTATCACGGTTCGTTACTCTTAAAGTAATTTCGTTTAAAAATGTGTTAAACATTCTTGTAAGGGTCGGTTCTGAGTTTGAGCGGTAATAGTAAAAAAAGCTTCTTTTATTTTTGAATATAATGATTGCTATGTAGCGGTGGGCTGTTTATTTTGGGACGTTTTGAGCATTAGTCGGATTTTTTACATTTTGCGACTGACACGAGCCTTTACCTATTAATAGATTACTATGCTCGAGATCCCTGGCTTAGGTTGCTTAGTATGTAGATTTGAAGCCTGGTGTAGTAGTAAATATGTTATAAGTCCGTCCAAAAACAAGGGAAGGGCATATTCCAGCCTCGGTAAACGCTGTCATTGAAACCACACAACAAAAGTCGAAGAGCATTAAGGTAAACTTTAAGTACAACAAAGTTATACGTCTGAGTGAAAATTATTGATGCGGTCTTAGGCTGGCGCCACATTGAGTGTGAACGACACGAACAATGCAAGCGCGAAAATCCCCGACCCACGCTAATCTTGCCGTCGTCCGCAAGTAGCACACGCTCAAAGAACGCACGAAAAAACGCTCAATGTAGGCTCGACCTTAAGGTGATCGGATTAATGTTCGATCCAATTGATTTAGTAATGAGTTTTAACTGTAATTCGTTTAGCTTTGAGTGTTAAATACATACCTTAGTGAGTAAGTTAATTTATCAAACATCTTTTGTATACAAATAAATAAAATTAAAGTTGTCTTTTGTAATGGAAAAAAAACAGGTTTTACTAAATAAAGACGGACGGATTTACGTATTAAGCCATGAGGCTTTTGCTACTTCACCGGGCATAAAGGGGAGCAGAACTCCAGCCTTAATAAATGCTTTAAAAACTACAAACTAACCTGCGCAAGAAGTTGGATGTTGGATCTAAATAATTGATATTATCTGTAACACCTTATGTAATACCTACACATTGAATGCAATAAAATATTTGAGTTTGAGTTTGAAGGCGATGAGATTGAGGGATTATGACTTTTAGTATTTTAGGGGAGTATTGTGTACCTGTCGCTATACTTGACAGTTCGCGGGCCTCTCGGACTTCGGGTTTGAAAAATGTCTGTCTGTCTGCGTTGTGCCTACACACTTCAGTATTGTATTGATTTATTAATAAACAGACGTGTCATCGGATCAAGTGATCAGCTAGTATTTCAACATTAGAACCGCTTTTGAAATACAAAATATTATTTCAACAGTTTGAAATTGATATTTGATAAGTACTGATGCCATAATTATAAACACGTAGGTATACTTTTGTTTGCAGAAATGAGTAAAGGGAGTAGGGTTACATCAGGAGTGACAGACAAAATTTTACACCTAGGTAAAATTTCTCTCCACTGGACATTTCTCACCAACGGCGGACGGAGGAGAGTTCGGGGGCTTTTAGTAATGTAGGCTCCTCTGCTCGTGGTTTGACTACGGAGAGGTCGCTATGGAGAGGGCGAGTTCCACATACCCATTGTCCCCTGGACCAAACCTTCTCTAGATAGTTTCTTTTAAAAAACTGCACAATGCAAACATCCCTCATGCTTCGTCTATACTTCGTGATGTTTACTACGGCGTAGAAACACTACTACGCCGTAGTAGAAACTAATGCTACAGGAGGTAAGCAATAATTTAAACCGATAAGTATTCTAATTAGACATATTCTCGTAACAAAACTATCAAAAATCTACTAATAACGAACCTTTTTGTGATATTATTTTCGTAACTCTATGCAACGCTACATGGCTTATATAGTCTCTTATAAAAAATAGTAATGAAATTGACAGACATTAATATAAATTCACAGAGTTACTATTTTTATAAGGTTTTAATAGTTGTGTCTTTTAAATTTGCGTCTTCTAAAATTTGGTTTTATACCTAGAATGTAGGTAGGTGTCAGATTCATAACAAATAGTTAAAACGAAATAATATAGACCGATGGAGTATATGTAAGGAATAATGAGATACTGTTCTTATGATGCATCATCTTTACATTTTTTTTCCTATAAAGGAAGTACTCACTACCGTTACCATACCGTACATAATCAGCAATTTTTAAATAGGCAATTTTTTATAATTTACAGCTTTATCAAGTAGTAAATAACGGTGAAAACCTCCGTAGCGTAGCGCTATTTACCTCGATTAAAATCTCGGAGGTCGAGGGTTCGATCCCCAATCCGGGCAAGAAATCTTTATAAAGATTCTTAGATTTCTATCCAGGTCTGGTTGGCTGAGGGACTATCCTCCGTGCCTCGGAATGCACGTTAAGCCGTTGGTCCCAATTATTATAACTTTATCTATAATAATCGTATATCAAGGAACGGACAACAGCGTTTCCTTGTGTGGAACAAAATAATACTGCGGTCACCAATCCGCCTGCTAAGCGTGGTAACTATGGCAAATACCCTTGGAAGGCGGCCCATGTTCAGCAGTAGACGTTATACGGGCTGATTATGATGATGAAATAATGGTGTATCATACCAACAATTTTAATTTGGATATTAATAAGATTTCCCAAAGTACAGCTAAAATGCCTCGTAAATTAAAAGTTTATCCACTGATCGATTTAACCACAAATTAAACTCTTTATCTAAAACTAAGGGTTACATTTGTCTTACCCCATTTTACGACCACGTACAAAATAAACGGTTGTAGGGTTGAAGAATTTGCCCCAATCCTAAATCTTGGAGGTCCATAATTTAAATTGAAGTAACTATCGAAAACTTTGATAAATTAAAGTATGTTTTCGTATTTATAAAATACTAGCTGCGCCCGCGTTACTCTGCTCCAGTGGGTTGGAGCGTGAATTTTGGTAGCCTATATGTTAATCAAACTTATTAACTATCCCCGTGCAGAGTTAGTAGTTTTTGAGTGAAAGAGTAACAAACATCCATCCATCCACCCATACTCACAAACTTTTGCGTTTATAATATTAGTAAGGTTGTTTTTTCTTCAATTGAGTTAAAATAAGTTGTAAATTAGACTAATAAAGAGAGCAATTAGGACTAGTAAGTATATTATTAGTTAAAATTGCCCATAAAAAGCAAAGTTCCTGGGCCCCTCACCAACGGGCATAATCGGCATAATACGGCATTAATCACTTATACCTACGCAAAAAAGATTGTCAATTTTAAAGTTCACAAAAAGTTAAAATGTCATGTCTTCTATTATGAAAGAAATAACCATAGTACGACTAGTTTGATAGATTTCCCGTGAGATTCATTATAACTTTCATTCTTTTATTAGCAAACTACATAAAAAACGGATAAGTTGCTTGTTTAAAGTTTAATTGTGAACTCAGCTGACAAATGTCCGTGGGGATATGCATTTACGCATTCCCACGGCCGCTGCAGCGTATTCGCGCGATGGCGGTGGTATATGTGGGACTCGCCCTCTCCATAGCGTGGTATGCTAAACTCATACCACGAGGAGAGGACCCTACCACGCAAAAACTACTGAACCGATTTGGCTAAAAGTTTGCACGCGGATAGTTTATAAGCTGTTTTAACAAATCGGCTACAAAAAATCACGCTCCGACTCACTGGAGCAAAGTGACGCGGAAATACCGCGGGGCGCAGCTAGTTTCAATAATAAAATGTCGGTGTAACTTGTTTCGTAATATCTTTGCAGCATATTTATCCGACCGCATTTAATTTCGTCGTCTCGATTTCCTTTGCGAAAACCCATCATTAAAATAGCTTTTAACCTCCGTGGAACGTGCCAAATATCTGAAGAAAGTCAACAGTTTATGTTTGGTAAACAGGTTCTGGAGTTGAGAGCAAAAATGAGTACATACTTAGATATTTCCGTCGGCACATATAATGTGATGAATTATTTATTTTTAACGCTGTATTCCAGATTGTTTTGTTTTTTAGAGAGATTATATTAAGCCTTTGCAGATTACTAGTATTCTTGTTAACCCATCGTGCTAAGTTAAAATACTTGTTACGAGTAGGGTTGCCGCCTTTTTTTTGTTTTATTTAGTACTTTTTACAAAAACTTTTTGGGAAATTCTGAAAAAAAATATAAAACATATATTTTAAATCATTTTTCCTAGTGAATGATCCATACAGTGCCGGATTAAGATTCTGTCCGGTGGCCCCACTTAATGAGTTAGAGTCGCAAAACGAGCTTTTCTTTTAGAACCTCCACCTATTATGAAGTTGCATATTTCATTGTGTTTATATGCCGTGCAGTCTAAATGGGGTGATAGCAAAAAAATATATTACTTTTTGTACTGTATTATTTTTGTATAATATATAGTACATTTGACTGAAATATAGAACGATACTATATAATATAGTAACCCTAGTTATGAGTGGTTTCACGTCGGTAGTGCAATGAGTGGGGATTGACCCCACACATGATCGCAAATGATTGAAGCTCGTCCTTTTTCACAGGGGACCTCTTGAGCAGTTTGCTTGGTTTGTAGTTTATTAGCTACTAAATAAAGCTAGAGATTGCTTGACTTTATCAACTAACTTTATAAATGATTCAATGTTTACAGAACTACCATACAAAATCTGTCAATATTTATATTAATTACCCATTAGGATCGAACTATTAGAATCGATTTTTTAAACGTCAGATAAAATATATCAATATTATATCTGACGATAATAAAATTGATCCTTAATTATTATTAAATAAAATGTATTGTTTTATTAACAGCATTGTTACTGAATACTTAATAAATAATTGAGTCTTTAATAATAAAGGTGGAAACATATTGTTAAAACGCTACGCGACCCGATGAAACACGATGCGTGTTGAGTCGAATCAAATGTATTGTTTTCTATAGACCAGAAGCACACTATGAACACCCGACGCGACGCGACGTTTCCGCCTTAATGCTGGATAAATTGTTGAGTATAAAATAATTAATTAATCTGGTATTCAGTAAAAAAAAATATTGTTCCATTTTTTTTGTAAACTTAATTTACGAGAAAAATCTATTTTTATTTTCATTTTAAACCTGTTAAAAGTTAAGTTTTCTAGTCAATCTAAATACGGCTTTACATAAAACAATTCTTCTTTTTAATATCGTCTGCGCTATTCGGTTCATAATTTATGTCCATTTGTACTGAGTTATGTTTATTGCAGTTCACAATGCCTCTTGGTTGTTTCGGCTTCATACATTTGTTTTTCGCCTTGAATTAGTATGTGAGTTTATGGTTATAAATGTGAATTTTAGGCTTGGAATACTCTTTTGTGAAAACAGACGTGTTTTTTTTATCTTTTTTTATTATTTACCAGTCACTGACCAAAAAGCCAAAGTAGCACTAGGTTTTGGGTTTAAAATGGCGGATTTTTTAAATTCAAAAACTATTCTAATCGGTACATGTTAATAAATTGAGACAATCATAAAGGTTTTATTTATCAGTCTGTTTATGTCTACTGCTGAACTTAGGCCACCTCTTTAACAGACCTTGGCAAGCTAGGGTTGTTAAGGGATCAGTGTGGCCCAGGAGATCCCGCGGCGCCATATATCCGCGGGTGCCGCCGCTCGGGGGATTGCTTCATGCGTACCCGGCCCCCGCCAACTACGGATCGAAGGAGTGTCCGGAGTAAAGCATACCACCGCTATGGAGAGGGCGAGTCCCACATACCCCACCGCCTTCGCGGATTCGCGGCAGCGTCGGTGGGACAACAAAAAAAAAAAGGTTCTTTAGGGATATTGTCGTAATCACTACGCTTAGCAGACTAATAGTGGCAGCAGTAAAATAGGACCAGTGGCGTAGCTATCGTAGGAGCAGGTGGTGCAGTGCACCAGGGCCCCGGACCTCAGGGGGCCCTCTAACCTATACTTTGAAAAGAACGGGTCAGCCAACTCGCTAACTCTTGAAGCTATGCACCGGGGCCCTTGCCCACCTAGCACTGGATTGGACGGAAGTATCTTTAAGATCAAAGATGCTGCTGCCCATGCCCATGCATATATCTCTAAGTCACCTTTTACAACACCTATCAAAAGACATGGAGGAACGATTTGCTGAAAGATAATGGATGGATGGATAATTCATTTTAGAATAAGGCTCGCCTAATTCTAAGCCTCTTCAAAAGAACAGGATTTTTTGTAGTCCGCCTACCAAATAGACCTGTAAATCAACTATTCAAAGATTTTTTCTCCGTGGGCTCAATACCCGAACCCATTACCTCCGATAGTTAAAGCGAGATTTATACCGATATACCGCTGGAAAAAAAGTTTTTCAATTACAAAAACTGGCAAATGCAAGTAATGGTTGCTACCAGGAGAGAAAGTAAAACCACAGTACACATTATAATAAGTTAAAAGAATATTAAATTAAACCCCAAGTACAAATGTTCAATAAAGTTAATGCATTTGCTGATACAACAATTGTTATTACCTATCTGAATGGGTTTTTGTTATAATAATGTTTGGTACTAGAATCGTATTGTGTTTTGACTTCGATTTATTAATTGATAGGTACTTAAGTTTTAATGCTCAGCAGCTATGTAAACGCTTGTAATTGAAAAAAGTTGTCAAATGCGAGTAGGATTCGCGAAGGTAACCTGTAGATTTTGATTTCTTTGCGAGTGTCGAAATTTTGCGGCATAAACGGCTGTATTTTTTTGCTACGTTGGCTTAGAAGTTTGATTTTTTTACAGTTCTAACGGACAATAAACCTGTGAATTTGGTATGAATTTTAGCTTGATAAACAATATACAATAACCAAGATCTGTTAAAGAGGAAACCGATGTTCAGCAGTTTCAATAATACAAATGCATGCACGGAATTTCAATAATAAAATAGTAATTTTATTTGATAAAAATCTAAACCGATGTGTTAAACATAAGATAACGGAAAAACAAAAATCTTGAAGTTTCTTTCTTCCTCACTGCACTGGGTCGTCTGCTTAGGTAGCTAGTGAAAGGTTGCAGGTTAGATAGGGCAAGATTCTGGCCGGTGAGAACCGCGATGTGCGATCAGTTCGAACAGAACATTAAGTTTATGAAGAAAATAAAATAAAAAACGGACAAGTGCTAGTCTGACTCCCCGAATTTCATGATTCTAGATCAATAAGAAAGACACTATAGACTTTCCGACAATCCCACGATTCTATAAGGGTTATGTTTTCTAATTTTTTGTAACGGAATTCTAAAAAACCTTACATTATGTGTAACTGAAAAAAACCTTGTGCAGGAACCAAACCCGCTGTCTCTATTACACATTCCCACATTTTGTTGCGTTTAATTCTTAAAAATAGAGAACTAAATGTTACATCTTTTAAATGAAAACGATTCCATGAAAATATGTCCATCTAAGTTATTTGACTTAAATTATTTCAGGAGCGTTTCACATCAAAATGTTTGAAACATTCAATTTATTCCAACTTTTCTCATTTTTCTTAAGGAAAATTGCCATATTAAGAAATGTTACGGTCATTATTCTACGCGAGAAAGAGAAAGATAGACGCTAATTATATAGTGTTAGCTCTGTTTTACTATAAGAATATTGAAAACTTATCGCTTGGCTTATTTTACTGATAATCTATAAGTAAATGGTCTATAACTCAGTATTACTATTTTATCATAGTTTGCTTCATCCATAAAGCGATTAACATTCTTTTTATAATCTAATCACTTAACCGACCTTGGCCAGGGCCAGGCAGGGCCTTTGAGTCGCCATATTGACCGCGGGTGCCGTTGTGGGCCGGATTGTTCGTGCGTACCCGGCCCCCACCAACGATGGATTGAAGGAGTGTCCGGGGAGTTTTAGTGGTGTAGGGTCCTCTCCTCGTGGTATGAGTAAGCTTACCACCGCTATGGAGAGGGCGAGTCCCACATATTCCGCCGCCACGCTGCAGCGGCGGTGGTAAATGCATTTCCCCCCGGACAACAAAAAAAGAAAAAAAAAGAAGGGATCTCGCCATAATCACCACGCTTGGCAGACGGTATGGTATATATTGGACGATAAATGCTGCTGCCACCCATCTCTGTATGTTCCTCAGTCTCTTATGACACGCGATCTTATTGGGTGGTGACAATTCACTAGCTTGTATCCGCGACTTGGTCTGCGTAAATTGTTATTTTGAACTTATTCCGAATTTGAAACAGTTTACATTGGTGTTTCACTCCTAATAACTACTCTAGGTTGCCAGATGAACAAACTAAAATATCGGGGTAAAATTTCGTGAAGTCAGGATTTTAGGGACATCTTTTACCGGTAAAAGAAATGAGTGTCGTGACTAGACTTTTTTACATGTTTTGATGGCATTTCAATTTACAAGAATTTATTTGTCGGATATTTTGTATTTGATCGAAAGACATCATATGAAATGTCGGGACAATCCCGACGAATTCCGGCCATCTGGCAACCCTGACTACTCCTCCATAAAAACATTATGCCAAGCAAAGTTATTAAAATAGTCCTTATCATATAACTTTGTCACCCACTCGAACATGTATGAAAGGAATTATTTTATAAGGAGAAAATTGCTCTGCCCCAATGCCTAGAAGATACGATAACAGCGAATTACAAAAGTTTTCTGTGTTGGAATTGAATGTCGATGAAGTTTTGGGGAAAATTGCTTATCTTCTTATGATATAAGACTTTTTTTATTGGCTGGGAGGTCGTAGGTTCGAGTTCGGAGTCAGAAAAATATCTATTTAGGTAGAAAACTGTCATTTTGGGTATACTTCTTAGTGTTTTAGGAGCACGGGTTGACATTTGAAATCCGAATACTATTTTTCTTTTTACATGAATATGTTTACAGAATCTATCTTATCTAATCTAACTAGCCTGTGTTGTCTCACTGCAGCACCTCCCTTTCCCTTTTCCACACAACTCTGTCTTTTGCGAGTGCCGGCCAGTTCCTAGGGTAGGAGCTGGAGGAGGATGGAGCTCGTCCCACCATCTTCGTCTCGGCCTGCCGCGATGGCGTCGTGCGTTTATTGGGAGCTTTTTTTTCTTTTTTTTCGGTTGGACTTACGGAGGTAGCCATAAGGCTTTTGCTACTTTACCGGGCATAAAGGCGAGCAAAGCTCCAGCCTTAACAAATGGTTTAAAAACTACAAACTAAGCAGCCTGCGAAAGAGGGCGCCCCCTGTGGGGCTAGGACCTCGGCTCAGGGCAGTCGCTGGCGATGAGATTAAGAGAATATGACTTTTAGTATTTTAGGGGAGTATTGTGCAACTGTCGCTCTACTTTATAGTTCGCGGGCCTCTCGGAGTTCGGGTCTACGAGGGCATCGAATGGTTCTTTGCAAACTAAGGGTCAGGAGGACAAGGGGGGCCGCGCCGCGTTCGCGGGCGCACTCTTCTCCGGCGGGTCGGATAGAGTTAATTGGGACCCAATCGGTGGTTCTTTTATTTGCCCAATTGACATCTGACATGCGGCAGACATGGCCAGCCCAGTCCCACGTAAGTTTAGCGGCTTTTTGGGTAACCTCTATTATCTTGGATTTGGCGCGCAGTATTTTGTTCCTTATACGGTCAGAAATTCTAACCCGGGGTTAGAATTTCTGAGCCATGGGGCTCGCTGGCCAACCTCTGCTGAAGTGTCCAGGTTTGAGCACCATATGTGAGAATGGGGAGAATACACATGTCTATAACCAGTGGTTTACATAAGGCATAATAAATATACCGTACGGTGAGATAATCTTAAAAATATATATATATATATATATATGGTTTCATTTTTATATCAATCAAAAATTTGTAAAACACAGAACACTTGTAAGTAGGTAGTACTCCGCTTACACTTAAATATGCACTAAGTACTGCCTTTTGGCATTATACGGGTCATAATTACAGCCATAGACTGATAATAATATAGTACTAAACATGATAGTGGTTATGTGACAACCTCCGTAACGTAACGGTATTTGGCTCGCTTTAGATCTTGGAGGTCGTGGGTTCGATTCCCACGCCGGACAAAAAATCTTTGTGTAAATTCTAAGATTTCTTTCCAGGTCTGGATGGTTGAGGGACTACCCTCCGTGCCTCGGAAAGAACGTTAAGCAATTGGTCCCGATTGTTTTATAATCATTTATAATAATCGTATATCAAGGAACGGGCAGCAGCAGTGGTGACTATGGCAAACACCCTCCCTCGGGAGGAGGCGCATGTTCAGCAGTGGACGTTATACGGGCTGATGGTGGTGATGATGATGATAATTTTATTCATTTAATAAATTGGGACTATAAACATTAATCATTCCCCGAACTTATTTAACTATATTCACGTCTAATCATAACTTCCAAAACTCTCCCTTCTAAACCACTGAACCATATATAAATAAATATAATTTACGCACTCCACGGTTACATCCGGACAAACCCGGTTGAGATCTGTATGAACCGGAATTAACCGGATTTGATCGCTGTCCCTTTTCAACGTCGGTAGCAGGCGGCCAATTTATTATAGCACCAGTTGGGGGCAGTGGATAGCAGTTAAAACGAGTCAGCAACCGTTAAATGCTCTCTTGAGGATTCATTAACAGCTCTTTCAATAAATTTAGCTACAATTTCAACGATAAGTAAAATATATAGTTTTCTATATAAATCTAATGAACTAACTACAGAGTACAAAACGAAGTCGCTTCCCGCTATCGGTTTGTTCCCTATGCATTCTTACTTAGATTTGAATTTAAAACTACGCAATGATTTTGATGTGTTTTTTTTTAATAGATACCGTAATTCAAGAGTAAGGTTTATATGTATAATACATCAGCATTGCACCCGTGCGAAGCGGGGTCGAGTCGCTAGTTAATCAATTATTTTATTTGGCTGTAGTAAAAACATAATGTGTAACAATTTTGTAAACGAAACACACAAACAATGAGAGAAAGAGTCAAATGTACATTGCACCTGAGCACTTCAAATTGAATGGCTTGTGACAAGAGAACGAAATAAAACAATACTATAATTGGAAAGAGACGGAATGCTATTCCATACTTGAATTTTTGAGTTATAGAAGGTTGAAAATGACATTTAGTGTTGATTGAAATTATGTTTTATAGCCTTTAACATAGAATGCGTTAATTATATTAGTTTTGGTTTTGGTGTCTTGATTTTTACCTATTTCAAAAATGCTCGTCACGCAACTCAATGACCACCCAAGTCGTTAGTTTAGTACCTACTTATCTTAGTTACATACATCCAATCATTTTGTTATAAGTTGATACCTTGTTATAAGTTAGCTAACAATATTTCATAACTATATCAATATTACATGTTTTTATTTCTGTTATAAATAGACACATTTGGCAAACGCACACACAAAATATACTCAATACGTAATGCCTTCTTAGCCTAAAGAAATGTAAGCTTCTAGATCTTTCCATAACAAAGATACAGGTGATCTAAAATGGCCTGAATAGCTTCAAGAAATGGATAATATAGCCGTGCCGGCGGCACTTGGCGGGGGCAAAACCGTGCCGTCACGACCCCATTGCAGTCACCGAGTTTTATAACGCTAGATACTTTACATCTCCTACATTGTAAATCTCAAATAAAATTATATTAAAATTCTATATTTATCAGTTAATGCTGTAAAGCCCAACTTGATAGGCAACTCAGGCCTTAAAATAAGGCTAAAAATGTGGATCTAAAATTTTTAGGTACTTGTCAATCTAACAATGGCATGTAAAACTCTTGTAATTGATGATATTATAATAGACTCTTATCCTACAAAATACTTTTTATTGAATCATTTTCTTGTAATATGAATGAACTAGCTGTAGCACATTTCTTACAAACTTTGCCAACCTTTTTTACACATTTCATCATCATCATCAGCCCGTATAACGTCCACTGCTGAACATGGGCCTCCTCCCGAGGGAGAGTTTTGCCATAGTCACCACGCTTGGCAGGCGGATTGGTGACCGCAGTATTATGATGTAATACACAGGGAAACGCTGCTACCCGTTCCCTGGTATACGCTTGTTATAGATGATGTTATAACAATTGGGACCAACGGCTTAACGCGTGCTTTCCGAGGCGCGGAGGGTAATCCCTCAACCAGCCAGACCCGGAAAGAAATCTTAGAATTTACACAAAGATTTCTTGTCCGTCGTGGGCATCGAACCCACGACCTCCGAGACTTAAAGCGAGCCAAATACCGCTACGCTATGGAGGTTGTAGTTTAAACGATATTGATATGAATTTATCGATATTTTCATCATTGAAAAACAGCAGTTTGAAGAGGGTAATTTAAAACTATTATTATCTATCATTGCCAAAATAATAATTAAAGTGTCGTTATGAAATGCAGGTACAGCGACAATTAATAATATTTTGTTTGTAAAATACTACTGCCGCAGCACTGCAAATCATTTTAATTTAAGCTATAAGTCACAGCGCTTAATAAACCTTAGTTCAATTTAACATTGAGTCACAGAAACAAACCACAGAATAGCTTGGAAGTAATGAACAGCCGTGTATTGGGCTTTCATTATTCCCAGTAGTGTTTAAATGTGTCAACTCATTTTGATAGAGAAGTGACAGCGATTTAAAG
Organism: Nycteola revayana; assembly: GCA_947037095.2. NCBI lineage: Eukaryota > Metazoa > Arthropoda > Insecta > Lepidoptera > Nolidae > Nycteola > Nycteola revayana. The sequence goes on along the minus strand of OX344851.2, from coordinate 10,884,017 downwards.
TTAAATTGATATCGATAGTTTATTTAGAGATGTAGTTAATCCCAACATGATGGAGGTAAAGGCGAAGCAATAAAAGCGGCCGTAACCCAATGGCTAAGGCGTCGGACTTGTGATCTTGAGGTCACTGGTTCGAACCCCACCCACTGCACTACCGACGTGAACCCACACGTACCACAAGGATTTTAGCTTAGCACGAGGGGTTAATGAGAATACTAGTAGACTGCACAACTATGCTAGTAATAATTTAAAAAAAAAACCATATTGCATATTATCAAACATATTTTTAACACATTTTGATTATTATGAAAATATAATTTTTGAGTCAGAGTCAGTCAGCACGTCCACTGTTGCTTTTTTCTAATTTCATATTTGCTACTTGATATTTTGAATATTTATATGTTTCAATAATTTATTATGTAATCATTTTTAGAATTTTATTACTTGTACAAATAATGAAATTGTTTGCGACTTTTTTACTGACAGTGATCGGAACAATGACATAAATAAACGATATAACGATAACGAGAATTGACAACTTCTTGTTGTCAGTTATCTAATGAAAGTGGGTTGATATCCGTAAATGCAGATATAATTTAATTCAGAGTTAATTGTAACAATATTACTTTTATCGATTCAAAAATGTTTAATTATTTTCTATAAGTATAGTATTTTATCGATATAAAAATGTACTATCTTTTCCCATCCCTATATTTTAGTTGTTTATTCAAGACAATTACACAGAGTTTTCTCATAATTTAAGTAATTTCCAAGTTATTAGACTACGGAAACTGGAACATTTTAAACTAAATATAACTTAAAGTGTAGGTAATTATGCAGTGGAAAGGGTAATGTTGTAACAACTAGGTATAGTTATTTATAAAGTGCTACTACAATATATGCCTGCTCTTTAACAGCAGATAGTATACTGAAAACGTTGGTGAAGACTTATATGTGTACAAATTTTAGTTTTGAGGAGTATTCCTCATTCAGCACCAATGGTTCAAGCTTTAAAGATATTTTGAAACAGGAATAGTTTTGGTGCTCAAATTTATACAGTATCTTGTAGTAATTCCGTGTCAGAGGTAAAAAACATTTATTTAAAATTGAAGAAGGGGATAAATGCCACAAACGTGGCTTATTATTATGAAACTTACAACATTAACTTAAAGAACATTTAATTTGGAGAAATCGTTGGCTGTTATTCCTTTCTTCCAAATTGTTGTTCAATTATTAAGAAACTGTCCTAAACTTTTATATGTGTATACTATTGTTGAACAATACATGGCATACACGTAATTATTCCGTATAACGTCCACTGCTGAATATTTTTATTATATGGGGTTTTGCCATAAATACCACGTCTGGCAAGCGGGTTGGTGACCGCAGTATTACACACAGCGAAATTCTACTGCCAGTTTCCTAGTAAACAGTCGTTATAAATATTGTTATAACTAACGAGTTAACGTGCTACGAGGAAAATACAATACCACAGCTAAAATCTTGTAGTCTATTCTAAGATTATAAAGAAGAAAGATTTCATTGTTTATTGAATTGGCTCCGAAAATACTGGACCGATTTTAAACATTCTTTCACCATTAGAAAGTTACGTTATCCTGAAATAACAAAGACTATATTCATTCTGAAATTCCAACAGCAACGGGAACAACGCTCTAATTTAGGCAGAAATTGCGTGTCCGTCAAATTTTAAGACTTTGACGTCACAAATACCTACATTCAGACCGATAATCAGGCTTTATCTACCGCATACGGAATACATTAGTTTGAAATAGAATAATATTCAGTTTGAAATTCCGCCGCAAATAATTCGCAACCTAATTAATCCGATACATTATCTCTTCCATCTAATTTGATTAAGCCCGTCAAATGTCAATATCATTTAAATTCCGCACAGGCGATGAGTATAAGGTAGCTCTGTTAATGAATAATGATTTTAAAATAAAAGGCTTTCTATTCGTGAACATAATTGGAACGAAGTTCCTTATGGTGAGTTACGGAGGGGTACCCTATCCGGGAAAAAACGTCCGTAACGTTATAAAAAAGGCGTATGATTTTATAGAATAATCATGTATAGTCTATGTATGATGGCTATATAGTATCTAGTGTAGGTATAGTCTACGTGATGACTATTATTATTTTATAAATCATTGTAAATAAAATAGAAGTTTTAAGATAAAATTTTCTTTATACCTCGAATAGAACTTAAAATTATTATTTTTATAATAAGAAACTTCGTTCCTATCCGGTGTCCAAAGACACCGCATTTTTTTTTTAAATTAAACCATCATTATCATCAGCCCGTATAACGTCTACCGATGGAAGGGATTATGCCATCGTCACCACGCTGTAGGCAGGCGGGTTGGTGACTGTAGTGTTATATTGTAACACAAGGAAACGCTGCTGCCCGCACTTTGGTGCACGCTTGTAATGAAATGAAAACGTTGATTGATAATGTAAACGAATCGATCGTACTTATTATTTATAATGATAAAACGATACAAAGAAAAAAATCTCGACTAATTAATTTGTATCTACTTATACATTTCAACAGAAATGTTATTAGGTAGAATTTAAATCTACCAGTGTGGCATGTGATAGTCGCGTATTATAAATATAATTAGAATTAACCAGCGCGGGCTGGGATTAGGTCAGAAGCATAGAACGCGTCGCGAGCTTCACCTTGCAAGGACGACCGGACCCTATCCTAGCTTCCTATGAGTCTTTCTCTATCTACGTTGTGACACCTGCAGAAGAAAGACTACCTATAAGAAATTCCGAGATCATTCTTTTTGTCATCTTTTAAAGTCTTTGATTAATCAATTGTACATTTATATTTTTTTGTTGTAGATGATGTTATAACAATCGGGACGAACGTCTTAACGTGCTTTCCGATGCACGGAAAGTACCTAATCTTTCAACCCACCAGACCCATAAAGAAATCTTAGAATTTACAAAAAGATAATATCTTGTCCGGCGTCTTTTCTTGATCTCCGACACTTAATGCGAAACTTATTACGCTACACCATGGAGTGGGTCCACTGTTAATTTAACACTAGCATTTTTGTCAATGAAATCGAACCCACTTCCCATTGAGACTTACACCCAAAGGCTACTAGTTGTTAAACAATAGAAATTCACTTACCAATTTAGTCTCACTTAAGCCTGCTGAAACTGAAGCTAAATTACTAACTACTTAGTGTTAAACTACAGTAGTTAAGTAACTATAAGCAACCTGAGTCCAGCTTATACTGAATATATTACTGCACTCACAGTTATAACAAGTGAAGAAACAAAAGCCTCGTGGCTAAATAACATATGTCCGTGCTAAACACAACAGTTATTTACATGGAGTCTAAAAGTGGGTACTTAAATTGTATTGCAACCTACTAATATGATAAACGCAAAAGTTTGTAAGTATGGATGGATGGATGTTTGTTGCTCTTTCACGCCAAAACTACAAAACGGAATTGGCTGAAATTTAGCACCGGGATATGTTATACGCTAGTTTAACATATAGGCTACAAAACATCACGTTTTGACCCATTATAGCAGATTAACGCGGGTAAAGCCGCAAGGTGCAGCTAGTTTTTTTGGGACTAATCCCTCCCACACTCCCGCCACTGTAACTCCTGTAAGCTAGGATCAACAGCGGCACACACGAAAGAGGCTCTAAGCTATCTTAGGCTGGTCCTGGGACACCTAAATGTCTTGGATCCCATGTTGGAGGAACACTGATTCCCATATAACAGGTATAAACCTAGTTTGGGAGTCAGGGATCCGCTCTATATTACTTTTATCATTGTTTTTGTCACTTAAAATATAACTTTATTTATTTATTTGTTTCACACATACACTTTTATCACAGGTAACCTAATACAATAGCGTAGTTTTAGTAGTTATCTAAATCTATCTAATATAATTTTATTAAAAACAATCAATCTTGCAATCTTGATACCTATCATACATATACACTTATTATTTATGAACTATACTATACTTGTAAAAACTGTGTAAATTATTGGAAATAAATAAAACCAAATTATAAAAAAAGCATCAAATACATCGTGTTTTGGGGTGTAGCTAGTTGTTTATATATCTCATCCGCTTGTCGAATTTCCATTCTTACCTTCTTAATTCCCAAATAGCTTCCCGCACTCGCTTTCCTGTGTAGCTCCCACTCCCGTAAATTCATAATAAAATATAGCCTATCGCTCTTCTCAATAAATGGCCTGTCAAACACTGAAATAATTTTTTCAATTCGCGTTCTATCAAACCAACAATGTCTTCAGCCTTATACATTAGTATCATCATCAGCCTGTATAACGTCCACTGCTCAACATGGGCCTCCAACCGATGGAGGGTTTTTGCCATAGTCACTACGCCTGGCAGGCGGGTTGGTGACCGCAGTATTATGTTGTAATACACAAGGAAACGCTGCTGCCGGTTACCTGGTATACGATTGTTATAGATGATGTTAAAACAATCGGGACCAACGGCTTAACGTGCTTTCCGAGGCACGGAGGGTAGTCCCTCAACCAACCAGACCTGGAAATAAATCTTAGTATTTACACAAAGATTTCCTGTCCAGCGTGGGAATCGAACCCGCGACCTCCGTGATTTAAAACGAGCCAAATACCGCTACGCTACGGAGGTCGTCACACAGGCCATTGAATGAGGTGAAGTAGCAAAAACCGTGGCTACATAAATGACGATCTAAAAAGAACATCCGTTGTATATTATTTCTGTACTTTTTTATTAAACAAAAAAAAATACCGAAATCCACTTCACCTACATAAAAAAAAAAATCCTAAAAATAGTAACACGATATTCGTCTATAAAAACACAACAATAGAATTCCATACGAGATAAATTTTAATACGAACCTTTGCCTCTCTTTGAAAGTAAAACAAGCAATAGAACTTTCATATTCATGTTTCCACCCTACTACGAAATATAGTGAAATAAAACCTTCAAAAGACTATTCAATAAAACATACTTGGCTCAAAGCTATCAAAATTGGATATGGGAGTATTAGGGTTCTTTAGACTTGTAAGGGACGATTCAGACAAACGGAACGGCGAAGCGAAGCATCAAATCAATTACAACTATCTCCCCGTGCGCGGTTTCACCCGCGTAACTTCCGTTCCCGTAGGAACTTCGTAATTAAATATAGCCTATGATATCCGGGGATAGTGTAGCTTTCCAACGGTGCAAGATTTTTTTAAATCGGACCAATAGTTTCGGAGCCTATTCAATACAAACAAACAAATCCTTCCTCTTTATAAGATTATAATAATAATAATAATATAGATACAGATTATACTTTACTACTAGCGACCCGCCCTGGCTTCTTACGGGTGCAATGCTGATACATATATCATTCCTCTTGAATCATTCTATATACATAAAACTAAACCACGTCAAAATCTGTTACGCAGTTTTAAAGATCTAAGCATACATAGGGACAGACAGACAGACAGCGAGAAGCGACTTTGATTTATTAAGTGATATGTGATTGCACTTTAGCCAAATACATGTGTTAAGGATTATGCCCGATAAAGTAGCGAAAGCCTCTTGGCTAACTACTTATATCCATCCGAAAAAAAAAACATTGTGTTAATTGTGACGAAAATAACGCGACTACACGATACTACACATTAGGGTAAAAATAAAATTAGTTTTATTAAACTAACAAATACTTTTCGACTATCGCTAGTATGTATTGACCTTAACATCTCAAGGGATTTCACGCAAAGTCCTAAGTCAGCGGCTTTAAAACTATTATTTTAGTATACTATTAAAGTCATATTTACTGTTAATATATATTTATGGCTTTCAAATATGTACTGTACGGTCGGTAAATTAGATTTGGCGTTCAAATATATAAATCATTTGTCGTCGTTTATGGACTAGCGTTAATGGCTTGCCAAGGTTTAGCAGTGGACATAAACTGGCTGTTGAAATAACCCAACAAACCACCGTACCGAATTTGATCATATTTTCATAGTTTCCACGAAAATGTAGCTAAAAAAAAAGCCAGTTGGATAGTAAAATATGAAATTGGATTCAATACGTAGGTAAGCATTGGTTTGTAGGCAAATATTATCAACATCAGCCCGTAAAACGTCCACTGATGAACATCGGCATTCATTATACCGATCGGTTTTTTTTACATAAACGCTGTCTGTTTTAAAATGTAGTCAAGTTATGAAAAAGAAAAGCGAAAAGTGAGACTGAGGCCGTCCGCGCGAGACAATTTTAAGAATTCCTGTTTCAACACCAATTTTTTGAGCACCAATGGTTTGAGCACCAAAACTTTGGTTCCAAAACCAAAATTCCCGTTTCAAATAGTTTGGACGCTTAAACTTTTGGTGTTCAAAAATATCATGCTCAAAGCGGGATAGTTCAAAAAAATAATGCTGAGTGAGGAATACTCCTGAATTATGATATAAAAATCGGAATGTCCTGCAACGCTGCCGGGAAGTGACAGATGCCTAACCCAACATAAATGTATAGGTGCCATTAGTGTATCGAAACGAATGTTACCATTCAGAGAACGTGGCTTTAAATTAATTATTTGTGTGTTTGAACTGAAACAGATTTACTAAGGGTAGCTGTGATGTGTATGGTCAGCAACAAAAGCCGATTAAGCAGAGGCCGCACTGGTTCCGGTTGGTAGTTATACACACAAATAAATGCGCATATTCTTTTTTTAAATTCTTTCACCGGGCATATAGGCGTGCCACCTCCAGTCTTATTAAATAGTAGAAATTACAAACTAAGCAACCTGCTTAAGCAGGCGTCCCCTGTCGGACATTATATAGTTAGCCAGGAGGCTTTTGGTACTTCACCACACATAAAGGCGAGGAAGACTTAGACATCGGCTCAGGGCGGCGGTTGAGAAGTGAAGAGTAATGACTTTTAGTTTTTGAGTTAAAAACGCTACTGTCGCTCTACTTTACAGTTTGTGGCCCTCTCGGACTTCGTGTCTACGAAGGCATCGGAAGATTCTTTGCAAACTAAGTGTTGGGAGAGTGATATAATAATATATCGTCTGCAACATTGTACAGCATTACATTATATAAATATCACAATATTGATGTAGAATTTGACAAACTCAGTTAAAATGAGAATATATTAGTAAATTGAAAGGACAAGAATAAGTCTTAACCGCATTTGAAATGTATAGAAATAGTCAAAATAGCTTTGAATTATAAAGCAACTGTTTAGGTACGGGAATTTCCAAGGGAATACCTAAGCTTCAAAAGGGACGAAGTATATGAATGCCTATTGTATGTTCCTTGTAGTTCCTTGAATAAAATAGTACGTAGAGGTTATTTCATTTGTATGATACATCTCTAGAGGACTTGTCAGACCTTGTTAAGCAGCGCAATGCTTTTGTATGATAAGGGGAATTAATATAGGTATTACCATAATCACCATTTCATTGAATAGCCTTCTTTAATAATAAAAATATTGGTGACCCTACCAAATCGGGTGAACCAGACGCTTGCGACTTATAAAATGGAAACTAACGCCGTCTATTGCCGCAAGCGGTAAACTAAGGTACTAATAATATTCAACATATTATTTTTGAATATCGAATTGGCCGTGAACAGACCTAATTACGTAAGATCCGACCAAAAGTTTTTTTTTTAATTATTGTTACCTACCATTTTGATAAACATGTTTTATTACTAAGAATACACTGTATGTCTGTTTACCAGCAAGCTATCGTATCTATCTCTTGAACCGTGAAAGCCGGAGATTTTAAATTTTAACACATTTCTTTAGCGGAATTAGCAATAGATATTTTTTCTTTAGCCAATACTAGCCTGCAGCCAATGACTAGGGCGTCGGACCCATTGCACTACTGACGTGAACCCACTCGTAACACAAGCATTTTAGCTTAGCACGAGGGGTTAACAAGAGTACTTGTATATTTCAAAACTCTGCTAGAAATGTTTTAAACAAAAAAAAAAGATATTTATTTTATCTGTTTTTAGTACCTACCTATTTGTTGATTACTGTTGTTGCTACAACTCACGAAATTAAATCACTTAATGTATTTCGATTCTAGTTTATAAATAGCTTTGAAACCTTTTCTAAAGTTTTAATGCGATTGTATTCTGTTAAACGTGTCTTTTATAGAGAAAGAATACTATATTAGATTTCTTGATAACATCTTATTTATTTTATTGTACGTCACATTTCTTTCGATTTACTGTTTTCACTCAATTAAGTTTGTTGATTGAATCACAAATTTATATTTTGTGATAGAAATAACTAAAATAAATCACAATATTATTTATCTTAGCATTGGCATTAAGGTGAAGCGTTAGCAATTTAAGTATTTATGAAGGATAGTTGTATTTTTTATATATTTTACTAATATATAAAGCTGAAGAGTTTGTTTGCTTCAACGCGCTTATCTTGGGAACTACTCGTCCGGTTTGAGTCTCCCCCCTCGTCCTCCTGATCCTTAGTTTGCAAAGAACCAACCGATTCCCTCGTAGACCCGAAGTCCGAGAGGCCCGCGAACTGTAAAGTAGATCGACAGTTGCACAAAAAGCTCCCCTAAAATACTAAACGTCATAATCCCTCAATCTCCTTCGCCAGCGACCGCCCTAAGCCGAGATCCAAGCCCCACAGAAGGCACCCTCTTGCGCAGGTTGCTTAGTTTGTAGTTTTTAAACCAATGATTAAGACTGGAGCTCTGCTCACCTTTATGCCCGGTAAAGTACCAAAAGTTCTGTCAGTGTAAGATAGCTCATTTATCTAGAAAAGCTTTAGGCTATATTTTATTATGAAGTTCCCATGGGAACGGTAGCAACGCGTAACACCAAACGCGAAAAGCTGTAACTACTGGGTCTCTTCAAGTCAAGTGTCTTTTAGACCTTTGAGATCCATCGTCAGCCACATCGTCGCTTACCATCAGGTGAAATTGTGGCTAAACAAAGGCCTAACAAGAAAAAAAAACACTTAGATGGACCGTATACTTATTTACCATCAAAGTACCAAATATGAAAAAAGAAAAACCAAGTTTGGTGAAATTGATCGTCAAACATTTTAAGTGCGAACGTCTCACCTTAAGTATTATATTCTTGAGTGAAATAAATGGGTTGTTTTATTATGTCCAACAAATTACGAGTTGTAATAAATTCGTGTTTCGCTTTGGTATTATTGGATTTTTTTAGATTGTGACACTTACATTCCGTTGTATTTGTTCATTTTAAAATATGGCGCTGCCAATAAGCTTAACCTTTTTAAGATTTATTAAGTTAGTAATGAAAAATGACATACCTAAACTATATAAGACAACATAAACGGCGTAGAGGGACGGATGACCTGGTAAAGGCCGCAGGCCGCCTCCAACCGTAGCAACTGGAAATCTATGAGGGAGGCCTATGTCCAGCAGTGAACGTCCTATGGCTGAAATGATTAAATGGCGTAGCCGTAAATGTAAGTCTCGCTTTGAGTTTTCGAGGTCTTGGGTGCGATCAGAGGCGGATCGAAGGCAAATTAGGCACGTACCTAGGGACGCGAAGGTACTAAGGGCGCGCGGGTGGAATAGAACTGTAGTTGAGGCTACTACAAGTCGGAATAAGGTAATGCCAGCTCCAAATTGATGTAACCTCTACCACACATGTAGGAACGCCAACTAAATTAAAAATTCAAATTCAAAATTATTTATTTGTCAAACATAGGTGTACAAAGATCTTATGTTATTACATTATACAGTGTGCGCTATGTTTTGCCAATAGTGACATACTTTTTTTTTTCTTCGTGGGTAGTTTACAGTAAACACAAGATTTTTATTGCTCTTATTTATCTTTAATTATTTAATATAAATTTTGATTTATTAATACTTTCCTATGTATTAAACTGTTACTAAACACATCAAGTCTTGCTAGTAAAATAGTTTTTCCTATTGAACTACTGTAAAGAAAGTTATATCTTCGCTTACATTACATACCTCTAACAATGGACAGTCGCTTTGAAAAGAACTTTGAGGAATTTGAAAATTTGTTCAATACACGTATGAAAGCTCATGAAGATAAATTGGAGATTGCTATGTCAGGTACTTCACCAGATGTCAACATAAAGGCACTATCCCAAGACTTTCAAGAGTTCAAAACTTTTATGTTCAAAACTATTGGCCACTTAAAATCGCAAATCCAACTGCTTTCTCATGGGTTGGATCGCCATGAAACTGCCTTGCGCCGGAAAGTCCTATTACTCCACGGTGTACCTGAGAATCCCGAAGAGAAGCTTCATGACACACTTGTCAGCATCTTTACTCAGAAGATGAAACTATCCGACATCAGCCAATGTAACATTGATGTTTGCCATCGTCTGGGTTCCAATCCTGGGAAGAAAACACGGCCAATCCTTATCCGGTTCTACGATTTGGAACATCGTCACTTGGTGTGGGACAACAAGACCTCATTGAAGGGCTCTGGTTACACTGTGTCAGAGTTCTTGACTAAAATTAGACACAGGGTCTTCACTAAGGCTCGACAACACTTTTCAGTCACCAAATGCTGGTCTACTCAAGGCACTATAGTTATTTTAACTCCGGACAAACGTCGTCATAAAATAGAAACCATGGAGCATCTTGATACTCTGATATCCCAGTTCCCCGTGAGCTCGGCCTCCACTGGCCGTAGTGATGTCAACAACGCCGTTGCTCCCGTGTCGCCTCCAGCCTCCAGAAATATCAAGCTCAAAAGATCCACTCGCCGCTAACTCGACAACTTTTGTTTACTTTTTCTTTATTTCGTCACTTGGTAGCGTAATTTACTTTTAATCTGAGGTAGGTGATTTATTATATTATTTTTTGATGTTTTACCCCCTCTTGCATCTACTTTCTAAATTATATATTTAATTATTTGAAGGCACCAGTATAACTTTTGTGACAGTTTGTTGCACTTCACTCATTCGTTTTGATTTGACAAATGACAATGACAGCTCTGCCCAGAAACGCTGTTTACGTTTCGTTATAATATTATGGTGTTTGTGCTACGCTACCATAATGTCATTTATTAACTTAAATTTTATTTAATTAATACTTTCGGACATTCGTTGTTTATTATTATTTTGTTTTTGTACCTTATGTGTAATGTTTGTTTGTCTTTCCAGTAATTAATAGGTTTGTCCGAAGTATTTTTTATTTTTTATATACTATTTGTATGTTTTAAAATGTTCATCTACTGTTCTTTCAATTTGAAATCTTTTCCACCTTACTAGCGAGACGGTGTGTTTAGCTAAAATACTATTAAGTTTATATTTATTTTATTATTAGTATTATTTATTTTCTTTATATTAATATATTATTATAATATACTTAAGTCTATATTTTATTTTGATTTGTCTATACATAATGGACGATTTTATAAATAATCTTGACGATAGTTTTATCTCGTGTTCTTCCTCTTCTAGTTTTGTTAGTGCGGATGAGTCTGTTCCTTCGCAGTCCCTGCAAGATCAAATTGCATCTAGCCTGTCCAATCACCCCTACAACCTCAACATTGTCCACATCAATGCACAGAGTATTCCTGGTCATTATTCTGATCTCTTAGCATCCTTCTGCAGCAATACTATTGATGCCTTATTAATCTCTGAATCTTTTTTAAAACCTTCTCTTATATCATCGTACTTTGCTATTCCAGGTTTCATTTTGATTCGCAATGATCGGATCAACAAAGGTGGCGGTGGAGTGGCCATCTATTTAAGGGCTGATATTCCTTATAAGATAATCAGTTCCTCCCCTTCTCCGTACACTGGCACCGCGGAACATTTGTTCCTTGAAATAACAGTCCGTCATTCCAACTTACTCCTTGGTGTGTTTTACAGCCCAAACCTGCGAATCGATTATTTTGATTCCCTAGAACTGCTTCTCAACAATTTCTGTCCAACTTACAATCACGTAGTCCTAATGGGTGACTTTAATACCTGTTTGATCAAGAATGATCACCGCTCATCTAAACTTCTCTCTCTTGTCTCTTCCATAAATCTCGAAATTCTTCCTTTAAGGGCTACCCACCATTCTCCAAATTGCAACCCTTCTCTGTTAGACCTTATGATTGTCTCTCGTCCAGATCTTGTTACATCTCATGGCCAATTAGCTGCTTCTTTTTCCTATCATGATTTGATTTTTCTTTCCTATAATATACGTCCCCCTAAACGAAAACCTCAATTTCTTCTCCTTCGTAATTTTAGGGGTATTTGTTTGGAGACATTGCAGCGCGACGCCTTGAGTTTGGACTGGTCAACTGTATATGATGCCTCACACATTGACGATAAGGTAAAACTGTTTAACGACGCCATCCTTAGCCTGTTTGATCGTCATGCTCCCAAACGACGAGTGAAAGTCAAGCACTCCCCTGCCCCTTGGTTAACTCAAGAAATTAAAGACGTCATGAGTCGCAGAGATAAAGCGAAGCGTAGATTTAAGCTGAACCCAACTGAAAGCAACCTATCTCGTTTTAAACAACTTCGCAATCGTTGTAACCGTCTGTGTCGAGATGCTAAAAAACGTCACTTCTACAAGTCCCTTGATAATCGCGATTCGTCCACTGTCTGGAAATTTCTTAAATCCCAAGGTATTGGTAAATCCCCCACTGTTATCTGTAAAGACATTGATTTGTGTGCTCTTAACACTCATTTCGCTGACCCATTATCATCAATGAGCACACAAACAAAATCTACAACCTTACGTGAACTTTCCTCTCAACCCTTACCACTATGTAATGTCTTTAATCTATCAGCAGTTACTGAGGAGGATGTTAAAAAATCTCTTCTCTCTATCTCCTCTTCAGCTACCGGCGATGACAATATTTGTTCAAGAATGATTATACCTATTCTATCCACCATTCTTCCTGTCCTCACTCATATTTTTAACTATTCCTTATACTCTTCTACCTTCCCCTCTGTGTGGAAACGAGCGCACGTTGTTCCATTGCCCAAAGTACCTTCTCCTTCTTCACTGTCCCAATTTCGTCCCATTTCAATCCTCCCGTATTTGTCCAAAGTCCTTGAGCATATTGTTCATCGTCAGCTATCAACCTACCTATCCATCAATAATCTCCTTAGTCCATTTCAATCTGGTTTCCGGACAGGTCATAGCACAGTAACTGCTCTCCTCAAAGTGACAGATGATGTTCGTTGGGCTATGGAGAACAAATCCCTTACTCTCCTTGTGCTTCTAGATTTTAGTAGCGCCTTCAACTCTGTTGACTTTGACATCCTCCTCGGTATCTTATCTTCTCTTAATTGCTCCCCTACCTCTATATCCTGGTTTAGCTCTTATCTTCGGGGGCGCTCGCAGTGTGTTCACTATGGCGAGACTTACTCTGATTGGTGTTCACTATTTGCGGGCGTACCTCAAGGTGGCGTTCTTTCTCCTCTACTTTTTTCCGCTTTTATTAACTCAGTTACTAGAGTAATTTCCTCCCACTTCCATCTTTATGCAGACGATTTACAACTTTATCGATCTTTTCACTGCGACAGTATTTATTCTGCAATTACCAATATGAATAACGACCTCAGTTCAATCAGCCTTTGGGCTAGGTCCTATGGTTTAAAATTAAATCCTGCCAAAACACAGGCCATTATAATAGGTAGCAGGTATATGACTAAGCAATTCATCGCTGCACACATTCCTAGATTGATCTTAGACGATGTTATCATAGAGTACAGTAACACTGTAAAAAACTTAGGCGTTACCCTAGACTCTAATCTCTCTTGGAATGCTCACGTCGCGGAGGTAAGCAAAAAGACCCATTTTACGTTTCACTCGCTGAAATGTCTCCAAAATTTTTTACCTCTGAATACGAAAATCTCTCTTGCTCAAACTCTCATACAACCCATTCTGGACTATGCTGACTGCTGCTACCTGGATGCTACGGAGGAGCTATTGAATAAGCTTGAGCGCTTGCAAAACTTGTGCATTCGATTCATCTTTGGCCTCAAGAAATATGACCACGTCTCCAATTTTCGCAAGGATCTCAAGTGGCTCCCTATCCGCCTTCGCAGGAATACTCGTATATTATGTCTCCTTTTCAACATCCTCCACAATCCCTATTATCCCTCATATCTACGGGAGCGTTTCTCCTTTTTGCACACGCCTGATGCTCCATGTAGATCTCATCTCAAGTCCCTCCTTAAATTTCCATCCCACAAGACAGAATTCGTTTCGCAGTCCTTCACAGTTCATGCTGTAAGGTTGTGGAACTCACTTCCGCCTAACATACGCGCATCTAACACTGTTTCATTGTTTAAAAAACGTGTAAAAGAACACTATTTATCCTTATCTTGATTATATATATTTATTATATATGTGTATTTATATATATTCTAAGTGTATATGTGTATGTATACATATATTTATATCTGTGTACTTTATTTATGTATAAACTACACACGATTTAGTTTTCTTTCATTTACTGTTTCCTATCGCGGGTCAGCTGGAAGAAATTTCTCTTGAAATAAGCTGTACCTATGTGCTATTGTATCCTCCTTTTGTTTTTTTCTTGTTTTTGTTATTCCGTGTGTACATAAACTATTAAATAAATAAATAAATAAATAAATACAAATTTTTCAAATATGTTCAAAAAATATGGAGAAATTACAGTATATCAGATATTATAAAATAATAGAGACAATTTTTGTATTACTTAAATTAAATTATCATTAAAAAAATCATCTAATGTGTAATAACACCTTTTAAGTAATAGGTCCCTCAAAGTGACTTTAAATTTTTTTACTGGCAAGCATTTTATCTTGTCAGGTATTTTATTATATATTTTGGGAGCAATACCAAAAAAACTTTTTTTCATAAGTGCAGTTTTACATTTCACATGGCATAATGTGTTAATATATTGAGCTCGGATTGGCATTTTCTTTTCTGTAGCTAGTTTTTGGAATAAGTCTGCATTGTTTTTTATAAATAATGCGGTTTCAAAGATGTATAAAGATGGTAGAGGTAAAATGTTGTGTTTTTGAAAATATGGAATGCAACTATCAGTCTGTTTTAAACCACACATCGACCGTATACATCTCTTTTGCATTTTAGATACTAATTCCCTGTTTGTTGATTGTCCCCAAAAAATAACACCATATCGCAAAACTGAGGCAACCAATCCGTGATAAGCTGTTAATAAGGTTTCCATATTTACTTTTTTTGATAGTTGGAAAAGCAGATAAGCTGACTTGCTTAACCTTTTACAAACTTCTTCTGTGTGTCTTCCAAGTCAATTTATTGTCTATAGTTATACCTAAAAACTTAGCATTATTAGCTTCCTCTATTGATAAATTATTGTAACTAATATGAATTGGTGTATTTTCAGTCCGTTGGTGGAAATGCATAATTCTGGTTTTATTTAGATTAATTACGAGATTATTATTATTAAGCCAATTGATTATTTTTGATATTGAATTATTGATGTCAAGTTGATAATTAATTTTATTATTGCATTCTATAATTGCTGTGCTGTCGTCAGCAAAGAGCACCATTTTGTGTCCTATGCTTTGTGGAAGGTCATTTATATATATCAAGAACAGCAGGGGTCCTAGGACGCTACCTTGAGGCACACCATATTTTATTTCTCGTGTCTTTGATATATATATTTTTTCTAAATTAGTTACTGGACAAATTCTAGTAATTTCTGTATATTGGAGTCTATTACTCAAATACGATTCTATAAGTTGAAGAACATTGCCTCTAATCCCGTAACAATATAATTTTTGGAGTAAGATTGAGTGATCCACAAAATCGAATGCTTTTGTCATATCTGTAAATATAGCACATACACGTTTTCTCTTATCCATTGATTTCATAACTCCAGAAAGCAGATCAAATAGTGCCATGTTTATATTTATATTTTTCCTAAAGCCTTTTTGTTCATTGCAAAATAGATCAAATTTTTCAAAATAGGCATATCGGGAGTTATAAATTACTTTCTCAATAATTTTTGAGAGCACGGGGATTTTTGCAATAGGCCTATAATTTTTTATGTCTGATCTATCGTCTTTTTTAAAAAGGGGTTTGATAATTACTTTTTTTAGTTCATTTGGGAATATGCCATCAGTAATACACATGTTAATTATATGTGAGAGTATTGGCGCTATTATATCCTTAACATATTTAATGACTTTTGTTGATATATTATCATATCCAACAGTTTGTGTGTTTTTAAGATTGCTAATAATTTTGATTATGTCATCAGATGTGACAGGCAACATAAATAAGGATTGCGATGATCGATTTTCATTATAATGTTGTGTATTTGCTGCTGTGGTATTTGTTTTAATATTATTTTCAAATTTAGCAGAATTTTAAAAAGTGATCACTTTTTAAAATTCTGCTAGTAATCTTTAAAAAAAACTGTGCAACTCGTCTTATAGCAACTAATTTTGTAGTTGAAACCTTTTTCTTTTCATTTTGGCGGCTTTTATTCAACTATAATACGCAAACTTCACGGAGTCACCCGCGTGGCTTCCATTCCCAACAACTTCAGAATAAAATATAGCCCAAAGCCTTCGACGATAGATAGATAGAACTCTGAAATAATTTTTCAAATAGGAAATAGTTTCTGAGATAAGCGCGATTAAGCGAATAAACTTTAATTAAAATAATCAAGTACAGATTTATACCTCAATACGTAGCTTACTAAATTACTGAAACTAAAACTAACTACTAGGCAACTTTCCAGAATGCTGGCAGCATTGCTCCATTCAACGGCCATGGCCAACTTCCGTTCACATTCACCCTATTTTGACTAGTTATTCTCCTTTTATTCATTTCCTCTACATGTCCAAACCAAATTGGCATATCTTTCTCAACTAACCTTAATCTTTCTTAACCAACCAGACCAACCAAATTTTTCTTGTCCGGTTTGGCAAAGCAAGCTTAATACCGCTACACTACGGAGGTTTTCTCACCTAAAATATACAGTTACTCTAAATATTATTTCAACTTCCCGATAGTATTGAACATACATTCAGTTATCTTAGTATGCATCATTTTAGGGATTTTCCTTTGTTACCAAAGTCAACTGCACTATAAGCTTTCCAGCTTACTCTAGTGTGGCATCAAATTTAAACTGAAGCGTGTACCGGCAACCTCCGTAGCGTAGCGCTAAATGGCTCGCTTTAAATCTCGAAGGTCGTGGGTTCGATCCCCACACCGGACAAGAAATCTTTGTGTAAATTTTAAGATTTCTTTCCGGGTCTGGTTGGTTGAGGGACTACCCTCCGTGCCTCGGAAAGCACGTTAAGCCGTTGGTCCCGATTGTTAAACCATCATCTATAATAATCTTATATCAAGGTACGGGCAGCAGCGTTTCCTTGTGTGTTATAACATAATACTGCGGTCACCAACCCGCCTGCCAAGCGTGGTGACTATGGCAATACCCTTCCTCGGGAGGAGGTCCATGTTCAGCAGTGGACGTTATACGGGCGGATGATGTGTATCGGCAACCTCTGTGGCGTAGTGGTTTAAGGCTCGCCTTAAATCTTGGCGGTCGTGGGTTTATTAACTTATTGTGTACTAGCTTCCCGCGATCGGTTTCATTGGCGTATTTCCCGATCTTGAGGAGCTTCATAATGAAATATAGCCTATGTCACTCAGGGTGAATGTAACTTTCCAATGGTAAAAGAATTTTTGAAATCGGCACAGTAGTTTTTGAGTTTATTAACTACAAACATACACACAAAAAATACAAATCTTTCCTCTTTTTAATATTAGTATAGATTAAGCTTAAAAATAATATTTCCTAGTTTCATAATATAAGTAGTAGGACACTTAAGTAAACATTTAATAATTCAGTATCTAAATAATTAATGAACTTTATACTAACAATAGCTTCCGCGCGCGGCTTTTCCCGCGTTACTCCCGTTCCTGTAAAAACTTCATATTTAAATATAGCATATAGCCTTTCTCGATAAATAGGTTATCTAACACTGAAATAATTTTACAAATCGGACCATTAGTTTCTGAGATTACCGCATTAAAGCAAATTCAAACTCTTCAGCTTTATATATCTATTAGTGTAGATAATAAAAAGTAGCTTCCTAAAACAAATCTAGATCATTCAGTCACAAACATCAATGAAGAAGACAGGAATAGTTAGTGGTTTTCTTGACGTCACACTAAAATGGGTCAAGCTATTTGGAAATAACGTTTAGGGTTTCATATCAGTTCTGATTTTCACGGACATTTTGTTATTTATTTGATTAACTACTTCTTACTCATACTATACTTTTTTTTGAATGGGCTTAGCACTTATGGGACACACCACCTTATGGGCCCACATGTCTTCCCATGTGTGTGTCCCATAAGTGACGATTAAGGGATATATAGCTGATGGATGGGAAGCAGCTATCAGGTCGAGATAAGTTACAATTTTTACACCGATTTCAAACCAGCCTGCCAAGTGTGATGATTATGGCAACATTACGCAACGAGCCTGGCTTGCAAAGGTTTTTTAAGAGGAGGCCCATGGACGTGAACGGGCTGACACATTACTTTACGAGCCACTAAGCTTTTGCTACTTCACCGGGTATAAAGGCGAAGAGCTCCAGCCTTATATATAAAATAGTATACACTGTGGTTTTGATTCCTCAGCCCACGAATGTTCACTGCTGAACATGGTCGTTGAGGGAGATTGCCATAATCTCTATGTTTGGCTGGCAGATTGAAGATCGCAGTAAGATACAGTGTAAGGTTTTCAGGTTTTCAATATGTTTAGTATATATAGTACATTATATAATACAGTATATTATATGATATATATCTTCTATAGACCCATGTTACTCGTAAGTATAATGGTGTTTTTTTTCCTAGCTTTCCCGATCTAGACTAAATGTGCACCAATCGTGTACTAATTTTGGCCTTTGGAATTAAGTCCGCCTTTGTTAATAAATAAATGTTCTTCGAGAAAAGAGAAATAGGTATACAACTCCTGCTATAAGACACCTAAAAACAGTTAAAGTATATGTTTTCTTAGCTGTTCTTGTATCAAAAGTGTATTGCCCCTATTAAACTAATGTAACTGTTTCCATTACACTTGTATTTTCTTTTAATCCTCTCACACACCTGCAACTTCAATTCCTTTACTTCAGCGATTGACAGTGGCACGCAATAAATAGAACATGTCTGGTTAATCATGAAGCGTTAGAAAGTTTTCACACAAGCATTTTTGTAAGAATATAAGGTATTGAAAAATTAAATTGAGGGGTGCAATTATCCTTGTTTTAAAGAGACAACACGCTTAGGTTACAAGGGGTTCTGACATGTGTAAGCTAAATTCTTAAAATTGCACAGCATTTGTGGGCTGCGGCGCTGTTACGTTTAGATATTAAATAACTAGCGACCCGCCCCGGCTTCGCACGAGCGCAGTGCTGATTTATCATATTATACATATAAACCATCCTCTTGAATCACTCTATCTATTATAAAAAACCGCATCAAAATCAGTTGCGTAGTTTTAAAGATCTAAGCATACATAGGGACGGACTAACAGCTGCAAGCGACTTTGTTTTATATTATGTAGTGATAATAGCTTCCCACTACAATAGACCTTCATAATTAAATATAGCCTACAGATAAATGGGCTATCGAATACTATAATAATTTTTCAAATCGGACCAGTAGTTCCTAAGGTAAGCACGTTCAAATTCTTCAGCTTTGTAACGAAGTATAGATTTTGATACAGTACCCTTCAAGGGTGAGCTACGAAATTAATAAAGTTACTTTCTTTATTGTAAAGGGATCTTTTTGGATGGACATAGTTAATTAAATAAGGATTTATCTGAGTTGCCAGATCTTCTCAGAATTAAGCCAATGGGTCATGCGGTCATGTGATCGCCGGTTCGATCCCCACCCATTGCACTAACGACGTAATTTCACTCGTAAGACAATAATTTTAGCTTAGCACAAGGGGTTAACAAGATTACTGTTATAAGTATATTTAGGAAGTATGTTTACAAGAGATGGAAAGATTGATGCAGATGTGGAAAGAAGAGCAAATGCGGGAAATAAAGTAAATGGGGCTATACACGCGGTTGTGACCAACGTTGCGGCTTAAAAGAAGATGTAGTGACAAAAATTGAAAAGAGTATGCTTAGGTGGTTCGGTCATGTGGAAAGGATGAATGAAATGCGAGTAACAAAAGGTAGATGTGAGTGGAAACGCCGGGAGGGGACGCCCTAGAAGAACATACACTTACCTCATAGGTGATGTTCTTCAGAAAGGTCAGGTGCGTAGTACTCGCAACCGGCGTGCGTGTATGACTAGATGTATGGACGTGAACGAGGTAAAGGGAGTGTATTAGGATCGTAGCAGGTGGCGTTCTGTAGTTTCTACCTACCCCCATGGGAGAAAGGCGTGATTATATGTATGTACTTATTACATATATATACCTACAATTACTGCTATAAGTGTGCAAAACTCTGTTTGTAATCTTTTCAATAAAAAAAAACTTTAGTATTTGTAAGTAAAGTATATCTTGTATCTTTAGTATTGATGGTTATCCTACAGTTAACATAAATAACATACAAAGGTCAACTTATTTTCATAGCTCAATATAGACCAAATTTTATTTATGTGCCTTCTTCCAGATATTCTGGAACGTTCTACACGAAAAATCTCGAGAAACGATGTCAACGGTAAGTTATTTTGGATGTTTCTCGTGATTGAATATCTTATCAAAGGTCTTGGACTAAGTATTTAGAATTAACTAGCTTATACCTTTCCTGGCACAGTTAAATCCGCGCATATGTCATCTCCGTGGACAGTGCCGTAAATAGGGCGGTGCCACCGG
Source organism: Nycteola revayana (assembly GCA_947037095.2). Classification (NCBI taxonomy): domain Eukaryota; kingdom Metazoa; phylum Arthropoda; class Insecta; order Lepidoptera; family Nolidae; genus Nycteola; species Nycteola revayana. The sequence continues at coordinate 10,863,174 of OX344851.2, read as the reverse complement.
TGCCCAGGCACAGGGCGTTGACTCTGGCGCAAGAATGGCAGGCAGGACTATTATTTTTTCGGTTTGCTCCTAATAGGGTGGGCAACGCATTTGCACAAGTGCACTTGCCTTTGAGTTTTAGTGAGTGAGACACAGTGGGTGGTATAATAGTCGAAAGGTCCCAAGGTCACAGTCATTGGAGCTCGCACAGGGCGCAGAAAAGGCTATTTACGGCGCTGTCCGTGGGAACCTATCAATGTAATATAGCATTTAATGTTATGTTACTTCTGTATAACGTAGCTTTTTACTGTCAAAACTTTATTTTTATCAGACTGGTAGTTTTCCATGTCCCATGTCTTCCCATGGGTGTCGGAAGAGGCAACAAATTGACATAAAGCTGATGAATGGCCAGAAGCATTTATCAGCTCAGGGCTACTAACCGTCTTACTGCATTGACCAATCCACCTGCCAAGCGTGGTGATTATGTCAATATCTCTCAACAACTTTTTTTGTATACTTACTCATTTAGTCCTCGTCATTATTTTTTCTCGTTTTATAATAATACTCACGGGCTACTCCGAGTTTATTATTGTTATATTAATAAATTTAAAAATAAGATTATAAATGTAATAATATGTACGTGACTGGCTGGTTGACTGTATACAGAAAGCCATTTTTTAAACATAGAACTCACGACGTTCTTTTGTTTATTTATAGGAATGAGTGTTTCATTACAATACTTATTCATATAATATAACAATAAATATAGTTTTAGTTTAACATATCGATTGTTTGAATACACAGTTAACTGTTAGTTCCTTAGTTGGATATTTTATGGAGTAAGAAATATCTGTTAGTAATTTTTTTTTTGTCTTCTACATTTAATTCTGACAAGTGCAAGTGTATGCAAATACCTAAGTGCTGAATAAACATTCATTATTTCATTATTTCACTTATACCTTCTATTAAAGACTTTCGATATGAAATATTGTTGTTTCTTATTTAAGTAAATAATAAAAAATAATGCTCTTAAACGTGTTAATGCATTGTAAATGACGTATAACAAGCGCTAATTATTCGTCTACGTTACTAATATACTATTTCATTTCATTTCAACTCTGGATTGCCAATGTCTGTATTGTCATGAGGCCCATGTTCAGTTGTGGGCGTAAATAGGCTTGTAGCGACATCTACAGTAGACGCACCAAAACTACTAATAGACGAGCAGCGCCATCTACCAGCTAGCATCTCAATTAACCTGTATCGCGCAATACAAAATTACAAGCCAATTCGAACATATACAAGCTTCGAACAGTAACAAAAGGGCCGTCGGCCGCCGGGCATACCACCTCGCCCGACAAAGCAGATCTTCATTATCTTATTTAATTCAGGTACTGTATACTATATGTTTTTCGTGAATCTATTTCTAACGCAGATAATGTTCGTTAAAGGATGTTTAATATTGTATTTAGATAAACGAGAATGTCTCGTTTGAGATAAGCTTGACGTGACGTGTACATTAACTAATGTACTGTCACCTAGCTATCCTTAATTAACTACGACTAAATACTTGAAATGTTGATCCGTATTTAGATTAGACGTCTTCATTACACGGATTTCTATATCTAGGTCTCACAAGCATACGGTCGGATGTGCCATTATACGTTAGAAACATTCGTCGTATGTGCCTTTACCGTAAACTGACACTTACGACCAAACACTTCTGAAGTATAATTGTACATCTGTACTTATCCTTGAGGTCTAGATTAGTAGCGTAGCTAAGTGGGTAAGGGCCCCGGTGCATAGCTTCAAGAGCTGGCGAGTTGGCTGACCCGCTCTTTTCAAAGCTTATGTTAGAGGCCCCCCTGAGGTCTGGAGCTCTGATGCACTGCACCACCTGGTCCTACGATAATTACGCCACTGGATAGATATTATAAACTCGCTACCATTTTTTTTTTTGCCGTCCTTTGTTTGATAATATATCATATAGCATGTGTTATTTTTTATGACGACTACAATGGTTATAAACTCTCGATATTGTATCCAATTATGTTATATTATGTGTTATTTTTATTAATATTGCAATAGTAATAGACTTTTGACATTGTATCCAATTGCATGCTATAATAAGCAAAACATAGTGAACTATACATTTACCTAACATCATAAAATGTAACTTACAATGTAACCACCTATGTTTGCAATTAATAAATGATTGATTGATTGATTGACAATGGACCTCCACTTGCTACGATCTTGCACACATCTTTCGCTTTATTCACTCTCATAACATTCTTCATACAAGCACGTCGGTTTAGGGTGGATCTTATTTGACCTTTTGCGAGGATGTCTCCGATTTGGTCAGAGAACGTTCGTCGAGGTCTTCCCCTTCCAATACTTTAAAAATAAATAGTTAAATTAAAATAAAACATTTTTTTTTATCTCAAACTAGATTTTTGCCGTGCTTTGGTCGATATTAATAATATGAAATGGATACTTATTTTAAAATCTTAAAATAATATAGCGTCGTTTGATTATTGTTTGTGTAAATAATGGTACCTACGGAACCCTTAGCGCGCGAGTTCGACTCGCACTTGACTGGTTTTTATATTTTGCTATTAATCTAATAAATTATCGCTGTCTTTTCACGTTATTCAACTATAGGTATTATAAATTCGAATCACTATAAAAAAGTAGGTACTTAGTTTCTTTAACTTTTTAATCGGATAGACTTGAGTGCTGCCGTAGCATGGTTGAAGTTTTATCAACATTTCCAACTTTTAAACTTTAAAAGTTTCCTGGTCATTACTTAACTAGGTTGCATTTTAAAATACTTATAGCCAAGTGCATTTTATAGATTTAGCTGGATGCACACGCGGTAGTTACCTCCGAGACCCAGAGAGGTTCGATTCCCACCCGGGACAAACATTTGTGTGAACGAGTCAGGATGTCATTTTTCCTGCTACCTTCTGAAACACAGTTTCAACTAGTTCAGGAGGTAGGAACGGAAATAATAATTCATTGAAATTTGTAACCATGAATTATGGGTTCGTAAAATCTCAAGCGAAACGGATGTATTTCCAGTATAAAATATATATAAAAATTTTGTTACATCATCATCATCATCGACTGCTGAACATGGGCCTCCTCTCGGTGGAGAGTATTTGCCATAGTCACCACGCTTGGCAGGGGGATTGGTGTCCGCAGTATTATGTTGTACTACACAAGGAAACGCTGCTGCCCGATCCCTGATATACGCTTGTTATGGATGATGTTGTAACAATCGGGACCAACGGCTTAACGTGGTTTCGTGGAAAGAAATCTAATAAATATCTTAGATCTCCGAGATTTAAAGCGAGCCCAATACTGCTACGTTACGGAGGTTGTGAAAATATTGAATCTAAATTTTAATTTACCTATGTTACCAAACCCACCCTAAGGAGGGAAGGGAGGCCTTTGCCCTGCAGTGGGACAACGTAGGCTCTTAATAATAATAATAAAAGTTACCCTTAGGTATATTAAAATTTAGATTCAATATTTTCAGAGATTTTATTTTGATTGAGTAAAATTTGATTAATTGAGTATTGATTAAGAAAAACCTTTCAAAATTGAATTGAAATATATGATTAACTAGCTGCGCCCCGTAGTTTTACCCGCGTCACTCTGCTCCAGTGGGTCGGAGCGTGATATTTTAGTAGTAGCCTATATGTTAATCCAGTTTATAAACTATTCACGTGCAAACTTTCAGCTAATTCCATTCAGTAGTTTTTGCCAGAAAGAGTAACAAACACCCATCTATTCATCCATACTTACAAATTTGCGCGTATAATATTAATAGGATATTTTAAAACAATTCCGCGACTTAGTTCGCATGAAATAGGGATTTTATAAGATATCTAACAACGAAATACCTATTTAAATTGGGACTAACTACGGTATTTTGGAGATTAGACGAAATACACGTACAAAAACACAGATATACAAAATAAAAAGTAGATATGCCTTATAAAATTTGCTATGTACTACTAACATAAATCGATACAGCCGTTACTGAAATATGGAGGGAACAAACAGAAAAAAAATATTAGGTTTTTTTATAAGTAGGTACCTTATATACATTCTACCTATAATTTTAACATTTCAACCATAAAGTTCAATTTACACAAAATATGTAACCTAATTAAGTTCTTTACATATGCAATTTAAATTTCGATTTACTGAGAGAATCCCAACTTAGGCCATTAACACATTACCTCGCACTACGCTGCATGGTGCGTGTCGGCGCACCAACGATACATGCATCATCGTGCGGGTTTTTTGTGAAATCCGGTGGCTCTGAGTTATTTCATTGAAAGCGGTTCGATGTGGTGATAGTCAATTGCGAAGCCCTTTCAAAATCACGCACGCACGGACCCGGTGTGCCGGTGTGCCTTGCGTCTCACTTCCTAACCACGCGTGGGGTTCCAAGATTCTCCACTTGAAGTAGGGTAGCCAAAAACTGGGACTTGAAGTTGAAAAATCACAATTCGTTTTAAAAACAAGACGCAGTAATAGAGTAAATAATTTTGATTTAATAAGTCAAATTCGAGTAATTTATAGGCGCGCAAATTTCAAATTACATGAACTTATCAGGGCGCGTTAAAAACCCAGGACGCTGTTTTAAACCTATACAGGACTTCCCGGAACATGTCTCATCAGCACGGTAGGCAACTCTAGCTTGTAGGCACGTGATCTGTATGAACGCGGGTGGATGCATTTTCTGTGGTGGACTATGCGTGTTTTCTATACAAACGGACATACTGACAAACAACGTTAAAATACGCTACGCTACGTGGTGCGTGGCAGTGTGTTAATACCTTAATCCTTGTGCACATTGACTTAATAAAATCGCGTTCGACTAATGACATTTGGGAAGCCATTGCTCTTTTATACTGATGTCATTGTATGACCTTTGGAAGTTCATACATTAGAATTTTATTTTTTTTTAGATTGAAGACTTGATTGTGGTTCACCGTTACGTTGACTAATTGTAAACACGAACAGATTATAAAAGTGATATTGGTTTTGTTTATATAGTTATGTTAAGTAATTAATGTGAATAAATAAGTGTTTGTCAATACGACAGCAAGCTATTCATTATGGGTGAAGAGATAGGTGTTAGCTAATATAAACTTTAAATTTTACATAAAGTATATATTATAAAAAACAGGCCAAGTGCGAGTCGGACTCACGCATGAAGGGTTTCGTACCAATTTAAAGTGCCTACCTGTTAATGTTATTAACAACGAGCAAAAAAGGGCAAACAAAAGTTTATTGAGTGGGAGATTTTAGTATTTGTTGTTATAGCGGCAATAGAAATACATTATCTGTGAAAATTTCACCTGTCTAGCTATCGCGGTTCTTGAGATACAGCCTGGTGACAGACAGACAGACTGCGAAGTCTTAGGGTCCCTAAAAAAATTAAAAATCTAAATAAGGTTGCAAGCAATATGAATAATAATATAGCCAAAATCTACAGCACTGTTTAAGGTATGATCCATAAATTCTTAATTTTTAAAATTTAATTAATAATAATAAATAACTCAGCAACCATTTAGTTTAGGGAAAACCTATTCTATCAGAAATTCGTGATATTTTCAATCATCATCATTATCAGCCCGTATAACGTCCATTGTTGAACATGGGCCTCCTCCCGTGGGAGGATATTTGCCATAGTCACCACGCTTGGCAGGCGGAAGTCTTAGGGTCCCTAAAAAAATTAAAAATCTGAATAAGGTTGCAAGCAATATGAATAATAATATAGCCAAAATCTACAGCACTGTTTAAGGTATGATCCATAAATTCTTAATTTTTAAAATTTAATTAATAATTCAGCAACCATTTAGTTTAGGGAAAACCCATTCTATCAGAAATTCGTGATATTTTCAATCATCATCATTATCAGCCCGTATAACGTCCATTGTTGAACATGGGCCTCCTCCCGTGGGAGGATATTTGCCATAGTCACCACGCTTGGCAGGCGGATTGGTGACCGCAGTGTTATGTTGTAATACTCAGGGGAAACGCTGCTGCCCGTTCCCTGGTTCGTTTGTTATAGATGATATTATAACAATCAGGACCAACGGCTTAACGTGCTTTCCGAGGCACGGAGGATAGTCCCTCAACCAACTACATCCGGAAAGAAATCTTAGAATTTACACAAAGATTTTCAGTCCGGGGTGGATCGAACCCACGACCTCCAAAATTTAAAGCGAGCCAAATACCGCTTCGCTACGGAGGCTGTCATCCTATTTCAATAACCTTGTTTATTTCAATAACATTAAACTCACAACCTCATTACAATTCTGAAAAATAAATATTTTCATTTTAATAGCAAAATTAACAAATTTCTCCTCTAGCACCATCTATGGCCGATAGTTTATTATACCATCGGTCTTTGTGACTCACCAGTCATTTAAAATCTCCAAAAGCAGTCTGAAGCAGCCTGAGGTGTTCATCAATTAAATGCTTAAATTTAATTGATGGACACCCCCTCAGGCTGCTTCGGACTGGCAAATCTGTCTGTACAGCAGTTTGTGTGTGAATTTTGCAGAATTTTGGTAGGGCTAACGGCAAAATTCAGATTCACATCTTTATTGCTTCCATGGAAGTGTGTACATAGCCTTAAAATATATACTTATAATGTTCACATTGTCGGACACAGCAAAATAGGACAGAGAAAGGTATTTTTTTTTTTAAGAAAATTGGTCCTTTTTAGGGTTCCGTAGCCAAATGGCAAAAAACGGAACCCTTATAGATTCGTCATATCTGTCTGTCTGTCTGTCTGTCTGTCTGTCCGTCCGTATGTCACAGCCACTTTTTTCCGAAACTATAAGATCTATAATGTTGAAACTTGGTAAGTAGATGTATTTTGTGAACCGCATTAAGATTTTCACACAAAAATAGAAAAAAAACAATAAATTTTGAGGTTCCCATACATAGAAATGAAACTCAAAAAATTTTTTTTCATCGAACCCATACGTGTCTATGAATAGGTCTTCAGAAATGATGTTGAGGTTTCTAATGTAATTTTTTTCTAAACTGAATAGTTTGCGCGAGAGACAATTCCAAAGTGGTAAAATGTGTGTCCCCCCCCCTGTAACTTCTAAAATAAGAGAATGATAAATCTAAAAAAAATATATGATGTACGTTACCATGCAAACTGCCACCGAAAATTGGTTTGAATGAGATCTTGTAAGTAGTTTTTTTTTAATACGTCATAAATCGTAAACTGCAATTTACCTTTCATACAATCAACTCAAATATAAAATAACATTTCATTTCATAAACATACGCTTTTTTATTCTTGATATCAAAAATAGGTACGCACTTGTAACTGATACGGAACCGACGAGTCCGACTCGCACTTGGCCGGTTTTTAAGTTGTCTTTCAAATATTCATCTTTGATATAATAAGATTTGCTTGTAAGCAGAGGTTTTAAGTTTTTATGTAAATATGTTCATTTTGGAGTCTTCTCTGATGATTTCTGGTAATTTATGAAATATTAGCTGCGCTCCGCGGTTTTACCCGCGTCACTCTGCTCCAGTGGGTCGGAGCGTGATATTTTGTAGCATATAAACTACACTATAAACTACCCACGTGCAAACTATCAGCAATATCCATTTAGTAGTTTTTACGAGAAAGAGTAACAAACGTCCATCCATCTATCAATCCATACTTACAAACTTTAGTAGGATAGGATTTTTATGGACATGGCTAACACGGCAAAATTCTAGCCTAGCCTTCCACTATTGTAAATATGTGGTAAGATAATCCACATTCTTTCACAATTTCACAAGACAGGTAGAATATAGCTTTATGAAAATAGATTTATAGTGTAAAAGGGCCATCTAGATATTTTTGCTATTTTTTTTTTCGGCAGAACATGCAAGCCGTCTTATTGTTTGTACTTTTAGCTAAATATTTGTTGTATAATATATTGTGTGTTGTGCTGAATTAAATGTATTTTCTTTCATATAATGCTAGGTGTCCTTATATTTGGACTATGTTGCCTCTTCATATCAGGTAGATTTAAGTACCTAATGCCGTGTGGTTTCCGGCTTAGAATAGACGACATCTATGTCTTCTATGGATGTCATATGAGACGACTAAGATACATATACTTGATCGTTGATCATCTATCAACTCAAGGTTACTTACTCACCATCTAACTGCGATCACTAATTCGACTTTTTTTTTTGTCTTGACCTACTTAGGTAGCCACGAGGCTTTTGCTACTTCACCGGGCATAAAGACGAGCAGAGCTCCAGCCTAATAAACCAATCTGACTGCAAAGAAAGGTGATCAAGGGAACATGATCTATTAAGAGGATGTTCAGCTGTGGATCAGCACGTTATCGCGTGCTGATAAAGTAAATAAAAAACTAAAGAAGTTTGTCGGGTCAGAAATCTATATAGTCACTCCACCCCACATTTAATAAATCACGGGACTTTTAATGCTGTTTAAAATTAATCTTGCGGTTCAAGGCATATCCACTTTAATCTTTTGCTGTATAAATTATTGCAAGTACATACATCAATAACTCTATTTAATTCCGATCTCTGATTATTATTATAATTGGCGCCAGCGGCTTAACGCTTAACCAACCTGAAATCTTATTTTTTCACAAAGATTTCTTGTCCATAGCAGGAATCGATGTAACGACCTTTCATATTCAAGGCGAGAGTTATCCGCTACGCCAGCTAAATAACACCGCTAAGGGTGTAATAAGGGTGGAAAACAACCAATAAAATTCCACGGTGTATAGCACCCTACTGCCTACCAAAAATAAAATTATATTAACAAGGCATTGTATTCAGGTATTGTCAAACTCGCTTTATTTGTTCATTGTATAACATCCCTTATTTCATTAAACCCTAACAAAAACAACGTCACCTTGATAACGAAAGGTGTAATTTTTTTTATTTGATGTAACTTCCCGTGCACGGTTTGTCCCGCGTTGCTCCCATTTCTGTCTGACATTTGTTTTTTTTTTTAATTTTTTTTGGAATCATTTCAGGCATTATTTTGCAGTCTACTAGTATTCTTGTTAACCCCTCGTGCTAAGCTAGAATGCTTGTGTTACGAGTGGGTTCACGTCGCAATGGGTGGGATTCGAACCGGCGACCTCAAGATCACAAATCCGACGCCCTAGCCATTGGGCTACGGCCGCTTCAATTATATCGTTAAGTCTTAAAGCTTTAAAGCCTATGTTACGTCTGGATAAGGTAGCTTTTTAATGGTAAAATATTTTTGGAAATCGGTTCAGTAGTTCTTGAGCATAACGACACGCGACAACCTCCGTAGCGTGGCGGTATTTGACTCGCTTTAAATTCCGGAGGTCGTGGGTTTGATCCCCACGCCGGGCAAGAAATCTTTGTGTAAATTCTAAGATTTCTTTCCGGGTCTGGTTGGTTGAGGGACTACCCTCCGTGCCTCGAAAAGCACGTCAAGCCGTTGGTCCCAATTGTTATAATATCATCTATAATAATCGTATATTAAGGAACGGGCAGCAGCGATTCCTTGTGTGGTACAACATAATACTGCGGTCACCAACCCGCCTGCCAAGCGTGGTGACTACGGCAAATACCCTCCCCTGGATACGGGCTGATGATGATGATGAGTTCTGGAGCATGTTCAATTCAAACACACAATCAAATCTCTCTTTATAACATTAGTATAGAAAACCGAGGAAATGCTTAGTATTTTTATCATTTGTTTAGGTTTATGTGTTCATTCTTCTAATATTATAAATGCGAAAGTTTGTATGTGTGGATGTATGTATGTTTGTTTCTTTTACACGCTCCGAACCACTAGAGCAGAGTGACGCGGGTAAAACCGCGGGGCCCTGCTAGTATAACATATATTAATACGGAAGAAAAATAACATTTGCGTACAATTAAAATTACGGGTATGACGCGGAAGTGTTATTAGAAATAGAAGAGAGAAAGAAAAAAAAAATCTCGGACTCTATCGAAAGCGGTGCGCAAGTCGCACCGCAAAGAAGACATACCCACTAAAAACCCCTGGGTTTGCCTTCTTCTGCCGTTTGGAGTGCGGGACCGAAGCACCGGTCTCGGCCTTCAGAAATCCCCCCGGCAGAGTTATCCCGAACTCTCACCCCGATAAACTATATTTTTTACCCTAGAATTACTAGCCGCGGCCCAAAACTCTTTATAATAGTTTTTAAATTCACAAAATGTTACAAACGCACCAAGCTTTGATTAATGTCATCAAAACTTGTTATTTATGACGTCCGTATGGAGTACGGACGAGTATATATATGTTTGGAGTACGGTCAGAATAATTTGAAGAACAAAAGAAATATTGTTTTGTTGGTATTTCATAAGTTTCCTTGTATTTATTTGTTCTCATACTTCAACTGTTTGGCAAAATGAATAAGACAATTTGATTATTGAATACTATTAGATTTCATAAAAAATAGTGATCGCCCGATAGTTGAAATATGACCTTAATGAAAAAAAATATTGGCATCTAAACTCCTTTTCTATACAGGGTTATTTTAAGAACACCAACAACTTTTGAAGGGGTGAAAGTTGTTCGATTATGAACAACTTTCACCCCCTCAAAGGTTGTTAACGAGTACTTTCATCCCCCAAAAGGTTGTTGGTATTTTAAAAATAACCCTGTTTAGCGGGCAGGTGTTCGTGGAAATAATCTGAACACTTCAGCAATATAATTATTTTTATTTTAATCGTTACGTGCAGCAATCGAGTAAACAATAAATGTACATCAGAGCGACGTGCGTTCCGCGTCAGGATAGATTACGACTGGTCGCACGCTGCGATGCGCTTGCGCCGCCCACTAAGTGGCGAGCGAGGAAACGCCCACAAATCAGATACTACGGGTATCGCGCGGCGATGCTTGTTGTGATATTAATAATAATTACTATGAACATAAATAAATATTAGACCAGTATATAATAAATAAAATAAATATATATAATTTATAACGTATAAATAATATGACATATTTTGAGTAGTTATATAAGTAAATGTAAAATAAGGTCACCTACATCACCCCCTTCCCAGAGACTGACTAAGGTCGATAAAAATCTGGAAAGTGTACTCTACGCCCCGACCGTGTTTTAATAACGGGAGAATCGTGTGGCGAAAGCACTGATGGCAGTGGAGAATTTGGGTATGGCGGCGGAGTGTTACTCTGTTGCTGTGGAGCCGTGTTGATGGAAAGTATATAGGCTGGCTTTAGGCGGTCTATGCTTACTTTCAAATCTTTGCTCGCAACACGTATAGTAAAGATCTTAGCACCTCTCTTTAATACCTCGTAAGGACCTGTATAAGCGGGCTGAAATGAACCACGTAGCACTTCTTCCCGGAGAAATACGTGACTACAGGTGGCAAGTTCTTTAAATACGAAGGCTTTTCGTGTATTAGAGTGGTGCTGCGGTGGAACAGGACGCAACTTCTCGGCAAACGATTTAATACGAGCTGAGAAATCGGTGACGTCGGTGGTGTAATTGACTACGTCATGGCCAAAAAATTCACCAGGAAGGCGAAGAGGTTCGCCGTACATCAGCTCGGCCGAAGAAGTTTGGAGGTCTTCTTTGAATGCACTCCTAATACCGAGGAGTACGAATGGTAGGGACTCAGTCCAGTTCGAATCAGCGTGACACGTTATCGCTGCTTTTAATTGCCGGTGAAAACGCTCCACCAAACCGTTACACTGTGGGTGGTAAGCGGTTGTCCTACGGTGATCGAAACCGATGGATTTTGACAGTTGTTCGAACAATGCCGACTGAAATTGTCTGCCTTGATCTGTAACGATCTCAATAGGACATCCGTACCGTGCCACCCAGCAAGAAATGAACGCTTTGGCCACTGTTTCAGCGGTGATATTGGTAATAGGCACAGCTTCCGGCCATCGCGTGAAGCGATCGACGGCTGTGAGGCAATACCGATAATCACCAGCGGGCGGTAAAGGTCCTACCAGGTCTAAATGGACATGTTTGAAACGCGCCGAAGGTAAATCGTGCTTACCTACAGGTGAGGCAACGTGTCTAGTTACCTTCGAGCGTTGACAACTCAAACATGCCTTAGCCCATTCGCGACAGTTTTTCCGCATTAGTGGCCAAACAAATCGCTGAGCAACGAGTTTGGCTGTGGTATTGGCACCGGGATGACTAAGAGAGTGTATGCTTTCAAAAACCTGATGACGCAGTTGGTGTGGAACAAAAGGTCTGGGTGTCGGTGTACTGACGTCGCAGTACAAAACAGTACAACTCCCAGGAACTTTCGTTCTCGCCAGGCGTAGCGAGCTATCATTCTGGAGGTGGTCTGCAATTTCTGGATCGGTGGCTTGCAAGTGGGCCATTACTTCGAAGTCAACTGGTCTCTGCAGCTCTTCAATACGGGACAAGGTGTCAGCAACCACATTGTCTTTGCCGGAAATGTGTACAATATCCGTAGTGAACTGCGAGATAAAGTCTAAGTGCCTATACTGACGTGGCGAACAGTTACTTTTCCGCTGATGGAAAGCGTAACAAATTGGCTTGTGGTCAGTATAGACTGTGAAGTGTGTGGCCTCTAGCATGTGCCGAAAGTATTTTATACTCTCATAAATGGCAAGGAGTTCGCGATCATACGAAGAGTACTTACATTGCGATGGACTCAACTTGCGAGAGAAAAATGCCAGCGGCTGCCATCCTCCGTTCTTTAACTGCTGAAGAACACCAGCTATTGCCGTATCCGATGCGTCGGTAACTAAACCTAGCTTAGCTTGTGAGTCGGGATGGGCTAAAAGAACGGCATCACTAAGGCTCTTTTTACATGCCTCAAATGCACGTAATGCTTCCCCTTCTATGACCACCGAATGGGAAGCTTTAACTGACCCAACCAGCAACGCATTGAGTGGCGCTTGAATTCGCGCGGCGTTAGGTAAAAATCTCCTATAAAAGTTAACCATTCCTAAAAATCGTCGGAGTTCTCTGACGGTTCTAGGAATAGGGAACTGTGAGATGGCTAACACCTTGCTGTCAAGAGGTTTAGTGCCCTTTTCCGAAATGTGGTACCCGAGGAACGTTACCTCTGATGCACCGAAAACACATTTAGCTGGATTGATAAGCACGCCATACTTACGCATGCGCTCAAACAGCTGACACAAATGATTTTCGTGCTCTTCAGATGACTTACTGTAAACTAAAAAGTCATCGAGGTATGGGTAACAAAAATCGAGTCCTCGGGTCATTTCGTCCACGAATCTTTGGAAGCTTTGTCCCGCGTTTTTTAAACCAAAATTCATAAAGGGGAACTCGAATAATCCAAAAGGGGTAGTTATTGCAGTCTTAGGGATGTCTTCCTCCTCGACTGGCAACTGATTATATGCCTTAACTAAGTCTACAACCGAAAATATCTTACAATCGGCCAAATAGTGAGCAAAATCATGTATGTGTCGTATAGGATATTTGTCGGGAATAGTACGCGCATTAAGCATCCTGTAATCGCCACAGGGACGCCATCCGTTATCCTTTTTGGACACAATATGAAGAGGCGATGCCCATGGGCTTTCTGATGGTCGAGCTGTTCCGTTGGCTATCATAATATCGAACTCCTGTCGTGCAATTTTTAATTTGTCAGGAGCGAGACGTCGAGGAGGGAGTGACACAGGTGGACCAGGTGTAGTGCGAATGTGGTGTGTGATTTTATGCCTAACGATACCCGGAGTACCAGCGGGACGTGTTATCTCCGGATATTTGGATAAAATTTTGTGGTAAATACCGTCACCACCAGTCGTAACCTTTACACTTAATACAAGCGAACTACTCGTATCTATAACAGCTACGGTGCTAACATTGGTTTGGCTATCCACAAGTTTTTGTTGACTGACGTCAACAATGAGGCGGTAGTGGGATAGAAAATCTACGCCTATGATTGGTTTAGTGACGTCAGCCACTATAAATGACCAGGGAAAGTTACGGCGCAGACCTAAATTTAAATTTAATTGAATATAACCGTACGTGTTAATAGCTGAACCATTGGCAGCACCGAGTTGATAGGAAGTTTTACGCCGTTGCTCACGGAGCGCGGACACCGGATACACACAGACATCACTTCCAGTGTCTATCAGGAACTGTGTTCGGGTTACGTGGTCCGTAATGAAGAGGCGACCTGTGCTGGTGCTGTGGCAGTCTTTAGTCGCCATTACTGACTGCCTCGCGCGTTTCCCGCCTTGTAATTACAAGGCTTTATGCACCTGCGTGCCTTATCTCCATGTCTGGAATGATACCAGCAGAGAGGCCACTTCCTATAGCTAGACTGTGAGCGCCGCGAGGAAGACCGACTACGCTGTACGTCTTTATGTCGCTGGAGTGGCCGAGACTGTCGAGATTGCATAGTTAACGCGCTTACTTGTTTGGTTAGCTCGGCTACTTGGCGTACGAGTTCGTCCAGCGGTGACGCTGTAGCTGGAGTGGCTGCTGCTGCTACGTGGAGTGTCGGTACTGCAATGTCATGCACGCGATCGGCTAACTCGGCGAGTGCTTCCAGCTTCAATGCTGACTGCGACGCGACGATTGGTTGCATGGAACTCGGGAGTCGACTGGTCCAGATTGTCCTCACAAATTCTTCTGGAACATTAGGCCCTGCGAGGTCCTGTAGGTGTCGGAGAAACTGAGACGGCTTCCGTGATCCGAGTTGCTCATGGGTAAGTAACTGCTTTACTTTATTTTCGCGAGACGCTGACAATCTTTTTATCAACTCATCCTTAAGCCGCTGGTAGTCGGGTGGAGCCGTGAGGATATCCTCAACCTCGGCGGCGTACTGTCTATCAAGCGACGCAAGAATGTGATAAAATTTAGCCCTCTCATCTGTTATGCGCAATATAGCGAATTGACCCTCCACCTGCGCGAACCATATCGCTGGTTTCTCAGGCCAAAACGGAGGTATCCTTATATTGACCGACGGCGGCAGTAGCGGCGGTGAACTAGCCTTAGCCCTAACGGGCGTGGCCATTTTCCTTCGCGCACCGCGTGGACGAGTGTCCACATTAATCTGCGTCTCCGATGTGTCGTCCGATGCACTCGAATTTTGGCTTGCGAAATGTTTCTCCTTATCCGTCATTTTCCTTCGATGTTCTGCTCGGGGTCACCAGTTTAGCGGGCAGGTGTTCGTGGAAATAATCTGAACACTTCAGCAATATAATTATTTTTATTTTAATCGTTACGTGCAGCAATCGAGTAAACAATAAATGTACATCAGAGCGACGTGCGTTCCGCGTCAGGATAGATTACGACTGGTCGCACGCTGCGATGCGCTTGCGCCGCCCACTAAGTGGCGAGCGAGGAAACGCCCACAAATAAGATACTACGGGTATCGCGCGGCGATGCTTGTTGTGATATTAATAATAATTACTATGAACATAAATAAATATTAGACCAGTATATAATAAATAAAATAAATATATATAATTTATAACGTATAAATAATATGACATATTTTGAGTAGTTATATAAGTAAATGTAAAATAAGGTCACCTACACCCTGTATAAGCTATAAGTGTGCGAAATTTCATAGTCCTCAGTCCGCGCAATTTTCGCAATAAGGTGTAAACAAAGGTTTTGCTTCACTTAATATATTGTATAGACTTGTTATTTATGAAACAAACATCATCATCATCTTTGGCCGCACAACTTCCACTGTTGAATATGGGCCTCTTACTAGGGAGGGTTTTGACATAATCATCCCGCTTGGCGGACGGGTTAGTAACCGCAGTATTATGTAGGTAATAAACACACACAGGGAAACGCTGCTGCCCGTTCCCTGTGACACAATTGCTAAAGATGATGTTCTAACTATCGGATTTTCTGAAACACAGAAGCTAGTCCCTCAACCAATCAAATCTGGACAGAATTCTTAGATTTTACTCAAATAGTCTTTGTCCAGTGTGGTTATCGAATCAGGCGTTAGGTACTTTAAGGAGATATTAATCTAAATTAAAGAGACAAAATATCAAGGGTTGATTCCGCCAAAAAAATGTGTCTTAATGCTGTGAAGCAATTTTGCACCGCCCATGCCGGAAGGATAGTAAACTCATATAAAAATACAATTACAAGCCAAAATCCCGTCACGTGTTTCGCTTCTCCAAGGATAATCATCAGGGTGGTGTTGACGAGTCTAAAGCAAATTGTGCAGTTATTGCTTTAACACGAGATATTTTGTATTTTTAATTTAGACAGGTCAATAGGCTAGATAGCTAGTTGACTCATCCGAAATAGATAGACAAGGATAGATAGTCATGGGCCCAGCAGGGGCAAAAGACTCATTTTTGAGCATCTGCGCCATTAACGTTGCGGGAATCGCCGGAGAGCTCCCAGAAGCCGAAATGGTAGGTACCTGCGGCCCTCAATATCAGGTATGTCATGACAGCACTGTCAATGTAAACAAAAAAAAAAGAAAAACATGAAAATAATGTTCTTAATCAAAACTAAAACAACGATAAAAACTTAAAATTAGTTCTAATGCGGCTGGATTGTTAAGTGAGTTGGTGTATGTAACAAGTTTCACAAGGAGCCAGGAGAATATGAATGTGCTCAACATACCCCGTCTTACTCCCGAAAAAAAAAGGCTATAGTTTACTCATATACAATATCTTAAACCAAATATACATTTCTGAAAGTATAAGTAGTAGCCGACAGCAACCTTACTATAATAATTACAGTTCATAAGTATTGTTTCATTCGTCTTTTTTTTTATTCGCCGTAAACGATATCTGTCATTTTTTGACGTCACGTCTGGCTTCGATGACCGTTTGAGGCATTCACAAATAGAAAATAACTTCTAATTATAAGGAGTCTTTATGGAAGTATTCTTGCATTTTCTCGCAATTACTGTGTTTAATTACTGTGTTTCTTGTTTAATTTCACAATATTATTAAATACAAAAACTTTGTTTAGGAAAATATTGCATTGCATTGCAGCATTGTACGCGATCATTTTATAGCACCAATGATGTCTTGAGACAGTGTCAGCCATTTTTAACTATAGGTTATGGCCTATAGTCAAAAATGGGTAACACTGTTTTCGCCTATATCTGTGATATTATTTTTAGTAGCCTAGGCCTAGTGAAACCATTCTTAAACATAAATAGAATCCGGTCAAATGCGAGTCGGACTCTTTCCGAGGGCTCTGATACAACAAACGTATTCTTTCTGTCGCTTTTTGCCCGATGTGGTTAACATCGGGCAAGAAGCGGCTAAAAAATAACCTAAATGTATAACTAAGTATTTTGTGAATATTTAATGTGCCTACCTGTTGCCGTAATCACGTTTGTTGTATGGGAGCCCTCATAAATATTTATTTCATTTTGTTTAATAACAAATAATTCATTCATTCAATTCTATTGCCGCTATAATTAGCGGCAACAGAAGTACATCATTGTGAAAATGTCAACTGTCTAGCTATCGCGGTTCGTGAGATACAGCCTGGTGACAGACAGACAGGCAAAAAGCGAAGTCTTAGTAATAAGGATCCGTTTCAAGCAATAAAAAGCCTAAAGCTAACTCTAAAAAGCAATTTCTAAAAACTGTCAACAAACTTTTTCCAGCTAACGTTTCATTGACACATTAAAATAGAAATGATAAACGTATTCTGCTATCTGTACCCGTATGATGCTGCTAAAAGCTGTCGGATTTGCAGCCAATCGTGATAACGGAACTACAAAGGATGGAAATATGGCCGAGGCTTGCGCAAGCTTTTGACAAAACAATGATTTTACTAGCAATCATGTCTGCACTGAATTTGGTTTTTGACTTCAGTTTCAAAACGATGCATACAAAATATCTGCTGAATGATATACAATTAGCTATGTAGTATGAAGGCAGCTAGAGTAAAGACATTTACTTTGAAAATGAACAATTAGATCTTCGGGCTATAGAGGGCAAAAACAAAATTGATACATTGACACAAACAAAGAAAAATAAGTTATTCAGGCCACTCCATAAAAATAAATTTTAAAAAGTATCAATTATTTTAAGAGAATAATAACACAGCCAAATTAAATACCTATATTAAGTGTTCTTGCCTTTTGCACTTGTTTCTCGATTGAATTTTATCCATCCAACAAGAATTGTGTTTCTTTTTGCAGACTTAATGCCAGAAATTCCGTTTATTCGTCCGTCCGTCTCTTTGTCTCTAAGACCTCGTGATAAGTTGAGCTCAGAACGTCAACTGTTATGCTTGGATGAAATTTGTTACTTACTGATAATAAGTAATTAAAATTATAACATATGTGTGGGGAACTGTATTGAACATATACCACAGAGTGAACTTGAGACATTTGTTTGCACACACACAATTATTGTTAGACAAGATGAATAAAAATAAAATTAAAAAGAGAACGCGCATTTGCTATGTTAAGCTTGAAAATTTTCACAGCGTTTATAATAAAAATAAATAAAAACAGATATATATATATATATATGAATATCATTATTATTGTAAGAATTAATGTAATAACAGATCCTGGAAACTTAATTTTACTTCACAATATCAAATTTGACTGAATTATGCATGTCTAACAACACTTCCTATTTCCTAGATTTTAGAGGATTGAACACAAAAAGAAACAAATTCATAAACAAACAGGACTCTTAATCACAGCCTCTGAAATATCTTTGATCTTTTGAGAACCGCGGACGTCACTTAAATTCGCTTGATAAGACTATAATTGCTTTATCCTTAAGTTCCCGACATTTGCCCGCCGGCATTATTGATCGTTTGGTCTACTTTAATTACCAAAAACGAATTAAGACCACATCGAAAAAGATCAGTACCTATTTTTTTTTTGGACGCATTTGCAGCTCTCGTATTTATAATAAATAATAAATAAATAATAAATTTATTTATTTTCATTGGTGCACAAATTTATACAGTAGGTACAATACATTTAAATAATCTAGGTAATACAATATGGTGCCTGTATAGAATTAAATCTGTGCCACAGGCGCTATGGGCACTTGATTGGTATAAAATAATGATCTTACTTATGTAATTTTAACAATATTTATTATAGACATAAAACTATGCATATAATTAACTAAACATTAAATAAAAATACTTATCTACTTAAAATACTTCAAACAGTAATATGAAACCTATTTTTATTTGACGACAGTCAGCAAATCTTCCATGCGCTCATAATTTAGTGTTTGTAAATATTCGCAAACTCGCGTTTTAGATTTTGCATAGTTTAGGTCATATATTGATGTTTCTTTGTTTATTTTATTATACAGATAGGGACCCAAAAATGCAAAAAACCTATTAGTATAAAGAAACTTTGAAACAGAGCTACATGAACAGACAATATCTTTCCGTCTCTTGGTGTTAGTAAGGTAAGGGTTATAAGTAAGTGCAGCATGCTGTTTTAGCACAGTGTACAATACAAAAAGTTGACGAACTGTTAGCACTTTACAAGATAAATATAGTTGGCATGTAGGGAAACGATACGGTCGGCGAGTGGCCACTTTTAGGATGGCTCTCTGCGCTCGTTCTATAGACATTATCACTGATTTTGCTATTCCACCCCACGAAGTAATGCAGTATTGGATTATGGATTGACACAGTGCCTTATACATTTGTATAATTAGTTTATGATCTGCAATATAGCGCAATTTCTTAAATATGAATAGTAGTTTCCGTACTCTAGATGTTAAGGCGGCGATATGTTGTTTATAGGAAAGGGTTTCGTCCAGAATAACCCCCAAGTACTTAATGTTAGTAGCGTTGTCGATTGCCGGGCAGGTGCATGTGTTATTTGCAATATTGCAACAATTATGTGCATATAAACGAAATGGATTAGTAAATGTTTGCGGTTTACGCATATAAAATTTTACGAATTTAGTCTTTTCAACATTTAAAGTTAGTAGATTTTGTTTAAGCCAGTTATTTACTAAATCAAACCCTTGTTGTGCATAGTCCTGAACTTCCGTATTGGTGCTAGCGGAGAAAAGTAGAGCAGTATCGTCTGCATAAGATACAATAGAGCCATGTTGTAGGTTGAGGTTACAGAGATCATTTATGTACACAAGAAAGAGGGTTCCTCCGAGAACACTACCTTGTGGGATTCCAAATTGAGGTAGTAGCATTTCGGAACTGATAACGCTATCAATTTTGACACATTGATATCTATCACGTAGGTAGTCCTTAAATAGTTTTAATTGCGTGCCTCTTATGCCTAAGGCCTCCAATTTTTTTAAAAGCAATGGGATTGATATCGTGTCAAATGCTTTTGCCAGATCTAGGAAGATTCCAATTACTTGCTTACTTTGACCAAGCTGCTCTGAGATGAAATTGGTTAAGTTGTGTACTGCATCTGCTGTAGATGACTTTGCTCTGAAACCAAATTGATTGGGGGAGAAGAGGGAGTTCTTTTCTATAAACGAAACTAATCTATTGTTTATAATTTTTTCAAGTACTTTCGAGATAGCAGGAAGTATTGAAATAGGTCTATAGTTAGTTACTAGGTCTTTCTGACCTGATTTGTGAATAGGAATTACAACCGCCTTTTTAAGGCATTTCGGAAAGATTCCTTCAGAAAGGCATATTCGAAAGAGGTAGGTTAACGGAGGTATCAGGATATGCTTAAAGGTTTTTAGAATCTTTGTGCTGATATTATCCCACCCAGTTACAGAGCTATTATTTAACGATGTAATAATTCGTTCAACTTCATTTTCATCCGGTTCTAACATAACAAAGGATTTACCACTATTAAGATATGTTGGCACGGTTGACCCAGATTTGTTTTGATGAAGACTATTCTGGTTTTTAATTTGTTCAGCTAATTTTACACCAATGTTTACGAAGAAACTATTTACATTGTCAGCGGAGGATAACGGGGTAAGATCTGTATGTAATAAATCCGTATCGCAATTATTTTGTTTGGTGGTAAAAGTGACAGATTTAACATATTTCCATAATTGCTTGGTGTTATTGCCAGCTTGCGATATTTGAGATTTATCGTACTCAATTTTTATTCTTTTTAAAAGGCTATTACAGAAGTTTCTGTACCTTTTATAGATTTTTTGTAGGATTAAATTGTTAGGGTTTTGCTTAGCTCTATTATGTAGTCTATCACGGTGCCGAATACACCTTACAAGGCCTGTAGTTATCCATGGTTTTATAGGATATTTTTTCTTACTTAATGTTATTGTATTGGTGTTGTCTAAAATAGCCGCTTGTACCTTGTCGATAACATAACACATAGAAGCGGCAGCATCAGCACATTTGTAAACTGGGCTAAAGTCAATATTGCATAAATCACGTTCAAGGTTAGTCATATTAATATTCGATCGTTTTTGCGGTCGCATAAAACGTTTAGATTGCGTTAATTCAAGCGTAAACAAAATCGCGCAATGGTCTGTAATTGTTGAATTAGTGACAAGTGTTAAAGACGGAAGCCTAGTTTTGAGCATGACGTGATCTAAGCATGACCCACTTTGATGAGTAGCAAATGTGTGTGAAGGCAAAATCCCATGGTATGCACAAAGATTTAGGTAGTCTTGAGTGCCCGCGTCACAATTATCAGCATTTATGTTTATGTTTAGATCGCCAATGATTACAATAGTGGGAAAAGATGATAGGGTCCGTAGAATACTATCTAAAGAATTATTAAATACATCCCAATTTCTAATGGAAGGAGACCTATAAATCGTAACAATAGCAATTTCAGATCCTATTTTAATGATGATACAGTTGAATTCTTTGACAGTTTGCTCTTCGACTAAGAGGTGCAAAGCTTCTTTTGTGTAAACCACTATGCCATCATTCTGGTTTAAATATAAAGTAGATTTAAAACTATTGTAACCTGGTAATATAGGGATATTTCCATTTCTATTTGAAAGCCAGCATTCCGTGAGGATTATTATGTCGCACTCAGTATGTAATCTTTGCAGGAAAATGTTAAGACTATCTATGTTTTTATATATACTGCGAATGTTTTGGGTTAATATTGTTAATGGATTTTTGAATTCGGAAAGATAATGTCTGCAATTTTCAGTATCACTCATTCTCGATATGTAGACCGTACTATCATCTATGTCTTGAATTAGTTGATTAGCCATAAAATTAAATTAAATTGATTTTATAAGTTAGGTCAAAAATAAAAAAAGAATGGGCAGCGCTCTTAGGCGCCATCATTGTAATCTATAGAATTAATGTACCTCGATTCTGCTATCTTCTTCGCTGGGCATTCGAGGTCACCAGTTTTGTGGCTACTTGGTTTTTTGAATCGGAAGCATGTGGCACATTTCGGCACCTCATTTTTCTTGGTGCAATCTTTGGTCTCATGTCCAAGTTCTCCACAATGTCCACATGTGTATGTAGTCTCGCGACAAGTCTTAGCCGCATGTCCATATTGTTGGCACTTGAAACATCGGGTCACAAGGGTGAAGTCACGTACGGGGCAGGATGTCCAGTTGATGAAGACTCTCTCCTGGTTGATTAGGGCCTTCCTAATATGGGCAGGAACCTCAATGATGAAGTTGCATGTCAGTGCATCCTTTTTGCCTGACTTGTGGCTTAACTTTATGCTAGACAAGAAGGACTCTCGTGACAGATTAGGAAGCTTATCCGCCAGGTTTTGCTCGTATATGCAATCATATACTTCTTGGTCTCTGAGGGCTGACGGAACACCTATGACGATTATTCTAGGTCTTCTTTTATATGGCTCTTCTACTTTCAATCCGGAACTACTCAGCTGAGTCGATTTCCTAAGTTTCTCAATGTCCTCCTTTGATTCGGTGCTAATGATAACACCTCCGTGCCTGGTTTTCCGTAAACCTCTGACGTGCAATTTCATCTGTTCTGGATTTATTATCTTTTGCACAAGAGTTTTGGTGTCATCGCTGGATTTTAATTTATCGTTGGGATAAATTGCAATTGAACTCAGATTCGATGGTCGCAGGAAAGTGGATTTATTGGTCTTGACTACATCAGCAAAGGACACATTTTGAGCAATTGGTTTTGGGCAACTTTCCTGGATAGTCTCCTTAATTGACTTTTTGAAGTCATTAAAGCATGCAGCAAGGTCTTCCTTTTCTCTTAGAGATTCCAATTGAGTTTTTATCATGGTAGCCCTTTGTTTTAACGACTGATAGTGCATTGCCATTTGGGAAGCTCCATTTCCGATTTTCCTCGCCAGTGCGTTGATGGTCAATTTTTGCTCAGAATTTAGTTTTCCGTCATTTGCAATAATGCATACATCGTTGAGGGCCTTTTCCATTGTAGACATCCAATATTTGATGTCACTGGTGGTAAGGGGCTCAACATTCTCCTCGGCTGCATGTTCTTGTGGCTGCGGAGTGCTGGGAGGGCTGCGACACGTCTTTGAGCTCCGATTGAAAGGGCTATTTTCTATGTTAGCCATAATTGTTATTGTTCACTTGTAATACATACTGAACAACACAACTTAGCATAAATATATAACTGTTTGTATAATCTAGGTCACTGATTCAATAAAAATAATATTGCATGTAAAGCACGTCTGTTCACTACGGTGTCTAAAAGAATTGTCTTTATTTATAGACTATTCTAAGCCTTTTTTCAGGAGGTTTTATTAGGCATCATAACCGCTAAAACTACTTTGAATGTAGGACCTCAATTTCCATAGTGATGTTAATTTTGCTAATCATATCATGAGGTGAGGGTATAGAAATTTAAAGCATCTGGATGCTACTCCAAACATTGTTTTTTTTTTTTTGGACGGGCATATGTAGATAGCCAGGCATCCTTCTTCACTGAGCAAAAATGTAAGCCCCAGCCTTATTAAATGGTTTTTACTACAAACAAAGCAACCTGCGCAAGAGGGCGCCACCTGTGGGACTTGGACCTCGGCTCAGGGCCGTCGCTGACGGAGGGATTCAAGGATTATGTCTATTAGGGCTACACCGAACGCAAGTTACGAGAGCATCGGGTATTGCAAGAGAATTCTTCTACAACACCCGATTATCGCAATTGGCAAATTGGCAAAAAACACCCAAAAATTGGCACAAGATGTAATGCCAATTTTTGTTTTTAAGGACATTTATGTAGTCAGTTTTAGCTATTTCATCAGGCATAAAGACGAGCAGTGTCAAATTATACTTTGATAGACTTTTAGCTTTAGAAACTGACGTTACCGTTCGCGGGCCTCTCAAACTTTGGCTACGAGGGAATCGGAAAAAAACATCCTGTGCAACAAAACTAATAACTTAACTTCGCTCTTAAAACAAATTCAGTTTCTGAAACATTTTAATTCGAACAACTTTCAATTTGTCTCCCGACCTTTAAGTGTTCCTGTTCTTCAAGGAACTTTCGTAGACCCGACGTCCGGGAACTGTAGCGTAGAGCGACAGTTGTACAAAACTCCACGGAAAGACGAAAAAGCGTAATTCCTTAATGCCCCGCCTTCGACTGCCCTGAACCGAAGTCAAAGTCCCTCTGACACAGATTGGTTAAAAAAGACTGTAGCCCTGGTCGCCTATAAGCCCGATGAAGTACCTAGTAAAAGCCTCTTGACTTAATACATTAATGTCCGTTCGAAAAAAAAATAACCAATCTATTTCTCTCGTAATGAATCCTTGGAATCTGTTTTTGACAAACAATTGCTTAGCTTGTTACCGCATTGAGCACATTCTACAGTCTCTTTGACAAACTTCTTTATGAAAAAGTAATTACCAACATTCATCTTAGCAATCTAATGTTCTTCTCTTGAAAAATACAATTCGACTTTTTGTTGAAATATAAAGTCGATTTTTCTATGGCAGTTTGAGTGGTACTAGATTAATTTTGCATTGGGGCGTCGAAATAAGCGGAAATGATGCATTCAATTTGAGAAAAGGAATTGTAAAGTTTGTTTTAAATGAGGAAATAGGCGGAAATCATGAAATTTTACTTCAGTCATTAAACAAGAACCACAAGATAAGGCTATTTAATTTTAACTTTCAGGTAATTTAATTACAAAATGCATAATTTTTGAAATATCTACTTAATTTAGTCAATAAAACATGAAATCGTTAATTTTACAACGTTTACCGAAAAGTGGTACTTAGAGGTATTTATATAATATATAAAACAAAGTCGTATTCTTTTAATACATTACGGACAACTTTATCGCATACTACATTTCAAAATGAAGTAGGTAATGTTAAATATTATCGATAAAATGGCATATTATAATCACACCGACGGGTTGGGATCCACCGTGATTAAAGGCGGAAACACATTATTAAAACCGATTATACCCGATGAAACGCGACGCGTGTTGCGTCGAATTAAATGTATTGTTTTCTATAGACCAGAATCACACTATAAACACCGGACGCGACGCCATGTGGGGATCCAGTAAGGGAGCCCACGAGGCTAAATGGGGATTTACTCGAGCGTCGTAGAGACCTATTGGGATGCAAAGCTTAGATGATAAGAAGAAAAAAATGTTATATGATATATACCTTTACATCGGTGGGGGAAGCGGCTATAGATTTTTAAATATGTAAAAAAAAACTGTTGCATGGACATCCTCGAGCGCGTCAGATATTGATAGCATCAATGCCCTACGTATTTTTAATAATGTACGTATGTTAATCTGATCGTTTGCATGATGCGGGTGGTTGTATATAAGGGTTGAAAATGAAAAAAAAAAATTTAATCGAGCGCGTCAGATTTTCTAAGGGAGTGTTAAGTGCACCAAAAAAAAGCTCTCATTCACTAATCTGACGATTTCGATGGGACGCAAACTCGCGGCCATTTTCATAATGTGCAAAAAAAATTCGCCATTTTGAAATTCTCCAGCGCGTCAGATTAAGATATATATGGTTCATCTTTATGTTCTAAACGTACTGTCTCATAATATGACGATTATCTAGAGGGATTCGCCTGATCTGACAAAAAAAATTTAGAAAAACGGTTCACATTAAAGGCCATCCCTGCAACTTCCCGCTAATTCCATTCCTGGGCGCTTAAAATTGTACTTATGACATTTTTGAGCTCAAAATATAATTTATGTGATATTTTGAGCTCGCTGAGTTCAAAGAAATAATATTTCTATCTAATCATTTAATGATGATTCCATCGACAATTCGAGGTTATCATATGTTCCTCGAGACTTTCGGATAACCGGCTTGCTCCGACGATATTCCAAAATATTTACACATTTTTTTAATGTTTCTACCGTAAATTTAATTGTTTTTTGTAAGGTACTTTCACCACAAAATACACATTTCAAATTAATGTCACTCATATTAAATATTTATAAACTTTAATTCACACAAATAATATTAAAATAGCAAAAGAAGCCAAAACGTTGTAAACACGTTGTAAACAGTATGCCACGAACGAGTCTTTATGATCAGCTGTGATGGCGTCATGGCAACAGAAACCAGTGTGGGGACGGAGTGAGATACTGATGCGTAACTCATCATTTTCATATGAGGTTGAGGGAGTACCTCATTTTGCCTCGCGAGGTCCTCACGAGGTACCCCTCATTTGAGGCGAGGAGTCTTATGTCAGCGTATCTTACGAGCCGAGCCGAATTCAGCCGATAGTCCGAGGCAGCGGGGAGGACGGTTGCGTCGACTCATAAGTACTCACGATTCTGATTTTTACGTCTCCCTCACTCACATAATTTTCTTTCACTCATGAGTTTTTGACGCGTGAATGAGTAGTGAGGTGGTTCAATGTTGAAATTCGAGTAACTCTTTCAATTTGCGATCACGAGTACCTCAAATGAGGCACCTCATGAGTGAGGGACACATCTCTAGAGTGAGAGAGTAATAGATAGAGAAAGAGTGAGAGAGGAATAGAAACGCGGAGAGGAATAGAAACGCATTTAACTTTATCGACGATTTTTTGTTATTTCGGCTTGCGGAAATCGTCAGATTATATATTTTTCATTATTCTTGAATTATTTCCTTCAAAATAAAACAAAATTTAGCTACGCTTGAGAATGTCGAGATGACGTTTTTTTTTTACAACTTTGTTGCCCTCCCCTTTTTTTACGTCACTCTCAAATTGTCAGATTAGTGGAATATACACTTTTTAGGATGTAATTAACTCACCCTACCTTAATCTGACGCGCTCGAGAATTTCTGATGGTCAATTTTTTTTACTAATCTGATCCTGTATCCTTCACGGGCGGCCTTATATATGGGCCTCATGTTTTGTGGAGGTACTTAACCGGGTACAAGGTATCCCCCTGTATATTAATCTGCCGCGCTTTAGTAAATCCCGAAATCCCCGCTTGGGCTCCCCTACTATATCGGGTGTCGTCGACACGTTGCGTCGCGTCGCGTGTTATTAATGTGCTTCGGCCTTAAATGTTTTAGGCATTATGGAGTAGGTATACCTAATAATTATGAAGATTCGAATACTCCATGTGGTCTTAATTTATAAATCGTAGCTAAAAAAACCGGCCAAGTGCGAGTCGGACTCGCGCACGAAGGGTTCCGTTTCAGTTACAAGTGCGTACCTATTTTTGATATCAAGAATAAATAAAAAAGCGTATGTTTATGAAATGAAATGTTATTTTATATTTTTATATTAGAGTTGATTGAATGAAAGCTACATTGCGGTTTACGATTTTTGACGTATTAAAAAAAAACTACTTACAAGATCTCGTTCAAACCAATTTTCGGTGGAAGTTTGCATGGTAATGTACATCATATATTTTTTTAGATTTATCATTCTCTTATTTAAGAAGTTACAGGGGGGGGACACACATTTTACCACTTTAGAAGTGTCTCTCGCGCAAACTATTCAGTTTAGAAAAAAAATATATTAGAAACCTCAACATCATTTTTGAAGACCTATTCATAGAATGGGTAACACGTATGGGTTCGATGAAAAATTGTTTTTTGATTTTCAGTTTTATGTATGGGGAACCCCAAATTTTATTGTTTTTTTTTTCTATTTTCGTGTGAAAATCTTAATGCGGTTCACAACATACATCTACTTGCCAAGTTTCAACATTATAGTTCTTATAGTTTCGGAAAAAAGTGGCTGTGACATACGGACGGACAGACAGACAGACAGACAGACATGACGAATCTATAAGGGTTCCGTTTTTTGCCATTTGGCTACGGAACCCTAAAAACAACAAATACTAATTACTCCGGTGACGATGGTAGACATGTTCGGTCCAGCCGTTTTTAAGGGAAGCCCAAGTTAGACGGTTAGATTACCACCGTCTGCAGAGAGTCCATTCTTCGTTTGTAGGGCTTAGTTTGCGTATGTATAACAAACTACCGGAATTAGTGCAAGAGTTACCACTCAATAAATTTAAAACTCATGTAAAGACTACCTTAATGAAAAAAGGTTATTACACAATAAATGAATATATTAATGATAAAACTGCATGGTGCTAGCGGTGTAACACACGCAAACTTACATTATTGGATGTTTTGTATTTTTTATTATTTTATTGCCAATGTTATTATTGTATACTCTGATGTACTTCGGAACATGCTATGCTGAGTCTAACTTTTGCCTCTCCTTTTAAACGTGATTCCTCAAATGTTGCTATCAGTGTGCTCGTCATGCTCCCATTGTTTGTCATTGCTTGCGGTGGCGATGTGAGTCGGGTCGCCTCCTTCCCTCTAATATGGCGAGGGAGACGATGGCTGTGTGCTCACACGTCATACTCGTGAACGGGTGCTGCTTGCGGTGGCTGGTCGGCTTGCTGGTGGTTGTATTTGAGATGGTTGTTAAAACATTAGTGTGTGACCGCTTAAGACGATAATTTTCTCACATGGCTTGTTCTTTGGTAATGTGTGTGGATGCGCCCTCCGTTTTCAAGTGCTAGAGGTTTATGAGGCTTTTGCTTGCTTTTTGCTTGAGGATTTTTAATCACTATTTAGCTATATCTATGAAAACGTCTAGAGCGTGCATTAGCGCACATGCTTCATATTATACTTTAAATGAAATATTGTAATGAAAACATATATTTAAAAAAAAATGGACACACTGTGATAAAAAAGATGACGAAAAAAAAAATCCCGGAGTTTCTTTCTCCCTTTCTTCTCCGGGTCGTCCACCTAGGTAGCTAGTGAAAGGTTGCAGGTTAGCTAGGGTAGGATTCTCGCCGGCGAGGACCGCGTTGTACCCCTACCCCTGCCCTGTGATCCAGCGCCTGTAGGCCGTGCCAGCGATCACTTCCTCTTATATCCACAAATCTGACTTTAATATCAGTGGCACCTCTGGGTTGTGGTCCTAACCCCATAAGGGTGCCCCCAAGTGTGTGTCACTTAATTGTATGCTTTCAAAATTTTTTTATGTAAATATTAACTAATTATGAGTAGAGGAATTAATGACACACGGACAGACGGAGTAAATTGTCTGTAATGTCCTACAATTAGCAGCACTCACAGGTTGCATTTGTTAGTTATAGTTACCTAAGTAGTTCTATTCATAGAATAAGAATAATAACCTATTAATTATATTTCTTTGTTATTGTGATTTTGACAAGTACAAGTGTATGTAAATACCTAAGTGCTGAATAAATTCATTATTTCATTATTTATTATTAGACATTGTACGGGCTATTATTTGACAACACTTTATTGACATTAATGTCAAAAGCTTCGTGGCTCATGTAAAGATTTATGAAATGAAACCTGGTTGTTTATTTCAAGCATAAAATGGCGGTTTTATACCGGTTTCGTCCTTAAATTTTGTAAATCCGTTGTAAATCCGTTAGGCCTGATATGTCATGACAGACGCAATCCAATTCAACAAGAAGTATAAATCAATGTTTTGATTTATTTGCTCTTCGGTTTAAAATTGCCGTGCAGATATAGATAAAAAAAACCGGCCATGTGCGAGTCGGACTCTCGAACGAAGGGTTCCGTACTAGTTGCAAGTACCTACCTATTTTTGATATCAAGAATACAACAAGGAACATAGTATAAAAGTTCTTGTAGTTCGTTGTAACTTTGATGTTAATAATAGTTGATTGAATGAAAGGTAAATTGCGGTTTACGGTTTATGACGTATTAAAAAAAAACTACTGACTTGATCTCGTTCAAACCAATTTTCGGTGGTAGTTTGCATGGTTATGTACATCATATATTTTTTTTAGTTTTATCATTCTCTTATTTTAGAAGTTACAGGGGGGGGGACACACATTTTACCACTTTGCAAGTGTCTCTCGCGCAAACTATTCAGTTTAGAAAAAAATGACATTAGAAACCTCAACATCATTTTTGAAGACCTATTCATAGACACCACACAAGTATGAGTGCAATGAATATTTTTTTTGAGTTTCAGTTCTATGTATGGGGAACCCCAAAATTTATAGTTTTTTTTCTATTTTTGTGTAAAAATCTTAATGCGGTTCACAAAATACATCTACTTACCAAGTTTCACCATTATAGTTCTTATAGTTTCGGAAAAAAGTGGCTGTGACATACGGACGGACAGACAGACAGACAGACAGACAGACAGACATGACGAATCTATAAGGGTTCCGTTTTTTGCCATTTGGCTACGGAACCCTAAAAAATAAATATAAAGATCAATTTCAAAGAGAATTAAGTAAACTCCATTATGTTAATTAGGCTGGACACTGTATCTTTAAGTCCTTCTATATGAGCAATAGTCTTTTGAGACAAATTAGATGATTCCATATAATTATATAATAAAGTCTTATTAATTACTTTTATTTGTTGCTAAATAACAAATAAAACAAATTAATCTTTAGATTCTTTCTTTGTTACATATAGCTTCTGCTGCCCATTCGTGCAATCCAGATTTGATTCTACGAATGGGCAGCATTAACAAATATTGGATGTCATTGTAATCTGTAATTTTTAATGTTATTAAAATCAAATGAAATAAAAATAGAGTGAAAACCTTTATTGATATCGTTCTTATTATCAGTCAAATACAATGATAATGAGAAAAAAATCTTGACTAATGAATTAGTTTACAATTCAACGATAATTTTATGAATTAAAATTGAACAATGTTGTTATGTCATGTGATAGTTATAATGTCATTTATTGAAAAAGTATATACCTACTCTATATACATAGATCGATTGCACCAACTATACATTTTTTATTATTTCGCAGAATATTTGCGATGGCAAAAATATCACGGTGTACAGTTAACTAGTGTAGTTGCGCCTCGAGGTTTTAAAAAAAGCGGACTATTTCTTTTTGCTCTGCCAATCAAGTGCAGAATGGATTTAAAAATCCGATATTCCGATATTATTTTCTATCTGCGCTGTGCCTCAGCTAACTAGGTGTAATATTTATTTTTGACTAACTTCTCGCATGCGGTTTTGCCCACATAGCTACAGTTACCATAGCAATTTCATAAAAAATAATATAGCCTATACAAGGTGTAACGGAAAGGGTATATACATAGAAAGAGCAAGGCTTCTTTGGATCTAACAAACGATATGGCAAGGGTTTCAACTTAAAATAAAATAAAAACGTCAGTATTATTTTGCAAACAAAAAATAAAAATGCGGAACCCTTTATTCAGAAATACCAGGAGTAAGAGGTTTATTTTTACTTGCAAATAGTGCTAGTGATGTATTTATTTCAATTTGAAAAGTTTGGTTTCTGGTATCTATGAATTAAAAAATCATTACTTCCGGACTTGTAGAGATAGGATTAAATAACCCTTGCCATATCGTTTGTTATCATCGAAAAAAGCCTTGCTCTTTCTATGTATATACCCTTTCCGTTGCACCTTGTATACTTCCTCGATAAATGGGCTATCTAACACTGAAGGATTGTTTCAAATTGGACCTGTAGCTTTTTTTTTAGATTGCTAGTAGTTGAATCACACTACTAGTATTCTTATTAACACCTCGTACTAAGCTTATATATACCTTATGCTTGTGTTACGAGTGGATTCACGTCAGTAGTGTAATGGTTGGAAATCGAACCGGCGGCAGCCACATGGTCGCAAATCCGATGACTTAGTCATTGGACTGCGGCTGCTTCCTAAAGCATATTCAAACCACTCTTCAGATTTACATAGGCATAGATGTGAAAACCTAATTCTTTTTAAAGATAACACTTTTAAATATGTATTGTATTTTCCGACAACTACGGTTACCAAGAACCTTATCTCTTGAATCTCGTGTATGAAATGCGCTGCCAATATACCTTCAAGAATTAAGGCTAGATTATAACTGCTATTCGGAGATACACAGAGAATACAATTCCAAAAACAAAAACTAATTATCAACCAGAAATGTCCAACTAAGTATCTATATATATATGTATCGAATGTTTCAGAACGTGGGTTTGAAAAAGTAATTTTATGGGATAAATAAAAATGTGTTTCTGCAGCGCTTTTAAGGAGACACTGGTCTTGGGATGAAACCAAATACAAAATTAATTACGACGTCAGGAAGTTTGTTTATTTAAAATGGTTGCTGTAATAAAATTTGTAACATGAGAGCTAAGGTAGCAAAATTTGCCTTAAAAAACAGTTAAGAAAGCTTAAAATACAGTTGCTGTTTCGTATTAAAGTATATAAACTTCGTTAATCACAACGAAGTATATATACTTTTTTACCATCTTGAAAATAATAGGGTGTGATATGTATATGATATTTATTTTATATTTTTTTACTGACCGAAAGACACTGAAAATCGTTACGGTAAAAATGCGTACCTAAGTAGGTAGTTACGCTATTTCGCTCTCTCTTTTCATTCATATGTGATTGCGGCCTAGGCATTATAGGCACATATTTTATTATTATGTACGGACTTTGTAGAGTGTATTCCTTTTAAGTAATTTATGAGATTTTTGAAACTCTTATTAACGAAATACTAGTACAAATATACTGTGGTGTATAGATTATATTCCACACTACACAACACCCCATATTATTATCAAGACGGTAAAAAAAGTTACCCAGTATATTGAAACAGAATTTAAATGGTGTATTGTGTATGTATTTGAAGTAAAGAAATAAAGTAAGAACTTTAATCATTGAAAATAAGTAGGTACTTAATCGATACGGAGGTTGTCCTGAACCCTGAATTACATACCTACTAATAATAGCCCTTTATTTAGTGGCCCTACAATGTGGTTCACAATTCATTAATCCGAGATACACTGAAAGAGCAATAACTACTCAATTTAGTTTCTTATGTTTTTCCGATTATCTATAACTGTCTATTTGAAAAAGATCTTTAATTCTTGGTCATAAAGTTCAAACTACGAAGATTATATATGTGATAGAAGTTATGTACGCGTAGGTTGACAATTTATTGGACGTAAAATTATCTTTCTCTCATTTTATAAGAGTAATTTCCCAAGTGTGTAACAAAGACAGAATCAAAATAGAATATGTCATTCCGGCAATTCTAGGCAATTCCTGTGGTCCAAATGCATTCTACTGCAGCTGTGATTCTAGTATAAGTGTAATGTTATCATAAAGAAACATTTTTAAAACAAAGCCTTTAATTATCTATATATATATCGTTGACACAATTAATTGTCCCTGGTGGGAATCGAACCCAGAACATCACGTCTTGGATGTCACTATAGTAGCAATTGAGCCGCTAGAGGATGGTTCATCATCATCATCACCACTCTTTATGCCCGGTGTAGTTGCAAAAGCCTCGTGGCCAAATATATAAATGTCCAACCGAAAAAAAAACATGTCTGATCATTTTTACCTGTATTAATGGCTAGGACTTAGCAGCTGACAAAAAATTACGACGTGAACGTAAGATTGATATAAATCTTACGTTATTCTTATTCAACCCATTCTCATCTACGCTAATGTCTGCTACATGGATGCCACAGAGGAGCTATTAAATAAGCTGGAGCGCTTGCAAAATCTCTGTAGGTATTCGAATTTAACCTTCGTAAATTCGATCATGTCTCTCAATATCGCAAGGATCTCAAGTGGCTCCCTATCCTCCTTCGCATGAATACTCGGATATTATGTCTCCTCTTCAACATCCTACATATCCTTCCTATTTACGTGATCGCTTTTCCCTTATGAATTCTCCTGACGATCAATGCAGTTCTCTCCCCAGTTTACCCTCTCACAAATCCGATTTTTATTCCTACTCCTTTTCCATGTATGGAATTAGGTTATGGAATTGGTTGCCCGCTCACATCCGCAATTGCAATTCTCTTTCGTCATTTAAGAGAAAAGTGAAAGTATTGTATCTCTCCTCGTTGACATAATGTACGCATAAGTGCTTATATTTAGTATGTAGTTTATTCTGAATTTGCATTATATTATGTATTGGTGGGATCGGTGGGATATGTGGGACTCGCCCTCTCCATAGCGTGGTATGCTAAACTCATACTACGAGGAGAGGACCCTACACCACTAAAGCCCCCCGGACACTCCTTCGATCCGCCGTTGGCGGGGGCCGGGTACGCATAAGCAATCCGGCCGCGGCCCCCCGACGGCACACGCGGCCAGTATGGTATCGCGGGATCTCCTGGGCCACACTTACAGTAGCCCATTTGCCCAATTATAGCGACGCCTGGAGTGTAGAGGCGTCCCTACTCCTCATGGGTCAGCCTCGAAGGGAGCGGGGCCCATGTTCAAATATTACCCTCCAAAATAATGAAACGGGGATGCAGATCTTGTAGGAAAATCTCAAGTAACGTGGACTAAGTCGCGGGCGCCAGATAGTAGGTACTATAATATTAGTATGGGACTATTATTTATATGAAAGGCCTATAATAATCCCTTGATATAACAAAAAAAAAAAGTAGTGAGCATACTCTATTACCAATATATTTTCGTCTCAATATTTTCTAACAATTGAGACTATACACAAACATTTCTATTCAATATTATAAAAATAATATAGATTCGTTTATTCTGAATAGTAAAATAGCGTCAGTCTACAATGTTGAGGCCAAGCAAAACGGCTCATACGTAGATAAAGTTAAATCTGCAAAACCACCAATTCAATTTGAACTTTATTCATCAGTAGAATAAAGTCTAATCTGCAGGATTGATAGTGCTGTACATCCGACTTTATTCTTGTATGAGTCGAAATGTACTTTAAAATACACATTCGTAATATAGTAGAGTATTCTATAGAATAAAATGGTATTCTAACTTTAACAGGGTTTACTTTAACTTGAACTTTAAGACTAACAAATTTGAACTTTCAGCGTGATAAACTCTCTGAAAATTCAAATTTGTTATTATTGTTTGTTAGTTACATTCTTCAGCTTTATATATGTATTAGTAAAGAGTATAGAGAAGAGTTTGTATATTATTTAAAGAAAATTTATACCTATACAATTCCACCTTAGGCAGCTGGACTTATAGGTCAACTACCCCGCGGTATTACCCGCGTTACTCCGCTCCAGTGGGTCGGAGCGTGATGTTTTGTAGTCTATATGTTAATCCAGCGTATAACCTATGCCGGTGCAAAATCAGGCAATTCCGTTCTGTATTTTTCTGCGTGAAAGAGTAACAAACATCCATCCATACTTACAACCTTTCGCGTTTATAATATTAGTAGGAATTTATTTCTTCTCCTTGCCTTCTTTCAGGAGCACATTATCAAAGAAGCAGCAAGATATTCAAGGTTGCAAGACTTGCAAGTTCTAAAATCAAGGTATTTTACACCTTTTTTCTGATACTCTACATATCATCATCAGCCCATATTACGTCCACTGCTGAACATGGGCCTCCTCCCAAAGGAGGGTTTTGCCTCGCCACGCTTGCAGGCAGATTGGTGACCGCAGTATTATGTCGTAATACATAAAGAAACGCTGCTACCCATCCCTTAGTACCATTGTTATAGATGATGTTAAAACACCAACCAACTTATCTCAGCCAACCAGACCCGGAAATAAATCTTAAATTTTACACAAGATTTTATGTCCGGCTTGGGGATCCCTGCAAAAATATCTCCAAGGCTTAAAGCGAGATTTATACCGCTTCTCCACTAACCCTTCATATACTACATATCGCTGTTTTAAAGTGATAGTGACTTAAAACCAATTCTGTAATTTTACCACTAAAGTTACATGAAATTACAGATCAATTTGTGTCAAACCATTACTTATTATTAATTATTGTCACTGCCCTTTCATCTTTCCACTTAGGAACAGACTAATACGGTAACAATTCAGGTCTAAACAATTAAGCCCTAAATTAGATTAGGATTTAACTTGAATACACACAGTGCAAAAACATTGTTTAATACCTGTTCAATGTTTATATAATATTACGTCACAAACATATAACAGACCAGGGCCGTACTGCCGCTCGTGACAAGGGAATGTCGGCGCCAGGCTTCAGGGAGCGCTGTTGTTGTTATTTTCATTTCAAATATCACTTCAAAGATGTGTGGACCTCCAATTGCTACGATCCCTATCGTAGCAATTGGAGGTCCATTGTCTCTGCCTACCCCGCTTGGAAACAGGCGTGAGCTTATGTATGTATGTAAATATGAGGCGCCGTATTTTAATGATTGGCTCAGTTTTTTCATAAATTGCAATCCAGCCCCACCCCCCCCTCCCCCTTCTTCTATAAAAAAATAATAGGCGCTTTACTAAAATTATATGGAGTCATTGAAAATTCTCGCGAATTGGAACTAACCGCTTTGTTTTTCTCGTCAAGGAGGTAAATACACGCATCCCCAACCATGGTTTACTACTCCTACCACCTGGAGATGGTTAACTTATTAAAATTGCCATGTACGGAATCGGTACGTTTGGGGACACCGGATAAAATTGCATCAACATGACATTTAGTGCAAGCAACCGATAGAGTGCCAATAGTTTGTTTTGCTCCAATATTGTGCGGGACAATATAAACAGTTATTTTTTATTTATTTATTTATGTACACACAAGAAATATAGTAAATAAAATGCAAAGAAAAGGCAATGTACAAAGGTACTACTTATTTCTAACGAAATTTCTTCCAGTAGACCTGCGAAAGAAGATATGAAAATAGATAAATAAATAATAGTGTGTAGGTAGATATACATACATACAATGATAAATAGTTATAATACATACACTAATATTAATATTATTACGAAGAGGACAGATAGTGTTCTTTCACTCTTTTTTTGAAAAGAGAAAGAGTATGGCAGTTACGGATATTAGCGGGTAGCGAAGTTAGTGTGCGAAACGATAGCTAATAGACAGACTCTTAGCGTTATAAAAGTGTGAAACTTTATGTTAAAATTGTGAAATTTTTTGAATAGTTGTAATTAATCCTTAAGTGTATTTTGAGTGTTAAACGATTCATTGATAGCTATAGTATTGTGTAAAACTCTTAAAAGTTATGAATATAACTTTTAAGATATATATAATATATATATTTATATTTTAAGATATATATTAGGTATATATATATATATATATATATTAAGATATAGTCGAAAATAGTGTTTTATACATTTGTTATAGTTTGTACATAGAAATTTATAAGTCGTGTCATAACTTTGAGTTTTACCGATTGTTTTGTTTATAATATAGTTTTATTTGATTGTTTATTAGTAGTTTATAGTTTCTAAATACAAATTTAAATTGTTTTTGTAAGGAAACACTATGGGAGATAAGGTGAAAATATCTTAAATCGAGCCTGGGTCTACTTTACGGTAAAGATTCGACCTAGGATAGTAAAATCACCTTGTAAAAACACCTCTGTCAACGTATCGACCTCGGCAATG
This sequence comes from Nycteola revayana, assembly GCA_947037095.2. NCBI lineage: Eukaryota > Metazoa > Arthropoda > Insecta > Lepidoptera > Nolidae > Nycteola > Nycteola revayana. Next base: position 10,825,514 of record OX344851.2, on the reverse strand, counting down.
GTGGGTTTACCCTTGGGGCAGACGGGGCTAGTATAGTGCCTAGTACAATTCCAGTGATTCCGGCATTTTCTTCAGTGCCCAGAGCGGCACAGAGTTAAAATTCGGCCCTGGGCCTCTGCCTTAGGACACTTTGGGTTTAGGCTAATTTTCTTAACTGAACAAAAGTAGTATTGCCTGAGTTTTATTTCTGGCAACACCATGCCGGATTCCAAGAATATTAATTGTTTTTTGATAAAGTTATGACTACTACCCACAATTTTATCTTCTTTCGATTACTTCTGCTTCAAAGGAAGATATCCATTGAAGCTGTGTAATCGGATGCAGATCGACTTTAACACCAAAGTATCGAAGCCGCTCAAAACAAAACAAACTTAGTCTGGGTAATTTAACAATTTTGTATCGCTTAAAGACAAAACCAACCAAGCCACTTTTTTAAATATATATATTATAAATTTTCCGTCTTCTTAATACTGCTAACATATTTAAAACCGCACCAGCATTGCAGTAACACTATACTCTTAATGGATTGCACTTTTAATACCCCATCTGAATAAAAGCTAAAACGCTAGCTACCACTTTGTATTTCTCATGAAAATTCATAATATTTTCCCAACAGCAATAAGGCTTTTATATTTACACTAGCTTTCCGCGCGCGGTTTCGACCGCGTAACTCCCGTTCCCGTATAAACTTTAAAATAAAATATTCAAATCGGACCAGTAGTTGCTGAGATTAGCGCGTTCAAGCAAACAAACTCTTCAGCTTTATCTATTATGGCAAATAACTCATTATTAGGTACCAATTCTTTGCGTTTTTATACTCGTGTTAATTTCTCAACAAACCTTCCGATTGGAATAAAACAAAAAGTATTTTACTTTTACATCAATACCCTTGATAACGTAATGCTTAATTTGGATAAGGATTAATATTATGAAATACATTTAACGTAGTTTCTTTCTTCAAACGATTTAATATTTTTTTATGAATATAAAAGCGGTTATTGTGACTAAACTATGATAGTTAGATATATGCTCTTCCGGACTTTTTTGTAGATCTTAAAGACCTACAAACTCGTAGTACATCATTTTGTTCTATTGTCAATAGTTTTTGCAGCGCACGCATAAATAGGTTTTCGCTTTTACACCTTGGGTTACAAAATCGCATTTTTTTTTTTACGGATTCCTAATGTTTTTGAAAATAAAATATAGCCTATAACCTTCCTCGATAAATGGACTATCCAACACTGAAAGAATTTTTGAAATCGCACCAGCAGTTCCAGAGATTAGCGCGTTCAAACAAACAAACAAACTCTGCAGCTTTATAATATTAGTATAGATAATGTGTTCAAGGAACTTTACGGGTTTTCACAACAATTAATGATTTATGTTTTTGAACTTTCGGTGTGACAAATTTCTAAATAACTCCCGTGACTTAGCAGTGTAAGTCTTGCTTTAAGTCTCGGAAGTAGATCAAAACTGTGGGACCGCCCGTCAGCGTCCGCCCGTCAGCGACCGCCCGTCAGCGACCGCCCGTCAGCGACCGCCCGCCAGCGATTGTCCTAAGCTAAGGTTAGGACCTCGGCTCAGTGCAGTCGCTGACGGGTGGACTGAGGTATTTTTTTTTTGAGTTTTGTCTCTCGGATTTTTGTTCCACGAGCACATCGGAAAGTTATTTGCAAGCTAAAGAACGGAAGAGCGAGTGTGTCGGGCCGCAGCATTTATGTGAATACACATAAATATACTTCATAATGTGATCGCTTGGAAGAAGCCTGTGTTCGACAGTGGACGTTATACTGTCTGGTGATGAGATAATGATGATGACTTTTATCATTAGCCTGCATAACGTCCACTGAACATGAACCCATCGGGTATACAATTCTTCTAAATAGTCGAGATTTTTAGATTAACGTGTTTTTTGCGTCATTATGTAACCATTCCATTTCAAAACCGAACAGACCCGGTAAGAATTTTTTTATCAGTCGTTTAAGCACCTCCGGGATACAACAATAATTTATATAAAGGACTTGCTTCCCGCGCGCGTTTTCACCCGCGTAACTCCCGTTCCCGTGGGAACTTCATAATTAAATATATAAGCATTCAAATTGTGAAAGAATTTATTAAATCGGTCCAGTACTTTTTGAACCAATTCGTTACAAACATAATAACATACAAATCTTTCCTCTTTATAATATTAGTATAGATATACGTCGGGCTTAGAGCGGTTCCGCACTATGTCCGATCTGAATCCGATCCGAACCCGATCCGAACCCGTGAAAATATTTGTCTAGAAATTTGGAAAGAAATAAAATAACTCTTATAGTATTTTCCGATACTCAGAAGGTAGTTTTACCAGACTCAGTAAGATTTTTTTATATGGCGAATTCTTTTTATCCGCCCCAGAGATCGAAACGATTGCATCTACTACAAAATACATTTTGAAACTTATATGTTCCGCAAAAATTCTCGAAACAAAATGCTGATTTTCTGGAGCACCAGCATAAGTACAGTTTTACCAGCGCGTTGAATACGTTACGTAGATTCGCTCACAACGCAACAAACAAATGCTAATATCGTTGTGCCGGTACATCTGTCTGTTCCTGCACTAGTAGCTTCACCACAAGTTCCTTCTATATAGCATTAAGTGACGTTCGATATTTTACTGTGCGAGTAATATATCGTTTGAAAGCTTGACTCGTATGTATACACCTAGATCTAGATGTCCATTTGTGTTTTAGTGCGTTCGTTATATATCACTGTTGTCGTTAATAATATCGAGCAAAAAATCACTTTTGTTGTATTGGAGCCTCCTTAAATTTATATTTAATTTTGTTATTAGTATTTGTTGTTATAACGGCAACAGAAATACCTACATCATTTGTGAAAATTTCAACTGTTAAGCTATCGCGGTTCTTTAGATGCAGCCTGGTGACAGACAGACAGGGTCTCATTTTACCCTTTGGGTACGTAACTCAAAAAAGGAAAGATTTGATTGATTGTTCGTATTGACTAGGTTCTAGCTCGACAGATTTCAAAACTTCTTTTACCATTAAAAAGGTCGATACGTTATCCACGAATAAGTAATGCTATATTTAATTATGAAGTTCCATCGGGAATGAAGGTTACACGGCTGAACCCCACGTGGGAAGCTAGTAAGCTGACCAAATGCTACATTTAGGGTAACGTGAATGAAATTCGTGGTACTCCCACAGTCGCATTGCTGTTTCTGGTGAATGTTGCATGTCCGAAGCGGAGAATTCAATTTAAGCTGCTGACCATCCCTTATATATAAATCTGATTTGTATTCATAGAGGTTATGTTTTATAAGCATTAAAATAATTATACTATCTTGTGGCTATTTAATATGCCTTTTAAATCTATACCAATATTGTATAATAGCTGCTCTCCGCCATTTTGTCCGCGTATTAAATAGTAAAAAATAATAATTATACAATTATTATATTTTACTTGTCCGCGTTTTTTTGTTTGTATCTAAAATAAGGATTAATCCTATGTGACAATGAAGTCCTGTCTAAAGTGGTTATTAATAGTAGTCGAAGTATTAATATAAGTGTTAGCAGCTTTTGCTCCAAAAATCGATTTCTGTGAATCAAGATATCTGATTTCTATGAATAAAGAATACGGCGAGAAGTGCTATCTATGAACAGCAAGTTCTGACCAAAGTGATACTTATGGACCGAGATATCTACGAACAATGTTCCTGTCAACAAATTTTTCGGCGAAACGTTATGTCTGTAGGAATAGAGATTTCTATTCCTAGACATAACCTATATTTTGAGAATATAGGTATCAAAGTCACGGGTCTGTAATTGTCCATTTGACTGCTATCTCCTTTTTTAAATAATGGTTTTACTACTGATTTCTTTAGTAATTTTCATTGTTCATTCAAACTGATTGTTAATATAATATAATATCTACGTCATTATAAAATAATTAATATAGGTAATAATACAAAGACAACCTCCGTAGCGTGGCGGTATTTGGCTCGTTTTAAATCTTGGAGGTCGTGGATCTAACCCACGACCTCCAAGATTTCCCCACGCTGGACAGGAAATCTTTGTGCAAACCCTAATTCTTTTTCTTTCCGGGTCTAGTTGGTTGAAGGACTACCCTCCGTGCCTCGGAAAGCACGTTAAGCCGTTGGTCCCGATTGTTTTAACATCGTCTATAATAATCGTATATCAAGGAACGGGCAGCAGCGTTTCCTTGTGTGGTACAACATAATACTGCGGTCAACAACCCGCCTGCCAAGCGTGGTGACTATGGCAAATACCGGAAGAAGGCCCATGTTCACCAGTGGACGTATATATACGGGCTGATGAAGATGATGATAGGCTACAGGTTATTGTGAAATATATCAAACAGAACTAGAAGAATTGGGTAGATTTCACTATCGATCTTTATAACGCCTACTGCTAAACATGGGCCATTTACCAAAGGAGGGTTTTTGAAATAGTCATCACGCTCGGCAGGCAGGTTGGTGACCGGATTTCATGAGGAGTAGGGACGCCTCTATACTCCGGGCGTCCCTATTATTTGGCTATTTGGCAGTTTGGCCGCGGGTACCGTCAGAGGGCCGGATTGCCTCGCGTACCCGGCCCTCGAGAGTGTCCCGGGGGTTTTAGTGGTGTACGGCCCTCTCCTCGTGGTTTGATTAGCATACCACGCTATGGAGAGGGCAAACCCCACATACCCCTTCGCCAGCGCGGGAACGTTTCAGCGGCGCAGGGGATAAATGCATTCCCCCGGACAAAAAAAATCAAAAAAAGTTGGTGACCGGAATATTTTGTAATAACACGCAGGTAAGCATTGCTGCCCGTTAGGTATCTGGTATACGATAACAATCGGAACCAACGGCTTAACGTGCCTTCCGAGTTCAGGAAGGTAGTTGCTCTACCAACCACCCGGTACGATATCTTAGATTGAACCAATGACCTCCAACGCTTAATACCAGACTTTTACCGCTTCGCCAGTTGTCAACACATCAGACACCTTTTAGAAACAATAAAAAAATCTCATAATCCCAAGAAATATCATTACGGAGTGCAACAATGACTGGCGAATCACAATAAATTAATATCAATGTTCTACAAAATTAATCTTATTACAACCAGCTATACTACCTTTCGTAATGTTATGCGTATAAACAAAGAAGACAACGCGATTTCAATTGAACTTCCGCTTGAATACATAAATCACACAAACCTACAAGGAAACGTTCCTAGTATATTAATAATATCCATAAATCTTCAGGGAAAAGGCAATGTTTGGTGAAACGATAAATCATTTTACATAGAATTTGGACAACTGTAATACTATGAATACTTGCGTAAGTTGTATGAAATTGATATTCTGGTAGACACTTTTGACTAAGCGTCTAAGCATTTTTGATGTAGGTTTACCAGGCAAAGAACTATGATTGAAGTAGTTAATGTACAGGATTTCTGCTCTTATGTGACATTAACACAAGGATGACTATCCAATGGCACGCGACGTAATATTTTGGTATACACTGGTTTTTTTTAATAGTTGCTAATAATTTGGCAGGACGATTTGCCATCAGTGTAATTATCGAATCGTAACATAAAAAAATAGAACTTCAAATTTCTTAATCACTTCATGGAAAATATTATCCGTGTATGTATCCCTCGCGTTGACGCCCCGGCTCGTGTCTGGAATGGGTTCACGTCCGTAGTGTAATTGGTAGGGATCGAACCGGCGACTACAAAATCACAAGTCCGAAACCCAATGCCATCAGGCTACGGCTGCTTCTAAAGATTTAGTTATTTATTTAATTTCCAAACAAACGAATGGTGCCAAAGAGTATGAAGGTGAATATAACATGTAAACTGGTTCGAGAATCAACTCTCCTCCCACTACCCCGCGCGAGTCCCCGCTCTTGTCAGCAGTACCGTTAACATAACATGCATGCAATTCGGAGTAATTTGTTTGCTGTCATTCGTTACTGTTATTGTTTTTTGTGAAGGTTTAGCTCCTGTTACTTTTAGAAGTTGTAGTTGTTAATTGATTTGATTGTTTTCTTGAACTACAATGTTTAAATAGCCTATCTACTGAACTGTAAGCAAATTGGGCCACTTCGCGCGTATAAGTGGTATTTCACCGATAAGTAAGCGTTTTTTATGTTTAATACTTCTATCAAAATATAGTTGAAGAAAACGGTTACCCGATTTATATTTTAAAATATTCTTCTTTTATATTTTTATGGCAAAAAAGTTTTATTATATTTATTAAAATATGAGTTTTTGTCCTTGTCTTAAAAATCTAAACTAATTATAATGCGATAAGTTATGATAGCTTGATAAACAATAATTATATAAATTATTATTTTAGACCACAGCATACAGGTAAAATTTAGTTGTAGTAAAATGCAAGCCTTAACCCTAATGCTATTAAACTATATCTACTTATCTAACTGTTAAGTACTGATATCTATTTATTTCAATTAATATAAAAAGGTGCTGGTTTTCGGAAGGATTTTGATGTGTATATTTGATAGCAACAAATCTGACATTACAATTCATATATCAAAATAGAAAAGTAAAGGTTTTCCTAAAAAAGAGGTTCGATTCGTAATACTAACCTTACAAACAATTAATTAACTAGTGTCCACTGGCACCAATGTCAACGTGCGCAAACGTATCCAGTGACCCGGCAAGGGACAGTCCCTCCTATCACATGATCAGGATGCCGCCTTAATCAGCCGTTTACAAAATAATCTCGCAAACATTGACCTTAAGGTATTACCTTCATGGTGTGGTTTAAATTACTAAAGCAATAAGAACGGCGACACGCGGCGCTGAATAAACCCGACATTGAGGTGAAAATGAAACATTTCTATTAGGGTTGTCAATAACCTGGAAGCCGAAATAATACCTGAGGCTACTATCATCGGGCGAAGGAGCACTCCGGGGGTTTTAGTGGGTTGCCGGATGCCCAGGGTCTGCCAAGTTCAGTGGCAGATGCAACAAAAGGGACCCAACGTCTTCCCATTGTCTATTAGATAGGAAGTCTTTAAAAGATTTCCACCAAACACAACTACAAATCTTTACTAACGCGTACTTATACATTTTTGCCGTGTAGTCTTCGGCCTAGAACAGACCACCCCATCGGTGTCTATGTATGTGTCTATGGGCTACAGCTGATGAATGCGCAGCATGAAGTTTTCATGGGAACGAAAAATACTCGGGTAATGATAACTTTATTGGTAACAAGCTGCTGCCCGCAACTTGTTAAATATTGTTTTTTAAAAAGAAAGATTGATATTTTTTTTCCGGGGGGAAATGCTTTTACGCATTCCCACCACCGCTGCAGCGTATTCGCGCGCTCTCGGTGGGATATGTGGTAATCGCCCCCTTCATAGCGTGGTATGCTAACTCATACCACGAGGAGAGGACCCACCACTAAAACCCCCGGACACTCCTTCGATCCGCCGCTGGTTGGGGCCGGGTACGCAATCCGATCCCCAACGGCACCCGAAAAAAAAACAGATTTTATTTTTTCTTAATTTTATGTGACAACCCTAATCGTTAATATTCGTCTCTGACGCTCGAAAGCAGACAGGTAGCGTGCAAAGAAACGTTTTTATTTCAAAATACTCGGTCTTTCATCTTGAACGTTATTCATTACGAGATATTGCATTAAAATAATAACACTAACAAGATAAATTTAATATTGTACTTTTGATAGTAAAAATTTACAAGAATATTTACATTTATATCGGTGAAGAATAAGACTGACCCCACACTTGGGCATGCATAAAATTTGCATTTAAAGCCCAGTGCATTAAATTGCAGAGTAAAACTTCAACTGCAATATAGTTTATCCACAACAATTAATATCTCAATAAGTGAAAACAACACATATTTTACAAAAAGAATGAATTGTATTGAATGTATGATACCTTTAAGCTATGCGTCATGTATGCGTCAGCTTAAATCATCAATTGATCCGAAATGTCAATGCAGTTACAATGGATTACTACATAAATGTCAGTACTGAATTTCCGAATCGGTTAGCAATAAAGTGATTTAATCGATACCATAAACTTGATATATTTTCGTACTGTCAAGTAATAATCGCCATTAAAATAATTTATTAAATAAATACTTATTTATTTTCAAAACATTAACTACTTGCAAAACTTATATTTGCATTGGAATCTCTTCATACGTAACAAATTAAAATCTAACGTGATTAGGTATATAAGAATTTAGAAGAAAATTAACACATTCTAGATCATTGATTTTGATTTAAATCTATTTTGCAGTAAAACAATTACTGAACTAGAAACACACCGAGACTCAGAACAACTAATTAGGGCTCAAACAAATAATTGTTTCCGGTGGTAATGTTAGTTTTAAAGTCAGAAAACCAGTTTTTAGAAGCAACTATTGAATCCTACTGCTGCTACCAGTGCTATCAGTATTAAGACAAAGACATTTTACGTAAGCGAGATTAGCAATTCTTTGACAAACTAGAAGACAGATGTAGTTTGGAATTACACATAGCCTCAATAAACGTCTGAGAGGCGCATACATATAAATTACTATCTGTAAGCAAAAAAAGCCATATTTTAGAAATATTGTTTAGCGGGAATTGAAAATTGAAGTACCTATAGGTAACTTAAAAATAATACAACACTTATGAATTACTATATTATATCGTCGGTGACCTCACTATTACATGGTGATACACAGGACAACGTTGCTGTCCATTCCTTTGTATACATTTTACAACAATCGGTATCGGTAGTGGGGATCGAAATAACACTTAAAGCGTAACTTATTCCGTTACACTGCAAAGGTTTTAAAGTAAGCGCAAAAGATAAATTCAAGTCGCATAAACATCATCCCAACCGATGAATGTCCCAAACCAAAATTTAATTTAGAATTTAAAGGGATTTGGTTCAACAACAAAATTAATTGCCAGTTAACAATAGTGGTCCCCTAAATAATAACTGCCAACTTCGCTAATAAGCTTTAGATAACGTAATTTCTATAGTTGAAGTTTCAACCTCAAAGTTAGGAAAAGGGTTTTACGAGAATCAAAGGTATGCATACCAGTACTTTGGTATGTGTGGATTATGTAAGCGTCATGTTTGGAGCTAATGTGTTTGGCATTGAAAATAAACTGTGATCTTCATAAACTAAATCCGATATTGGTTATATACTTTATTTATGCTGATCTTCCACGTTACACAGCGGTGCTAGCATTATAGGGATGAGAATTAACTGTGAGATTAGTAGCACCTTTATAAACTAAATATTGGTTTTATATTATTTTTTTATATTTTGCAGTCAATGTGAAACTTTCACGCTACACCGGAAAGTGCAGTTAGTGCAGCTAATATTATGGGATGACTTAAACTTATATTATTTTATTTTTATATAGATTATTACACACTCTTTGCCTTACTACTGTAATCACTACACACGAACTGTGTATACAGTTAAGGGCATTGCATAAAATTTGAAAACACCATATGTCAATATGGTAATTGAATCACTATGAATCAAGAATATTGCGTGTTAGATTCGTACGGCTAATGTTACTCAGCGTTTGGATAACCGTAAACTATCGAGGTAACGCAAAATACGTAGGTCTTGCTTATCAACTCATGGTCGCGCTACAGGTTAAAACCGGAACTAAATAGTTTAGGCATTCACCTTCTAAGTGACAGATGCCTATACTGATTTAGTTCTTATTTTCTGAATTACTTAATGGTCAGAATAAATATTGTGAGATTCATGTTATGTTATATACGTAATATATACGTATACGGACGTAAATGGGGTTATGAAGTGAAGTTATCACTTCATAACCCCATTTACGTCCACTGCTGCACATGGGCCACATCTTAACTGATCTTGGTAAGTCAGATGAGGTATATTCTCTTAATCACCAATATTGGCAGGTGAATTGGTGATCGCAGTAAGATGGTAAGTAACCTTGAGAATTGAATAGAATAAAACTTTATTCGAAATATATATGGTTGATACAAAGATGTTGGTAAAAAAATTATGTTCTTGACATATCTACCCATGATGGACATACGAATATTATAACATATTTTAAAATAAACTAAAAACTTAGGTGTCTAATTAGGTACATTCTGACTAATTTAACGTACATACGTTTTACATAGGCAAATTCAGATAGCATAATTAAGCCAAGTAATCGTAAATCGTAGTTTTTTTACAATCAAAGAAATCTTTAAGGCTATAATAACATTTTTCCATTAACCATGACTTCAGAACAGGTTTAAATTTATTTCATGGAAGTTCCCTAATGCATTGTGGAATATGATTGTATACCTTAACTGTCATATTTGAGGAATAAATGCTGCTGCCATCCATCAGCTTAGTTACTTAGTCATCTCTTACGACACCCATGTGAAGGAGAACACTATCATAGACTTATCATCACTATGACGTGATTGTCATAGTCACCAAGAAGTTTGTTATGACATCAAGCACCTGACGCTTCAAAAGATCGACCGACAAGTTAAGGCAGAGTTTTACCGGCGACAGTCTGAGTGTACGACGAGTATAATAAAGTAGAGAAAAGAATTTTAATTTCTATTTAAATCCGATGAAATGTCGGGTAGTATTAAACATTAATCTGCCAATTAATATGGAATTAAGCTATTTGCCCACAAGTCTCTGAACTTAGAAACTAAACCTATTATAATCCTTCGGTTTGGCCAAATATTAATAGCACTCGTTTTTTTTAGCCTGTACTGTGCCACTGCTGAGAAAGGCCTCCCCTAATTGCTTCCAGCACTCGATTAAAGTATGAAATTAAATAAGTATTCTAAAAATTACCTACTATTATTATAAATGGCGAAATATGCTGAATTAGTTTGTGACAACCTCCGTTGCGTATTTGGCTCGCTTTAAATCTTGGAGGTCGTGGGTTCGATCCCCACGGCCGGGCAGGAAATCTTTGTGTAAAGTCTAGGATTTCTTTCCGGGTCTAGTTGGTTGAGGGACTATCCTATGTGCCTCAGAAAGCACGTTAAGCCGTTGGTCCCATTTGTTATAACATCATCTATATCATGTTTTATTAAGAAACGGGCAGCAGCGTTTCCTTGTGTGTTACAACTTAATACTGCGGTCACCAACCCGCCTGCCATGGTGACTATGGCAAATACCCTCCTAATTAGGCTACGGTGACCACAGTCTCAATTCTGAAATATTGCAAAATTGAGATTATTTATCTCAATTTTGAAATATAGTAAACTTTTCCATAAAGTGTTCAAAACATTTAAAAATAACTTACCTATGTTATTACTTGTCTGACTAAGGACTAGCAAAAAATATTAATTCTAACAGCGTAAAATTCTCAGAAACAAGTTCAATTATTATCTAAATCCAACGAAGATTTAGACTAAATTGGGCCTGTCTCTGAGTAATTTACGCTCTTAGAATTATTGATTCCAATTACTTAGAAACTGCCACAATTTAGGGTTAATACTACAATTCGTAATACCCTAGATCACTAGTTTAATTAGCCTAGTTAATTTGAAGCTAGCTTTGGCACAAGTCCAATAGATAATTCAAACAGTACCTCTAATAAATTGTCTATGCCTAACTGTCATTGTAATAACAATATTTTAAGTGTTTAGTAGCTATAATATATAGGTTAATATATAGGTTGTAATTTGACTTAGATCTTTTTATATGGCTCTTATTAATAGTTTCTAAAAATTAGTATTTTTTATTCGGACGCTTAAATGTCACGAGAGCCACGAGGCTTTTCGAACTTCACCAGATCTAAAAGCTAGCTAGAGCTACAGCGTTATACCAAAAGTCTTGATATTTCCTGTGGATTTATCGAAAAACTATTGCAATAGAATGTCCACATATTTTTTATCTATTTTATCTAATCTCAAAGTTATTTACAAAAAATTATGAAGTCGTTCGTCACTCTTCAGCTTTATAATATACAAATACCTACTATGGTTTATTCCGATAGCGCGTAGGTCTCCCTCTTTCAACCGAAAACTAAGGGGATACAAACAAATAAAATCTGCATTTCATAAGCTTGAAAACGACAATATCAGAAGCTCCTGGTTCGATTAGAAAAAAATATTTCAGTGTTAGATTACATGATTAATTTTTATTTTATCTTTTTTTTCATAAAAAATATATTAGGTATAACACTTGTAGCAAGGTGAGCCGCTCTCACGATACACCGGGAGGTGGCGCCAGCACGTCTAGTACCTACGACATTCTTCTTTTTTTTTGTTGTATATAATTATGTATATTTATTTATGTTCACACATAAATGACATGACACAAAGGTAAAGCTATTTCAAAAAATAAATTTCTTGCAGCAGACCCGCGAAAGGAGAAATTACAAGTGCCAAATTTTGCGTGTTTTGTGTATAATAATCTTACATACCAATATCTACACAAATACCTATTAATTATAATTTCTGTATTTCACAAAATATCTTTTACTTTAAGAAATACATTTTTCTTAACATGATAATATTATCTACTATGAAAGGGTTGGTATCTATTTCGGAAGCACCATATAGTTAGTCACGAGGCTTTTTCCACTTCACCGGGCTAAAGAGCACGGCTCCAACCTTAATTTATAGCGATGCGTTCGAGAGTTACAATACAAGAGACAGACTCAGTAGAGACAACATCACGTCTAACTTCTCTAATCATTTATCCCTTTGCGGTTACGGGGGTTACACACATGGAACATGAAAACCCTTCTAGACCCCATATCCCATAAGGCAGATAACTTTGTCGTCAACCCAAGGACAAATATATAACGTAAATACGTATGTTGTTTACGGTGTCTTTAAGGTGTTACCAAAATATATATCATGCCTTTTACAGGTCTTTTTTAGAGTACCCGAAGGGTAGAAACGGGACAATATAACTAAGACTTCGCTGTCTGTCTGTCACTAGGCTGTATCTCAAGAACCGTGATAGCTAGACAGTTGAAATGTTCACAAATTATGTAATTCTGTTGCCGCTATAACAACAAATACTATAAATAAAATAAATATTTAAGGGGGGCTCCCATACAGTAAACATGCTTTTTTTAACCTTCTTTGCTAAACATGTGAAACTTTGCTGTACAGAACCTTTCGTGCGCGAGTCCGACTCGTACTTATTATGTAGTAAGCCAGGACACTTTTGCAACTCCACCGGGCATAAAGGTTAAAAACTATAAACCAAGCAAGCTGCGCAAGAGGGGGTCCCCTCTGGGACTTGGACATCGGCTCAGGGCGGTCGCTGGTGGGAGGATTGAGGGATTATGACTTCTAGTTTTTTTTTTTTGGTCGCTTTGTGTAACTGTTTCTTTACGTTACCGTTTACGGGCCTCTCGGACTTGGGAGTCTACGAGGGCATCGGAAGGGTCTTTGCGAACTAAGGGTAAGGAAAGCAAGCAGAAGATGATGTATGTTGTATTTCGTATTACTCAGGGATAATATAGCTTTCTTAATGTGAAAGAATTATCTAAATCCGTCCAGTAGTTTTTGAGTTTATACGAAACAAAAATACTAACTTTTCCTCTTTATTATATTAGTATACATTAATTTACATACTACAATAGCTTATGCAGAATTGTCAACTGCAGCTGCCACCAAATCTAAATAAACGGAGCGTATCGAAGCCGTTTTGTTGATAATCGCCGTAAGATGGAAATTGACTAGGAAACTACGGTGGCAACTCGAGAATCAAACAAATTTATGTTATCTATAATACTTATATATAAATCTGAAGAGTTTGTTTGCTTGAACGAGCTAATCTCAGTTTTTCCAGGACTGGTTGCCACCCGTTGGGGGCCGGGTTGCTCATGCGTGCCCGGCCCCCGCCAACCGCGGATCGAAGGAGTGTCTGGGGGGTTTTAGTGGTGTAGGGTCCTGTCCTCGTGGTATGAGTTAGCATACCACGCTATGGAGATGGAGATTCCCACATATCCCACCGCCAGCGGGCGAATACGCTGCAGCGGCGCGGCGGCGGTGGGAATGCGTCAATGCATTTCCCCCCGGACAACAAAAAAAAATGGTTGCCCATCGTACTATATTATATAGTATCGTACTATATTTCAGTTCATTGTACTATATATTATAGAATAATAATATAGTACGAATAATACTATATTTTCATCGGTAATTCAGTTTTCGCGCGACGACAAGTAAACGTCAACTTCTTGGCAGTATTAAGTTTAGTTTTTTTACCAAAAGTGTAAAGAGAGAATATGTAGAGGCATCGTTGACTCGCCTACAAATATTATTTCAGACTTTGTTAACCAGACTGTCAAAAATAAATGTGTAGGTACTATTTTTTTATTGGACTTCCAAATACTATCTACTAATTTTTTTTTTAATTGTTTTGAAATAATACTATTTTATCATTAAAAAAAGGTGGCAACCTTATCCAGGAGTCATGGCACATACTTAATATGAAGTTTCCACGGGAAAGGAAGCTCCGCGGATGAAACTGTGGACTAGAAACTAGTACAGTTTGACTTTGTTTCAATAACTATAGCCCGTTATAAAATAAAATTATCTTTATTAACATGACTCAATAAATTAGTAATACATAAAACTATATTAGTAACATATATAAAAACACAGTACGAAAAACACATAATAGTGTATCACCGCGGTGGAAACCCATGTTAGATGGCACAACAGTGACCCATGAAAACACAGTTAAGGCGACTTGAAATCATGCCTAGGATACTGTTGGAGCCCCACCCTGCGCACCACAACCAACAGCTTGTTTACGTCTACTGCTGAACATAAGCTTTCTCTTAACATACCTTGGCAAGCCAGGGTCGTTAAGGGCCATTACCTTAATCACCACGCTTGGCAGGCGGATTTGTAATCGCAGTAAAATGGTAGGTAACCGAGCTGATTGATGCTGCTGCCCGTCCATTAGCTGTATGTTCCACTTACTGTTTTACTTGCTTTACCCGCGTAACTCTGCTCCAGTGGGTCGGAGCGTGATTTTTGTAGCCATTATGGTAATCGATAACTTATTAACTATTCCCGTACAAAGTTTTAGCCAAATCCATTCAGTAGTCTTTACGTAACAAACATCCATCCATCCATGATTACATACAAACTTTTTCGTTTATAATATTAGTAGGATAGTCGCTTCTTATACTCTTAAATACCTATGTTAAGCGTAGATCACCACTCCTTATCTAAATTAAAAACAGACTTTTTTCTAATTAAATATTAGATTATTATGCAGGGACATCCTAACTAATACCTATTATAAAAGTTTTGAGTATGGATTTCCGCAAAATAACACCCGATTCTATTAATTATACCAATATCCCTATAATTTCGACTTTCTTACTTAGCAACGACCTCTCCGACCTCTGTGTGATCGTAAAATCAGCTCACGCCATTATTAAGCTAAGTTTGAATACTTCAAATTTAATTACAAGCAAACATAATTAGGATAACGCCAAGTAATTAACGTTGTTTGGCCGTCACTCGAAGAAATTCATCCATTAATTATTTTGTCAACAACACCGATAAATTATTTAAAGACTAACCGACAGTTTATTTTAAATTGAAATTGATCCATACGGCAATGTATACACGATTTATTTTCGGTTAAAATTGGAGGAGATGATGGGTATTTTTGAAGCTATGAGGTTAATGAGCTTTTAAGTTTAGACATTAGTGTGGTTGGTACGACAACATCCGTAGCGTGGCGGTATTTGGCTCGCTTTAAGTCTCGGAGGTCGTGGGTTCGATCCCCACGCCGGACAAGAAATCTTTTCGTAAATTCTAAGATTTATTTCCGGGTCTGGTTGGTTAAGGGAATACCCACCGTGCCTCGGAAAGCACATTCAGCCGTTGGTCCCGATTGTTATAACATCATCTATAATAAGCGTAGGTATATCAAGGAACGGGCAGCAGCGTTTTCTTTTGTGGTACAACATAATACTGCGGTCACCAATCCGCCTGCCAAGCGTGGTGACTATGGTAAATACCCTCCCCCGGGAAGAGGCCTATGTTCAACAGTGCACGTTATACGGGCTGATGATGATGATGTGGTTGGTACATTATAATAGGTACCCAAATACGAGTTTGTAGCCAAAAAAACGAAGATGACTAAAATAATCAAAGAGTAAACACTCAAGTCAGTAACAACTTATATAATAATAAGTTTAAAATTAAATTATATAAAAATATACAATAATAAGTCATCAGCTCGTCTACGTCCACTGCTGAACATAGGCCTCCTCTTAACAGACCTTGGCGGGCTAGGGTAGTTGAAGGACGCCACTATAAGGCCCAGGAGATGCCCGCGGTGCCATATAGGCCGCGGGTGCCGTCGGGGGGCCGGATTGCTTATGCGTGCCCGGCCCCCACCAACGGCGGGTCGAAGGAGTGTCCGAGGGGTTTAAGGGATGTAGGGTCCTCTCCTCGTGTCCGGCGTGGACCAACGAGCGAGAGGTGCTCGTTGGCATGGTGGGAGATGACCTCTCGCTGCCGACCATCATTTCGAAGATGGTCCAAAGCGAGAGGTCGTGGGAGGCGGCTGCCTCCTTCTGTAGACAAGTAATGTCACAGAAGGAGTAAATCGTGGTGTAAAGTCCTCTCCTCGTGGTATGAGTTAAGCATACCACGCTATGGAGAGGGCGAGTCCCACATATCCCACTGCCAGCGCGCGAATACGCTGCAGCGGCGGTGCTCTAATAACCTTGGGCTTATAAATGCTGCTGCTCATCCATCAGGTATGTTTCCCTTAGTCGCCTCTTACGACACCCGTGAGAATAAATGGGGTGGTTTATTTTAAGCCGAAAACCACAAGGCTCGCATTTAATCAAGATACCAATAAATATAAAACCGTTATGGAATATGTCATATATTCAACATTTTTAACAAAATTTTGAGATTTTAAAAGCTGACTAAAAAAAGCTTAAAATTTTATCCCCATTAATGTGAGATTCCCGTGAGTAAGTTTATTCTTCTGACGGCCATATTTACTTAACCACAAGGCTTTTGCTACTTCTGGAGGATGCTGTAAGTTACTGGTCAAGTGCCCACGCAAGTAAAGCTTCAGTTAATCACTAGTATCACCTAATAGACCCTTCTCCAAGTCGTTGAATACCTTTTCGAATGATATATAATGTAGCATTCAATATTGTTGGCACTAAACTAAGCCCAAAACAGTTTGTCAAGACTATAAAGTACTGTCTCACTTACCCAAGGTAATTAATTAGTTCAGGCTACTTTCACAAACTGTTCTGTGCATTTATAGTTGTCTACATAGCGGAGCATTAAGTAGGTTTAGATTACGGAGACTAGAACTGTATGTTGAGAAAGATTTTGGATTCAGATTTTTCCAAGACCTAACGATGACTCTCCTTTGATGAGAGCCTGCTATGATATGTAATGATAGTATTTCATATATTACGTATTTTTCGGATGGACATCCGTAAGTCGCCACGAGGCTTTTGCTGCTTCACCGGGCCTAAAGGCGAGCAGAGCTCCAGCCTTAATAAATGGTTTAAAAACTACAAACTAAGAAACTGAGCCGAGGTCCAAGCCCCACAGGGGGCGCAAAAGGGCGCCCCCTGTGGTTCTTGGACCTCGGCTCAGGGTGGTCGCTGGCTATGAGATTGAGGGATTATGACTTTTAGTATTTAAGAGGACTTTTGTGCAACTTTCGCCCTACTTTACAGTTCGCGGGCTTCTCTTACTTCGCGTCTACGAAAGCATCGGATGGTTCTTTGTAAACTAAGGGTCAAGAGGACAAGTGGGGACGCGTCGCGTTCGCAGGCGTTGTGGTGTGTGGTTGCTAATCGTATCAGTTTTTCATACTGGGAGTACCCACTTTTAATATACTATAAATACCCCGAGATAAATAAATAAATAAATTTTATTCACCACTAAGGTTTTTTATTATATATTATTAATATACACTTGCATTACAAATACAAATAAAACAGAAAAATTCTCAATGAAATATCAGACCTGGTAAATATCAGTAGCAACAGAAAACCTTACAAATCTAATGAATACCTTTAAATATAAATTAAAACCCGCATCAATTTTGCAAGTTTGACTATATCTAGGTGGCACGCACCTGAGGGTTTAGAACCACAACCAAGGGTGCCACTGAAGTAAAGAGACAGAGATACAAAGAGGATGTGCACACTGGCATTGCCTGCAGGATCACAGGGCAGGGGTAGAGGTGCAACGTGGTCCTCGCTGGCGAGAATCCTACCCTAGCTAACTTGCAACCTTTCAGTAGCTATTTAGTTCCTTCAAAACTGTTATAATATGGAGCTCCTCTTACTCCAAACGCCAATAATGGGAACAGCGGGAGCTGATAATGCACGACATCAGGTGGAGTACTGTACCATAATTATGGAGCGCGGAGCCCCACATAATCCGCCTCTATTGCAGTAAAAATCCCATAGCATGCCCCACCAGATAAAAAAGGGCTAAAGAGATTTTTTATTTGTTGTCATTGCCCAATATTCGTAAAAGCCCTAAAGTATCCCAGATTCCGCAATTCTAATTGTACTTGAATAGTGCTAATGCTCTTCGAGCTAGTTTAATGTTCCTTAATTACGTTCAGCCGGAATATGTTCGGATGAATTATATTGGACATTTACCTTTAGTAACGGGTGGAATCTTTGCCGCAAATGGTCTGTTGCTAACTCAGGGTGGTTTAGGCGTTAGACATCGCATACTTGCCGTAGCTCAATGTGTACGGCGCCGGACATGCGATCATATGATCGCCGGTTCGATCTACACCCATTGCACTACCAACGTGAACCCACTCGTAATTCAAGCATTTTAGCTTAGCAGGAAGGATTAACAAGAATACTAGTAGCGTGCATTAACTCTGCTAGTTTTTACTTACTTTAACTCTGTTAAATCATTTATTTAACGCGAAACTTTGTAAGTATGGTTGGATGGATGGATGGATGTTTGTTACTCTTTCACGCAAAACCTACTAAATGGATTTGGCTGAAAGTTTGCACGCGGATAGTTTATAAGCTGGATTAACATATAGGCTACAAAATATCATGCTCCGAACTACTGGAGCAGAGTGACGAGTAAAACCGTGGGACGCAGTTAGTATAAAAAAAATTGAATTCAGTGGTGGTTGGAAAGTTGCTTCAGTGACTTGCCTTTTCGTCCACCCCATAACTTCCCATAGGTGTGGTAAGAAACACGTAAGTTACACCTGATGAATGCGCAGCATTATATTTCAGCTCAAAGTTGCCTACCATCTCACTGCAATCACTAGCCCACCTGCCAAGCGTGGTGATCATAGCTAGTAATCATATTTAAACACTTGTTATTCAGAGAGTTTAACACACTCTTTACGATTCCGTTCAGTAGTTTTAGCGTGAAAGAGTAACAAACATCCATCCATTCATACTTACAAACTTTCACGATTATAATATAAGTAGGATAATAAAGAGAAAACGTTTATAAGGTCATAGGTAATCTTTTAATCTACTGAACCGATTATGAAAATTCTTTTAAACCTTTGAATTTAAGATTTTTGTTCGGAGCTGAGAATCAAACTCATGACTTCCGAGATTTAAGGGAACTAATTAACCGCTTGTCTACGGAGGTTGTATATCCCTATAGTATATCTAAATATAAAAACGGAAGTTCAAAGTAATTAACAATTTGAACCAAGAGTTTAATAATGCGATGTCTATAACTAAACAGTCTGTGTTTGGCATGATTTCAATCCGCATGTTCACACATAGATTGAATCACAATTGTTCGGAAACTTGGGCTTAACAATAATGAACTGATAGAGTTTTAATACATATTAGGTTCAATGTTTAGATGGATAACAATGCAAACTCGAGAAAAGGAACCTAAAAATTACCAAGCTTAATTCAATATTCGTTATTAAAAGAATAAAGTGGATTTAATTCAGAAGGTAAGAAGCATTGTGATCATGAGGACGCCCGTTCGAACCCCACCCATTGCACTACCGACGTGAACCCTAACACACAAGCTAACACAAGCATTTTAGCTTAGCACGAGGGGTTAACAAGAATACTAGTAGACTGCAAAACTCTGCTAGTAATCTTTTTAAACAAAAAAAAAAAACAAAAAAAAGATATTTGAAAAAAAAGGTCATAATAATCTCCATGGCTTAGCGGTATCATTCTTGTTTTCTGTCCTGGAGTTCGTGGATTCAATCCACACGCTGGACAAGAAATCTTTGTATATAATCTTAAATATCTTTTCGGGTCCGAGGGCCTAGATAAAATGCCTCTCTCAAAATCAATATCGGTTCATCCGGGAACTACGATGCCACAGACAGACACACACACACATACAGACACGTCAAACTTATAAAATCCCGTCGTTTTTGTGTCGGGGGCTAAAAAGCACGTTGAATGTCAGCCAATATTTTTTTTTTTTATATAGGCTTACGTTTGACCATAATCTCGCTTGATGGAAGGCGAAGATACGGCCTAAGATGATACACGCTTGCCTAGAAAGTGTCTGTTCACTTTAGTATTAGTCAGTCGCCAATAATAAGTGTAGGAACAAAATAACATAACGTGTGTCATATAATTTTATGGGAGGCCATTTTATGGACACAACTGTATTGAATTACAATCCGATAAGTTTATGACCAGCCTTGATGTGATTCTGGTACACATTATATATTTTATAGCGTACGTATTCCGATGCCCTCGTAGACCCGAAGTCCGAGAGGCCCGCGAACTGTAAAGTAGAGCGACAGTTGCACAAAACTCCCCTAAAAAAACTAAAAGCCATCCCTCATTCTCCCCGTCAGCGACCGCCCTGAGCCGAGGTCCAAGTCAGGGGGTCGCCCTCTTGCGCAGGTTGCTTAGTTTGTAGTTTTAAACCATTTATCTAGGCTGGAGCTCTGCTCGCCTTTATGCCCGGTAAAGTAGCAAAAGCCTCAAGGCTAACTACATATATCCGTCCGAAAAAAAAAGTAGAGGCCGTAGCCCAATGCCCAGGACGTCAGACTTGCGATCATGTGGTCGCCGGTTCTATCCATCCAATGCACTACCGTCGTGAACCCACTCGTAACACAAGCATTTTAGCTTTGCACTGGTTTACAAGAACACTAGTAGTATGCTAGAACTCTGCTAGTAATATTTCTCTAATAATTAAGTCTCGTCTTCTGGAATTGAACTAAAATCTTCATTTATGTTGTTAAAATTTACGCGACTTAACTCGATTCGATATAATAATAAGTAATCAAAATATTATTTAATATTTTACTCAATTCTTTTTTACATCAAAATATACAATATAGTTTACAGAAGTAGAACTACATATATGTAAAATATACATAGATCGATGTACAATTATAATTTTATTCAAAACGTATGTATATAGAAAGACGAAATAAGGAAAATTCATTTAATTCAGCACAACACACAAAAAAATATATAGAGCATTTAGCTAAATGTACAAAACAATAAGACGCCTTGCATGTTTTGTTAAAAAAAATCGCCACCTCAGCATAGGCTAGGCGATACCTAGCGCTGGTTTCAGTTGGCAACTCGAGTAGTGACCCACAGATGTAACACTTAAACAGTATAGGTACCATTCATGCATATTTATAACTATATGCACAATGTACAAAACAGATAAATAAAAATAACAGATTAAAGTGACATCCAGCCTGTGCTAGAGGCGCTCGTTCAAACAACTAAGTTGTACGACCGAGCGCGTCTTTATATTTTCTTTGTCTTATCTTGTATTGCAAGGGTAATTTTGTCATTCGGGGAGTGGGGGACATGGGCCCCACTCCCTTCGAGGCTGACCCATGAGGAGTAGGAACGCCTCTACACTCCGGGCGTCCCTATAATTAGGCAAATGGGCCACTGTAAGTGTGGCCCTGGAGATCCCGCGGATCCATATTGGCACGTTGGATCCATATTAAACTTTTTATGTAACACAAAAACATACGTCTATTTTTATATTTTAATGTTACGTTAAGGGGTTATTTTCAACCGTCACTAAATATTTTCCGCATATATGTTGTAAAGGGCAAAAGATAAATTTGCTACACATTATTTTCAATCTTATTATAGCTATTGTCACTTTCGCGATATTTCAGTATAATTGACGATATGCCTTATAGTGGAACCACTTTATATTTTTGTTTTGTTGTCATAATTAATGATGACATGCAACGAGGAAGTGTTGATTGTCATTAAAATCGAGTATTGTGTATTTTGTGGAGCCAAGTTTCAATATTCACAACATCAATGAGTTCGCATTGAATTATCTTTTATTGTAACGATATACGTAACCGCATTGTAATTTTACCGCGGCTTATAAGTTTTCAGTTACCAACTCGCTAACAGACAACTTAAAAGCCGCAGTTACATTCAGCTCTGCTAAAAAGTATATTATCATCATAATCATCATCAGCCCGTATAACGTTCACTGTTGAACAATGGCCTCCCGAGGGTTGGTTTGTGCCATCGTCACCACGTTTGGTAGGCGGGTTGGTGGCGTTTTATTATGATGTAACACACAAGGAAACGCTGCTGCCCGTTATGCTGCCGCATAACATCCGCTGAAAGTCTGGAGCCATGCTTTTATAGTCAGTCTAGTAATAAAAGCATTATGGCTTACTTCATCTGTCCGTCTGAAAAAAAAACAAGATTACATACGAGCGTCAAAAAACTATCAACACAAAAATGTTGCTGTGTGCCTCGCAAACATCTACAAAATATACTTATCTTTTATACTAAATAGTACAAGTTGACTAACCTTTTTATAATATATACATCCTAACAAGACCAGTTAACAGTGACCTCTTACCCAACTCGCACAACAAATGCGAGCTGAATGCGCACAAAAGCTTCCAAATAGTACACAGATAATTCAGAAGGTAATTACCGAATGTGGATTAAATTTGCACACTGATAGTTTTTCTTTAGATTAACAAATTTATACTTATAATAATATATAAAATCTGAAGAATTTGTTTGTTTGTTTGCATAAACGGTCCGATTTGAAAAATCCTTTCAGTGTTTAGTGGTAGTGTGCCCATTAATCGAGGAGGGCTTTTTTATGATGAAGTTTTTACGGGAATGATAGTTTCGCGGGTTATGCTAGTAAATTATGAAACACTAGCTTACCGCGCGCTGTTTCATCATTCAATTAAGACATTTATTTAACAGGATTTTCATACATTAACTGACGATGACGATAATCCCATCGTAACTTATACTAAATATATAACATATATGGATAAATATAACAGCTGACAGAGGAGAATGGAAGAAAAAAACGTGTTGCGCCGACCCCAAGTAACATGGGACAAGGGCAGGAAGAAGAAGAAGAAGATATGGATAAATATAACACTTAACTAAAGTTAAACGAACATAGCATTCTAACTGCATCGGAGTAAGGTTCAGATGGAAGGCTATGAAAAACTCCAAAATCATTAAAACTAATTTTAAATAATGTAGTCATCTCTTCACGCTTACTAGCGTTTTTGATACACTCCTTTAATATGTGGTAAAGATCTTTACGTGTTCCACACTGCTTACAGTTTGGATAATCAACTTTATTCATGAGATAATGTTACTCTTATAGCTATGTTACTCTTAGATAACAAAATTATCTACTGGAGATTTTTTTAAATCGGTCTTGTAGCTTCTAGCTCGCTACCCTATTCAATGCAAAAAAATCAACCAATGAAATCTTTCCTCATTATAATATTAGTCCTACAGATCACTTTAGAACAAATATCAGCAGAACACCTGCTTAATGCATTTTGGTTATGAACCCAATTTATTTACGAAACAATGTCTACAATTTCAAAAAGAGAGCTCTAAAGGAAGTGGCTGGTGAAAACCAATAAAACCTTTGTTGCGATCGTAAATTTCATTAAAGTCTATGCCTGTTGACGTTTTTATTGGGGTCCTTGTGACCCGTAATAGTTCAGTATCACAGGTACATATAATTAGGCCACGGGATCAATTTATGGCGCCATCCTTTTTGGCGTGGTTTTGAATACCGGAGAAACATGGAGTAATTGGCGAACCAGGATGTATAAGAGGCAATATGTTTTTGAAATTAGGTAAATATGAAGAGTAGATATGTCGCAACCATCTAGTTGGATCGGCCATTTAATGGGACGGTTAGCCCGTTAATTAGACGCCGACATTCAATGAAGTGGCTAAAAGACAACTAGCCAAATCATTGATTTAGTTTGGATAACAGAAAAATTGCCTAATTCCAAACTACATTTAAATCACCTTTTTTTCCGGGGGGAAATGCATTTACGCATTCGCACCGCCACTGCAGCGTATCCGCGCGCTGGCGGCGGGATATGTGAGACTCGCCCTCTCCATAGCGGTGGTATGCTTACTCATACCACGAGGAAAGGACCCTACACCACTAAAACCCCCCGGACACTCCTTCGATCCGTCGTTGGCGGAGGCCTGGTACGCACGAAGCAATCCGGCACATTTAAATCACCTGCCTGATTTTAAGTCAGCCAAACTCAAGGGGCCAACTTAATGTAAGATTACTAGTTAAACCTAAAGAACGATTGGCCTAGGCATACGATTGAATATCTGCGTTTGATTGGCGGGCTGGCAGTCCCATTGAAAGGCTGATTTGAATAAATTGCTGCTATGTATATAGCTGTGTGGTGTCCGGCTTTCAACCCAATCCCTAGGATGTCGAATGAAGTTATCAAGGGATGTACAGCAGAAGGATGGGCAGCAGCATCTATTAGCTCAAGAATACTCACCATCCAACTCCGATCACCAATTCGCCTATCCATCGGGGTGGGATAAGGTATTTTAAGAGGGGGCCAATGTTCAGAAGTGGACATCAACAGGCTGATACAGTACAAAAGATTATAAAGCAAACTATAATTAATAGAATCAGGCGTTACTTTGCGGAAATCCATATTAATCTAATTTAAAAAGACAAAATATCTAGTGTTAATTCCGCTTAAAATGTGTCTATATGCTGTAATGCAATTTTTGAACCGCCATAAAAATACAATCACCAGCCGAAGACCCTTCATTTGAGGGTCTTCGGCTGGTGATTATATTTATGCACGTTTTATTTTTCGTTCCTGCATGCGCATAATTTTTGCGGGCGGGAGGGCGGTGCAAAAATAGCATTACAGCATATAGACACATTTTTAGCGGTATTAACACTAGATATTTTGTCTTTTTAAATTAGATAAAGCAAACTGACAAAAATTTAAGAATATTCTAATATAACACACTTAAGGTACAAATGAAGCACAGAGATGTTTTTACAACATATTTAAATGCATAAAATATTACACAACCTATTTTGTATCGTAAAGAACTTCCTGAATTAACATCGTAACAATTTTATTACCATCAAATATAAATACTACCGCTGTAAACTCGAATTCATGGAAATTGGCAAAGTATTTTACGAATGGAAATAAATCCTTCATGAAGGCAAACATCAATATTAAAGGTTTCTTATAACTCGTAAAAGTTGTACTCATTCCTAAAATATGTATTGGTTTTGGAGAGCGCATACATACTCAGCGATAAAAAAACTTCCTAAAATGTATGGTAATACAAGGACAACCTCCGTGGCGTAGCGGTATTTGGCTCGCTTTAAATCTCGGAGGTCGTGGGTTCGATCCCCACGCTGGACAAGAAATCTTTTTGTAGATTCTAAGATTTGTTTCCGGGTCTGGTTGGCTAAGGGGCTACCCTCCGTGCCTCGGAAAGCACGTTAAGCCGTTGGTCCTGATTGTTATGACTTCATTTATACAAATTGTATACCAGGGAACGGGCAGCAGCGTTTCCTTGTATGTTACTACATAATACTGCGGTCGCCAACCCGCCTGCCAAGCGTGGTGACTATGGCAAAAACCCTCCCTCGGGAAGAAGCCCATGTTCAGCAGTGTACGGGCTGATGATGATGATGAACACAAGATACGGCATTTGTTTTCGCATCTCTTACAAACTGAGCACAATGCTGTTGTAGATGGACTGTACTTTATCAGACCATTTACGTTCACTGCTGAAAGGTCTACTAAACAGACCTTGGTTAGCCAGGGTCTTTGGAAATATTGCCTTAATCGCCACATTTGGAAGATGGACTAGTGATAGCATTCAGATGGTAAGTATGCTTTAGCTCATAGATACTGCTGCCTATCCATCAGCAGTATGTCCCTTAGTCACTTCTTATTACACCCATGGGGAGTATTGGTGGATTACTCTAAGCCGGAAACTGCACGGCTAAGAGTAATAATGAAGTGAAATAATGAAATAATGAAATAATGAATTTATTCAGCACTTAGGTATTTACATACACTTGTACTTGTCAGAATCACAATGTTACCGATTATTCTTATTCTATTGAATTAAACTAGATACTTAATTAACCGGTAGCAAATTGTAGGATATTACAGACAAAGTAGTCCGTCCGTCAGCTGGTCATTAAATTCTCTACTCATAATAAGTTTATGTTCATATTAATTATTTTAGACTTTAATGGTTCAATATAGAAAAATTTGGAAAAAAAACATACAATTAAGTGGCACACACCTGGGGGCACCCTTAATGGGTTAGGACCACGACCCAGTGGTACCACTGATATATAAGTCAGATTTATGAACATAAAAGGAAGTGATCGGCCTACAGGCGCTGGATCACAGGGCAGGGGTAGGGGTGCAACGCGGTCCTCGCCGGCGAGAATCCTACCCTAGCTAACCTGCAACCTTTCACTAGCTACCTATGTGGACGACTCGGAGAAGAAAGGAAGAAAGAAACTCCGGGCTTTTTCTTTTTCGTCATCTTTTGTATCACAGTTTATGTACCTTTTTTTTTAATAACTTTTGTTTACTATATTTTATTTAACATAGGTACATTTCAAATAACAGTATGTGCGCTAATGCACGCTCTAGACGTTTTCACAAATATAGTTAAATATTGATTTAAAATCCTCAAGCAGAAATATCAGAGCAGCAACCTCTTGCACTTTGAAAACGGAAGGAGCGTCAACGCACATTTCCAAGGAACTAGCTACATGAGAAGATTATCGCCGTAAAGGTCACAATAATGTACTACTACCTCAAACACATCCATCAGATGGTCGACCAGTCACCACAAGCAGCACCCGTTCACGAGTATAACGTGTGAGCACACAGCCATCACCTCCCTCGCCATATTAGAGGGAAGGAGGCGACCCGACTCACATCGCCACCGCAAGCAATGACAAACAATGGGAGCATGACGAGTACACTGATAGTAGTATTTGAGGAATCGCATTTAAAAAGAGAGACAGTTAAACTCAGCATAGCTTGTTCCGAAATACATCAGTGTATACAATAACAAATTTGATAAATGACAATAAAAAATTTAAAAAGTCTAATGTTGGTATATCAGTTCGGTGAACAGGCACCTGGTGTGTAAGTTTGCTTGTGTTACACCGCTAGCACCATGCAGTTTTATCATTAATATACTCATTAATTGTGTAATAACCTTTTTTCATTAAGGTAGTCTTTACATGGGATTTAAATTTATTTAGGGGTAACTCTTGCACACATTCTGGTATTTTGTTGAACATACGCACACTAAGCCCTACAAACGAAGAATGGACTCTCTGCAGACGGTGGTAATCAGCACACAATTTCTGTTTGTTTCTTGTATTTATTGTGTGCAAGGCGCTTCTCTTTTGATATAGATTTAGGTTTTGTCTAATATGAATTAAATTTGCATAAATGTATTGAGAAGCAACCGTTAATATATTAATATTTTTAAACAAATCTCTTAAGGAAGAGCGGGCACTTAGTTGGTAAATTGATCTAATTGCCCGTTTCTGTAAAATAAATATGCTTTGGATATCAGCAGATTTGCCCCAAAGTAAAATTCCATATGATAAAATGCTGTGGAAATAACTAAAATAGACCATCCGTGCAGTTTCTACGTTGGTCAGTTGTCTTACTTTCCTTACAGCGTAAGCAGCAGAGGTCAACTTTTTAGCCAAGTTCGATACATGAGCATTCCATATTAAATTTTTATCCAGCGTTATTCCTAAGAACACTGTGGAGTTGACAGTATCCAGCACTTCATTATTAATCATTAAATTAGGCCCAATATTTTTCACATTGGGTGTAGTAAATTTAATACATTTGGTTTTATTGGCGTTTAGGACCAAATTATTTACAGTAAACCAATGGGTTATCTGTGTGAGTGCACAATTAATAAAGTCAAAATCGTCAATATTACGTTTCACTTTAAAAACAAGTGAAGTGTCATCAGCAAAGAGGACAACATCACACAAATTCTCCAAATAATACGGCAAATCATTGATGTATACCAGGAATAAAAAAGGACCCAGAATGGAACCTTGTGGCACACCTAACTTAACAGGCAAGGATCCCGAGACTACACCACCTACGTCAACGCATTGAACTCTCTGTGTAAGATATGAAAATAGCATATCCAGTGCACCATCATTTACACCATAGTGACGTAATTTTAATAAAAGCGTATCGTGCTGAACGCAATCAAATGCTTTTGAAAGATCGCAGAATACACCGATGGCATTTTGCGACTGCTCCCACGCATTGTATATAAGTTTTATAAGAGCGACACCAGCATCTATAGTTGAGCGACCTTTAGTAAAACCAAAATGATTCGCGTGCAAGAGGTTATTTAAATTGAAATGCTTGAGGAGCTGATTGAGTATTATTTTTTCAAAGACTTTACTAAACACTGGTAAAATTGAAATTGGTCTATAATTGGCTGGGTCGTCTTTCGCACCTGATTTTAATAAAGGTATGATTTTACTGTACTTCATTTTATCAGGAAATGTGCCAGTGTCTACACATTCATTAAAAATAATCATTAAATATGGCGCTACTATTTCTATTATTTCTTTAAGGATTTTAACTGATAAACCCCACAAATCTCCCGTATTTTTTTATTCAAAAGCTTTGACAACGTTTATTACTTCCGTTACAGTAACATGCTTGAATTGGAATAACGAATTACATCCCGGCACGTTTCTGCGTAAAAGTAGCTCTGCGTCACTGGGTGAAGAATTTAGAGAACGCGTAGTGGATATTGGTATGTCAGGAAAAAAATTATTAAATACATGAGCCACTTCAGATTGATTGCTAATAGGTATACTATCGACTTTTAATTGTAACTGATTATCTCGATTAAAAGTCTTGACACTTTCTTTATTTATTATTCCCCAGGTGGTTTTTATTTTGTTATATTTTTAATTTTAATGTTTTTGTATCAATATCATATTTTAATTGCTTTTGTGAAAACTCATTACTACATATGTCAAAGTCTTTCATTAATTCTTTTCGGTCCCTTATAAGTTCACTTATATAATTATAATTGAACCGTTTAATCTTATTGTATGACATTTTTAATTTTCTAGTAATTTTTTTAATTTTTGAATATTTTTTAATTTTACTGTGACTAGTCATGGTACATACAGAGTGGGATTTATTTGAACTGATGCTAATAGAGGGTGAACCAACAAGCACCTCAAACAAACTCCGAGTTGCATCACTCTTACATCTATCAAACTGTTGTTCAAGGTCTTGTATGGTTGAATTTGCCACTCTAAGACAGGATTCCAACTCAGTGATGCGACTCAATGCCTGCTCATGGGTGTTGATACACTCATGGTAACAATCTAATTTTGTTTGTAAGTCATCCCGTTCATTGGACGCATTAACAAATTGATTATACAGGTTTGACAACTGTTTCTTAAGAGATAAATTGTCTTTCAATATGTTAATAGCTTCCTCTTCATTTTCTACTCGGAGTTTTTCAAGTTTATCACATTCAGTATTGGAGACCTTTAGCTGGTGCAATGCCTGCTCCAATTTTGACTCCAGGTCCTTGTTAGTTGCCCTACGTGTCATAGGCATGATGTGAGCCATAACTATAACAGCAACTGAAAGTTAAAAGGAATGTGTGAGAGAAAGGAAGAAATATGTTTGTTTGAAGAATAGGGAAAAACAAAAATGACAGAAATCTAATGATAATGCAAAAAAAGAATAAGGAATTTAAATAAAATAAACGAATTATTAGTAGAATGACTAGAATCACAAGGGATTAAGAAGTAAACTATTGTGTTATATATGTTCTATGGTAATAATTTTGTATAAGTGGGTAGGTATTTAGATGACCCAGTTAATGTTAACACAAAGATGATTTCAGAGAAAAAAAGTCACTGATTATGGGACATTAGCCTAAAGTTAATATAACAAAGGATCCTGGGGGTCTACTCTCTAAGTCCGTCAACGAAAGTACGGGCCCGTCCGAAAGTAGCTCGAAACTTAGAATAGTTTCGAACGGAATCATAGACAATTTTCGTGAACGAGAACGATAACAACTTTGCTGTCGCGAAAACTGACATAACGTTCCGTCAAAACAAGTGTCAAATTCAATTTTTCGGACGGGCGAAAAAACATCGGGTGTAGGATGAACTGTCATATCATTTGGTCATTCATTCTTAGTTCGGACCCCGAACGAAACATATGTACGTAGGTGATCCGTAGTAGGAAACGTTCCGTAATTACGGCCGTAACTACGATTTCGTGCTTAGAGAGTAGACCCCCTGGTGTGACTGGCTACTAAGTTAATGTTATAAATAGATAAAAATACTCCCCTGAGTTGATGTTGGTGACATATGGTGGTCGTACGTTGTTATAGCACAATTTCACGAATATAAACTGGTTTTATTCCTCTCTGTAGATTTGTTTCCAATATTATATTGTAAATTCAAATTTTGGCGAACGTTGAACTTCGAATGGACAGCTGATCGTAGCGGTACAATATCGTCAATGGCCTTAATAACTACAAAAAACTGCACACACTTAACAACTGACGGTTATTATTGTAATTTTATTGGTTATTATTAAGTTTACTTTGTAAAATACACTTAAACAATAATTAAATATAATTAAAATCTACGGAACGACAATTTTGACAACTAGCCGGCTGTCAGGCGGTGTTGCCCAGTAAATAACTTATTTGTTTAATTACATAACACCTGGGTGCACCGTGCTGTGCTCTTCACCAGCTGCATTATGGCGCTAATGTTCCCTAACTCAGTCACGACGGTTTATGTTGTAGAAACAAGTACTGGACGTGTCTGTCTCGTCATGTCACTACTAGTATTATACGTTGGTCCTTCAGCGGGGCAAATATGACAGCCGTTTAAGGGTGTAATGGCCATATGCTGGTAAGAGGCGAGAAGAGAGGAACCAGAATCATTGCATTGGAATGATTCTGGTTTCCCGGAGGATTGGACAGCCTTTGTTATAGGTCGCTACGTGCGTCAACATCCTAGTGGCGTCTTATATTTTCGGGACTCAGGGCTGGCATGGTGGCCGAATCCGCGGATAATCTCAAGAGGCGCAAATACATTTGATAGTGCATATCTTAGGTCTTTTGACGTAGAACTCGAAAAATTAGTTCCGTGGTTTAGTTCAACTTGCATTTGGCTGGTTTGTATCTTTCAGAAAAGACCGGTACGTACTTTATAGTTGTTTAGGTTACTAAGAGGAAACGAATTCGAAACAAGGGTGTGAAAACCTACTTGAATAGGTATCGTAAAACTGGCCTCGCTTCATATTGGTGGACGGTTAGATATACGACTTAAATGATATAGGAATAAGCGAGAAATATATAAAACGAATATAAAAGAAAATTGGATCGCTAACAGGAAATCTTGGTGTAAATTCTAAGATTTCTTTCCGGTCTGGTTGGTTGAGTGACTACCCACCGTGCCTCGGAAAGCACGTTAAGCCGATGGTCCCGATTGTTATAACATCATCTATAATAATCGTATACCCAGGAATGGGCAGCAGCGTTTCCTTTTGTGTGTTTTTAAATATTAAAATCTACCACAATTTTCTTCCTTTCCTTCTTTGCATTTAAAATGTGAGATGGCTATTCCATCGAAGCTCAAGCTTAAATCCTACTAATATTATAAACGCGAAAGTTAGTAAGTATGGATGGATGGATGGATGTTTGGTACTCTTTCACGAATAAACTACTGAACGGAATTAACTAAAATTTTGCACCGGAAAAGGTTATACGCTGGATTACCATATATGCTACAAAACATCACGCTCCGACTCACGGGAGCAGAGTAACGCGGGTAAAACCCCCGCGCTGCTAGAAGAATATAATTTATAACAAAGTCGCTTTATTGATAACTAGCTTCCCGCGCGTGGGTTCACCCGTGTAACTCCCGTTCCCGTGGGAACTTCATAATTCAATATAGCCTATGTCATTCGGGATTGTGTAGCTTTCCAACGGTATTTTTTTTCAAATCAGTCCATTAGTTTCGGAGCCTATTCAATACAACAAACGATCAATCAAATCTTTTCCTCTTTATAATAGATTAGATAAGAAGAAGAATAGATAAGTCTCGATATTTAAATGGCTGACTACTTCGAAAAGCTGAAGGAAAACGAACCCGTTTTGCAAATTAAAATCTTAATCCCCGGTAGGTATCTACGATTGTTAATTTTGTGAAAATGTAATGGATGTCGCTTTTTAGGGTTCCACAGCCAAAGGGTTAAAACTGGACACTGTTAATAAGACTCTACTCTGCTGTCCGTAATTCTGTCCTGTGTCCTGTCGGTCACCAGACATTATCTTGAACTGTGATAGCTAGAAGTTGTAATTTTTACAGATGGAGTGTTTCTGTTGCCGCTATAACAACAAATTTTAATACAATTTTTAAATATTATTACTGAAATATTAATTTTTAAAATGTTTTATAAATTGTTCTATTTTCTCTTTTATAATGTTGTATAGTGCGAATCGCACTTGGCGGGTTCTTACTTTTGCAAAAATATGATGAAAAATGGAATATTGCTTAACAACTCATCAACGGGATCTAAGTTGTAGTAAAGCAAAGAATGTTCACAAAAAATAATATGATAGTCTTTTATTACATGAATAAAATACACATAATTATACAACTAAAAGTAGCTTATTTAAAATAAAACTAACTTATAAAATACTACTATTCTTAATCTATTCTACTTGGCAAAGTTCTCAGAACGCTGACAGCATTACCCCTTTGAATGGCAATGCTTACCTGCCGTGCAAAGTAAAAACCAGCACTCGGAGAACGTGCCGCACTAAAGAGGGCCGCTGCGAGGTATTTATCAAAGTATCTAAGTTGGTATATATTTTTACTGATGAGAGTAATCTCACCCACACTCCCAACACTGCAGCTCCTGTAAATGAGCGATTCGATCCTCACCAAGTCTCAGAGAAAAGTAAAACCGCCATAGAACCCTCAAATAAATTAATCATAAAGTTATTAGGAGGAGTAAGAAAGAAATATTTGTTAGGGAAAAAATACAAAAAATTACTCTAACGTTATTTTATATAAAATATAAACTATTGTTAAAAAACTTAGTTAGCTACGTTTCTTGTCAGATAATATTCTGAAACACGACCAATATAAACGTTTATCAAAAGCACATCAATGACATCATATTACACTGTATTTTTCCAAACACAATTTTGATCGTTGAAATCATATTTAAGTCAACATATACAATTTGAACCAAAATGCAATATAAATAGAGTGCATATTTGCTAGAATTAATAATAAGTCATTGACGATTAGATATTTAGGTCAAATGATCTTACATATATTTTCTAAGTGTTCCGCACTTATTAATGTTAAGGAGATGGCTCTTAAATTAAGAATAATATTGTTCCTCTGAACTGGATTTTTTTTTCTCCAAATTTCGACTTATGTAAAATTTACGTTAGTAGCTTGTGTATTTGGTATTATTTGTTGAGCTTAAGCTAAAATGTTTCATTTTCAGTTCGTAGTTGTCTGTTGATACAGTTTGTGTAAGATCTTGCATCATTCAGATATTTTTGTTGCTAGTTTGTAGTTGTATTTGTAACGATTATCTTTATTATAATCATACGTGATCTTGCTTTGTGGTCATGTTTAACTTGTGTATCTTTAGTGACTGATCATTTGGAATTATTCCTGGTGAAAATTGATTTACTTAAGGCTGATTCAATCGGATTTTTGTTTAGGTATGTAAATTCCACTCAACCGTTTGAAAATTTGTAGCTTTTTAGTTTCAATGACTTGTTGGAGAACATGTATCCTGGTTTATGAGTAAGCTAATAATAAATGCCATTTTACCTTATAATTACCACTATCATACCCAATTTTTATTGACACAATCAGTCAAGCCCCATATTGAGTGGCGCCCAATTTTTTTAATTTGACAAAAAGCTTCGCCTTTAGTAAGACGTTAAACATTTGTGGCCAAACCCATCATCACATATTATCTT
Organism: Nycteola revayana; assembly: GCA_947037095.2. NCBI lineage: Eukaryota > Metazoa > Arthropoda > Insecta > Lepidoptera > Nolidae > Nycteola > Nycteola revayana. The sequence goes on along the minus strand of OX344851.2, from coordinate 10,791,155 downwards.
GACATTGAACTAATAATTATATGGCGTTCACAACAATGTTTTCATTGGGAATCAAGTCAGTCGTCTACGACATGTAAGAAAGGTACATTTGTGGATTTGATTAAAGCTTTTGATAGTGTGACTGCCTAAATTTACTAGTAAACAAATATAATTATGATTTAAGTGTACCGCAGGAAGACAATTTAGGACCGTTATAGGGATTATTTTATTAAAAAAAAAAATAGCAATAACTTATTCTATCGACATGACATTTACGTATTCTATTAAATCAATAGTGCTTATATTTTTGTTAATACGGACTGTTGGTGTACTAAGCAAAGATGTAAGTGAAAGTGAAAGAGCTTTAAGAGCTGCATTTATACAAAATTTATTGAATAAACAAAAGGATTTGGAAGGCCGAATCAGGTTGGTAGGAGGAGCGACTAAATTTGAAGGTATTTAATTTTAACATATTACAATTTCAGTACAACATTATTATTTGGTGTTTATTTTATTTATTTATGTGTTGACGAACATAATTAATAAAAAGCTTTATTTAAAGTTTTATTTATATCTATTCGCCAAATTTCATTAGAATACGTTCGGTTGAAATGACGCAAGTAATAAAATTATAAACAATTAAAACATTCGCCAGTTTCATCTTAAATTTAAAATTATACTCTTAAGAAAGTACAAATGAAACATATCCCAGTTTTTTTTTCCTCTTACAATTTATACTTTCCAGGAAATGTATACATTTATCATGCTGGCCGCTGGGGAGCTGTTTGTGATGATTCTTGGGATGATGCTGCAGCCCAAGTGATATGTAAAGGTTTAAATAAAACTGGATCTGCCACTCATGGAGGACAATATGGAGAAGCTACAAGTAATTACATATTATATTGTTTTATTTGTATAATTACATACGTTTTACTTGAGTCCGCATCACATCAGATAAAATATGAATATTGTTACCATAACAAAATGCTGACCATAATCCTAGATAGATATCGTCAATTATAATGCGAGCTAATAAGGTTGAAAATCAAATTTAGTAAAATGATATTTGCCCTTTTTACTATATATATAACGTTAATATTTCTTGACAGATGAAATTATAACTTATTAGCAAATGTCACTTACGCAGCATTGCAGTCTTACCGATAATGTGTAATACTTTGTTTAAGCAATCAAAAGATTATTTTGAAGTGATTTTTTTTCCTAAAACATCAAAATTTAATTTTTACATCACCAATAAGTGCTTAGATCCTCTTAGAAGAACTGTCTATTTCAAAAATATTGACTGCATACTAAATTATAACTAAATTATTTTAGAGCAATTTTATACCATTTAACATTTTTAAATAATTATTTCTGCAGGACGGTTCTGGATGGATGATGTTGTATGCCAAGGTGATGAGACTGCCATACATAATTGTATCTTTAGTGGTTGGGGATCATCTGACTGTGAACCAGATGAAGCAGCTGGAGTGATTTGTGATGATAATAATGAGGTACCGAGTAATATTGTAAAAAAAAGCCAAGGTCGAAGAATAAATGATGCATTGGATTTGAGGAGTGCAAGTTTAAGGCTCGTTGGAGGAAGAAATAATAATGAAGGAAGAGTTGAGGTGAGATCTAAAAAGCATTACATCGATAAATATATTTTCAATAGCAGAATTAACCTGACTTTTAGCAATAAGTAATAAAATAATGTATTTAGCATCACCATTTTGTCAAAGTATTTCGTAAAAGTGATTCTAAAGAAAAACAAATGCTATCCTGATAGGATCCATCTTTGGTAGTTCGAACATAATTTATAAATTAACAGGTACAATTAAATATTAAGTATATGAGTATAGCAAATGTTTTATTATTTCCAAAACGTTTGTTTAAAAACGCATCCTGATTTCAGATATACCACCAAGGTGTTTGGGGCAGCATCTGTCCCGATGGATGGACTTTCTACGAAGCCTCCACGGTTTGTCGTCATCTGGCTCTCGGGTTTGCTGAACAGGCCATCCAGACAGACTATTTCGGTAGCTCTAAAATTGTCTTAAGTGGAGTACAATGCCAAGGCAACGAGACAAATCTATTTTCATGCAGACATCAAGAGTATGGAAATGTTACGTGTCCTGGAGAAACAGGTAAGTCGAGACTTTTGAACGTTTTTTTTAATAGTTTTACTTTAAATGTTTGGATTAAATATTTTATATTGTTTTAGCTTTAGTTTAGTTTTATATTGACTGCACCTTTAAATACTGTTTTTAACCAAAAATGCTTGCATTATTTATTAAATGTATAAAATACTTTGAATTGAATTTTTAAATATTATTTTATTTTTCTATTACTAGTGGTGTGACATGATCTCCCGTGAAAAATCGTATCTTAAAATTTTCTGTATGTATAGACATACATAAAAATGTAAGATAAGATTTTTAGGTTTATTAGGTTACTAGCGACCCGCCCCGGCTTCGCACGGTTGCAACGCTAGTGTTTTATTATACATATATGATCCATCCTCTTGAGTTATCTATCGATTAAAAAAACCGCATTAAAATCCGTTGCGTAGTTTTTAAGATTCAAGCATATATACATATAAAATATATCTACAGACAGACAGCGGGGAGCGACTTTGTTTTATACTAGTACGATCTTGATTACGATCCATAATTTTTGCTATTGCCAACGTATGAAATTTTTATTTTTGCAACTCATTTCTTATTTATTTTATTTTGATACCACGGCTTTCTCGTAGCTCCCGTGTTAACTTCATAATTATATGTAGCCTTAAGATCAGTAACTCATGAGATTAGCGCGTTCAAGCAAACGGACAAACAAACTCTACAGCCTTATATATTAGTACCATCTGTACTAATATATAAAGCTGAAGAATTTGTTTGTTTATTTATTTCAATATCTAATTTGCTCTTTCTACTTTTGTGATTTCGTGATATAAAATATAACATAGGCGTTATTCAATTCCATCATCTGTTAGTATCATTACCTACTCTTTAAATTCAGTTTTTACAGGTTCTTACTGTGCTTACGGTGCTATTTACATAATTGCATTGGCTTGAAAATAACTAATCATTATCTACAAGCATTATTTTAATTATGTGGAAAATATTATTGTTCTATTTTACACATTGAGTAATCTTTGCTGTTTGTCCAAACCACAAAATTTCATTGACAGCTATTTTGAGGTGAATGTTCATATTAAAATCATAATCACTTTGGATGACTATTAACCAAATAAAATGGTCATAGAATATTGAAACCATATTGTTCCCAAGTGGTTATTAATCAAGTTAAATCATGGCCCTCTAAATAGAAAAAACCTTAGATATTTTGAGTGTAGCATCAATGCCATTTTTAAGCTTATACCTAACAGTAGTATATTAATGGACAGTAATTATCGTGTATTTATTTCAAACTTGTTTAGTTTCCACTTGAGAAATTTATTATCATTAGGTTGGGAAACAGGCAAACAGTTGAAACAACTGCTATTTGCTTTTTTCTTCTGGTGTCATGTAGATGTTTTATTATGTTTGAAGTGTGAGTCAAGTGGGTTTTTATTGTGTAAATTTGAATTCCCCAATTATAATATTTGTCTCGCTTTATGAGCAATTTAATTAAATACAAATTTCAAAAACACATATTTACCTATATTAAACTCAAATTGGTTTTGTGTGATTTGAACCGCAAATACACTGTTATATACTGTTTTTAACAAATCGTTTTTAAATACAATATTTGAACTAGTATAATGACTTCAGAATGTTCAAAACTTAGCACTATTTAAAGGCAAAAGTTGACCCCCAGGGGTCCACGGAAGACTCGATAGGGGGTCAACATAAGCGTAAAAAAGGAAGGTTTACAAGTTGGAAGTGTGTAATACGTAAAGTTAAATACTCTTTATTGTACACCAGGAATTATACAAAATAAATTGTGCATAATAACAACAAAGTACAAATGGCGGTCCTGCCTCTCGCTGCTGCGATTCCTTCCTAATATGATAAAAACTAGCCACCTGCCCCGGCTTCGCACGGGTGCAATGCTGATGTATCATACAATAATACATTAACATCAATCCATCTATGAAGAGGTCGATATACATACATATCGTATCATAACGATTTGACTGCACCGGTGGTTCAGCGGTTACGGAAGTTGCTGAGACCTGGAGTTCTGGGTTCGATTCCCATCCAGGACAAATATTTATGCGACCCACGGATAGTTTTTCAGATTCTGTGTGTATTCTGTGACCTAGAATGGAGTGTTTGTGGAGTCCCCCGCGACTCATATATTATTATAATTGGACGCGCGGACAACCTAGCGTAGCGGTATTTGGCTCGCTTTAAGTCTCGGAGGTCGTGGGTTTTATCCCCACATCGGATAAGAAATCTTTATGTAAATCCTAAGATTCCTTTACGGGTCTGGTTGGTTGAGGGACTACCCTCCGTCCCCTGGAAAGCACGTTGGTCCCGATTGCTATAACATCATCTATATCAAACGTATATTAGGGAACGGGCAGCAGCGCCTTTTTTTTGTTGTCCGGTGGAAAATGCATTTACTTATTCCCACCGCTGCTGCAGCGTATTCCCGCGCTGGCGGTGGGATATGTGGGGCTCGCCCTCTCCATAGCGAGGTATGCTAAACTCATACCACGAGGAGGAGAGGACCCTACACCACTAAAACCCCCCCGGACCCTCCTTCGATCCGTCGTTGGCGGGAGCCGGGTAAGCAATCCGGCCTCACCAATCCGCCTGCCAAGCGTGGTGACTATGACAAAAACCTCCCTCGAGAGGAGGCTCATATTCAACAGTGGACGTTGTACGGCTGAAGATGATGATTATTATAATGGCTTCCGTGATATTGTAACTGTTAACTTATAAATTGTGTTGGAAACACAAAACAAATAAATCAAAATGACTGTTCTAATAAGAACAGTCATTTCCACACTCTAGAATCACCGTAATAATGAAATAATGAATTTATTCAGCACTTAGGTATTTACATACACTTGTACTTGTCAAAATCACAATAACAAAGAAATATAATTAATAGGTTATTATTCTTATTCTATGAATAGAACTACTTAGGTAACTATAACTAGCAAATGCAACCTGTGAGTGCTGCTAATTGTAGGACATTACAGACAATTTACTCCGTCTGTCCGTGTGTCATTAATTCCTCTACTCATAATTAGTTCATATTTACATAAAAAAAATTGAAAGCATATAATTAAGTGACACACACTTGAGGGCACCCTTATGGGGTTAGGACCACAACCCAGAGGTGCCACTGATATTAAAGTCAGATTTGTGGATATAAGAGGAAGTGATCGCTGGCACGGCCTACAGGCGCTGGATCACAGGGCAGGGGTAGGGGTACAACGCGGTCCTCGCCGGCGAGAATCCTACCCTAGCTAACCTGCAACCTTTCACTAGCTACCTAGGTGGACGACCCGGAGAAGAAAGGGAGAAAGAAACTCCGGGATTTTTTTTTCGTCATCTTTTTTATCACATTGTGTCCAATTTTTTTTTAATATATGTTTTCTTTACAATATTTCATTTAAAGTATAATATGAAGCATGTGCGCTAATGCACGCTCTAGACGTTTTCATAGATATAGCTAAATAGTGATTAAAAATCCTCAAGCAAAAAGCAAGCAAAAGCCTCATAAACCTCTAGCACTTGAAAACGGAGGGCGCATCCACACACATTACCAAAGAACAAGCCATGTGAGAAAATTATCGTCTTAAGGGGTCACACACTAATGTTTTAATTTTGTTAAAATACGTTGACATAAGGATGATTCTAAAAAAAATTAATAAAAATATTGTCCTTATTACACGAGGGGGAGCAGTAGCTATTTCAAAATAAAATTATCGTATATCTTCTGTATATTTCAACTTTTGTAAATTTCTCATTTAGCAGTAATGTTATTACTAATCATTCCTATTCAATGTTTTATTCAATTTAACAAGCAAACATTAGTAATGCTAAACAAAACGAAACTTGAAACTAAGTACTATAATTTATAAATATTAAAACGCACTGAACACTTAAGTTTAACGATAAATCATTTACTGTTATAACTTATTGGTTATTTAAAACTACACATTTCTGACATGAAAATGATTTATAGCGTCTAGTCTCGTTCAATATGTATGATTTTTTTCGTTATATCAATCCAAACATAAGTTGGATCAATTAATTTATAAATTACTCGTTTCACGCCCGCGGTTTCACCCACGTAGAACCTGTTCCCGTGGGAACTTCATAATTAAATATAGCCTATGTCATCCAGGGATAGTGTAGCTTTCCAACGGTGGAAGAATTTTTCAAATCGGTCCAGTAGTTTCGGAGCCTATTCAATACAAACAACAAACAAAATTTTCCTATTTATGATAATAGTATAGAAGTTTAAAGACACTCGCAATATTTTTTTTTTAAGATTTCTAGTAGATGTTTTTGAAGTCCCCTCGTGCTAAGCTAAAATGCCTGTGTTACGAGTGGGTCCAATCAGTCGGTAGTGCAATGGGTGGGGTTCGAACCGGTGACCATAAGATCACAATTCCGACGCCCTAGCCATTGGGCTAGCAGACCAAGCGGCCTGCTAGCCCAATTAAAATTTGTATTATAGATGTCTAAAAGCATATGACGTTTCATCATCAGCCCGTATCTGCTGCTGAACATACTAATATTATAAAGTGTTAAAGTTGAGTAGGGGCTTAGGGGGTATTCTACTGAACCCATTTTAAGTCAAGATTTCCACGGGAGCGGGATTAAACCGCGAAGGGTTGGAACCGGTGGTAGCACTAAAAAGCGCGCTCGTCGGTATACTTATAAATAATAACATACTCAAAGGACAGAACTTGGACTCATAGATATAAAATAATATTATTATTGTATCTTTATACCTGACAGCTTTTAGGCTAAAGCTATATAAACTATTAAAATCAAATAGAATTAATTATTTTAACATAGTAAATTTAAAAACCGAGATATGTTTTGACTATTTACTAGAATTGAGTGTTTTTAATAGCTGTTACATTTCTAACCAATTAATAAAAACGGTTATTTAAATAACTAAAAAACCCTTTCAAGCTAAAATCCAACAAGCCGTTTAATCTACAGAGCGAGTCAAACATTTTAATTTGGCGCTAAAACTCCGCCATTTTGTTTTTTTTTATTTTGATATACCCGGTGTCACTCTCAAAGTAAACACGAATCTAACGTAGGGTTGCCATAAATGTTTCGGCTTTGACCGGGACAATGGTCAGAGCGGGGGGAGGGGGGGAGAGATGCAACAATAACTCGTCACACAGAGGCAAGGGGATTCTCCCATTGCGCACGCAGGACGATAAGACAAACAAGAGCGTATTGCGAACGAAGCAGGGTTCTTATTATTTTGGTTTGTGCGCCCATCGGGACCATTGTCTTGTTGGCCGGGACACCGGGACATGACGCTCGAAACCGGGACATGACATTTGAAACTGACGTATGGCAACCCTAATCTAAGGACACCTCTCAAGCTAAAATCCATCAAGCGGTACAGACTGCAGAGCGTGCCAAACAAATACCTACATACTCTCAAAGAATATGACAATATCTTATATCTTTAACACACAAAAGCTACTGTACCATGAAATGAGGCTATTTGGGAAACTTCCAATAATTTAAAAGTACATTAACTCTATCGAAATAAAATAAAGATTACAAGCAATAGCACTTAAAGGTATAAAAATCGAGAGATAGATGAAATTGAGATATAAGAACGAAGAGTAGAAGACAATTGTGTGGCCCTAATTTATTTTTAACTTTACTTCAGATTCAACCTAAAATGGCATTCAATGTCTGCATAAATTTTTCCAATGTCAAGTACGACAAGTTCCGGAAATACAGACCATAATTTGGCTCAACTATTGAAATTTTCGCTATCCAATTAGTATTAAGGATCAATAATGGTGAAAAGAAGCTGGCAGAAAATAAAATAAAAATACCTATATAATTAATTGAAATTAAAATTGGTGTCAGAACGATTTGCTGAATCAAATCAATAATAAATAACGCGGCATAAACTAGAAATGGAAATGTAGAAAAATTGCCCCGTTGAATGCATTGCCATTTAACGGGGCAATTTTGCCAGCATTCAGGAAACATTGCGACGAACACGACACAAAACCATGTGTGTAACTTTTTAATAATGAGTTTTAGTAACATGATATTATAGGTCAAATTTGCGTTGAATCATTACCATATTTTGCCGCTATTAAATTAAACCAGCGATGTATAAACCCTAATTGTGATTTAGGAGCAATTATTGCGCTATTGCGTTGCTATTGCTTAATATTTTATTTTTTACGTTTAACTACTAAACGGCAGTGTAGTTTAACTCGATTAATAAATATGCATCAAATCATCCATTCACACAGTTAAAATTTGATTTTTTCAATATTTTCATTGATAATTAATTACAGGTGTCAATACTTAAAGTGCAATCTTTTTCTCTTCCTCGTCAAATAACCGACAATTTACCGAACACGGCTTTTCTTAATTAAATAAATATATTATGTAATACTATATATATATATATATATATATCATATACTTTAGGAGAACCTTAGCTTTGCGGTTACCGGCTTAGGATATACCTCACATCAACCCATACGTTTCGTAATAGGCGACTAAGGGTACATCTACCTGATGACTTATCATAGTAAAAAAAAATACAATACGAATTGTTATAAACAGCCGACGACGTCGCATTTGTTAAATTCATATTGCTACATAGATTTAGGTTGCCAACCAAAATATAAAAAAATAGGACTTAAAGTTGGAAAAGCCAGGACAATTCGTTATAAAAAACCGGACGCAGTAGCAACGTTTCAATTATTATCAAGAAAAAGTAGATAAGGTAAATTAATTTCAAGTAATATTGACGCGTGAATTTACAATACATGACATTATCTAGGCGCTTTTAAAAACCCAGGACGCTGGTTTAAAACTACATTAATAAAACCAGGATATGTCCAGGGAAAACAGGACGGTTGGCAACTCTTACATAGATGGATGGATAAAACTAAATAGATTTGCTTGCTCATACAAAGAAAACTGTGACACATAATAAATACTAAATCTCAGAATTCTGAGAACTTCTTTCCAAATGGATATAAATAGTTTTACTCAATGAATAAGTTTCAAGAATAATATATCACGATTTCAAAACAAGTTTATAGATAAAACTACAGGCAGTGATCAGTTTTGATAATACAAAGAAAAGTTGTTTCAGGCAACTCTCATGGGAATATGTAAGTATATCATATCTTACACTCTATTGCTTACAAGTACCTACTTCAACTTTACAAATAAGGCGGAGGACAAGAGAAAGTTAAATCGCAAAGTGTGCTTATAAATAAATGGAATAAATAGATTTTATTCAACTTGTCAGAATTACAATGTGATAAGAAAAAAAACTATAACTAACAGATAATTCTTACTTTATGTCATATCCGACTAGGTAACTGACAGTATTATGCAATAGCAAATCATATAAATCACAGACTACATAGTCCGTCCGTCTGTACTGTGACATTTATTTCAGTAATCTAATTATTATTATTATAATAATAAATTAAATTAGTATCAAAATTGCAAGTTTTCACACTATCTCTAAGTAACACACATCTTCAGGAGTGTGTCACTTAGCTAGGGGTTTAGGATTGCAATAAAAAGGCAGATACAAGAATTGATTAAAACTGCCCTAAAAAACAACAGTCATCATTTTTCAATCCCCCTCTTGTGCAGGTTGCTTAGTTTGTAGTTTTTAAATCATTAATTAAGGCTGGAGCACTGCTCGCTTTATTCTAAGTGAAGTAGTAAAAATCTCGTGACGATCTTCGAAATATGTCCGTCCAAAAAAAAGTAGACTGTAAAACATGTTTAGACGCTTTGCTAGTAAATTTTTAAGATGTAGTTATTCTGGAAATGAAATCACCTTGCCAGTATATCATCACACCATGGTACCATTAAATATAACAAAGTAAATAAATGGATTCAATTTTGAGTTCCATAAAAGAAATGTAAATCAGATTGGTATTAAAATTATTTTCCGCAAAGGACAGTTTGCGATGTCGCTGTTTTTTTTTTAAACATTACTATCAGAGATTTTGCATACTACTAGTTATATAATATTCTTGTTAAACCCTCGAGCTAAGCCAAAAACCTTTTGTTACGAGTGGGGTGGAGATCAAACCGGCGACCATATAAGTAAGTCCCACGCCCTATCCATTGAAATATTTTTGTTATGTAATAGATAGACAATTCAAGTTTTGATTGGAAGAAGCAAAAAGATTTATTAACTTTTAAACTTTCACGTATCATAATTATAATATATAGCACACAGGTATTAACGCGGTATATTACCATTTTTATATTACCCGACCACGATCAATGTAACTTGATCGAAACGTCGGGTAATATAAAAAAGGTAATATATCGCGTTAATAACTGTGTGCTATATATTATATAAAGGTTTATTGTTAAAAACACAACTGAGTTTGCGTGAAAAGCCTAAGACCGTTGAACAGTGCCTAATACAATAGTTAAGCCAAACTTTGATCATAAATATACATTCCGTTTCTGTGAAATCGAGAGGCAGTCTTGCCATCCATCATTGTTGTTTCACCGCCCTGAGCCAAGGTCCAAGTCCCTCAGGGTTTCCTCTTGTGTCGATTGTTCTTGTGTTGTGTTCGTAGTTTATTAACAATTAATAATTTATAATTATTGCTACGTAGCGTTAACGAAGACAAAAAAAAATTTAATCACCCATCATTGCGTAATGACGTTAGATTACGTCAAAAAAGAAGTTTCTTTAAAATAATAATTATATATTTTTTTATACTTTTTAAAAAAATATAAAATTACAACTACCATAGCGTTGCGGTATTTGGCTCGCTTTAAATCTCGTAGGTCGTGGGTTCGATCCTCACGCTGCTGGACAAGAAATCTTGGTGTAAATTTTGAGATTCCTTTCCGGGTCTGGATGGTTGAGGGACTACCCTCCGTGCCATGGAAAGCACGTTAAGCTGTTGGTCCCGATTGTTATAACACCATATAATACATACATATAATCACGCCTTTCTCCCATGGGGGAAGGCAGAAACTACAGAACGCCACCTGCTACGATCCTTACACACTCCCTTTGCCTCGTCCACGTTCATACATCTGGACATACACGCACGCCGTTTGTGAGTACTACGCACTTGACCTTTCTGAAGATCATCACCTATGAGGTCAGTGTATGTGCTTCTAGGGCGTCACTTTACATAAAATTACACAATCAAAATTTCAAAATTTTAAATTAAAAAATTTAGATTTTAGCGGGTCGGAATCCTGCCGGTGGGGTCACCGGCAGGATTCCGACCCGCTAAAATCTTAACTATTATCATTATTGCCTAGAAAAGTTTAGAATTGGTCTCTTTATTTCACCTAACAGTTATATCACCCAGATGGAATAAAGAGACTAATAATATTGAATTTAAATTTGAAATTTGGACATAAATTTTATAAAATATGTTTCTTCAGGTCATGTAGCTGCAGTAGTCTGTACCCAGTACTTAGCTGATCTAGTGTTAGACACAACTGCGATAGAACGGTCTGCACATCTTCAAGACGTAATGATGTTTCAACTTCAGTGTGCTATGGAGGAGAACTGCTTGAGCAAGTCGGCTTACGAGGTATGTTGACATTTACTAATATGCGTACAATAAAAGTTGCCATAAACTTCAGTCTTCAGAAACTCCGACGTGGTGTCCGGCTTAGAATATACCAACCCATGTCCTCCCGTGGGTGTCTAAGGAGACTAAGGGTCATACAGCTGATAGATGGGCAGCAGCATATACCAGCTCAAGGTTACTCACCATCGTACTGCGATCACCAATTTCCTTGCCATATGTGGTGATTACAGCTATATCCCTCGATGACTTTGACTTTCCAAGGTCTGTTAAGAGAGGCCCAAGTTCAGCAATTGACGAAGCTGATATAGTATCATCAGGAAAGTCAGCATTCCTCACCCGAAACGAGCTTCTAGCCACATAGCGAAAGCACTCTAAGTCGGGCTTAGTTTAGTAAATTTTTATATTTTTAATAAGGCTCGAGCGAAATAGCAAAAGCATCGTGGCAAATTACATAATATATCCGTTATATCCGCAAAGCATCTTACGACGTAGTTAAAGGCGTGTTTTGCCTCCATTACCAATTTAGTAATGGGACACTTATAGAAATTAAATATATTTTTTAGTCAAGTTAACCTTGCTGACAGTTTCGTGGTATAGACATACCTTGATAGACCACATTGGAAACATCTTGGAGGTTAAAAATACAGTCGCATTATTTTGGCACTTGGACTAGGAAACAAACCCACGATCTTTATCTCATATTTCTCCATCTCTCCAATTACTGCATCCATATCATCAAATCTTCGACATTAACGTCTTCAAACTTTGTCAAACGTTGAAGATATCATGAATTGAAATTTATTCATATTTTTATAGGTTAAAGAAACAAACGAAAATTGGCAATTTGAAACTCGTCGGTTACTGCGCTTCACTGCATCTTCATTGAACGCAGGCAATGCAGAATTCAGACCGTACCTTCCAAAGCATTTGTGGCAGTGGCATCTCTGTCATATGTAAGTGGTTTTATACGTTCCGCTGGCAAAATGTCTATTCTTGGGATAAGATCCGTGACAGATATGTAAGCCTAAAGTTAAAGCCTATAGCACTGATGAGGTTTGAATCATGAAACCAATCACACTGGTATCCTTGACGAGGAACAACTAACTATTCCTTGAATTAAAAAAACGAAAGAAAGGGAAACGCTGATGCCCGTTCCCTGGTTTAAGTCTCGCTTTAAGCCTCCGAGGTTGTGGATACGATTCCTACGCCCGTCAAGATATTTTTGTGTAAAATCTAAAATTAGTTTTCTGGTCTGGTGGTTTGAGGTTGGGGGTTGACCCTCCGAACCTTAGAAAGCACGCTAAGCCGTTGGTCCTGATAGTTATAACATCATCTATATAAATAGTTTACCAGGGAATGGGCAGCAGCGTTTCCCTATGTGTACTATTACTTAATACTGCGGTCACCAACATACCTGCCTGTTAACTATAACCTCGGGTGGAGGCCTATGTTCAGCTGTGGATTTTATACGGACTGATGATGAAGTTAACTCAATAATGTTTATTCAATATCAGGCACTACCACAGTATGGAAGTTTTTGCAACCTTCGATGTCTTGGATGCATCAGGCAAGAGAATTGCTGAAGGACATAAAGCATCTTTTTGTTTAGAAGACAATACTTGTTTACCTGGAGTTGATAGGAAGTACTCCTGCAAGAATTATGGAGACCAAGGTATGTTGTGAAATTTTAACACAGTCATTTATCCACGCATGGCGACTATGGCAAAACCCTCAGTAGGAGGCTCGTGGTCAGTAGTGGACATTAGGCAGGCTAATGATGATTTGTACCACGTCCTGTAAAGGTGGTAGAAAAAAAATAGTTACATGAAAAGAACATGATTTGAATTGTGTCTATATGAATAAAGAAATTATGACTATGACTCACCAATACAGAAAATGGAATCGAATAAAATGAGGAGGCTAGTACAAATCCTAATATAGGTTACAAGAAAGAATCCTTTTCCGATAAAACGATTCACTGAATAAATTGCGAGGTTCGTTTGATATAAACCCTTTACTGATAGAATCTTTCGGCCAACACTTATCGCAAAGATTGAATCCGCAGTCCAATTACGTAAAAATGCGACAGCAATAGGGTTGAAGACAAAAAAATCAATTTGGTTCGTCAATTAGATTTTCAAAAAAATATTTTACGTTTTTTTTTCGTTATGTCAACAAAACATGACGAAAAGACAGCCTGTTGAAATTGTATTTCACTCCTAGGTACAATTATACCTAGTAGTGACATCACAAGACTAAGGGGGTCTTCTGAACTTTGTCAAGTTTTGTTTATTGAATAAATCGAGAATTTGTTTGCTTGAACGCGCTAATCTGAGGAACTACTGGCCCTATCAAAAAAAATATTTCAGTGTAAGTTGGATATCCCATTTATTGAGAAAGGCTATTGACTATATTTAACTTTAAAGTTCTTATGAGAACGGGAGTTACGCGGATGAAATCGCGCGCTAGTCAAAAAATAAAGGTCCAATATTTTTTGGTAACCTAACTGAATGACGGACCAAATATTTTTTCAAGTCTTCATCTCTATTATGCAGATTAATTGCAAAACTACATGTAAAGTACAGTACAGGAAAAGTAATTCTATAAGTGTTTTTTCAGGTATATCTATAAATTGTTCAGACGTCTATATGTACAACATTGATTGTCAGTGGGTCGATGTTACTGATGTAGTACCAGGAGATTATACATTTAAGGTAGGTGTTAAAAACTATAGAAAGTATCTATATAGAAATTATTATATATGAATACTGTATTTTATTCCTTTAAATAAACAAGAGAACGTCGTGAGTGTTCTATGTTTAAAAAAGGGCCAAAGCTCTCTGTATACTGCCAACCAGCCAGTCACATATATTACAGAAATATAGATTTAGAATTAGGGGGTGTGAACAAATTGCCACTACAGCGGAAACATCACTAGCGTATTGAATCGGTAACGCAAATGTATGTGTAGAGAAATGGTTGGTGGTATTCCTCCACAGAAAATGAAGATCTTTTTTGCCGGGCGAGGTGGTATGCCCGGCGGCTGACAGCCAATTGTAGATATTCAGAACTTGTATATGTTCTAATTGGCTTGGCAATACAAGTTGTATTGCACGATACAGGTTAGTTGGGATGCTAGGTGCTAGACAGCTGCTCGTCTTCTTGTAGTAGTACAGTACTCCCCTCCGAGACTGAAAGTCGTTCTTTCTTTATTGGAGTTCCAGTGAGACAGACCTGATCCTTGTGAGTCGGAATCGATGCTGGTCCCAGTGAGTCTTTCTTTATTTCTATTTGTTCTTATTGGCTTGCGAATTTGTATTGCGCGATACAGGTTAGTTGTGATGCTAGGTGGTAGATGGCGCTGCTCGTCTTCTTTTATTTTTGTGCGGCTACTGTAGATGTCGCTACAGTACCCTCCGAGACTGAAAGTCGTTCTTTCTTTTTTTTTTGATCCCTGTGAGCTGATTACTACAATCGCCAATCCGCCTGCCAAGCGTGGTGATTATGGCAATATTCCTTAACGGCCCTGGCTTGCCAATGTCCGTTAAACAGGCGGCCCATGTTCAGCAGTAAACTTAAACGGGCTGAAATCTAAAAATATATGTTTTTTTTTACTTTAAGAAGACACATTATTTACCAAGAATAACTTCTAAATGCAGAAAAGATTTTCTAGTACTACAATTTCTTACACGAGTCCAAACTAATTACTGATTCCGATCACTACCAAGTTTCCATCCTTACAAGTTTTACATTGTTACGACGTGGCTTCAGGAAGAACACGTTTTATAAAGTAGGTAATTTAAATAATTACTTAATCGGTTTATTTGTTAAATAGTTAATCAAAGAGTAACAGATGACGTCAGATTTAAGATATGTAATTGTAATCTGTACCTATTTCACAGATGACATAGTAAAAACGAATAGTTCAATTTGCACAGAAGTAACATAACAAAAAAATAAATAAAAACAAATAAAAAATAACGATTCCAAAACAAATTGATATGCACTAAAAAGTAAAAAAAAATCAGAACGTATCCTTGAAGTACATCTTTGACACATAAAAAAAAGAATACTCGAAATCGGTTGGCGTAATATTAAGTTATTCTTTCATTTGTGGCTCACTTACTTGTCGCAAATTTAAGATTTATATGGTTTTTTCATGGATGCCATTGTCAGGGATAGACCCAGACAAATTGAAATGGTACTAAACGAGATGCCACTAGCTTTCACATAAAAACTCAAAATCGGTGGCCACCGTCTTAAGCCCAGAAAACTTGGTCATAAAAAAAAACAATTATAAAAAACCATCGAATAAACCTCCTCCTGCTAAAGTCGGTTGGAAAAATGAGAAAAATCCTATTCGGGTTGGTCAAAGACAAGTGACTAAGTTTTCTGGGCTTGGTTGGTTGATTCCCATGGGGAAAGTGATTTGTGTGAACCATGGCTAGTTATTCTGAATGTGGGTGTGTTATATGAATATACTAGGGGCCTAGGCAAAATGCCACTACAGCAGGGTGATCGCTAGCAGAAAACTGTAAATTAAAGCGACCGTAGCCCAATGGCTAGGGGTCGGACTTATGATCTTGTGGTCGCGGGCTTGATCCCCACACATTGCACTACCGACGTGACCTCACTCGTAACACAAGCATTTTAGCATAGCACGGGGGGTTAAAAAAATACTAGTATTCTGCAAAAACTCTGTTAGTAATCTTTATAAAAAACAAAGAAATGCATGGCTACTTGACTTTTTTCACGACGTATAGCAATGTATAGCTAGCGACCGCTCAACTGGGTTCCTCCCATTTCGATGTATTAAGTTTTATTTTTCTAACTGAAATGTTGTCTATATGCAGGTGGCTGTCAATCCTCATGCAAGAGTAGCAGAACAGAGTTACCACAACAATGCAGCGACATGTCAACTTCGACTGTCTGACACTTATGCTTCTGTGTATGGTTGCAAACTTGAAAGACCATAAAAAACGGCCACGTGCTAGTCGGACTCGCCAACGAAGGGTTCCGTACCATTATCAATACAACATTAGACGCTGTATTTATTTTTTTCTGATTTTTTTTATTTCACTTTTTTAACAACTACATTTGTTACGACGCAATCGATCGTCGTCGAGCATCAATCTGTTGCTATTACTAATATTGAGCAAAATACGGCAGATAAGTACGATTATTGTACCCAATTATTATTTTTTTATTTCAACAGCCTAGCTATTACGGGTCATGTGATACAGCCTTATAGACAGTACCTAATTAAAGGGTCCCGTTTTTAGCCTTTAGGTAACCCTAAGAAATAAGAACGTTTTGAGTGGTATTTTAATTTTTTTTTCATTGTGTTTGTTTGTATTTCCTTTATGGTTCGTTGTATTTCTTTTTTTAATAAAGTTACTGAAAAAATTACTTGTGTTTTGATATCTTAACTACACCCAAAAAACTGCAGAATCTATGAAATCAGCATGTTTGTTATAATGGCTAACTATTAATATTTTATTGAATAATTTCAATGTTTTAGTTTTGTTTCCAAACTTATATAGTTTAATATTTTTCTTGCGCTCTTAATTATTGCTTACATTTATATGAAGGACTAGCTGCGCCTCGCGTTTTTACCCGCGTCACTCTGCTCCAGTAGGTCGGAGTATTATATTTGGTAGCCTATTTGATAATCCAGCTTATAAACTATCCGCGTGCAAACTTTCAGCCAAATCCATTCAGTAGTTTTTGCGTGAAAGAGTAACAAACATACATACATCCACACATACAAACTTTTGCATTTATAATATAAGTAGGATTTGTTATAAAACTGCCGCTGGGAGCATGGATTTTATATCTATTTATATTTGAGTAGTCAAGGCTTGTCTGCGTCACATTGGTTAAAAATCCTTACAATGTTATACTAGTCCGACTTGAAAATTTCTTTCAATGTTAGATAATCCATTGATCGAGAAGGGCTATTAATTACGAAGATATAAAAAATGGAACGTGGACACACTCCGTAGCGTAGTGGAATTTGGCTCGCTGTAAATCTCGGAGGTCGTGGGTTTGATTCCCATGCCGGACAGGAAATCTTTGTGTAGATTCTAATATTTCTTTTCAGGTCTGGTAGGCTGAGATTACCCTCCGTGCCTCGAAAAGCACGATAAGCCGTTGGTCCCGATTGTTATAACATCATCTATAACAATTGTATACCAGGAAATAGGCAGCAGCGTTTCCTTGTATGTTACAACATAACACTGCGATCACCAACCCGCCTGCCAAGTGTGTTGACTATGGCAAAACCCTCCCTCGGGATGCCCATGTTCAGCAGTGGACATTATACGGGCTGATGATGAAGACGATATATAAAATTGAATATTTAATTATGAAGTTTTTACAGCAATGACAGTTACGCGGGTGAACAAATGAAAACAAAATAAATTAAATATATATTTTATTATTTTCGTTGCTTATAATATACTATCACAATGTAATCAAAAACTAAGTCTTCACATTTGAGCTCTATTATAACATCTCTATGATCTTGTATGAGATATTTATTATGCTGAAATTTCGAACACATTACTCCTATATCAACGAGACATCAATAAAGACACACATGTATAAAATATGATGTTAACAAATTATATACAAATCGAATAGAATCTAAATTTTTAGAAATTTTAAATAACATACGTATATATACTGTCCACAAAATAATACAGTAAATCATTCTTATTAAATTTTATCCCATAGAAATAGGAGATTCTACGCAAAATATTAAACGAACATAAAAATCCACCATTAACACCTACACCGAATGAAAAAATGGAATTTATTAAATCTGGCTTACACGCCTTTTAGTGCAAACCACTGATATAAAAAATATAAAATCTGTAGTTGAATTTAAAATATGCATTTGGAGAGCGGTTTTGCGGCGCCGTTTTGTTCTTTACTTATTCGAAATTATTTTATTTTTCCACAACAAATGTACAAGCGAAGCTTTTGAGTTTTCAAAGAACCATTTTCAGAAATAAAAGTTTATAAAATATCTAAAAGCAGTTTTTTTACAAAACATATTTTCTTTGCCTTTATGGGAAGCCAGTTAACAATTTGTTTTTCGAAATTAGCAATTGGATTTACTATCGAAAGCTTTACAGTTTTCATATATTATTGGCGCTATTCGTTTTCGTTGTACAATAACAAAAAGAAATGTGTATAATTACTATACATAATATACAGCCATGATGATTTTTGAACCACACTTAAAATGTTTGATGCGTACCAAGCGTTGACTTAAAATACTACATACTCTACTTTCATAGCATTTTCATTAAAACTAAATGTCATAAATACTGACACAACAATAAAACTAACCCAAGAACTACACTTAAACTAAATCCCAGATATTTTTCTTTTCTAACTATGGCATTCATTAGTAAAAACCTCGATCTGAAATGTTCAATAATTGGTATTACAAAAGTCATAGATTCTAAATAACAAAATATTTTGATTCTATATAAATAATAACTTTTAATTTAGTCGTATAAAAAACAAGTTTCTTCAAACTTAGTCGGTATTTACAAATTCACATAATTGCCATTTGGACACAAAATGCACCGGCAGATAGTCTACCATGACTGAGATAAAAATTTTGCATAGTTACATAGGGAAAAGGTATAGATTCAATCGTTAACTAAGTAAGTTTATAACTAGTATAAAAAAACATAGAACGAACTTTATATAATTTTAAGAGCAACATCAGATTAATATTGATTGAAGTCAATTTTGATTAGATAATAGTTTAAAATAATTGAAATTGAACATATCAGACGACGTTTTACTAAATATTGAGCAATTATTGAAGATACTAAAGAACCAGACAAAACATACACTTCAGCCCTTCTTAAATTTGAGAAGCAAGATACTCGTAGTTAAGTAGAGAGCGATCCAAACGGTAGTTGAGACGAATCCTGAGTAGACAGTGGGTCTTGAGATTGTCCAGCCGCGTTGTAACATTGATCTTAAAGACTCGGTAGACAGGGTAAGAGGTAGAACGTAGCTGATCCATTGAAGAATTTTGTGCATACCTGGAAAATTTATAAGTATAAGAAACATATAAGGTATGCATACTGACTAGATAATCAAGACTCATTTTGTTTGAGTGCAGTGCTTGGAATTCTGGATAATTATAATACGATATATTAATGTGGGTAGGTATATAATCCTCTTCAAATTTCTTCTAAAAAAAGCATAGGTAGTAACTTAAGTTTGACGACATTGATATTAAGAAAAAAGAAATTCATCCATCACAAATGCCTTCTTCCGTTTCTACAAAAAACCTCAGATTTAACTTCTACAGAATAGTTAATAGTCTGTGGAACGTTAGACAAAGATATCAAAATAATTTAGACTACTATAAGCTTAGAATCCTCATCATCTCCCTGCCCTTATCCCAATTTGTTGGGGTCGGCGCAACACGTTTTTCTCTCCTACCTTCGCTGTTAGCGGTCTCGCTACCACGAACTCCCTTTTCCTTTACAATCACATAATCTATTTAATCATTCATCCATTCAATCAATGTTTCACCTATATTTTTTAAGAATTTACCTTGTTATTATTATTATTATCAATATTATCTTTGTTCTCCTTTTTCCTCTCCATGCATCTGCATTCATACTCATTGTTCTTTTAGTCAAGTCTATTATACATTTTGAATTTTATTTGATGGGCTTAATTAGGTATGAAATTAACTAAATGTTACCTTCAATGGGCCAGATGATTCCGCAAAGCATAATCATAGGCAAGAACGATCCAAGAGCTAAGTACGTTGCTGTTCTGTCTGTATCACAAATACAAGACACGACGAAACCTGCAAATAGAGATAAAGACAATAAAGTATTATTAAAACGTATAGATTATTATAAATAGAATCGTAAACTATGCTCTATTTTAGTTCAAAACCTTTTACTCAATTTTTTGTTTCGTGGAAAATAACATATCAATAATTGTGTGTCACTAAATTCCATCCTTAAAAATACTCACGACCTTAATGTTATACGCATATTATAATTTACAAAAGAATTAAATTAATATCTAATTTGCCTACGTGTAATCACCTATTTTGTGTACACGTATGGAATATTTACAGTTAGTGCTAAAAAGGTGACCAATTTTTATAATCCAAACGGCTCATTCATATACAATGTTTTTTTAATTATTATTAATAATTTGGAGGACGATTAACCAACAGTTTTAATTTGAAAAACGTAACATTTATAATTTTCACCCATAAAGTTTTATCAAGGAAAAATATAGATCTAGTTTTTATGAACAGATGCCTCTAACTAAGATTTTAAGCTTTATAATCTGCAATGAATTAAAGATCCAAATAAGTGATTTCTAAGTATTATAGCAACGATAAACAATCACGGTACACCACTTTGTTTTTTGTGACGGACATTTGTATTTTTTGCTACTTCACCGGGTATAAATGCGAGCAGAGCTCCAGCCTAAATAAATAGTTTAAAAACTACAAACTAAGCAACCTGTGCCAGAGCGGGTCCCCATGGGACATCGTATATATGTATTGATGTATGTGTTTAGTTATTTTATGTATGTATATCTAGGTACCTAAACACTTCTAAATTATTATTATTCTATATTTCGACCTCTCCTCTCGCAGGTCTACTGGAAGAGATTTCTGTAGAAAAAAGTTGTACCTTTGTACATAGTTGTCTTTTTGTTGTTTCTTTTTTTATCTTGTGTGCGTACATCAATAAATAAATCATAAATAAATTGGACCTCAGCTCAGGGCGGTCGCTGGCGGGGAGATTGATGGAGTATGACGTTTAGGCGGTAGACAACAATAGATCGAAATGCTTACCGAAAGTCATTCCACACAGGCCAGTGATAACAGTGAGGAAAATCACCCATCCAATAGGTCCCTTTAAAGTCAGTTGGAAGACTAAGAACCCAATTATCAGGACACCTGTTGACTGCACCAACATGACCAGCATCTGGACTATCACGTGGGAGAATAAGATCTCCGTACCTATGAAAAAGAAAATAAAACCATTAATAATTACAACTATTACTCGGTCAGAATACAGTTAATCACTTAGATTTGTTTATTATAAGCTTAAACACATATATTAAATACAGCGGCCGAAGCCCAATGGCTAGGGGCGTCGGACTTATCATCTTTTGGTGGCCGGTTCGATCCCCACCTATTGCACTACCGACGTGAACCCAATATTAACACACGCAATTTAGGTTATCAAGAATACTAGTAGACTGCAAATAACTGCTAGTAATATTTCATAAAACTTCAAAATGTACACGTAGTGTTTTTTTTATTAATTATAATTAATGAAATTTCTGATGACATCAAGCACCTGACGCTGGGACTGATCGACTGACTAGGTAAGGCATCTTTTTATGGCCCATATGCCCAGCTGTTCGGCAGTGGACTTATACGGGATGGTGATGATAATTTAACTTTACAAACTTTACTTCTATTACTTTACATCTTACTTGTCGACTTAATGAAACCGGCTGAAGTTCATTCGACGTTCTTTTGCTTTTTTTAATACATTCTTAAAGGCGCGGCCCCACCGCGGTGCATGCTGTGCACGGGCGCGCGACCCATTTTAGCTGCGTGTATTAATTAGTATGAAAAACGTCAATTCATGCGTAGCCTCTCCGTGGGTTGCAGTGGACACAACCACATACATTTTCTTCCAAAGCGAAGCTTAATACACGTGCGTAGCCTCTCCGTGCACCGCGGTGGGCCCGCGCCTTAACCGTGATAATACATCATTGTGACACGCATTATTATATAAAACCATTTTTTATATTATCATTCATTTTGGGAAATTTTTAATTTGATGCTGAAAAGATGTGATGTGCGAAAAAGGGTCGTTTTAAATTAGTTTGCACATTCCTTAGTTTATGTCAGGTCGATGTCCTTTATACCCAAAACTAATTCCACACGAGAACTAGAGGTAGATAGCCGTAGGTATGTTAACGATAATTACCTCTGTGGTTTAATTTTATTCCAACGAAATTGCAATAAAAAGACGACAGTAAATAGGATTTAAAGTTGAATGGCATAGACTGTGATTAAAAGGTTGATAACTAATCAGTATAAAATGAAAATCGTATTTTTTTCTAATTGTCTAGTGATAAAGGTATTTATAATAAAAATAATGCAATAAAATAAAAATAAATAGCTGGTAATGCAACAATACCTTACTGAAATTGTATTTTTAATTAAAGAAACACCTTTGTCACTGATAATGAAAAATTGTGTAATAAAATATTAATAATAAGATGTTAAAAAAACAACACCTCACCGTATTCTTGTAAATCTAACCCATAAAAAATAGTTTAATTAATTTATTCAAATAACAAATAAAATAAAAACATGAAATTTAAAATGGTTTTTTTTACACAAGAAAAGGCAAAAATGATTCGAATTCTCGAAAATCTAACATAGGTATATGAAAGTTGTTTTTAAATTTCAAATATAAATTAATAATAAAACATGAAATTGAAAATGGGTGAAATAACACATAAATTTTTTTGGCAATAAGTATGATGAATATATTTGCATTTTTCCTAATTTCATCAAATTGTTCGTTTTATTCTTCAATTTCATCATCATTCAAAAGCTAATCATACTTCGAAGTGAAATTGTTGCAGAATTTCATTATTCCATGAAGTTTCAGATGAATGAATTGTGTACTTTTTCTTAAGATCTAATATTCTTTTAAAAGATAGAGAGGTTGGTAGGGAATGGAACTTAATTTCTATCGTCTTTTTGTCTTTTAGCATCACAGCAAACTAGACAAATTAAGCTCCTTTACAAGCTACGAAAAGAAAACAAAAGACCTTTTGTATCGTTCATATTTATAATGTGAAGTAAAATTTCAAAATTATAATATCTCGTGTTATGAATCTTTACTAGCTTCCCGCGCGCGGTTTCACCCGCATAGATCCCGTGCCCGTGGGAACTTCGTAATAAAATATAGCCTATAACCTTCCTCGATAAATGGACTATCCAACACTGAAAGACTTTTTGAAATCGGATCAGTAGCAGTAGTACAGCTTAAGACTAGTGTCATCAATCTAGCCCGCGCATCCAATGTCTTATTGTTGTTACTATTGCTGTGATATGTTTAAAAAGACAACACAAAATGATAATTACTCGGTCGGGCACTTTGCGACTAGTCTAGAAATAACAGTAGGTATAGTTAAGGATTGAAAAATTAAAACTGTTAAGTTTTAATATTTCAATCCTTAACTATACTCTAAGCTAAATAAGCCAAAATATGTTTTGACTATTTACAAATACCTGTAATAGGTTTAAGTGAAAAACACTTTTTTTTCTCTTATTTCTAGACAGAAGACCCTTCGGACACATTGAAAACATCGTTATGGCCCTAAGGCTCCAACGTTTGGAAACCCCTGGCCTATAGCCTTCCTGGGCTAGCTAACACTATTTTTTTCTTTAAATTGTTCCTGTAGTTTCTAATATTAACATGTTCAAGTAAACTATCAAACAAAGAAAAGAACTCTTAAGTATTTTATATTAGTATAGTAGGTTTATTAATAGTTATAATTTAAGACACACCAGTTATTCCGGAAACCAGGGACCGCTCCAAGATACCTTCGTTCCTCTCAGCTAACATGGATCCTGAGGTTAAAGCCACCGCCAAGAAAAACACGATCCTGCAAATTAGAAAATATGTCTTCAGTGAGACTGCAATACCACGAATGTGATAGTTGCTAATTTATTACATTTTTTTGTTATAAAGATGAGTAGCAGACTTTATTCACACTGCTAGTGTACTAGGGGCTTATTAACCCCTCGTGCTAAGCTAGAGTGCTTGTGTTACCAGTGGGTTCTCGTTAGTAGTGCAACCGGAGACCACATGATCGCAAAACCTACGCCCTGACCATTAAGCTACGGCCGCTTCAAATAATGCTGATTACGTGTAATTTCATCTGTCAAGAAATATTTCCTTTATTTGTGCTCATCATCAGCCTTTTTATCTCCACTGCTGAACATGGGCCACCTCCCGTGGGAGGGTTTTCCCATAGTCACCACGCTTGGAAGGCTGGTTGGTGACCGCAGTATTTATTTATTTACTTGCACAGTATTGTAAAGAAGCGAACTTAATGCCCTAGACATTTTTTACCAGTCAGCTTTAGGGTGGTGCAGAGAAAAAACGTAGTAGGTGCACTTTGATATCTACTAATTAACTTTGATAAAAAATATTGTAACACACAAGGAATTGCTGTTCCCGTTTCTTATTATACAATTGTATAATAAGGTACGGGAACAGCCCGTATAACGTCCACTGCTGAACATGGGCCTCCTCCCCAGGGAGGGTATTTGCCATTGTCACCACGCTTGGCAGGCGGGTTGGTGACCGCAGTATTATGTTGTACCACACAAGGAAACGCTGCTGCCCGTTCCTTGCTATACGATTATTTAATAATCGGGACCAACGGCTAACTTGCACTTAGCATTTACACAAAGATTTCCTGTCCGGCGTGGGGGTCAAACCCACGACCTCCGAGATTTAAAGCGAGCCAAAAACCGCTACGCTGCGGAGGTTGTACATATTATGTTATAACAATCGGGACCAACGGTTCATCAAACTGTAAGATTTAAATATTTCAGTGAATTTGGTGTGGTTAAAAAAAACAGTATCTAGATGGCACTGTTATTAAGATTCAGAGACAGAATGAGAACGAAGACGAGCTGATTTACTAGTTATATGTAAATTCACCCCTTCTCCGCCATACAGTTATGAATATTTACATGAATATAATAATCAAATTAATATTTACTTACGTTAGAATAACACCAGGGCCGGCGAAGTCGGTGAAATTCGGCACATCCAAACCATAAATAGGTTTCTCGAACTGTGAAATAAATTTATTTCTTAATTCGTTACCTCAATTTATCTTCATATTCATTGAATAATAAAGTAAATAATAGGTATTACATTTAATTTTTGGGCACCTCAATAAACATTCGTTTTTAAAAGACAATTTTTTTTTCTTTTGCAGGGAATAATTGACTGATTCGATATTTCCACGGATTTTCGTCCCATTACGTTTTCGTCTCACGACATTTTCGTCTCACAACTTTTTGTACGATTCCTCTCAGAGGACAAAAAGATTGTGGGATGACATAACGAATGAGTCGAATAATGCACAAAGGACACCCAGACACCCAGAATCATACAACTGTCTGTGGTAGTACAAATAGTTCCTCATTTGGAATCAACCCAGAACTCCGAGACTCAGAATCAACTACCGTAATCACTGACACCGTTGCAGTCTTATTATAAGAACTAGCTTCCCGCGTGGGTTTTTGCTCGCGTATCTCCAGTCCCCGTGGAAACGTAATCCCATACCTACTTAATATATCAAACTGAATTGTTTGTTTACATGAACGATCTAATCTCGGGAACTACTGGTTAGATTTGAAAAATTATTGCAGTGTATTAGTACCTTCCTATAGTGTTATCTAGCACATTTATCGAGGAAGGTTATAGGCTATATTCCATAACGAAGTTTTTTTTTATGGTGAGGGAGTCAAAGCCGCAAGTGGGTCACCTGATGGTAAGTGATCACCGCCGCCCATGTACACTCGCAACACCGGAGGAGTCGCAAGTGCGTTGCCGGCCTTTAAGAAAGGAATAGGCTCGCTTCTTGAAGGTTGCAATGTCATACCGGATCGGAAATACCTCCGCTTTTAATTGATTTCACAGAGTTCGCGGTAAAAAGTTTCTCGAGAAACGCACAGTGGAGGACAACCATTCATCCAGGTGATGTTGGTGGAAGTTCTGCCGAGTGGATCTAAGGTGCCGCCTTAGGTGCTTAAGGTGCGGCAGGTATGAATTCGAACAATTCCTCAGAGCACTCCCCTTGATAAATGCGGTAGAGAATACAAAGAGTTCCAACGGGAACGGGAGATACGCGGGTGAATCCGCGCGCAAGAAGCTAGTGATCAGATACCTATGTGACTTCCGGATAACGCAACTTTCTAATGAAAAATATCTATTTCTAAAATCAAAAAAATTTCGAATGGGTCGAGCAGTTTCGAAGCCTATTAAATGTGAACAAACAATTACATTCTTCTCTTTTATCATATTAATGCATTCTTGTATTGTAAACTCACATGAACAGGGATCGACATGATCCTGGCGGGTAGGTCGCAAATTTTTGCCAGATGTTCTGTAGCCTCCATAAATGCCAGCTGGAGATCTCTGTTCAACATCCATTCCACTTGTTTGTCTGTAACAAAGATATTATAAAATATCGGTGAACAACCGAACAAAACTAAATCGAACGAATTCGTCCGACTTTATCTGACTTTGTCCGATTTTGTCCAACTTTGTCCGATTTTGTCCAATTTTGTACGATTTTAATTTATGTGGAGATAAGTTTGCGTGGGCCAACGTTGGAATGTAAAGTCAAACAATTTTGAAAAATTCTTTCTTATTTGTTAACTTCTTATGACAACTATCTGCGTGGCAAATTTAAATTTATAAAAACATTAGTTAGTAGCAATCGCCTTTTATATATATGTTACAGTCAAAACTTATAATCGGTCAAAACCACTTTTGACTGCATAAAATAGGCAAAAGTAGTTTTGACGGGTCCATATTGGCTCACATAACATTCCAGAAACGGAATGCTCTTATTTTTGTTCGAAGGTAAAAAAAAACACCAGGATTCCAACTTCTATAGGTTAGGTTAGGTTAGAACTGTGACCACAACGATAGATCCAAATTCCATACAAAATATAAATTAAAGTAGTCAAAAGCGGTTTTGACTGATTATAAGTTTTGACTGTTACATAAACAGCTTAGCCAATCATTCCTATATATTATAATTTGTTTAAGAGAAAATATCTTAATATTAGTAAAAACGAAGTCGAAGGGACTGTATTTATACAATTAAGGACCGATTTTTTAATCCTTAGATAAACATTATCAGGAGTATAATTTTTATCTGGTAAACGCCTGTTAGTATAATTGTATCTGCTGGTATATGATTATTATAGATGATTAGCTTCTGCCTTTTATTAGCTATCTATCAATAAAAGTATTGTCTAAATCGGAGTTACAAACAAACAGACAGACAAAGAAGCCTATTATAATAACGAGCTTATAGAGGCACGGAGTTATTATCCTACAACTAACTAGACACGATAATATAGGTATTTTTAGATTTAGATATTTCTTCTGGAGTAAGAATCGAACCCGATACTTCTGATACTTTAACCGCTAAGCCACAGAGGTTGTCAAATCAACTACATTAAGTAATCTAAAGGTCTTATGTTTTACTTATTTCACCTAATTCTACGTCCGTATATTCAGAGCATTCACAAATAAAGCTGTGTACACAACGTTCGTACTTAACCTTAATCACGTCACATTATACTTGACACATTCCATTTGTTATGGCGCCTGTGTGTACCACCCCCACGTAGTAGAATTACATCTACATATATATGTATAATGTATATAACACGTGAGTACTCCGCTTCATATGAATAAAGCAAATTGTCACTGTAATAATTTTTACCTACAGGAAAAATATTTGTGTAAACACAATGTTTTGTTTTCGACAGTTCGAATTCGTAAAAAATGCCACTACGATTACCGAGCAGCATTAATCGCCATTCGTAAAAGAATGGGTCGTACGGTTTTTTTTCGGACGAACATTTATGTAGTCCACCACGAGGCTTCTGCTACTTCACCGGGCATAAAGGCGGATAAGCTCTAGCTTTATAAACATACGTACCTACGGTGGGTACGTAAACATGTGTGTAGAAATCCGCTGACCAATTGTATTATCGATGGGGGAGGCCTATGTTCAGCAGTGGTCTACAACAGGCTGATGATGATGATGAATTGTATTACCTATCTTGCCGTAGGAATATTACAGAAAATATTATTCCACAGTTGTTATGTAATCGCAATACCTTGCAAAAAATTCGTAAATGTAATTGACAACTAGCAAAAAGCTATATGGCATTACTGCAGTAACGTGACATTTCTTGACGTTTCGTGACTACTGTTATGGAATAATATCGCATCGCATTGCTACAGAGCAACATGCGTCATGTCTGTACTTAACTGATAAGTAGCCACCAACGATTGACAAGAAATAGCAAAGCGACCGTAACCCAATTAGTGGAGGATACGATTATTTATTTATTTATTTATTTATTTACCAGCCAGGAATTTCTTAGGCAACACACCCGCGTTATATTATTTAAGGCATTCAATTTGATATAACATATTTTTCATCCAGTAAACATATCGGTGAAAGTCCTTCTTAATCGGATCTTAGACTAAATGGCTAGGGGCTTATGATCTTGTGATCGCCGGTTCGAGCCCCACCCATTGCACTACTGACGTGACCCCCTAGTAACACAAGCATTCTAGCTAGGCTCGAGGTGTTAACAAGAATACTAATAGAGTGCAAAACTCTGCTAGTGAACTCAAAAAAAAATGCAACGCGACAGGTTGTACGTAATTGATATTTTTCGTTTCGGAAAAAACATCCTCAAGTATTTTCCGAAACGAAATAAGCTGTTTTCAAATTTTTTGGTAAACAATACGAAGAGGGAACGAGACGTCTAAATAATGAGACGGTTATATGGTTGCTTAAATTAAGCACTTCCAAAATACATCGCATTCCTTAAACATTACATATCTAATATCATTGCATCTAACGGTGGAGGTATTATAGAGTTTAAGGGTATTTTTTTATAACATAAAAAAATCTTCACTAACGTAGGTAATAACCACACTTAACTCTACAAAACTAAAGGCTGTTCCTGGAAGCACTTCCGCTTTAATTAATTATATATCTTTGTTTATTAGAAACTGTAAAACAAACATCACGTTTTACATCTAATTTTATCGTTTGCAACTAAGTTGGGGTATTCCTCGAAGCGCACCAACTCTGAAACGCACTAAAAGTATTACTCGGTACGCACCAACAATAAAACATGTATAAAAAAAGAAGAGCAGGAAGTTTTCGAAACAAATTATTTTAAAAGATATTTTGAATTCTATTGTCCTTATTGATTATTTATTAAAACTGCTAGGATAGCACAAATGATAAGAGATTTACTTCTTTTAATGTCTTAAAATAAAACACGATAATTGTTTTAAACAACCTCATTATTAGTCGCGGAGGTTGCCGATTCGATCCCCACACCGGCCTAGAAATCTTTGTTTAAAATCTAATATAATTAATTAACCGGTACATATGTATTTTCTTGGTAAAGAATAAAACGTTTATACTAACTTTTTATTTCTTTAAACTACTTTAAAATGTCCATATATATTAATTATTCAAATCAATAATTTTCAAGTATCCGGTCTGCTGTAAGTGATTTCTTTAAAAATAAGCAGTACCTTTGCACAATATCATCTAGTATACGTGTCTCTTCTTTTATTGTTATTGTTTGTACATAAATAAATAAATTTAAAATTGCCCTTCGTTTAGTGCGATCCAAAGTTGGTGCTCTTTGAGGAATACCCCACTAAGTTAAGTACCTACTGAATGCAATTAGTACAAGCCCTTAAGTTAAAACAGACGGTTCAAGAAAAGCTGAGAGCGCATTTAACAGGCTAATCACCCCTCGGAGAGACTCTTCAAGTGAATGCTCTCAGTTCTAAGTCGTTAAGTAAACGTGATCATGATATTAGTTTTCTTAGATATATGTTTTATCCGTAGATCCAGAACCCGTGGTAACCTTAATGAAAATAACCTATGCTATTAGATAATAAACTAGACATATCCATAGCCTGGTACCTACTCTCAACTGCTGAACATAAGCCTCCATAGGACTTTTTTATTTTACTAGTAGGTATATATGTTGCAGTCAAAAATATGAACCAGTCAAAAGTACTTTTAACTAGCAAAATCAGTCAAAAGTAGTTTTAGGTTAGGTTAGGTTCGTTTTCGAGGGTTCTACTGAGTTTTTTGGCAGTGATTCTCAGTAGTCGCCACAACAAACTGCACACAGGGGAAAAATATGACGATTCCAAACAAATGTAACTATTTTTACGGAATAAATGAATTTTGAAATTGAATTTGACTGATTTTGCTAGTTAAAAGTACTTTTGACTGGTTAAAAGTTTTAACTGCAACATATATATTAACTACTTATATTTAGTATTAGCATTGTACCCGTGCGAAGCCGGGGAGGATTTAGTAGTAAGTATAAAATCCTATTTGTAACATTTATTTTTTTCTGGAAATATTGACTGAAACACACAATTTACATAATTTCGGCTGTTCCCCAAGCGGCGCGTCAGCAAATTTGAATATATCAAAAAAATTAACTTCATTAGACGCACAATATTTCCTCAAACAAGGAAAATGTTTAAAACAGTTTATAGCAACTTTTGTGCACATCTTTTTTTTAAATATACCATAAACTTAGCTCCGTAGCGTAGCGGTATTTGGCTCGCCTTAAAATCTTGGAGGTTGTGCGTTCGATGCCCACGCCGGACAGGAAATCTTCGTGTAAATTCTAAGATTTCTTTCAGGGTCTGGTTGGTTAAGGAACTACTCTCCTTACCTCAGAAAGCACGTTAAACCGTTGGTCCCGATTGTTATAACATCATCTATAGTAATCGTCGTAAATCGTATATATCAAGGAACGGGCAGCAGCGTTTGCTTGAGTGGTACAACAGAATACTGCAGTCACCAACCCGCCTGCCAAGCGATGACTATGGCATGTTCCCATGGCACATGTTCAGCAGTGGACAATATACTGGCTGATTATGAATACCATAGAGCTAAAGAAATTGTTTATTTGCTTAAGTGCGTTAATGTCAGGACCTACTACGAGTCCGATTTGAAAAGATATTTCACCAAAAGTTATGTGACGATTATGATGTGATTATTAAATATTTGATAGTATTAGTATTACCATTACAGTTACAAAGTAATATAATTAGTACTCAAAGCCAAATGTGAAAACTCTACGGAAACATACAATGAATTTCAAGTAATTAAAACCCAGAGCTACACTGAAAACTAGTTTAGTGTTGAGTCCGCGATGAATAGTTACTTTGGGCTAACCCCAATTTTTAAACATTTGTCACTGGTGCTCCGCTTCTATTGGTGTCAGAGTGATGATAGCCTATAGCCTTCCTTAATAAATGGGCTTTCAAACACTGAGATTTTCAAATAAGACCAGGCGCCATTTTGAGGTTAGCGCGCATTTAAGCAAACAAAATCTTTAGCTATTAAACTATTATAGCTGACTACGTCAGGTTTACCTATTTTATAATATTGTGTTCGAATAATTTATCAAACAGCCACCAGATGGCATTAAAAGAACATTTTCACAAAATCAGCCCCATTAATTGTTTTTACCGACAAATCTTCATATTTTTATCGTAGAATGACTTTGCAAAACAGATTTAGGCTTTAAAATCATACCCCTTAACGAATAATTAAGACATTTAAACCCTTATTGTGTTAAATATATTCCTAACATAAAAAGAATAAAAAGTGTGTCTAAAAAAGATAAAGAATCAATATAACGAAGTTAAAAATATACAACATGTCATTATCTATGTGGTGTCCGGCTTATAATGGACCACCATAGACATGTCTTCCCATGGGTGTCGTAAGGGGCGACTACGGGATATAGAGCTGATGGATGGGCATCATCAATCAGCTCAAGTTAAGGATTCCACGGTAGTGGGATCTACTCGGGTAAAACCGACAACTAGTATTGTATAGTTCCACAAGCCATTTTTTTTTAAATCTTATCTTTTCTTTCACTAAAACCGACGACGTCAGAAAATAACTTATTATGTATTGAATTGAAGAAATAGATGTCACAAAGGACTCATGGACTTAATGACTTAAAAGGTTAGAAGTTACTATTAACGCTCCCGTTAATTTTATATAAGGCTGGAATAATGAACGAAGTTACTTAGAACATCATTATTTAATGAGTAGCATTCCGTGTATTTTTTTGTCTTTGTTAGTCACTAAATT
Organism: Nycteola revayana; assembly: GCA_947037095.2. Classification (NCBI taxonomy): domain Eukaryota; kingdom Metazoa; phylum Arthropoda; class Insecta; order Lepidoptera; family Nolidae; genus Nycteola; species Nycteola revayana. The sequence goes on along the minus strand of OX344851.2, from coordinate 10,758,379 downwards.
TTGGAAAAATATATAGTAGAGATTTCCGCGCACGTTCCCATGCGTTCCCTTAACAACCTTATACTTAAATATAGCATTCAGCTTTTCTAGATAAATAGGCTATTTAACACTAAAATTAATTTTTAATTCGGACTGGTAGTTCCTGAGACTAGTGCGTTTAAGCAAACAAACGAATAAACTCTTCAGCGGTATATATTAGTATAGAAAAAGCCAATATCCTTCCTCGATAAATGGGCTATTTAACACTCAAATATTTTTTCAAATTGGACCAGTTCCTTGTTCCTGATATAAGCGCGTTCAAGCAAATATATAAACTCTTCAGCTTTATATATTAGTATAGAAGTATAGACATAGATAAAATGACTGAACATAAAACTCAATGTACATTTTTTCCACACACGAAAAAAGTAGTTTGAAGTTAGAAACGCAATATTCAACAAAATTCTTCTACATAAAATATTAGGTAACATCAAAAAATAACCTTTAGGTACCTATCGAATAAATTTAATGGATATTTGCATCATAAACTAATTGCTTTTAAAAAATGGACTTTTGTATTCAGCGTTACGGATCAAATTATTTTTGGGTGAGTCTAATAAAAAATGTCAGTAGATATGATTGGGGTTTGGAAATGTAATTAAAATGCAAATTTTACAAGCATTTCTGTCCTGTAATGGTGGTTTTGAACGTTTAACTACATAAAGGGTCTCACACATTGTCCTTGGAACAAAAAAAAGTAATTGGATGATGTCAGAAAGAAGTACAATGGTGGTACAACAATTAAATTTGAAAACATAACTAAAGAAAACATATAATTCAATGTCACTTGAAGTATATAGATACATATGTAAATCTGAAGACTGTTTGTTTGGTTTCTTGAACGAGCTAATCACAGGCACTACTTCTGCTACTAATCCGACGCGAGAAATTCTTTCAGTGTGAGATAGACCAACTATCGAGGATAAATGGACTATAGGCCTATAGGCTATGTTTAATAGTGAAGCTCCTAAAGTACCACCTGGAAAATTAAACTTAGCTTTAAACTTATTTATTGACAATGAGAAAATTGACAATAAATAAGTTTAAACCCAACTATTAAAGCCAAATTGTGGATCTTTGTGATTAAATCGCTCCAATATAAATGTCAAATAAAGTATTTTGTAATTAGGTTAATAAAATGTTGACAACTATTATTATTTTTAATAGAGGGTTCTACTGAATTTCTGGCAGTGTTTCTCAGTAGTCGCTACGTCACGCACTACACGATAGGGCAAAAAATATGACTAATTCAAGCCAATGTAACTATTTTTACGGAATAAATGAATTTTGAAACATGCTTTTTCCGGGTAGAAATGTTACCGTCACCGTATTTTCTTGTCATATTATGCAATAGTATATCATAACTCTACTCTAAAATCATCATTCCTCAATGCCCTGCCAGCGACCGCCCTGAGCTGAGGTCCAAGTCCCACAGGGGGTAGGTTGTACTTTTTAAACCATTTATTAAGTTGGAGCTCTGATTTAGCAAAAGCCTCCTGCCTAACTTCATAATGTTTAAATTGGCAGTTTTGCCGAGCATTTGCTACTAATAAAACAAATTACCTGTTTCATCCATATGAGCCTCCATATCAGAATTCTTCATGGTCCAGTTACTGGCATGTCTGGGGTCTGTGATCCTGGCCTGCAAGCATTCTGAGAAGTTCGAAGGGAACACAAGGACGACTCGCGCTTTGCCTCTTTTGGCTTCCTCGGTGGCTGCTTCCTTTGTGGGGTAGTATATCTATATGAAAAATAAAGTAGTGAGATACAATGTAATATTATAAAAACGTACTAAATTTTGAAGAATTTTTCTGAGGGCCAATTTATCAAACGTGCGTTGCTGTGAATAGAAAAATGTATTACTGTGATAATTTTTATCTGAGGTTTCATGAATTGTCGTTGAGAGTTAGAGAAGATATCTAATCAACAGCTGTCTGATTTTTATCGAAGTTGTTGTGCCCATGAAATTCGGTTTAAATCGTAATTACTTCATTTTTTACCCCCTTGTTACAAAAAATGTGACGGAGAAGTCTGAAATTTCAAACCCTTATAATTTATATGGAGAAGGAGTGCAGAATGCACTGGCGCAGTTACCAAAGGGCTGGGAGGTGAAGTGCCCCAGGGCTCCCAAGCCTGGACGGGTCCCAAAACCTTATAGCAATCCAGTTATTGCGTTTTTAAAATATGTGTAACTATATATCTTTTGTCCTAGGCCCCCGATCACCTAGGTACGCCATTGGCAGAATGCTAATATTTTTTTTTATTATTGTCGTATTTAGATCCCTGGGCGTACATTAGTACATCTAATAGATAATCTGCAACCTTTATTCCATTTTTATTCATGCAAGTTACAATAGATTTTTTTCGGAGGCACTAAATCCATTACGGGCGTCCACCGCTACAGCGGCGGGCGAGGTAAACATGACTCCACTTTCCATGACAATGATATGGTATGTATATATCCTCGTGGTTCATACCACGAGGAGAGAGTCTAACTATTAAAACGCCACTGATAGAGGCACCTGTAAACGCAGATGCATAAAATCACAGCAACCAACTCACCAAATTAGCTTGCCGTGCCGAAAGGAAATCCAGATACTGACAGCTGAACCTTTTCAAATGCCATTCCCAAGTTGTCGGATCTTGAGGGCATTCAGTCTTGTTATATGTACATAGGGGTTCCGTGGAGTTGACCTCGTGGTTGACGACAGCAATGGGCAGGTTGGCCGGGTAGTGACCAATAGCGAGGCAGAAGAAGACCATTTGCGAAAGAGGAAGACCGAGAAGGAATGCTAAGGCACTGTGGAAGAAAAAATATAGTTTATTTTAAACTTTAGCTTATTTAACAATGACTTTGTTCAGAAAATGGATTATATTTATCTTATTTGTGGAATTGTTGAATTTCATTTTCTTCTTATTCTAAGGATAATCTAATGTTAATATCTAATGTCAATACATCACTACATAGTATAAAATAAAGTCGTTTCCCTGTCTGTCCGTCTCTATGTATGCATAGATAATTAAAACTACACAACGGATTTCGATGCGGTTTTTTATAGATAGAGTGATTCAAGAGAAAGGTTTACGTGTATAAAACATTAGCATTGCACCCGTGCAAACCCGGGGGGGGGGGAGGCGGAGGTTCGCTTAGTAGAATATAATTTTGACTACTGTAAGATTTTATATTATATTATATATAGTATATATTTTATATTACTGTAGCTTTTGGTAAAATTTATATGTCTGAAACATATAAATTTTACCAAAAGCTACGTAATATGTGCGTAATGACAATGACTCAATGACTTTTATAACAGTAGTGGTCATATTGTTTTCTTAGGGACATTATTATGTGGTTAGCCAAGTAGCTTTTGCTAATTTGCAGGGCATAAAGCCGAGCACGTCACCATCCTATATAGTGAGGAAAGGTAATTACAGCATGCAACAGAACTAAGCTTAATAAATACATTTTATTTAGATTAAGTATATTTTAGTCTCTTTGTACTCTTAAATCATTTTTAAAAGCTCCCATAAACTTAGTGTCACGCAATTGTTCTGCAAAATATATAAATCTAGAGCTCAGAAGCATAAGGTCGGATGGGCCATTATACGCCAGGAATATTCGTCGTATATGCCTTTATCGTAAACTGGTACGTACGACCAAATGCTTCTGAACGATAAATAAGAAGAGGATAAAATCTGTTATTTCGTGAAACAGGTTCTACGATATTTTTACGAGATACAGAACTCTAAGCAGTACAAGTCGGTTTTAAAGACTAACAATAATGAAAATCTCGCATGTAAGAACAATAAATCAGACACTTCTGTTGCAAGAGCTATAAGATTAACATAGACCATACTCTGTTGTACATTCGAGACCATCCAATAAAGATTAATAGATTAAGCTTAGCTTTCGGAATAAACGTCCGTATAACGATGGAATTCAACTTGTTAGCTTTAAGTTTTTACATTAGAAATTTGAAGCGGGTGAACTCGAGCAAGGAATTCTTTTACATTATTTCACAAAGCCTGTTACATTTTTGAATAGCTTCCTGTGCGCAGTTTTACCCGATTAGCTTTCGTTGCTAATGGCACTTAACCATTACAAATAGCTTATATAATTCCTGGATAACGTATCTTTTAAATGGTTAAATCATTTTTTAAATCGGTCCAATAGTTTTAAGTTTATTCGGTATAAACATACAAATGTTTAGTTTTAAATATTAATGTAGATTGAAGAGAAATGTAATCAGTGATATTTCCTTACACAAATCAAACTTCTTATAATCTGTCACATGACCCTAGTGTATTTTCATTTTAATGACATTAAAAAGATATTTACTAAGATATAATGTCTTCAGCAAATAGTGTTGTGGACAATTCTGTAGCAAAACTCTGCACAAAATTCTTAAATATGGTAATTAAAGATTCTTCTAAACTCATTAAACAAACTCTTAATTAATGAAGCCATTTATTCTTTCAAAAATTGCCAATAACTTACCCGAAATTTCTGAAGATATTCAAGAAGTTCTTCCAAATCAACGCCCTCATGTGGTGCCATTGCATCGGCATGTACATATCCATGCTTCTCTGTGGCTTCTCTTCCGGTGGCATAGCGTCAATAGGAGCTATCAGTTCAGGGGTTACCACCACACGGCCTTTGCTACTCATGGAAACATTGTCACCAAATTCTCCAGATATTTCTCCGATTTCTGCTTCTTCCAAATCAATTGCTGAAGGGTTCTAAAACATTTAAATAAATGTGGTCATATCTGGTTTTTAAAATCTTGGAATGTAGCTATAATTAACCGGGTTATTTCATAATAATAAGAGTAAAAATCGGAATTTATCCCTCAGTAGTGGAAAGATCAATGATATGACTGAAGATAAAAAAATCAAGTTTTGTAGTTCAATCCCTAGTTTATATCTCTATAATGTTCAAATAGTATGTGCGAAAAATATGAAATTTAAGACTATAGTGACTTCCTCGTGTATTTCATTGTATTGACTTAAATGTATCGATTACTTATATTTCTGACGTTGAGCTTATAAACTATCGCAACTACTATGGTAAATGTCAAAGCTGATATTAATAAAAAAGTGCTTACACCAAATAATCAGCATTTAACATAAATTAACAATAAACTTTACTTACAGGAATAGCAGGCAGTTCCACTCTTTCCAAAACATCAGCAAGTATACTTGATCTTCTTCTCTTTCCTAAGTTCTGCAAAACGGATAGTTTTAGGAACACGTCTTCAAGACTTTCTCCTTGGTAGCGACGTATTAGTTCTGTCGGCGATTCTTCCGCGAGGAACTTTCCACCTCGCATCAAACCAATCTGAAATTAATGAGACATTTTAATGTCAAGTTTATTGTGCTTAAAACTTACTATCAGCCTGTTTACATTCACTGCTGAACTTGGGTCTTCTCTTAATAGGCCATGGGAAACCAGGGTCGTTAAGAAATATTGCCACAATGCTCGGCAGGCGGATGGGTGATTGCAGTAAGATGGTAAGTATCTCTGAGCAGATAGACACTGCTGCGCATCCATTAGGTGCCTCTTAAGACACCCATCGGAAGGGTATCTTCGTCTATTAGCCTTATTAAATAAGTATTATATATTATTGTCTCGAGTAGGACCGAAAAATATATGGCTTATATAAAACAAATTGGGTCACCGAATAAAGACAACAACATACACCAATCACTTTATCGATATTCGAGCTATTTATTCGTGTGCAGATCTCGATATCTAATCTCATCTGGATCTAAGAATTAATAATAACGCACAATGAAAGTAATAATTTCTATAATTAAATGAACAGTCCAGAAGATACTTACAATGTCAGCTTGTTTAGTTTCATCAATGTAATGTGTTGTAATAATGACTGTAGTTTTTCGTCCCCTGGTGATTTCTACCAAATGGTCCCAAATGCTGGAAACAAAAATATTTTTTTACACAAAACTGAATATGATTTTCCAAAGTAAGGTGATCAGTGTTAAGCAGAATTACAAAATCTTAAACGAATTTAATTTTTTACTAGAATTCGATTTAGATTTCCGAAAAATTCCAAAAAGTAAGTTACTGAATCTTTTAAACAAGTCAATGTTTAAAAGACCTTTATAAAATTATAAATGTTATGTACTCTTTAAATAGGTACTTCATCAAATGCTCTAAATTACATTTGGTTGTGTTCTATAAGGCTCTGCACATTATGATGTCCAGTAGCATGCCAAGGTACCAAATATTTATATCGACGAATAAAAGGCTAATTGATTTTGAATTTGACTGATATTGATTTTTTTACTTTAAGAAAGGATTTCATAAAATATTTAATTCAATTTTTCCCATGGTGTCGCTTAGCTTTTTACCTATCGATATTGTGTGCTGTGGGTTCAAATCTACCTTAGTGTTCAAAGGTTTCATTTTCCTTATTTTTCCATTAATTTGTGATATCAAAATCTTCTTATACTGCGAGATTCCTCTCCTTCTCTTCCTCAGTCTTTCAATCTAAATTCCAAAGATTTTTCTTTAACAGCTTACCTTTGACGTAATACAGGGTCCACTCCAACAGTAGGCTCATCGAGGATCAGAAGTTCAGGGTCGTGGATGAGAGCAGCAGCAAGTGACGTTCTTCTTTGTTGTCCACCTGATAGATTCTTTACTTGTCTGGAAAAGGTAAATTTAGTTATTTGGTTTATAACGGTCTTAAGTAGTTTATATTATTTATAATTGACTTTTTCACTTAATTAAGTATATAATACAAGCACCGTAGAGTATGTGGCTTGCCTTAAATCTCGAAGGTAATGGGTTCATTTCTGGATTCGGACAATTTTTTTTGTACAAAACAAAGAGTTCTTTTTGACTCTGGTTGGTAAAGGGACTTTCCTCCATTCCTATAGCCTATACCATACATCATGGTATAGCAACATCCCCTTTAAAGGTAAACATGTTTATCAGTGGACGTTTTATAGGCTCATGATTATATTCCTACCAACTTTATCTGATATACTCTGGCAGAATATTAATACTAAGTGTTTTTTTACCGTTCGTGAATAATTTCACTACTTTCAAATAACTCAATATAGGTTTATTTTACGTTCTTCGGAGCTATATAACTAGACACGGCTTTATAAATTATATTTGTTTCAATAGTTTCTAATGATGAAGATCTTAAGTTAATTCCATCAATTCATTCAAATTTCGAGTTAATAGCTACAGAATTAGAGTGCAATATCATCTTACCTAGTAGGGTTTGGTAGTTGCAACAGTGCGATCAGAAAGTCAATGCGGTCTTCAACTTCTTTGGTCGGCATGTTGGCGATCCAACCGAAGTAAATTAGTGTTTCTCTGATCGAGAATTCACCGAAAAGAGCTATTTCCTGTAAAAAAAAAAGAACTCGTTGTAACTTTTTTTTTGTAATAATAAGAAAATAAAGTAATGTTGTTAGTATATTATGTAAGGTATATGCGTAGATTTAGATTTCTTCCTACAAACTTTGCCTACCCGGATCACGCCCTTTGGAGATGAATTTCAAAAATATATTTTTAATGCCCACCTACGTCACTTAAGGAATATTTGTGTAAAATTTCATGATTCTAGACCCAGCGGTTTCAGCTGTACCTTGATCGATCAGTGAGTCAGTTTCTGCCTTTATATGTCACCGGAAAATAATACAAATCGTAATTTGATCAACTTCCGTGCCACTCATATTTTTAATTTAATTGTTATGACACTTGACCTTATCTAACCAAACGAGACTATGCTACTTTTGTAACAAAACAAAATAACTTCTACTTCAATAAGTCCTATTGAACCCCATTGGTAAGTTAAGGTTTTTCCTAACCACCGAAAACCTCGTTAGTTTATCAACTAACTAGAAAGTAGATCAACTAACTAGTAAGGCGATTAACTCGTGATTCTTATTATTTTCCGGTGACATATATATATATATAAAAAGATAGATGATAGCAATGAAAAGAATTTTAAGTGTCGGACACGTCATGAGGTTTTTGCTACGTTAACTGGATAATAGGCGATTCTCGACCCTGCTGGCCTATGCCGTACTGTAAAGTAGAGTGACAGTTGCACAAAACTCCCCTAAAATACTAAAAGCCATAATCCCTCAATCTCATCGCCAGCGACCGCCCTGAGCCGAGGTCCAAGCCCCACAGGGGGCGCCCCATCTTGCGCAGGTTGCTTAGTTTGTAGTTTTTAAACCTTTTATTAAGGCTGAAGCTCTGCTTGCTTTTATGTCCGGTGTAGAAGCAAAAGACTCGTGGCAAACTAGTGTCCATCCGAAAAAAAAATATCTTAGGTATATGTCGGTATATCAATATTCATTCATGAAGCGGCCGTAGCCCAATGGCTAAGGGCGTTAACTGTCCCATCTCCACACGGGCTGTGTTATTGTATTGTCAATTGTCATGTTATGACAATAAATTATTTTAATGCTACGTAATAATGCCATACCAGATACATAGTTATGCTATTAGTACAAGTGCACTTATTGTATCCTTGACTTAAGTAGGAAATGACTACAATAATACTAAGGATCATTTCTACGACATAAGGTTCTTCTAAAATATATGCCATTCCATTTAGAGTAGATAGTATTTTTCTAAACTTAAATATTTAGCTTGTGTAATGTATTTTAGCTAATAGGGGGTATATTGATAATTTCTTATTCGTTTGTAAGTCGCCAGGCTGCGAATGTATATTCGCAGCCTGGCGACTATTTTATTATTACAGCTGCCAAAACCTAAAATAAAATTATAAATAGGAATAGGAAGGCATGATTTTTTCCCCCACGGAGGATACTAGATGGCAGCCTCCTTGCCACGCAATGGCGATAGCAAGGTGGCTTTACTTAGGAGGCTTACACTTGCAATTTGCATTTTATTATAATTCCGTTTTTAGTAGGTAAAAAATGTTTACAAAAAAATAAATTCATTATTTATCAAAACAATCTTTACTAACACAATAATGATTTATCATATTATATTCCGTTAAAGGTATGGCATATACTTTGGAAGCACCTTATAATACTTTGTTTTGCTACCACAATAATAAATTATGTTATTTTAAAACGCATGTGACTATAGGAAAATTTTATATTTTATTATAAAATATCATAGCAGGTTAGCTAGGCTAGGATTATCGCCAGCGAGGACCGCGTTGCGTCACACTAGTAATTTTGGTGCGGCAGTACGGACGGACGGACGCTCGCTAAACGAGCTTATGGAGAGGGTTATGCTAGGGGTTTCTTTACACCATCGAATCAGAAATGAGGAGATACGTAGAAGAACGCGGGTTACCGACATAGCCCAACGGATTAGTTCGTTGAAGTGGCAATGGGCAGGCCATAAAGCACGTCCGGGTTTGATCCCCCACCGGACAATAAATCTTTGTGTAAAATCTAGATTTCTTTCCGGGTTTGGTTTGGTTAATTGGTTAAAGAACTACCTGAACCGTGTCCTGAAAAGCACGGTCCCGGCTGTTATAAACTCATGTATAACAATTGTATACCAGGAAACGGGCAGCAGCGTTTTCCTTGTATGTTCACCAATCCGCCTGCCAAGCGTGGTAACTATAGAAAAAATGTTATAGGTACAGGCTGATTTTGATGATAATTATAAATTGTAGTTATTTTACTCGATTTGTTTTTTTTTCTCTACAAACAAATTTACTCGATCAGAATTGATCTCACAAAACTGAGATTTATAAAACCTCAATTTATATGCGCGTTGTTCTGTATTTTTTCCATACATTCATTCGCGTTAAGATGAACCATATTTTTTGTCGGCATGAATATTTAATTGTTTTGTGTAAACGAAATTTAATTTATTGTTCGCATTTCCGTAAATGTGTGACGGGATTGCGTTGGATTATCGCTGTCGTCGTCGGAATTGCTTGTGTTCATTAGGGTACTTTCACATGGGAGGTTTAGACAAAAATAAACAACAAAAAAAAAAAAAGGTGTCAAAATAAAAAATACATTTTTTATTTTTTAGGCTTACCTAAACGTATTTCAAGTGCAATTAACTCGTTTGTGAAATAAAATCTATATACCTACTAATAGCTGATAAGGCCCGGAGGCGCCCGTGCCCATCGACTGAGTAAAAATGGGTACCCATTTTTACTCACCCATGCTTCAACCATTCATCTATAGATTTCAAATAGCCTAGGTAACATTTAATGCTTATATTGACTAGAAACCTATATACATATAAAACCGCGATGCTCGGTCACCTATTTACCTACTGCTGCTTATATAACCTTCTAAACAACATAAGTTAAGGTACATCTAACAAATCACGTAACTAATAAGATATCATTCTACCCCGCATCACTGCTCCAACTACTGTTATTTGCACACTGACATTGACTGGGCAATTTACCTTAATAACCATTGTTAAATCATCCTTATATTCAGGCAATAAAGTCGCTTATCAGTTGTGTCGCTTAGTACCTTATGTAAGTAAGTGTTTAGTTATTTTAGTCGCTTTCTGGACACAAATTGGTGGCAAATGTATGGGTAAAACCCTACGCAGGTAATGATGTTTGTATTGTACACTTGCTTTTTTTTCTATTACTTAGTATGTTACATAGTGTAAAGTTTAGTAGTGGAAATAGCCCTTGTGACAATTAATGTACGTCCGACAAACGTCATACACTATGCACTACCGGGGCAAAGCATTTCTAGAGCTCCGAATCATAAGGTCGTATGTGCCATTATACTTCAGAATCGTATGTGCCTTTATCGTAAACTGGCACTTACGACCAAATGCTTCTGAAGATAATGGCACATCCATCCATTATGCGTCTAGATTTGTATTATGTTGAGATTTGTATCCGTGCTTCTTAGGTCTAGATTTGTATCACTAAAGATATAATTTTAAGTAGGCAATAAAAAATAAAATTGAGTAACTGTAACCATAACGTTTCAGTATTTCTATACATAATTCTATTCATTCATAATCATAATTATAATTTTGTACAAATTAACTTACTACTTAATAACTAATACTAATAGTAAATTATATTATATAATTTTCAAAAACCAATCGAATTAATTCAGAGCTTTATATTATACACACTAATTACCCTATATAATTTATTACTTCATTAATAATTATATTAAGTAATCAGCTTCAAGATGGTACTAAGTTATAAAATATTGTGAATTATGTGGTCTCCTGTAATTGAAGGAATACACTACCTCACATATTGTAAAAGGCTAGTTATTTAGTACTATGTAATGTGCATATCCCTTGTTGGAGGCCCGTAATAATAAAATAAATAAGTATATGACCCGAAAATATGTCAGGTATAAATACGTATTGTACCTATTAGTGGCGCTCTCTAGTGATAACACTTTGCAGTTATCATTGACATTTATTGCGATACAATACGCATGAAGAATAAAAAAAAAATTAGACCGTCACATAGATAACGTCAGTTTTGCAATTAAAATATTATATAAAAACGATATAATATTTTAATTGCAAACCTTATCAATACATTGCAATTAGGCTGTCATCAGTCATATCAACTCGAAAGAAGAGATTTGTTGCATATAATGATAAAGTCAAAAAAATACAATAAATCATTCAGTTCCCACAAAATTAATCACACACTAGTATAAACTACAAAAAATTAAATATAAGTCCTTTTTTATTGAGTCCTTAAAACGCTCCGAGGGTTTAGGGTTCCACAATTACAATTGTAACATAAAACCTACATTCTGACGTTTTTTATTTCTTACCCTAGTGAATGAGTACTCTTCATTAGAAAATATTTTGTTTTTACAATATCTACTATCTAACTATCTACCTACAGGTCTGAATTGAAAAAATATCTCAGTTTTAGAAAGTCCATTTATCGAGGAAGCCTTTGGGCTATATTTAATAATTTAAATTAAACAAAATAGGATACTAAAATTTCACTATGATGTTTCATCATCATCATCAGCCCGTACAACGTCCACTGCTGAACATGGGCCTCCTCCCGAGGGAGGGTTTTGCCATGGTCACCACGCTTGGCAGGCGGATTGGTGACCGCAGTATTATGTTGTAATACACAGGGAAACCCTACTGCCCATTCCCTGATATACGCTTGTTATAGATGATGTTCTAAAAATCGGCACCATCGGCGCCGTATGTAACGTGTTTTCCGAGGCTCAGAGGGTAGTCCCTCAACCAAACAGACCCGGAAAAAATCTTAGAATTTACACAAAGATTTCTTGTCCGGTGTTGGGGTCGAACCCACGATCTCTGCAATTATTTGTTTTTTTAACTGCATTATTCCATCAGAGCAAATAATATATTATCAACTTTCCTACCTAGTTTTACATTGTACATGGAATATTATTATTCATAATATTTGATTTTTAAGTCGGTACAATATAGAAGCTACGGAACCTATTAGGCAGAAGTTCAACTCGTACTCTAAAAAATTTGAGTCCTAAAGACAAAGTTAATATGAAACAAAAATAGTACTTATAGGTAAATAAAAAGTATTTTACAACAAGGTTTTAAGAAACCTTGCTTGTTGTAGCATTGTTCATAGTAATACTCGTATTTCTTTTACTAGACTTTATGTGGGTAATATATCTGTTTTACTTGACTTTTTATGAAGGTTCTTATTTATTGCATGCACACACTGTTGCGAAGGAAATGAAGTTAGAAAAGTTTTTGTGTGCCATAAAAGTGTATGACTCAAAATCTTGTGGTAATAAACATTGTGCCTTTTACTCGATAACCTCTGATAAAAATTACTTTAATTTTGAATACAAAGTTAAATCTCCCGATCTATCATTCCTCTACTAGGTACTATTAAGAACCGAATAATTGGTTTAACCGCGTAACTCCCGTTCCCGTAAGAACTTTATAATTAAATATAGCCTATTTCATCCAGGAATAGTGTGGCTTTCCAACGATGAAAGTTTTTTTTTTGTCCAGTAGTTTCGGAGCCTATTACAAACAAACAATCAAATGTTACCTCTTTACAATATTAGTATAGATATACATAGCTTATGTTACTGAGGTATAATATAGCATTCAACTGATGAAAGAATAATCGAAATCTGTGTAGTAGTTATTAATTTTATTTGTAACCACTGAGAGAGAGAGATTGATAATAGTAATACGATTTTTTTATACATACAGATTGTTTGGGCTTTGCTTTTAATATTCAATGTGTTAAAGAAGATGGTTTTGTTGCAAACTTTTCCTACATTCAGTACCTCTAACATAAGTCCAAGAGTCCAAATAATGTGTTTGTTTATTCCACAACAAAACTCATAAAAACTTTCTGTGCAACACAATAGTTGGAGTATGGGAGAGCGGGTATGATTCGAAACTAGAGAATTTTGCAATTTTAGAACATGCAAGTAAAATAATACAACTTCCGTAGCGTAGCGGTATTTGGCTCACTTTAAGTCTCGGAGGTCGTGGGTTCGATTTCCACGCCGGAAATGAAATTTTTGTGTAAATTCTAAGATACTTTCCGGATCTGGTTGGTTGAGGGACTACCCTCCGTGCCTCGGAAAGCACGTTAAGCCGTTAGTCCCGATTGTTATAACATCATCTATAATAATCGAATATCAAGGCACCTTGTGTGGAACAACATAATACTGCGGTCACTAACGCGCTTGCCAGGCGTGGTGACAGTAGAGCAGTGGACGTTAAGTCATTGTTACATACTACAAAAAAAAACTTCTAGAAGCATACAATGAACATAAGTGCACTTAAGCACATGCTGAGTGCATGTGCTTAAGTGCACTTATGTTCATTGTATGCTTCTAGAAGTTTTTTGTGTGTGGATCAAGGAATACATTTCAGAAAACGATGTGAAACTCTGTTTATAAACTACAATCGTAATAGCAAATCCCCATTGTACTCTGATCTTGCGAGCGGCACTAGTTTTGTAAGATACTACGCACAATAATACTGATGACCATAAAAAGTAAAAATTTCTATGAAAATCCAAATATCTTTTTAACTATAGGTACCAAGAACTAAATTAATATAAACGTAACACTATTTACAACAAATTACGAACCTGAGGCATGTATCCTATCCTAGGTCCTGGCACTCCACTGCCTGGGCTGCCAGGTCTACCTCCCAAAACCCATATTTCTCCCGAGTTCAATCTTCTTCTGCCCACTATACAGGATAGTAAAGTAGTCTTGCCACATCCCGAAGCTCCTAGAAGTCCGTATCTGAAGAAAGAAAAAACATGATATTTGATATTTATGCAAACTCTGGCTTTCGGTACAGTCAGCAAATGTTTCATGTTTGCTTGCAGTCTAGAATGACATACTTAGATCAGGTTAAATGCCATAATTTAAATTATTATCAAAATCAGAAGGCACTTTAATGATTTTGAGATTTTGCTGACTGTAAGTGAAAGGCTGTGACGAAAACCAAAGCTATTGTGCTCACTTGGACCAACCCCGTCAACCCTTTACCTGATTTCAACTTTAAGGAATGGTTCTTCCATTTGGATCAGTGATTCAAACTAGTCGAGGTCCACGGGAGGTTTTATAAGTTTTCAGTGTGTATGATAATAGGGCTCCTCTGTATTGGATTAACGAAAACAGTAAAAAAGATCTGCTACTTCTGTATAGAACAAGAGTGTCTGACTGACTAAAATGCTGCAGTTGTTGCGTAAAAAATACTAAACAGTATTTGAAACAACTGAATAATAAAGATATAATAGTACCCTTCTCATACACTGAAGTCCTCCAGAATCCTTATGAGTACACCAGGTGTGTTTCAACTTTACCTTAGAAATTCGATACTGGCCGAAATAAAAAAATATAGTGCCTGGAGTTCTAAATTTGAAATACAGAAAACATAAATAGTTCCCTTGCGCGGTTTTACACAGTATTTTTTTTTTTAATTAAATATAGGCTTACGTTTGACCATAATCTCGCTTGATGGAAGGCGAAGATAAGGCCTAAGATGACACGCTTGCCCAGAAAGTGTCTCGAAAGTGTACTCGACTATTTTACTCCTGAATAACGTAGCTTCCTAATAGTGATAAGCAAATGCTAACCCAACTGGGACAATACAAAACAGTTGAGTCTTATTTATAATAAAACATATGTTTTGCATACATTTGAATTGTCAACATTTAGATTCCATATTTCACAGTCCAAATACACTTGAAACTTAGCCCATTATGCTAAAGTAAATATGACATTAATACTGAGGTCGTTTGTCCGGGTTGACTTATTATTATTATGGTAGTTGTATGCCAGGAACGAAAACTTTCATAGCCTGTGGGCTCAAGTCTCGGAGAAGGATGGTTGCTCACGTCAGATAAAAATTCTATTTTAATATATAAATCTGAAGAGTTTGTTTATTCGTTGGTTTGTTTGCTTGATCAACGATTTGTAAGATCAAGATAACACTGAAATATATTTTCGAATTTCACGCCGCTTCATACGCGTACCTCTATTTCATTTACGTTGAAATTCTATAATTAATTGTAGCCTATAGACTTTCTCAATAAATTAAATATAATCTAACACTGAACGAATATAGTAAGAAATAAGAAAGACAAAAACTTAACTTAACTTTACAGAAAAGAATAGAAGACAAAAACATGTTGTGTTCACCACAAATAAATTGCAATTAGGGAAGGCGACATTTCATAAAATTTAAAAATCAACAAAATGAGATAAGCGCTTTCAAACAAACAAACAAACACTTATGGTTTATAGTTTCAAAAAAAAAAAAACACAAACTTACATAGCTCCTTTGGGCACTGTCATGTTCAAACCATCCAAAATCACATTGGGATTTTTGGAGGTGCCATATTTCTTGTGTGCTCTCCTTACACATACCGCTTGCTGTTTTCTGAAAAGAAAATAAAAAATACAATTAACAATTTATAGTGAATATAATTTCAACTGTATGATATTTTCATGATCTACGATATACCATGGCGACATTGGATGTCATATATATACAGATCCCGGAACATTCTGTAGAGCTCACTAGGATTTTAGCAAAAATACCCTTTTCTTGTAGTTTGATTAGAAAAAAGGCGATACCATAGGCAAGTAAAACATATCGGTAATATTAATAGCACTAACGCATTCTTTAATACAAGACAAGTGGCTAAGAATACTTGTCTGCTTGTGGGAGTTGTGACTATGAGTAAAAAAGACCACGCATCATCTGCGCTGATACTGGATCCACCTCGCGCGTTGGTCCAAGTGAAAGAGTGATAATTACAACAGCCAAGGGGACTATGTAGCCAAAACTCCCTTAAGTAATATGTCCACTAGAATATGCGATAGCTAAAGATAGATGGATATGTAGGAAGTGGAACGGACGGACATTTGTAGTCAGCCCTGAGGCTTTTGCTACTTCACCGGGCATAAAGTCGAGCAGAGCTCCAGCCTAGATAAATGGTTTAATCACTACAAACTAAGCAACCTGCGCAAGAGGGCGTCCCCTGTGGGACATGGACCTCGGGTCGCTGAAAAGGTGCGAGTATGGAAGAGACTTCTAATAGGGAAAAATGGAAGAGGATGATATATTGCGCCGACCTCAAATAATGGGAGCTGGGCAGTAAGATGACATGATGATGATTCTTTAATACACTTTCAGAATGAGTTGCACATATACATACCCGAAATGCAATGTCGCGTAAAACATATTAATATAAAAGTCTAATAATATCCTTAAATTAAATATTCTTTTTATTTTAGTAATTTCAGTCCGTTAATGCTTTTGTGCGTTACTCGCTACATAACGATTTCAACTGTTCTAATTGAAAATATTACTATATAAAATGTATGCAATAAAGAACCAAGATTTTTTTTGCGATTATACTTGTAGCATGAAGTCAAGTCTAACTTTAAGCCTCGGAGGTCGTGGGTTTGATCCCTACCGGGACAAGAAATCTTTGTGAAAAATCTTAAATTCCTTTTCGGGTCTGTTTGGTTGAGGGACTACCCTACCCTCCGTGCCTTGGAAAACACGCTGTTAATTGCTATAACATTGTCTATACCAATAGTGTACAAGGGAACGGGCAGCAGCGGTTTCCTGTGTGTGTATTATTTAATATATGTAGGTACTATGACAAAACCTTTCCTTGGAAGAAGGCCCAAGTTCAGCAGTGCATATAATACGGGCTGATGATTCTTTCTATAAATAATAATTATTATGGTTGTTTATATTGCTGGTATTTCCAAAAATATTATGTAGATATTTATATAAGTTTTACAATACTTTTATTAGTGCAATTAGCACTTATAAAAATGTTATTAAACAGTTTTTGTGCCCTACGAAAATGGCATTGATTTGTAAAAAATATTGTAAAAATATAATTGTCCTTTAGCTATTGGTGTCGGTTGTGTTGTACTGATAATTTAAATAGGTACTACTAATAATTTAAGCGTATTTTTTATCGATGGATGTTTGTTACTCTTTCACGCAAATAAAATCTTGCTGTAATTTTGCAAGGTTAAACTTTATTCTGGATTAACATAAAGGCTATCAAGCCCTAGTACTATAGTATGTTGGTCCCTTTATCATATCGTTTATTTCAAGAAATGACTTAAGTTAATATGTAGGTACTATAACACAAATATTTTTAAAATATGTTTAACAAGGTAATAATATAAGCCACTTTTTATTTTGTCTGTCTTTTTGTTTGTCCATGTATTCCACCTAATTCAAAGTGGTAGTACCAATTTATATGAGACTTTCATTATTAGTTTTCGGAGCCTATTCAAACAAACAATCAATTAAATCTTAACTATTTAATTAGCACACAAAAATAAAATACTCACTAAAGTATAAGCATTTATTTTTTACCTGACTACTTTCCACATAACACCTACCAACCCTATTCCCTGTGTTATAATTGAGCAACATCAACTAATAACCTAAATAGAACTGAACAAACGCTATTACAAATATTCAAATGTATTTAAACAATGTTTATGTACGTATTTATGTAAGGTCATTCTAAGTGTGCATTTTGGTTAGTTGTGATGGCGCACAGCTGATACTTATGGGATGATGTGTGTGGATTTTCATCATCAGCCCGTATAACGTCCACTGGCGAACTGGAACCTCTCTCAAAGGGCATTTTTCCATTGTCACCACGCTTGGCAGGGAGATTAGTGACCGCATTATGAACAGCAAATATAGAGGTCAATCAACGCTGTTCCCCGAATCGAGACGTTATTAGACTCAGGCCCCTGGTATACAATTGACATAAATGATTTTAATCGAGACCAAAAACTTAACGTGCTTACCTAGGTACGGAAAAGTCACCCTTGCAAACAGACCCTGACGATACCTATATTATAATTTAAGTCTAGGCGGTCGGACACAAGAAATCTTTGAGTAAAATCATAGATTCCGGGTCTGGTATTTAATTTACCTTGAAGCAATGGTAGACTTCTGGGTTTTGAACTGTTTGTTCCGCCTGGCTATCAACTCCTCCTCTATGGTACTGATGGTGATGGGTGGCTCTGGCTGCCGGACATCTTCCATAGATATCGTCGCTCCATCATTGTCATACCCCTCGCTGAATTTCGGCATTTTGACTGAAACAAACAAAATTAATTGGTTAAGACATCTTTTTTTAGCCGCCAGACTTTTGCTACTTAACCGAGCACTTATTTTTTCAAAAATCTTGCTACCATAGTTTTGCAGTCTACTAGTATTCTTGTTAACCCCTCGTGCTAAGCTAAAATGCTTGTTACGAATGGGTTCACGTCTGTAGGGCAATGGGTGGGTATCAAACCGGCGACCACAAGGTCACAAATCCGACGCCTCCTAGCCATTAGGCTACGGCCTCTTGACGATACGATAAGCCGATAAGCTAATGGAATGGTTTCAGCATGCTTTTGCTGCTTCACCGGGTATAAGGTGAGAAATACTCCAGCCTTATTGAATTGTTTAAACACTCCTGTAAAGGCTCTTACACACAGTGCCGGTGGCAGGGCTACCGGGCAGGCCGCCAGCCAAGCCGCCGTGCACCCGGCGGCATTCAAAGCCGCCGGCTTTGCCACACAAAAGAGCCGCCGGGTTACCGGGTGTACCGGCGGGTTTCGCGGGGTGCCGGCGTCAGTTCGTTCCTGGCATTCGAGTGGTAGTTGTGTGCGGTTAAATTAAAATGGAATGATGCATGGCAGCTTTGCGCGGCTTGTGCCGGCGGCTTGTATTGCCGGCGGCATAGACGCTCGGCGTAACCCGGCGGTATTGCCACCGGCACTGTGTGTAGCCTTGAGTAACCTGTCTAAAAAAGTGTCTACTGTAGGATCTTACCTCACTGTGGCTAGCGATTAAGAAATTATGACTGTAAGAGCTGTGTGGTTTCCAGCTTAGAATAGACCACCCCATGTCTCCCACGGTTGTCGTAAAAGGCGACTAAGGGACATGTGGCTGAAGGATGGGCAGCAGCATCTATTAGCTCAAGGTTTACATCTTACTGCGATCACCAATCCGTTTGCCAAGCGTGGTGATTATGGCAATATCCCTCTACGATCCTGGTTTGCCAAGGTCTGTTAAGAGGAGGCCCATGTTCAACAGTGGACGTAAACGGGCTGTGGATGATGATGGATGATGACTGTAAGAGTAAATTTTAAGAGTTTTGCGCAACTGTCGCTGTATTTTTCAGTTCTTGAAACTTTTGATCCATATAGCTGAAACCGCACGAAAGTGCTACTGATTACATTTTTTAAATTTGTCAAGAATAATTTTGTTTATACGCACTTATTATGTATCTTATACAGTTTTTTTTTATGGGAGATAAAGTTTAACTTATCCATATAAAAAGTACTCCATTGATTTCCTCTCATTTGAATCAAATTTCCTGGAACTATGAAATCACTATTCTGAAGCTATAAATGCTACTTCCCAGAATGCTGGCAACATTATTTGTATATCATAAAAAAATATTAATAATTTTTGGCATTCAAATCTTAATTATTTGTTAGAATATATATAATTGGATAATCTCTAGTAATTTATCAATGTATACGTATTATAATTATGTATTTGATCAATTTTCATAAATTAATAAATTATAATATATTTAAAACACTCAAGGACACATTCCAAGAACATACCGTACACACAAAAAACATAATATCTACCAGTTGTTGATTAATCAATAATATAAAAATGAATCGCTGTATGAGTTACTAAGCCTAAATACAGAACCTATTTCGCTAATTCTTGATTTGATGTAATTGTTATGGTCAGTAGAATGTTATAATGAAAAAAAAAATGACATTACTGTCAGTTGTTTGAAATAACTGTCAACGATCGAAATAGCTCGATTACACCTACCGAGTAGAGTGGCGAGACAGAAAAATGTAACTCGACCGAGACAGTGCTGTAGCCGAGTGAGTGTTCACACGTATTTTTGATATTGTGGTGAGGCAGTTTAGTTAATAGAAGAAGTGCAAGGACAACTGAGGCTTAACATGGATCGGAATGACGTGACGTGTACGCACCGAGTTGCGAGCGGTCGCCGAGTGCTGTTTAGATCCACCGAGTGACATGGCGAGATAGTACGGAGAAGCGGGGAGGTGGGTACTCGGCCTAGTAAATAGAACGGGGTCGGAGTGACTGTCTCGGCTTAGCACCCGGTAATGTGTTTATAAATACCGAGTGCTCGGCCGAGGGCACTGTCTCGCCACTCTACTCGGTAGGTGTAATAAAGCCTATAGAGAGCCAATTTATTTGAAAGTGTCATACAATGTATTTAAAGACGAGATTCCCAAGGGAACGGGATCTACGCGGGTGAACCCGCGCAGGACAGATAGTATACAAATAATGTTGTATTATAGATTTTTCTTTACCGTTTTTCTGTGTGGTTTCCGGCTTAGAATAGACCACCCCATCTCCTCCCATGGTGTCGTAAAAGGCGACTAAGGGACATATGGCTGATGGATGGGCAGCAGCATCTATTAGCTCAAGGTTTACATCTTACTGCGATCACCAATCCGTCTGCCAAGCGTGGTGATTCTGGCAATATCCTTTTACGATCCTGGCTTGCCAAGGTCTGTTAAGAGGAGGCCCATGTTCAGCAATGGACGTAGACGGGCTGTTGATGATAGATTTTTCAATACTAAAACCTATTATAAAAAGGTAAATTTTGTGAATTGTTTGCGAGTTTGTAGGGGGTAATCTCTGGATCTACTGAATCGATTTTGCAAATTCTTTTACCAATATAAAGCCATATTATTTTTGAGTGTCATACGCTATTTTAAGTCAATTTTACTACGGGTATGGGATGCGGATGAAACCGCGCGGGTCAGCTAGTCTGTAATAAAGACGCCATCATTATCATTATCAGTCCGTATAACGTCCACTGCTCTGCACGAGCAATGTTGGTAATGTATTCATCATCATCAGCCCGTATAACGCTTGGCAGGCGGGTTGGTGACCGCAGTATTATGTTGTACCACACGAGGAAACGTTGCTGCCCGTTCCTTGATATACGATTATTATAGATGTTGTTATAATAATCGGGACTAACGGCTTAACGGGCTTTCCGAGGCCCGGAGGCGCGTCCCTCAACTAACCAGACCCAAAAAGAAATCTTAGGGTTTACACAAAGATTTCCTGCCCATCGTGGAGATCGAACCCACGACCTTCGAGATTTAAAGCGAGCGTTACCGCTACGCTAGGAGGCTGTCAATGGCAACCTTCGTAGCGTAAGGCAATGTATTATTACTGCATAAACGCTGTAACTTACACTATTTCGTCTTGGTTATATAAAAACACAAATTTACCGATATTAGAGTTAACCACAAAATCTACATAACAAAACACCACTTGTAAAGTGAATACTATTCTGTACATGCATTTAGCGTAGCAAATAAATAACATAACTTTTTATGATTAATAAAATAATGACCATTATAATATTATGTTAATTTACAATAAGTATATTTCTTTGTGATTTCATATAGCTACTATCTGTTACTTCGTTTGCATAAGAAAATAGACGTGTACCTTAAACTAGCAGTTCCACAAAAACCTATTATCCCTATATCAAGGTTGGATTTCTCGAAATACTTAGGATATAAATTGACCTCATAAAGAAATATCCAGATACATTTCTTTCGCACGGACATATGTAGTAGAAGGCTTTTGCTACTTAACCGGACACAAAGGCAAACAGAACTTTAGTTTTATTAAATGGTCTAAAAACAACAACCTAAGCAACCTGCGCAAGAGGGCTCAGGGCGGTCGCTGGCGATGAGATTGAGGGATTATGACTTTTTAGGGGAGTTTTTTGCAGCTGTCGCTCTACTATACAGTTCACGGACCTCTCGGACTTCGGGTCTACGAGGGCATCGGAAATGTGAGAGACTATACCATACTATCAGGTACCAGTCACTCACACCTCCGATGCCGTCAGGAGGTTTGTGCAAAGGACAACCTGTAAACAAGTTTATATTCACATTCTTCCAAAATTTACAGTTCCTCAGAAACATAAATTAAAACAGCTTAAACTAATGCTAATAAAAAATATGGGTGCCTGATATGATCAAAATGAATATATAACGCATTAACTCTTATTTCTTTACAGTTAAAAGCGATTATTTTATTAATACCTTGACCTTAACATCGCCCAACACGTCAAAGTCCATACCGCATACTGGTTTAATGACGTCATAAAAATCCCACTCTTAGTAAACATACGAGATTGTCAACTTTACAGCATAATTAACATTCGTCTTAATAATATATGTATGTACATGTGATCTGCGACTTGTAGTGCTTAAACCATTTAATAAGGCTGGTGAACAGAGCGCTCGCCTTTATTTCCGGTGAAGTAGCAAAGCATTGAGGCTTTCGGTCCGTTTCGGTCCGTCCGCAAAAAATGGTCTGCGGCTTACTTGTGATATTCAGCATACAATAGTTTTACTCCAGCAAGCCTATTATGGCACGCGGAATTTTTGAGGGTTTGCAATTTATCTGCTGAGTTCCACGCGCAGTTTCACCCGCGTAACTCCTGTTCCCGTGGAAGCTTCATAATAAAATATAGCCTATAGTCTTCCTCGATAAATAGGCTATCTAACACTTAAATAATTTTTCAAATCAGACCAATAGTTTTAAGATTGGCGCGTTCAAGCAAACAAACAATCTCTTCAGCTTTATATATTAGTATAGATATATTGCTGTCGCATTTTTTACGAAATAGGCCTGCTGGTTTTATCGCACATACCGTATGGTTTCTGGCCTAACATAGACCACCCCATTTATTCCCATGGGCGTCGTAAGAGGCGACTACGGGATATACAGCTGATGGGTGGACAGCAGCATCTACTTATCTGCTCAAGGTTATTTATCATCCTACTGCAATCACCAATCCACTTGCCAAGCGTGGTGATTCAACTCAACGATCTGGCTAAGGTGGAAAGGGAGGTCCATGTTCAGTAGTGGACGCCAACAGGCAATTGAAGTGAATCAAACTCCGGTGGTCGTCCGTAGCCGGACCATTATAAATGTTTTTTTATATATTTTCGAGAAAAAATCTCACGTTCTATCAACATTTTCAACAGCGTGTAGCCTGGAAAGATAGTTTAGCATTTACACAAAAATAATTCTTGACTTCCGTGGGGATTGACCCCACGACCTCCGAGGCTTAAAGTGATACTTATACCTTACGCCACAGAGGTTGTCTGCCACGTTCTATTACAGGCATTCCACACAGATCTGACCAGACGTAAGCGTAAAACTTAAAAATAAAAGACAAAGTAGTACATTTTTAAGTCCACCATATTTTAGAACGAATAGCTACAGCTTAAGATAATTGTCCTTAATGGTGTTAATTATAACACTCGTTAGTAACGAAAGCCTCCATTATGAGATCTTTGTGGTTAAATTGGACTATTGTTTTAAGGACAACTACCTGGGCCACCGATTTTACTCGCATTTGACTGCAACTCATCACCAATAGCCCGTTGACGTTCACTGCTGAACATAGCATCCTCATTATATGTCCGTGGCAAGCCAGAGTTTTTGACGGATATTGCCATAGTCACCATGCTTGGCAAACGAAATGGTGATCACAGTAACCCTGATAGATTCTGCTGCCTCACGACACTCATGGGAAGACATGGGGGGTCTATTCTAAAATGCCGAAAATCACACGACATAAATTATGTATGTATATATGTTGATTTGAAAAGAAGACAACATCGCAGTTGGGAAGAAAATCTCTGTCGCCGGAGTTTTAATACAATGCACGCTTTTATAACTAACCTGATAAAAATATATTATTTCACAGATTTTTTTTTTCACTCTAAGGGACAGACGCGGTCCAAACTCGAGGAGGGCTATTTGGGGGGTCGTGAAATAATGAAATAATGAATTTATTCAGCATTTAGGTATTTACATACACTTGTACTTGTCAGAATCACAATGTTACACAATTATTCTTATTCTATGAATTAAACTAGATACTTAATTAACCGGTAGCAAATTGTAGGATATTACAGACAAAGTAGTCCGTCCGTCAGCTGGTCATTAATTTCTCTACTCATAATAAGTTTATGTTCATATTAATTATTTTAGACTTCAATGGTTCAATATAGAAAATTTGGAAAAAAAAACATACAATTAAGTGGCACACACCTGGGGGCACCCTTAATGGGTTAGGACCACGACCCAGTGGTACCACTGATATATAAGTCAGATTTATGAACATAAAAGGAAGTGATCGGCCTACAGGCGCTGGATCACAGGGCAGGGGTAGGGGTGCAACGCGGTCCTCGCCGGCGAGAATCCTACCCTAGCTAACCTGCAACCTTTCACTAGCTACCTATGTGGACGACTCGGAGAAGAAAGGAAGAAAGAAACTCCGGGCTTTTTCTTTTTCGTCATCTTTTGTATCACAGTTTATGTACCTTTTTTTTTAATAACTTTTGTTTACAATATTTTATTTAATATACATTTCAAATAACAGTATGTGCGCTAATGCACGCTCTAGACGTTTTCACAAATATAGTTAAATATTGATTTAAAATCCTCAAGCAGAAATATCAGAGCAGCAACCTCTTGCACTTTGAAAACGGAGGGAGCGTCAACGCACATTTCCAAGGAATTAGCTACATGAGAAGATTATCGCCGTAAAGGTCACAATAATGTACTAATACCTCAAACACATCCATCAGATGGTCGACCAGTCACCACAAGCAGCACCCGTTCACGAGTATAACGTGTGAGCACACAGCCATCGCCTCCCTCGCCATATTAGAGGGAAGGAGGCGACCCGACTCACATCGCCACCGCAAGCAATGACAAACAATGGGAGCATGACGAGTACACTGATAGTAGTATTTGAGGAATCGCATTTAAAAAGAGAGACAGTTAAACTCAGCATAGCTTGTTCCGATATGACCCTCCAAATTTTACAAGTCAAAACTTGATTGAGACTTTTGCTAGCATAAATATGTATAACTGATTCTTCACTACATAGTATAAAACAAAGTCGCTTCCCGCTGTCTGTCTGTATCTATGTATGCTTAGATCTTTAGAACTACGCAACGGATTTTGATGCGGTGTTTTTAACAGATTGAGCGATTCGAGAGTAAGGTCGCTAGTCCTAGTAAAAGGAAAACAGAACAAACAAAGACACTGTAATTCATTTATAAATTGTTTTCAGATAAGTTTTTATGAAAGAAATAGTTTGTAAAATATGCTAACTTCAAAAAATTGATTTAGTTACTTATTTAATTTTGTTGTATCAGTAGAAAGTGAACAAAGTGCATTTTCATCACGGCGACCAATATTTCAGGAGACTGGCCATCTGAGCGTTACTTAGTCCACTCTCTATTGCTTTACTCTCAAGAAAACTGCAAGTGTGGCAAAATAAGCTTCAATGCCTTGGAATAAAATATAATATAGGTTGTACAAACAGATGCCCCTAACCAATATTCCAAGACTGAATTACTAATGTTCAAATAATAATCATCATCATCAGCCCGTATAACGTCCGGCCTCCTCCCGAGGGAGGGTTCTGCCATAGGCACCACGCTTGGCAGGCTGGTTGGTGACCGCAGTATTATGTTGTAACACACAAGGAAAAGTTGCTGCCCGTTACCAGGTATACACATTTTTATAGCTGATGTTATAACAATCGAGACCAACGGCTTAACGTGCTTTCCGAGGCACGGAGGGTAATCCATCAGCTAACCCAGACCCCGAAAGAAATCATAGAATCTATACAAAGATTTCCTGTCCGCTGTGGGGATCGAACCCACGACCTCCGAGATTTAAAGCAAGCCAAATGCCGCTACTCTACGGAGGTTATAGATCGACAAAAATGTATCGTAGTGGTGAGTATTAGCAACTTCTACCACGTTGTGTATATGTAGATTAACTCCCGTTGGCGTAGGAACTTCATAATTAAATATAGGCTATGTTGTACTCAAGGATTATCTAGTATTCTAAAGCTCGCATTACACATTGGGCCAAGGCATTGCGCCAGCCTATTGGGCCAACGTGTAGAGGGCTACTTGGCGGTATGTTGGTAGCGGTGTTCGGTTGGCGCCAACATTGGCGAATAAACCGAATGTTGTCGGTTTTTTGTCCACACATCAAAGGATCTTGGTGCGCTTCGTGAACAGTGTTCACACGTTGGCATTAGGCTGGCCCAATACCTTGGCCCAATGTGTACTGCGGGCTTAATAGTGGAAGAATTATCGAAATCCGTCCAATAGTTTTTGAGTTTATTCATAATAAACATACATAGAAATATACAATTTTTTCCTGTTTATAATATTAGTACCTAAGTACCTATAGATGTATCGTCGGCTTATTGTAAGAAGTCATTATGTGACATATTTACTATTCTGGGATAAATGGTATTTTAATTATTATCTATTTGATGAATATAACATGTGCATCTTAGTGATTTTTTGTAACTGCCTGATTCCTAAAGTTGCAGTTATGGATTTAATGGCAAGGCCGTAACGCCTAACAATTGACTAGATAGAATGTGTCAAATGAAGTCCACTATAGATAAAAACCTATTTAGTGTTTTTTTGCAGTAAATGAGTTCTTGCAATAAGCCGACGAATATAAAGATAGATTAAATTTATCTTTTCGCCCAGTGTGTTACCACATATGACCTTCAATATAATCCATACTAGGTCGCAGAAGACCCATAAATCTTGCTAAATATCTCTAAAATGGCAAACCAATACATTAAATGTTCATAAAATTGGTGCTATTAATATTGAGTGTCAACCACGCCTACTTCAAATATACGCATGATACAGTAAAAATTATGTTATCATAGAAAAAATGGGTAGTCAATATGATATTGTATTAATATCTTATCTTATATACTAATCTATACTTAATATTATAAAGCTGTAGAGTTTGTTTGTTTGTTTGAACGCTCTAATCTCAGAAACTACTAATCCGATTTCAAAAAATCTTTCAGTGTTGGATAGTCGATTTATCGAGGAAGGTTATAGGCCATATTTTATTAAGAAGTTTCCACGGGCACGGGAGCTACGCGGGTGAAACCACGCGCGGGAAGCTAGTACTAATATATTTTTTAAGCTGGAGAGTTTATTTTTTTGGTTTGCTTGAACGCGCTAAACTCAGGACTTATTGATCCAATTTGAAAAATTATTTCATTGTTAGACAGCGCATTTATTGAGGAAGAGGATAGGTTTTATTTTATTATTTGGTTCTTATCGCAACGGGAGCTATGCAGGTTAAGCCGCGCGCGGGAAGCCAGTCTAAGTATATAAATAAATAAGTGTATAAAACAGAATGTCTGTTAATATTTGAATAATAACAGGTTTTTAGTTGAATAAATACATAATTATTCCTATGAGAAAGACTGATTTACTAGCGGATACTAAAGTAGCTGTATTTTTTTTATAAAACTAGCTCATCCGGCTGACATTGTCCCGTCTGAACTGAAATTAAATAAGGTATGATAGCTCTGAACTAACCGTGAAATGCACTAACAGCAGCACATATTCCGTCAATGTTATTTCAAACGCCATAAGATTAAATAAAAAAGTTTATATTTTCAAAAGCGTAAAGGTTACATTAGAAAACTTAATAATGTGGTCAAGTATTCTTAAATATTTAAATTTTCCGCGCATTTATGATATGATATCTCCTGATAATGGCAAACACAATAAAAAAATAATTTACGAAATCGGTCTAGCCGTGACCAAGGGAAATAGGGATTAATTTTTATATGTGTAAATTATTTTTTCAATAAGTTAATTAACAAAATTTTCTCGAACTTCATTGACACAATGTTTGGTAGGTACACGAGGCCAAGAAGGTTTTCTTACTATTTAATATTGTACTCGAACATAAGTCCATATGTCAACTTGAGCACGACTAAACAACTTGACAGAACAATAAACGGAACTATTTATGTAAAAGAAGAATGTAGTAAGAATAATAATAAATATACGTACATTTGACTATCAATCTTATTAACAAATGTTTCTGTCTATGTCGAGTTATGCGTATGAAATTATGTGCAGTCAACTAAGGAGATGGGATCACACGGTCTATCAACTAATGTAAATTTATATTAATGTGCATCCTATACTGTTTTCGCCGCGGGCACCGGCGTAACAATGTTGCCCCCCTCTCCTCCCGTGGGCGCCGTAGGACCCGGCCAAGGGAAATTCAGAAGATGGGCAGCAGCGTCTTCTTGCACTAAAACACCGAATACTGCGCTCGCTAACCGGCCTGCCAAGCGTGGCGAGTATTGGCAAAATCCCCTCTATGGATCTATGAGGGAGGCCTATGTCTAACAGTGGACGTCCTACGGCTGAAATGATGATGAAAAATGATGATGATACTGTTTTCGTGCACCTTTTCGCCCGCGTAGATCCCATTCCCGTGGGAGATTTATAATAAAATAAAGTCTTACCTTCGTAGGCTAACTTTTACAAAAAAGACCAGTAGTTCCCGAGATTACTTTCAAGCAAAATTAACACTTCAGCTTCATGATAAGTATAGATATAAAAAGGAAAAATTCCGAGGCGTATCAATTAGTCCCGTTTAAGTCGTTTAAGAGGTTGTGGATTCGATCCCCACGCTGGACACGAAAATCTTTGTGTAAATTCTCAGATTTATTTCCGGGTCAGCTTGGTTTAGGGACTTTCGTGCCTCGGAAAGGACGTTAAGCATATGGCCCAATGGAAAAAGGCTTGTGTCATTCGACCAGTCCTATGGACTGTGTCCTTTTCGAAATTGATCATTTACTTGTAGGAGCCGGTTAGTACTTAGAAATAACCAACTTACATATTTATACGTATATTCTAGTATAAATACTACGCAAAGTATTACGCAACAATTCAATAATATTTAAATCTGAAATTAAGTTATTTTTAAGAACAAAAATAACATAACATGTCCATAAAAAATTAATAAAGTTAAAAAAAAACACATGTATTTGATATAACTATAAATCAAATTAGTATAGTTATGTGAATCACAAATTTAAATTATTTAAAATCACAATGATTCTTAAACGGTGAACCATTCGTACAGATAAAGTTATTTGAAGAAATATATTTAACTCAACCAAAATATATCATACTAGACTTCCGTGCGTGGTTTCATCCATATATATCCCGTTCCCGTGGGAACTTCATTATTAAATTTAGCCTATGTTGCTCCTCCGTAGTGTAGCGGTATCTGGCTTGCTTTAAATCTCGGAGGTCGTGGGCTCTATCCCCACACCGGACAAGAAATCTTTGTGTTAATTCTAAGATTTCTGGATGGTTGAGGGCCTCGGAAAGCACTTAAGCCGTTGGTCCCGATTGTTATAACATCATCTATAATAATCGTATATCAAATATATATGGCAAAAACCCTCCCTCGGGAGGAGGCCCAGCAGTGGACTTAATACCGGCTGATGATGATGACGATGATGATGATGATGACACAAATGTTAAAATATGAATGTCTTGAAAAGTATAAAAGATACAAAAACCAGTGGCGAATAAATAAATCAATAACCTTATTAATAAAAATAAACTTTTGGAACCACATATTATAATCAAATCAGAGGAAAAAACCTAGAAGCTGGTATCAAAATAGATTTTGCGTCATCATTAATAGAAAATCATTCGTAGACTGTATTGACGTACACACAGCGTAAGATAAAAAAAAGTTGTACAGATTACTGTATAATCAGAGAGAGAATTAACGATGTTTCAATTTCCGGCGTTGCATATTAAAATAAGAAATAATTGGTACTTATTTATGCTTACATTGTTTATTATTGCGGTAATCATCGTCTATAATTAAGTAATATATTTCTTTATCATATTGATCTAGGAAGGTTTTTCTTGTGATGTTTGTATGTAGTTAGCAACTACGCCTTTGCTACTTCACCGGGAATAATGGTTATCAGGGCTCCAACTGCGCATCTTGATCAAGAGGACTTATGTTTTAGCACTGAATATAGCAACTCACTTTAAATGACTTGTGAAGTTTTCTTACCTTAATCTAGCTAAGCCAAACAAGCATTTGTACCGGCCAGATAAATATGGAAAAATAAAATGTTTTATTTTTCCATACTCATCTGCCTACATACTTCCATATACTTCCATACTTATCTGTCTACATTTGAGTTTGTTTCCCCGGGTCTTCTCAGTTGGGGCGTATTGGATCCGGTGGTAGAATAAAAGCGCATCCGTCGTTATATACTCATGATCCACCTAAATAATGACAATTGTTCTAACTAATATAGACAGAACCAGCTATTTGACACAATATAATTAAATAATAAACTAAGACGTTAAGACTAAAATATAATGAAAATAATAACTTAAATACTTGTTTAATTTGAAAATTTATAATATATGACAATTATAGATAATAAAACTAAATACTAAATTATTGTTTTGACTATTTGCAAGTGCCTGTAATAGGTTTACGTAAACAAAAATGTTTTTTTTTTTTTACTTTTTATTTTAACTCTACCACTTCTTCGTGAGCAATATTATCAACAAAGGGACCCAAAGTGTTAAATACAAACATACATACATTCACTTACGCCTCATTCCCATAGGGGTAGGCAGAGACCACTTCCTTCCACATGCTACGATCTTGGCATATCACTTTCGCCTCTTCTACGTTCATTAATCTCCTCATGCATATCCTTCGGTTCAGGGTACTTTTAACCTAGTCTTTCTTTAGTGTTAAATTCTCGTATAATTATATAAATAGTCAAACCATTTATATTTTGTGCAAGTTGTACAGACATAGTATAAGTATACAAACTATGGTAAAAAAAAAACATTTTTATTTACGTTAACCTATTACAGGCACTTCCAAATAGTCAAAACAATTATTTATTATTAATCTATGTATAATTTTAACATTTATAAATTAGCATATTAAGCAGGTATTTTCGTTATTGTTTTTAATAATGTTTTAGTCGTAACTTTATTATTCAACTATATTGTGTCCAATAGCTTGTTCTGTCTATATTAAATTATATTAAGAACAATTGTCATTATTTGGGTGGACCATGAGTATATAACGACGGACGCGCTTTAATGCTACCACCGGATCCAATACGCCCCAACTGAGAAGATCCGGCGAAATAAACTCAGTGGGTTATTCTACTGCCGGTTTTAACACGACCCACATGAAACGGTCCGGCGAAACACACTCAAATGGGCAGAGCGTAGGTTTTGGTCCAGTTACTTTTACTATTTATTTGGCATACACATTATTTTCCCGAACGGAAAAAATAATAACAATTGCCATTGTTATTGTACCTTTAACGTATACATAATTACTTAACGTATTCATTACTTAAATGAATACGTTAAGTAATTATGTACTTTATGCATAATAAGATACAGTTAAGAATTTCATTGAACAAGTAAATTTTACATTTAGTTATATCTAGATGCGAATGCGAAAGGCGGAGGACAGAGTGTCGTGTTGTAGGCTAAAATTAGGGTGGACCTATGTCCAGTAATTAACTGTTATAGGATGGTGGATTGGACACATTTCAATAAAGTTAATTTGTAATACATATGAACATCTGAATACTACTGTATTGAACGGCCTGGTAAATCCCTTAAAATTAAACTGTTTCAGAACTTGTAGTTTTCGACTTAAAAAAGACCATGTCGTGCCTCATCAGATGTATGTCGCGACTAGGCGACATAAATCTAATGGATGGGCAGTAGCGGCTATCAGCTCAAGGTTACTCACCATCTAACTGCGATTAATTAATGACATTAATCCACCTGCCAAGCGTCGTGAATATGACAATATCCTTAACGACCCAGATTTGCAAAAGTCTGTTAAAAGGAGGCCCATTTTCAGCAGTGAACGTAAGTGGGCTGATAAAGTAATAATACAATTTTAACAACTTTTACTGGCCGTAGCCGTATGGCTAGGGTGTCGGACATGTGATCTTGTGGTCACCAGTTCGATCCCCACCTATTGCACTACCGAAGTAAACCCACTCTTAAGCCTTTTAGCTTAGAACGAAGGATTAACAAGAATACTAGTACACTGCAAATCTCTGCAAGTAATCTTTAAAAAAAAAACACATCCATCATGGACGTAATCAATCTTCAAGCAAAGTGCAATTATCAACATTAAGTAAATAACTGAAGTCAAAACCTCTTGACATAAGCGGCAAAATTAATCATTGTACGACCGGCAGCCATTAGAGCTATCATTTTATTGACTTATAGTGACTTTGAACTTTAATAGTCTCCTTCAAAGTGTTTGCGAATTTGAAGAGGCTTAGAGGTCTCTTAGCTTCAATTCCGATTGTTATTGAAACTAATTAGAATAACAATGTATATTTTTAGCGGTAAAAATAACACGTTTGTATTATTTTTAGAGCTAAAAACAGCGAACGTACGCAATCAAAACATGTGTCTTTACAAGTGCGTGAAGATTTACATAGGTAATCAATTATATATTTTATTTTAAAGTTCGAGTTTGACAAGAAATGACAGTCTTAGATTGAACACTTGAGATTATTATCATCATCATCATCAGCCCGTACAATGTCCATTGCTAAACATGGGCCTGCTCCTAATATAAGGTTTAAGCCATAGTCACCACGCCTGGCAGGCGGGTTGGTGACCGCAGTATTATGTTGTAATACACAAGGAAACGCTGCTGCCCGTTCCCTGGTATAAGATTGTAATATGTGATGTTATAGCTTTCTTCTTTTGAATCGAGACCAACGGCTTAACGTGCTTTCCGAGGCACGAAGGGTAGTCCCTCAACCATCCAGACCTAGGAACAAATCTTAGAACTATTATTTACTATGAAATGTCAGGTGTCACTTTGATGGTTTCTATTACCATAGCAATAATGACCACAACAGTGAGACACTTCTCACTCAAGTGAATACTTACAGCTAACACTTGGATGCAAGACCAATACTTGAGTATTGGTCTTGCATCCAAGTGTTAGCTTTTTGAATTCTCTGTTCATTTATTGTCTATATCTATCTATGTTTACGCAGGCTTGTACGAAACAGGTTCTCAGTGCAAATTGCTCTGTGAATGATTGAAAAACAAATCTTGCTCATAATCACAATAACTTCCTGCGTGCTGTTTAACCCGTGCAACTCCCGTTCCCGTGGGAATTTCACAGTAAAATAAGCTTATAGTCATCCTCGATAAATGGGCTATCTAATACTGAAATATTTTTTCAAATCGGACTAATAGTTCCTGAGTTTGGCGCGTTCAAGCAAACCAACAAACAATTTCTTCAACTCTATATATGAGTATAGATTGTTTACAACTAGTTATAACTAGAATTCTTATTTACTGTATCGTCATATCGTAACTGTTTTCCATTCCAACCGTAAAAAAATATAAAATCATCACACGTCGATTCGTCGTATTTATAATCTTATTTAAGTAGATTTTTCAAACGTGTGTAATTATTAAAATGTCTTGCAAATAAATATCTCAGTTCTACGTTCAATAGTGGACGGCAACGGGCTGTTAAAATAAAGTTAGTATCATCATCATCAGCCTGTATCACGTCCGCTGCTGAATATGCCTCCTCCCGAGGGAGGGTATTTGCTATGGTCACCACGCTTGGCAGACGCACACAAGGAAACGCTGCTGCCCGTTCCTTGATATACGATTATAACAGATGATGTTATAACAATTGGGACCAACGGCTTAACGTGCTTTCCGACGCACTGAGGGTAGTTCCTCAACCAACCAGACTCTAAAAGAAATTTTAGAATTTACACAAAGATTTCCTGTCCGGTGCCGCGGCGTGGGGATTGAACCAACGTAAAGTTAAAGTTACTATAGAACAATAAAAAGGTACCTATTGCCCAACGATGAAGTATCACACATTTAGAAGAAAATGCTATTAGGAAGTCACATAAATAAAATTGACTACAAACCCAAGGCCTCCAAAGAATAACGCGTTAACTCATCAATTGCATAATTTCGACCACATTGATGTCAAGGCTAAGTTGTGTTGACCATAAACTTTGGTGTCATAATAACATCTTCCTTATAAGACCAATAAGTCGGGAAAAAAATATTGGTTAAATTATAGCCTGTCTCAACGGCCTTCTGGACTGGTTTTCGATAGTAGTAATAAATCAATATGTTTATGGTATGGTCACGGTGTGTGTGACAGTACCGAGAAAAGTGGCACTTGGGCATTAAATATTGCAATTGGAACTGCTTCATTGATGGTAACAATAATGTACCCAGTTCAATTTTAGATCGAACTAATAAACAATATAACAAAAATGAAAACTATCCTGTAACTAATGACTATTGTAAAATGGGGCCACTAGGCAGCGTTTCCAGCATTGCCACGCTGAATGGCAATGCTTATTAATTTGTTGGGCAAAGTTTAAACCAGAATCTATTTTTAAAAATAAGTTTTATATAATATGCAATTGGTGCCCATATTCGTTCATAACATTTTAATTATTTTCTATTATATTCCAAAATTTACAACAAGATTAAGAGGAGTAAGTAAAAACTAAGTTCAATTTCTAGGCAAATTCTTTGACCAAACCCGTGAATCAGGCCCCCGCATTAATTACATTTTATTTTATTTGGATAACCTACTTATTGCTTTGAAGCAGAGATTCCCAGAGATGGGAGAGAATGCCTTTGGCATTAGGTCCGCCAATGTACTATTTAAAAAAAAAAATTACAAGGTGGTCCAGGTTTAGCCGCAGCGGTCCACGATAGAGTCGACGGGGATCTACTTTGTACCTACTACCTACTTTGCATAAGTACATCGGGCTGTTGTATGTGGGCAATATGAAAGAAATTGAGCAACAGCTGGTTCACTAAGACCATAAAAAAATTGAAAAGGTCTACGAGAAAGAGAATTGGGAGCCTCTACTTTAAAGTATCGTCGCATTGCCACATTATTTATTTCTTTCACCTGGAATTAAACTTAGTAACATACAAGGTTTGTTAGAACAAACATATAAGTCGTATCATCTTGCTTACTCATTGACATAAGATTTCCATTAATCAGGAAATCCCCGTCAAAACAAGTCGTGACTCAAGACGCAAACCAGAAATGAAAAAATATAATTATTGGTATTTACCTGGAAGATATATTAATTGTGATGTAAATTTATGAATAATGCGAACAATTAATAGATTAATCTATTGATGTTTTGCGCTATTGTTGATTTATAGCCATAAGAAATAGAACATTGATGAATTAAAATGCATTTAACAATAAAATAAAGTTCTGAATAAAACAGTGAGAAAAAAATTGTATATAATTATTTTTCTTTAGATTACTAGCATAGTTTTTCAGTCTACTAGTTTTATTGTTAACCTCTGGTGCTTAGCAAAATTGTGTGTGTTACGGGTAGGTTGTGTTGAAATAGGTTTAATTTAATGTAAATTATATCTGGCTGACTATTAACGGTTTGGTAGAAATATATTAGTTTGTAATATTTAAAAAAAAAATATCTTCCATGTCACCTTTTTTTGTCTATCCTGTCATGACTACCGTTTTCTTATAATATACATTTCCTATTTATATTTTCCGTATTTTATTATTCTACGTTCTGTGCAATACCCCGCTACACTGGTTATGGGCCCAGGTCGGAGTAGATGAGAAAAATACGGAATTGAAGAAACAGTACGAAAAGAGTACTTGTGTTCTGTGTTCTTGTGATCGCGGCCAAAGTTCTTCTGTAGGTGGGACCTGCGAGGAGTAACACCATGACTACGGTAAGAATTGAGTTACTTGATAAGAATAATTTCGAATCATGGAAGATTCAGGCCGAGGCGATCCTAATAAAGAACGACTTATGGGAATATGTTGACGGTAGAAAACCTAAGCCTGCCACAGTCCCAGAGGCGGCGTTATGGGAGTCTAAGGACGCGAAGGCGAAGGCAGAACTAATTTTAGTTATGAGCCCGAGCGAACTACAGCACGTCAGAGGGTGCAAGACGTCCCGAGAGGTATGGACAAAATTGGAGTCCACATATGCTTCAAAAGGACCTGTGAGAAAGGCTGCCTTACTGAAGCAGCTCACTATACACAAGATGAGCGAAGGCGATGATGTTCAGGAGCATTTATCCAAATTTTTTGATGCAAAGCATAAACTGCACCACATGAGTGTAGAAATACATGACGATCTAGCATCAATAATGCTGCTCTACAGCTTGCCAAAAAGTTTCGAGAACTTCAGATGTGCGATCGAGTCAAGGGATACATTTCCAGACCCCGAGTCTTTGAAGATTAAAATCCTCGATGAAAGCAAATCTAGAAATGCCGGTGGTGAAAACGCTTTAATAGCTGAGAATAAGGGCTACTATAAAAAGCGGAATGCTCGTAGATCTAATTTTACCAAAACGATTGGAGATAATGAAACTGAATCAAGCCAGAAAGTTATAAGATGCTTCAAATGTCACAAAAAAGGTCACATAGCTTCGGAGTGTAAAAAGTTCAATAAACAAGGGTTAGTGAAATGTGTGCTAGAAACAAGTGAGACCTATTCTGATTCTAGTTTTGTAACATTTTCCTGTGTTTCAGATGAATGTCATGCTGCAAACTGCGGGAATGGAAACTGGATCATTGATAGTGGTTGTACAAGTCACTTGTGTAGCGATACAAAATATTTTGGAAATACATTACTACCTTCTTGTGGAAAATTGAATTTGGCGACTAATCAAAGCACTGTTGTACAAGGTAAAGGTACGGTTAGATTTTCCGCATGTAATGACGACTCTAAAAGTGTAGTTCAACTTACAGATACATTATATGTTCCTGATTTGCGAACTAACTTGATTTCAGTTGCAAAAATGACCGATAGTGGGCATGTGGTCACATTTAGGGATGATAGGGCTCTAGTGACTGATTGCAAAGGTATCGTAAAGTTAGTAGCTTATCGTAAGGGAAATTTGTATTGTGTAAAGGAACAGTGTGCTCAAGCTTCTGCAATATCAAATGACAATGTTGACATTCAGGTTTGGCATGAGCGTTTAGGTCATCTCAATGCGAAAGATTTAGTAAAACTCATGAAACATTGCAATTTAGATGCGAATATTGATATGACGAACATCAATAGGCTAAATTGTTGCGAAACATGTATTCGTGGTAAGATGAGTTTTGTCCGTTCTTGTGTACCCTGTGATGA
Source organism: Nycteola revayana (assembly GCA_947037095.2). NCBI lineage: Eukaryota > Metazoa > Arthropoda > Insecta > Lepidoptera > Nolidae > Nycteola > Nycteola revayana. The sequence goes on along the minus strand of OX344851.2, from coordinate 10,720,691 downwards.
GACATTAAAGATAGTGTATTCCGATGTTGTAGGACCTATGAAAAAAAAGGTTTACTTACTGAAATCGGTTTAGAAAATTTCGGCAAAATTGTATTACATGCGGATAATCAGGGAGCGATTGCTTTATCAAAGGATCCAGTCTTCCATTCTCGCAGCAAGCACATAGATATTACTTATCATTTTCTGCGCGATACTTTGAGAAATAATAAGAATATTGTGTTACGGTATATTTCTACTGATATGATGTTGGGAGATATATTTACCAAACCTTTGCCTAAAGAAAAGCATTATTATTGTATGGAGGGTTTAGGCATTATCTAAATATAAGGGTTTTTAGTTCGTGTGCGAGATATAATTTAAGGGGGCGTGTTGAAATAGGTTTAATTTAATGTAAATTATATCTGGCTGACTATTAACGGTTTGGTAGAAATATATTAGTTTGTAATATTTAAAAAAAAATATCTTCCATGTCACCTTTTTTTGTCTATCCTGTCATGACTACCGTTTTCTTATAATATACATTTCCTATTTATATTTTCCGTATTTTATTATTCTACGTTCTGTGCAATACCCCGCTACAGGTTGTACGTCGGTAGTCCGGGAACTGGCGACCACAAGATCACAAGTCCGACGCCCCTAGCCATTGGGCGTACCGCGTAACACAAGCATTTTAGCTTAGCACGACAGGTTAACAAGAACATTAGTAGTGTGCAATAACTCTCCTAATACTTATACTTTAAAAAATAAAATGTCAATAAAATAATTGATTAAATTTATTAAACAACTAGCTCTATATTAAATTGAACTTTTAATATTAGACCTGATAGCCCTGAACTATCCGTGATGTGCACTAAGAACAGCACGCATTCTGTCAATGTTATGTCAAACGCCATAAGATTACGTTAAAAAGTTTATATATTGTCAAACGCGCTAAGTTTAATATAGAAAAATATATAGAAAATTTGATATTAAAAGTAATAAGTATTCTTAAATTTTCTATTTCCCGCGCAATTTTCTTTTTTTTTTTTAAGAACCTTCTCCTGACAATATCAAACACAACAAAAAAAGAATAACGGTCTAACCGTTCACCCGTGATGCCAAGGGAAATAGGGATTAATTTTTATATATTTTATATAGATTAGTGGTTTTAAATGCTTGGTTATGGAATAACCGATTACGGTCATGATACATCCGTTCCAGTTTCAAGAAATTATGGAATTATTAATAAGAATCAATGACTCATTCTAGTAACCTGTTTTATTTACAACTGGAAAACTTCTATGTGGTTAATTTCAATGGAATATATTTAATTATACTGCTTAAACAGTAGGGTTGTCGTCCGTGTATTTTTCCTGTTATTTCTTAGTAGCTCGATCTATTTCCCAAACTCGTTAGTTCCGTGTATCAAAATTTCCAGTCGCATTTTACCCCGCTCGCTTTTTTTTTCACTATTTCTCTACACGATTTATTTCCCCGTCGTTTATTTCCAGGGCAGTTGTTGTTATAATCCCTCTTTTTGGTCAATTTCTAGGTTTAAAAGCGAGACTGCCATCTTTTCATTTTCAACAGTATGAAAGCATTAATCGATAATAATTCGATTACCGGATGTTACCGATAATGTCAGAAAATATTGTCATAATTTTAATTACGAATTAAGGAAAAAGAGGAAGTCCTTTTTTAATAGGTTGGTAACTCAAATGTCAAGGAATAAATTATACTTCCTTTGTTCTTTCGTCGTTATCGGAAAAGCCATAATTGTAATAACAAAATGACGATAAGATGTAGTTAAAAGTACAGTCAACAAAAAAGATAGGTTTACACTCTTAGTGAAACGCATTTTAAATTTATATGTACACATTTATGAAAAAAGTTTACTATTATGTGCATTTGTATACAGCTAGCGGCGAACTCTACATCCAAAAAGAATTACCGGCTGTCGTAGTGATGTAAACGCATTTATTTAAATTATTTGATACTGACGGTGTTAACCTAACTCTTTTGTTGACTGTACCTATATTTTAATTTAATGTCAATATTTGCGATATGAGGTCTGGCATTTTCATTCATAATCGTATGGTAATTAAAATCATATGACGTCAAAGTAATTGTTTAAAAATGTAATATAATTTTAACAGAAATTATAAGTGTTACTGATTTGAAACTATTGCGATTATTAAACACTAGCTTCCCGCGCGCGGTTTTACCTACGTAACTCCTGTTCCCGTGGGAACTTCATAATCAAATATAGCCTATGGCATCCGGGGATAGTGTAGCTTCCCAACGGTGAAAGAATTTTTCAAATCCGTCAAGTAGTTTCGGAGCCTATTCAATTCAAACAAACAATCAAATATTTCCTTTATATAATAGTTATAGTAAAAAAGAGGTAAATACGGCACCCGCTCAAAAATGGCACCACGAAACTAAGCTAATTGGCACACTTGAAATGTCTGTCTCGTTTTTGCACACGCTAATTTTCATGCTTTTTACTCTGTAGGGGTAAATGTTGTCCTAAAAAACAAATCACGACCATAACGTAATCTACCTGTTTTTATACAACATCATTGATTTTCACTTCTCTTTTTTTCTAGTTACTTCTGAAACCTGGTGTTCAAGGTTCGATTCAACCGATACAATTATTTGTGTGAACCACAGATAGTTGTTCTGAGTCTGAATGGGCTTTGTGGCCATGAATTGAGTGTTTTACCTGGATTAGTAGGTATTCCTAGTTAGAAAAGAGTAACAAAAATAATCAAACACCGACTTACTTGCGAAGCATGGAAGGCTTAACATAATTCTGTTTTTTTTCGACGCGAAATCGAACCGACCGTATGACCTTTTATATGGGGTTGCGATAATACTGGTAATACGTAACCCTAAACCAACTCGTTTTGCCTTAAACGATCTTGACTTGCTTTGAGATTCAGCACATTACTAATTAGCATAGCTGGTTAATTAAAAGGTAACTAATCCGGTTTATACGTCATTCCGTTCACCTATATTAAGAGAACACAAGGTATTTTGATACTTCACCAGGCATAAAGGTTAGCGGATTATTCCTCTTTCAGCACCAAGTTTGAGCATCAATGGTTTTAGGATCAAAACTATTCATGTTTAAAATAGATTTGAACTCAAAATTGGTGCAGAAAAAGAGAATACTCCAGACTAGCAGGGCCCTAGTCTTATTAAACGGTTTTAAAACTACAAACTAAGCAATTCTGGCAAGAGGCGCCTCTTTAGGACTTGCAAAGACAAGGTTAGAAACACATAAGTTAATAGAATAACAAAATATAAAAATAAATTATGATTTATTCATAATTTTACCCAATCAGACCGCAAAGAAACCTTGGGAGAGGAAACTATTACTGACTAATATGTATCCAAACACAGCTCAAAAGTTGGTACGTATAACTACTTATAAAGTTATTATAAAGTAGGCATTCGATAAGAAAGAACAAAGTTTGTATCAACAAATCTACGCCGACGAAATCGTGGGCACTCATCACTACTTATGGTTAAAATTTACCATAGTAACATAACTATAAATTTTTTTTATATAAAAGGTTGAGATAAGTATCTTAATTTATTAAGCCAACAAATTTAACCAATGATACAAAAAAAAAACCTATAGACATAAATAATTACTCGTAGTTTTTATTCGTCACGATAAATTGCCCAGATATCCAAATTAACGCCGTTCGAGACAGGAAAACTATGATTTTAAAAACAACTTTTTTATGCTACACCATTAAAAGTGCTTCGTCATAAAACGTCAGCAAATAATACCTAATGATTAACATTTATATTTGTTGAAGAACAGCATTTATGAACGCAAAAAGAGCCTGCCCACGGTAGCGGTCATACAAGTTACATCATACATACATAAGCTCACGCCTGTTTCCCAGCGGGGTAGGCAGAGACAATGGACCTCCACTTGCTACGATCCCTACACACATCTTTCGCTTCATTCACTCTCATAACATTATTCATACAAGCACGTCGGTCTAGGGTTCTTCATACAAGTTGTCATGAACATATATCAGCATTCGCTCTGAACCGAACGCAGCAATCAGTTACAATTTAGGAGTACTCCTCTTTCAGCACCAATAGATTAAATATCAAAGTTATTTTTAAACTGGAATATTTTTTTTGTACTAAACCCATTGGTGCTCAAAAAAATGGTGCTGAAAGAGGAATTCTCCTAATAATTTTCTTTTGTGCTTACATATTTTTATCATTTCACAAAACCAGTGCATAATATTTATCCATAGCAGAAGTCCATTGCTACTTTTTATTTAATTCAAGTCCTAAACATATTTTGGTCCTTCGAGCCGATTATGGATTTTACAAATAATAAACAGTTAAGTCAAATAAAGGCTGAAACATAAATAATAATATCTTAAATACATTTACAACCTCCGTAACGTAGCGGTAATTGGCTCGCTTTAAATTTCGGAGGTCGTGGGTTCGATCCCCACACCGAACAAGAAATCTTTGTGTAAATTTTAATATTTCTTTCCGGGTCTGGTTGGTTGAGGGACTTCCCTCCGTGCCTCGGAAAGCACGTTAAGCCGTTGGTCCCGATTGTTATAACATCATCTATAACAAACGAACCAGGGAACGGGCAGCAGCGTTTCCCCTGTGTATTACAACACAACCCTGCGGTCACTAATCCGCATGCCAAGCGTGGTGACTATGGCAAAGATCCTCCCTCGGGAGGAGGCCCATATTCAGCAGTGGACGTTATACGGGCTGATGATGATGAAATACATTTATTAAATCCACTCCTGCTACTCTGATTTATTAGTTCATAACTTTATAGTACAGTGATACGCAGTTGCGCGTTCTCTGGTATACGATTGTTATGTTTCCTGATGCACACAGGGTAGTCCCTCCACCAACCAGACCTAGAAAAATCTTGATCTATATATGTGCACCCAAGCCTTAGCTAGCGATTAGCAATCCTCTTTTAGGTATTGATACAACCTTAACAGCATGAGGGCAGCAGTTTTTTTTGCCCCCCAGGGCAATTGTTAAAAGCTACGCCACTGTCCATCGCGGGGATTGATTCTGCGACCTTGAGACTTAGGTGTAGGTAGTAGATGTGGATAAACTCAAATTGCCTAATGGGAACTAAATCCTGAATTCTATGAACTATTAAAATCAGAATAATTTTGTACCTATAGAATACATTGACCGAGTTACTCGTTATGACAGAACAGAAATATTAGTAGGATTATAATTGACTTTGACCTATAGATAATTCAGTAAAATAATTTATTATAGCATCTACGTAAATGTGCCGATGTAATATAGAGTTTTTTTATATAACTAGAAAATTATTACTTATTGTATATTTTTTGTTTGGAAATAAATATGTTGTGTTTAACATAAAATATATGTTAAATGCTGGTTGTGTGTTTTTTTAATAATATTTCTTTATTATTTTTAGTTTTTTTTTCAACAAAAAGTTTGTCACTTCACAATTTTATATAACTTTGTTAACGAATCTGTTTTTTTTCTCAATAAAGTTCAAAAATATCGATACTATAAATAATCTCAGATTGAAAAGTGATAAAAAAACTTTTTTTTGTTTTATTTTTCGGACGGACATATGTTGTTAGCCCCGAGGCCTTTTCTACTTGACCGGGCATAAAGGCGAGCAGAGCTCCAGCCTTAAAAACAAATCATTTCATAATTTTAACAAATGAAATGTTTACTAATTAATTCTAACTTCGAGGTCTACTCACAGTTCTTAGTAATGTTACATACTATTGTAGAATGGAGATAAACATATTACTCAAAACTGCAAACAGACCTCGAAATCTGATGTTTCAATGTAATCAACTAAACACGTAGATTAAATCCATCTACTATATTACACTACTGATCTATTTAATCTATGACATTGCGAATGCGTGCCATTTAGAGCATATCCACAAACATATTACGCAAGCATTACAAGAAACTGGTTTTACTAGAAAAGCGTGTACTATTAATTTAAAGGCATATAATTAAAAACTTTAGTTTCCGGTCAGGGGCCATGAGATTTACATATTTTAATTTTCCTTCATATTTCAAGCATTTTTTAAGGTAAATGAGTAAGTGTTTGAAAATTGTCAGTTAACAGAAATGAGCTTTGTTTTATACTGAGTTGTACCCCCGACATTACTCACGTGGAACAGTATTTTTTCGCTTTAATAAGTAGTTTATGTCCTTTCCCAAGATCAACAGACAAACAAATAGATTAAACAGCCTGCCTCTCGAAGTGTGCGATAAGCTAAATTTTAAAAATTGTAAAACTGTACTGTTGATAATTTTACGAATTTCTTAAATAACTTGTATTCACTCAGATTTAAATGGCTGATATACCACTGTTAAGCCATACTTCATTTGTGTGAAATACTAGAGTATATAATAATAATAATATGTAAGTTTAATTATTAAAAATTAAAATAAAAACTACAACAGGAAAATTTGAACTAAATATTAGTCGATTTCAATAGCAACTAAAAATGTCACAGCTTAAATAAATAAGCAGCCATGACGGTGCATTTACTCAAGTGTGACTCATTGAACCAAGAATAGTAGTATGCTAATGTATTATACTATTATTGAGTAACATCAAAATTTGTTCGGAAACTACAGTGTCTGACAAATATTGGTTATTACGCAAGCCAAAGACCAATATAGATTTTTGGTATTTTTCCTAATATTTTGAAGAAAATGCGCAGGTGTATTTTTGATTTTTAAGAAAACGGTAGATTTTTTAAATGACATTTTCTTTTTTTATGATGATTACTAGCAGAGTTTTGCAGTCTACTAGTATTCTTGTTAACCCCTCGTGCTTAGCTAAAATGCTTGTGTTACGAGTGGGTTCACATCGGTAGTGCAATGGGTGGGGCTCGAACCGGCGACCTCAAGATCACAAGTCCGACGCCCTAGCCTAGGCTACAGCCCTATTTGTTTCAACAACAGTTGCACATATTACACTTTTTAGCATTAAGATTTCTTATCGTGTTGTTTGAAGACTGTCTCTCAATGTTCATAGTTTTCAGACCCTTAGCTTTGATCCTTCCAATGCCCTCGCAAACCCGAAGACGGAGAGGCCTGCGAGTAAAGTACTAGTAGGGCAACACCAATTTCAAAAACTCTTTTTCCAATAAAACGCAATATTATTAAGGATGGGCCATAGGTTATTTTATAATATTCAATGAAATTTAGTACCTTAACGGAGTTCATGTTTGGTTCTGTTACTTTAATATAAATTATTTGTAAAACACATTTAAGCAATTAATAAGATGGATGGATATATAAGAATCAGATGAGGTAAAACCGCACAGTAGCTAGTGTGAACAAAAAAATGACTACGCATTTTACTAGTGTAAAAACAGTTTTATTCAACATTTTTGCGTGGGTTAAACCTATGCATAATACATATCGATTGATCCGCCGTATTAGTACATTTATTGCTTACTACTGTCAATTTTAGCCATTCAGCTCAAGGTTTGATGCTGCAAAACCTTGGTTCGCCTAGTTTAAATAAAAGTTAGTTTAAATGGAATGATAGTCACTTGCGTTAGTATTAGTCATACAAGATCTACTATCTATAACATAACCTTCCGATGCCCTCGTAGACCCGAAGTATGAGAGGCCCGCGAACTGTAAAGTAGAGCGACAGTTGCACAAAACTCCCCTAAAAGAAACTAAAAGTCATAATCCCTCAATCTCCCCGTCAGCGACCGCCCTGAGCCGCGGTTCAAATCCCACAGGGGACGCCCTCTTGCGCAGGTTGCTTAGTTTGTAGTGTTTAAACCATTTATCTAGACTGGAGCTATGTTAGCCTTTATGTCCGGTGAAGTAGCAAAAGCCTCGGGGCTAATTAAATATGTTCGTCCGGAAAAAAAAATCTATAACGTGTAAAGTTGAGTTAAGAGCGGCACTTGCACAAAACTCTCGTTAACATCTGAAAGTCATTTTCTGTTTCTCAATCTCTCCGGCCATATACTACTTTTAGTCAAGGTCTACAGAGAGCGTCCTCCTGCGTATGTTGCTTATTTTGTAGGTTTTAAATAAATTAATGAGGCTGAAGGCTCTGCTCGACTTTATACTTGGTCAACTAACAAAAAACTCACGGCAAACATACGTCCGCCCAAAAATAGTAGATTGTTTATCTAGGGAGCAAACAACTATTTTAAAGGCGAGAGTGTTTTCTTTAATCCAGAGCGGAGCAAAGGATTCTAGAGTAGAATCCCGAGCGGAGCGAGGGATTCTTAACTAGAATCCTGAGCGCAGCGAGGGATTAAAAGTATCTCACTCGAGCTTAAAATAGTGTTGCTCCCGAGGTGGACACTCTACTTTTTATCACCCTCTATGAAAAAATAAGTAACAATATCCACACTCCAAATTCAAATCAATTTTGGTCTCTAAGGGATTAATGAGCTATTTTGGTCCCTGTTTACGAGGAATAAACTAGCTCTCTTTGAATAGATGTGATAAAAAAAAGTTTTTAACATTTCTCGTTGGTCCAGCAGTCTTTTCACTTTAACAAGCGCTAACCCGGGATCTAGATGCTCAGCTTGAGTAAATTAAGGAGACCTTAGTCGAATTTCACCCGTGCCTCGAAAAGCTCCTGATACTGTCGGTACTGCCTGCACCTGATCTCTTACCCATCATGTAAGTCATTGTGGGGTACTATTTCCCTTTGTATAATGTGATTAAATGGATAGAGTGTGCTATGTTATGCGTTATTGTCACTCTACTGCACTAACTTGTTTTTTTTTTTTTTTGTCCGGGTTGTAATGCCTTTACGCATTCCCACCGCCGCCGTCGCTGCAGCGCGCGCCACTATTCGCCAGTATTCGCGCGTTGGCGGTGGGATATGTGGGACTCGCCCTCTCCATAGCATGGTATGCTAACTCATACTCCTTCGATCCGCCGTTGGCGGGGGCCGGGTACGCATAAGCAATCCGGCCCACACTAATGCACTACCTACCTATTATATAACCAGTGCAGTCGGAGTGTTGGCCAGTCTACTTAGACATGGGCGATAACTAAAATCAGTCGAGTAGAATGTACTAGTACATTATGACAATTGCATATCAATATCGCTGTTTGATTTCGGATACTGTATGATATCCAGTTTAAAATAGACCACCCGTCTTCCCACGGATGTCGTAAGAGGTGACTAAGATATACAGCCAATGATCATCATCATCAGCCCATATAACGTCCACTGCTGAACATGGGCCTCCTCCCGAGAGAGGTTAGTTGCCTTAGTCAACACGCTTGGCAGGCGGGTTGGTGACCGCAGTATTATGTTGTAGGAACACAAGGAAACGCTACTAACCGTTCCTTGATATACGATTATTATAGATGATGTTATGACAATCGGGACCAACAGCTTAACGTTCTTTCCGAGGCACGGAGGATAGTCCCTCAACCAACCCGGAAAGTAATCTTAGAATTTACACAAAGATTTTCTGTCCGGCGTGGGGATCGAAATCACGACCTCCAAGATTTAAAGCTTGTTAAAGAGATTGTCAGCCAATGATGGGCAGCAGAATTTTACAGCTCAAGGTTAATTACTATCTGACTGCGATTACCAATCCGCATGCCACGCATGGTGATTATCGCAATACCTCTCAACATCCCTCGCAAGCCAAGATCTATTAAAAAGGCCCATGTTTAGCAGTACACGTAAATGGGCTGTTGAAATGAAAATACCATTTACCTGTTACAATTTAAGCACGACATAATGTAAGTAGCATTTTATACTGATGTTCATGATGATTGATTGATTGATTGATTTAATTGTCATCGATGATTTAGTTTACAAGCTGTTTATGTGTTAAGGCGATGTGATTCAGCGGTAGGTACAATCAAACGAAGCGACGCGAAACGGGCAGCAAATGCATGTAGCGTTAAGTAGATGTATCTAATGTTATCGTTTTATTGTTGTTATTGATGTTATATTTTTGTACGAGCTACTAGCTAGGTTGCCACCTTTTTATTTTATTTTATATAGTATTTTTTACAAAAAGTTGCTGAATATACCTATAGTACTTTTGGGAAATGCAGGAAAAAAAATAATACACATTTAAGAGTCTGAGCATGTTAGATACATACAGTGCTGTATGAAGATTCTGTCCAGAGGACTGATAAGCTTCGTTTTTTAAGGCCTTCACCTATTATGAAGTAGCATTTTTCATTGTTTTTTTTTCATACGCGCTCTGAGGGTGCGGTCTCTAAATTTTTAAATTAGGTGAATTTTAGATTAGCAAAAAGTATACTACTTTATGTACTATATTATTTTTATATAGTATATAGTACATTTGACGGAAATATAGTACGGGTGGCAACCCTAGGGCTGGCTCACCTGTGATACCGCTCATGGACTTAAGCAGTGCCAGGGGTATACCTACATAGCCTTCCAAGCCGCTGCCTACCGTCATATAAAATCTACGAGTTTTGGAATTCCTCAATCTTCAGAGAAAATATAAACAAAATGGTTTAAAGGTTACAATTTTTTTGAGATTACTAGCATAGTTTTGCAGTCTACTAGTATTCTGGTTAACCCTCGTGCTAAGCTAAAATGCTTGTGTTACGAGTGGGTTCACGTCGGTAGTACAATGGGTGGGGTTCGAACCGGCGACCTCAAGATCACAAGTCCGACTACCTAGCCATTGGGCTACGGCGGTTTCATCAACTTTATTAACCGCTTCAAATTTAATAAGCAATTCAAATCTCGATTTATTTACGATATAATGTTACCTTAAGCCAATGTTATATAAAAATTCCTCTCTAGCTTTTTTATGCGTATTTCTATGATTGCGTATACGTATAAACATACAGTGTAAAAAAAGGTGATAATTTTTCCGTTTATCTTAGATATTGTTAGTAAACACGTGTTTGTAATTAGATACAGTTATTGTTGTTTAATTAATTAATGTACGATTAAATGAAAGTATTTACAATTACATACAAAGTAGTTCTTGTATGGTCAATTAATTGTTGGCTACAATAGTAGTCCATTTTGTTTTTTTTTTAAGATAATTATTTTCCCTTTTTGTTTGTTTTTTCGGACGGACACTATGTAGTTAGCCAGGAGGCTTTTGCTACTTCACCGGACATAAGGGCGAGCCTCAACTCGCCCTTAGTAGCTCTCTACAGCCTAAATAAATGGTTTAAATACTACAAACTAAGCAACTTACCTCGTGGGAATTGGACATCAGCTCGATTTTAAATATAGTTGCTAATAATTGGCAGAATGATTTGCATCGTTGTATTACTATACCTAGAATATGATATGGATATATTAGGAGACGACAACTTAATGAATTTACTCAAAAGAATCTCTAAAGTCTAGCAATAAAACACACATATATTAACATCACACGGTCCGGTTATACACGGATTGACTCCGATAGAAGTCGTATTAAGCCGGACCGTGACGTAAATAAATTATTTAAATAAAAACACAACATCAAATTTTGGGCGGCAAATTATACATTTTTATTCGTTTTAAGGCAGTTGATTTCCAAAAAAATATTTTTTTTTGCAATGCAGCGTTCAAAACGTTGCTAGCAGACCAACTTTATTAGCATGTGTTTATTTTTTCGTGGTCACACTGTTTAAAAACACGAAAACAAATACATTAAACAAGTAAATTATTTTTGCTAGTTACAAACTAAATAGATTATGTTTAAAGTTAAACATATACTAAGTTGAGTCTTATTACATAAGCATTTAGGTATAAAATAGCAAATTTGCCGACCTTTTTTTGTGTAACTAATAAACAAGTTTTGGTAATGGTTGTTTGTTTGAAGTTCTTAGTTTTTAAGGAACAAACAATAGCAATGACTATTTTGCTATTATTGTTTAAAGCAAATATTTGGTGTTTATATATATATACACACACACTTAATATTTGCAATAATGTGTTTAAACAAGTTTTGAAAAAACGTCATCATCGTATAGTCTCCACGCTTGGCAGGCGGATTGGTGACCGCAGTATTATACTCTAACACGACGAACCCGCTGCGGCCCATTCCTTTGTATACGCTTGCCAGGACTAACGGCTTAACGTGCTTTTCGAGGCACGGCGGATAGTCTCTCAACCAACCAGACGCATCAACCAAATTTAAGAATGTACACAAAGATTTCTTGTTCGGCGTAGTGATTGAAACCACGACCTCCGAGATATACAGCAAGGCGTATACCACTACACCACGGGTATTTAAAAATATGTAGGTATTGAAATGTTTTGTTCTTTAAAAATGGTAACTATTGAATCATCGTTAGCGCTTGCATGAAAGAATCAATCCCATTTTTTACAGAAGAGCGGCACTATCAAAAAATTGTTACATTTATTGAGGGGCAAAAAACGTACCAGCTCACCACAGGCTTGCTTTTTGCCGACCGATGAAATTCATACATAAATACAAAATTTTTGTTTAAAATTCATAAAATATTATTATTTGTAAAAATTATATCGAGTGGTAAAATACTGATTGAACTAAGCGACACTGATGGATATTGAATTATGTACCTAATGAAGGGATTACATAAAATATATACCTATTTCAAAACTGCCCATGATGTCGTTTAGCTCAAATTAATTAGCCTTTTACTCGTCGATATTAAGTTAAGTGTAAGTATATTTTATATGGCAATTAGATACGTTTACAAATTAATAATATTATTCGGGTCATTGCAGTATTACTGACAATATGTTAATCAGCACCCTTTGGAGGGGTTTTACCCGCTGAAACCCTCCGGATTTTCCTCCAAACGCCAGCTATAGAGGCACCGGGATGACATTTTTTATTATAAAAATATATATAAATAATAAAATAATCTAAATACCTTTAACTATGTTTCTTAAACAGCGTTCTCCTCAATGAAGTGCCTGAAACAAACAAATAGCTAAAATTATAGCATTGCAACTTGCAAGTCTAACACAAAATTTCTAAAACGAAGGTCAATGTTGAAAACTCTTGTTAAATGTTTTCTGTCTCTTTCCTTCTCTTGTTTCTGAAAAAATTTACTAAAGTAAAAGTACAACTACCCTCATCTATACTAATATTATAAAGAGGAAGTCCCGCTTTAGTCTCGGAGGTCGTAGGTTCAATTCCCATAGCGGATAACAAATCTTTATGTAACTTAGATTTCTCTCCGGGTTTGATTGGTAGAGGGACTACCCTCCGTGCGGCCGAAAGCAAGTTTAGATATTATTCCGATTTTTATAACAATCTTATAGCAGGGACCGGGCAGCAGCGATTAACTGTGTGTTACAACATAATACTGCGGTTAGCAATCCGCCTGCCAAACGTGGTGACTATGGCAAAAACCTACCTACAAGGATCTTACTTAATAACTCAATCCTAGACAATTTTGTAACATTTTAATTTATTACACTGAATTTGTTCGAAAAAACCGCATTACCTTCATCCAGCGTAAAATCCGAAGGTTAAACAGTTCTTTACTTTCGTATTTACACATATTAGTACATTGCGATGACTCAGACGCTTGTACAAATGATGCCAATGTTTCAAAGGAGTTTTATTACTATTTTTTTTATTGCCTACTCAGGCTTACTTAGCTAATCAAGAGTTTAAAGTGTAAAGGAGTTAAAATATTCCCACGGGGGGTTTCCCGGGCATAAAGGCGAGCAGAGCTCCAGCCTTAATAAATGGTTTAAAAACTACAAGCTAAGCAACCTGCGCAAGAGGACACCCCCTGTGGAGCTTGAAACTTGGCTCGGGACTGTCGCTGGCGATGAGATTGAGGGATTATGATTTTGAGGGGAGTTTTGTGCAACTGTCGCTCAACTTTACAGTTCGCAGACCTCTCGGACTTCGGGTCTACAAGAGCATCGGATGGTTATTTGCAAACTAAGGGTCAGGAGGACGAGAGGGCGACAAAGATAAGCTTGAACACATAAGACATCAAAAATAGCATACAGATGTTTCTACCAATAAAAATAGAAGCCATTTCAATAGCAATTTATAATTTAATATTGACATTTCACAAAGTTACTGTTCTAGGGATTCATTCCATTTTTTAATTTACATATTTTTAAATAAAACATAGTAACAAAAAAGTTCAGTGTCTCATTTTCTCCTTTTTGTAAATGTTTTTAAAATATCCATTAACTTGCAGAAATTATCTTTGTATCAATGAAAAACAAACAGTTTATTTTTATATATTCTATTCGATTAAAATTTCGATAACACGTTCCATTAATATTTTCAAATATCGATATCACTGGCTTGTAAACCTAACTACATTCTTTTTATAAACAAAAAAAAAACTTAGTTAAAAAACAAAAATGTCTTTGTTTAACCGGTTTTACCCACGATAAACTTTTTATAATTTAGTCAGTCGTATAATATGTTAGTTCATCATAATATTAATAATATATCAAACCGACATAATGCCATTGGGTCCATTGGCCTTTGCTCTGACGTCAGAGGCTAATAACATGGCCGCATAACCCTTGATAAAAAAAATGGTTTGGATTTCCCCGATTTATTGAATGCTGTTTTAACACCCATTAAGAAAGATATTATTGTATTGATTTAGTCAGGGTCAGAGTTAGGGGAGGGCAAAATAAACTTTCAAATTCCGACAAATAAAAATAAGTAAAGTAAGTGTAATTTTTCCATATTTTAAGGCTAGATAAAGGCTAGACAAATAATGATTGATGAATTTATTCATACAAGTTTGTAACAAATATATTTACTTAAATAGGTTAGGTAAACTTTGATATTGATTTTGAAGACAAATTTGCTCAAGTTAATAGACACGTTGTTACCAAAATTTTGATCTGACATTCTAACCATTTTAAACGTGTAATTTAAATTATGAGTACTCAAAAGTCTTCTCCAGCGGGATGTAGCTTGATGTTTTGTAGCTTATATGTTAATATAGCTTATAAACTATACTCGTGCACAATTTGAAATAAAAGAAAAAACATTTATTGAAAACATGATAAACAAAACAAACTATTCTAAATCTATACAACTTGGCAAGGTTCGCAGAATTTTGGCAGCATTGCCCCGTTGAATGGCAATGCAAACTCGGGGAAAACAATATTATTTTTTCCATGAAAGAGTAAAAACATCTATCCATTCTTACATACATACATACATTCATCTGTAAAGAATAAGAGAAGAGAACAGTGAGGAGAGAAAGAGGACGTGGTTACGAAGATAGAGAAGGGAATGTTGGGATGGTTTGGTCACGTGGAAAGAATGGATGAATAAAGAGTGACAAAACAGGTTGCCATGTATATGGCAAGTGTGAGTGGCACAGTCGGAAGGGGAAGACCTCGACGAACGTTCTCTGACCAAATCGGAGACATCCTCGCAAAAGGTCAAATAAGATCCACCCTAAACCGACGTGCTTGTATGAAGAAATGAATGAAGAATGTGAATGAAGCGAAAGATGTGTGCAGGGATCGTAGTAAGTGGAGGTCCATTGTGTCTGCCTACCCTACTGGGAAACAGGCGTGAGCTTATGTATGTATGTACATTCATCTGTAGATAATTCATATGCGCGTCTATAAAATTTATAAGTTTTTTATTTCAACAAAGGTATTTGCTATATTAATATTGTTGTAAACATGCACTCTAAATTTCCCTAGAGACCAAAGTCTAATTTACGATTTTATGTATATTAAATACTTTTCAGTAGTCATAAAACCTGTAATGAAAGGCAGCTCGCCTTGTAGGTACATTGCCCTTAGATATATTTTGGAAAATAATGTTCATTAATCGATTCATTCGCTCACGTGAAGTAATTAATGTACGACTCCCAATAGGTTGAGTTCAGTACCTATGAAGTTCCCAATTTTTTTTTTCCGGCTCTGATTGGTTGAGAAATTACCCTCCATACTTCGGAAAGGACATTAATCTATTGTTGTTTATTGTCGTTATATCGTGAACAAAGACATTATGGAATTATATTCTTCGTTGCGTCAAATAATGTGGAATTGTCTTCAGATCCACGAGTTTTATCCTTCCATGGACAAAAGACCCCATCCTTTAAATGAGCCTGAACTGCCTTGTGGGCCGGCAGAACGAGAGACTTTCTTTATGTCAAGCAAATCTATCTATATATATAAAACAAAGACGGGTTTGTTACAACACTTACAACTCGAGATCGGCTGGATCAATTTTCATGGTTTTTGTTTCGTTGGATTTGTCTCCGCCCTGAATAGCAGAATACATTTTAAAAACAAAAGAAAGTCGTGTTGAGGGTAGGGGTAGGGGTAGGGTAGGGGTAGGGGTAGGGGTAGGGTAGGGGTAGGGTAGGGGTAGGGTAGGGGTAGGGTAGCGGTAGGGTAGGGGTAGGGTAGGGGTAGGGTAGGGGTAGGGTAGGGGTAGGGTAGGGGTAGGGTAGGGGTAGGGTAGGGGTAGGGTAGGGCAGGGGTAGGGTATAAAATCCCACCCGTGCGAAGCCGGGGCGGGCCGCTAGTAAATAATAAAAGTAACTGGACCAAAAGCGCCCGCCCGCCCGTACGTTCTGCCCATTGGAGTATGTTTCGCCGTAGCATCTCACGTGGTTCGTGTTAAAACCGGCAGTAGAATAACCCGCTGAGTTTGTTTCGCCGGGTCGAGACGACTCGAGTTAGAACGTATTGGATCCGGTGATAGTATTAAAGGTGGAAAGATATTGTTTAAACGCGACGCGACCTGATGAAACGCGACGCGTGTTGAGTCGAATCAAATGTATTGTTTTCTATAGACCAGAATCACACTATAAAAACGTCGCGTCGCGTCGCGTCGGGTGTCTCTCGAGCCTCCGTGCCTCGAAAAGTTTTTTAAGCTGTTTGTTTATAATCAAAATCGTATACCAGATAGAAGGCATCATTATTTATCTGTATATATGCTTTACATAATACTACCAACCCGTCTGCCAACCGTGGTGACTATGGCAACAGCCCTTCGAGATATGCCCATGATTCAGCAGTGGATGTTATATGGTAATAAAATCTATATTTAATCAGGCTATTTTAACGTAAGTTAAATAAATCAATTCAAGTTAAATTGACATGCAAAATTAATAAATAGCTTGCGAACTTTACATTGTTTTTAATAAACTAATTTGAACTAAAACAACAAACATTTATCAAAACTTTAACTTTGATCATGTAAAATAATACTTACAAATGCATGTATGTTTCGCTTTTCAGTTCAATAAGTTACACAGAAATTGCAGTAGGTATTCATAAATTACACTGTGTGTACCCTTCAACCGTAACCAAAGAGATTGGTTTACACAAATTTATACATTATGTTCACCTTTATGAGAAAAGTTCACTGTTATTTTTACACAAGTAATAGTACGACAGCTAGTCATTCTCTTTGGGTGAATATCGATACAGAATTACCGGCTTTTGTACTGACATAAATGTTGCAGCCATCTGGTTAAAATAGCCGTTTAATAGCTCTTTCATAGAACAATGTCATTCAATCACACATCCAAATTTCGATTAACCGAGTGGTTGAACACAAGTCCAATTGTACCTACT
This sequence comes from Nycteola revayana, assembly GCA_947037095.2. NCBI lineage: Eukaryota > Metazoa > Arthropoda > Insecta > Lepidoptera > Nolidae > Nycteola > Nycteola revayana. The sequence goes on along the minus strand of OX344851.2, from coordinate 10,703,155 downwards.
GCAGCTAGACGAAGCTTAGATAACTGATTAAATATCAATTCACTAGCACTACCAAACCATTATGTACTGGCTTTTAACCATTTGGCTGCGACATTGATCATTCGCCATTTTTCACATGTGTCAATATCGCAGCCTATTTTATCTAGTTTATTTATTTTGAATAGGTACCAAGGCTAATCGTTGATTGAACACATCACTTACCGTTTAACGGGTTTACCGGGTTGGCTTATAGTAAGCTAACCCTTTTAGTTTGGCTGCCGTAAAATCAGGCAGGTGATTAAAATTTAATTTATTTTAAGGTTATTTTTTTGTTTTTTTAACCACCCAAAATCAACGATTTGGCTAGTTGTCCTATAGCCATTTCATTAAATGTCGGCGTCCAATTAACGAACTAGCCTTCCTATTGATGGCCATTAAATTTGACGGCGGCGTCATAAACATGAGGCATATGGTAAATGATCAGTGTTCTGAGGTCGATTCTCGCGTACTTAGGTAGGTGAATAGGTAATAGGTAGGTGAATGTTCGATGTTGTATAACAAATAGATGTTCTAATCATTAGTGTTTATTGTAAGTTCTATTTAAATAAATAAACCATAAAAAGATATCAGTAGCAGTACTAAAAAGCCGTAATACTAAGGTTACGGCTTAGTAAGTTTCTATATGACTCAAGACACGTATAACCATGAATTTCATGACTATTTCCACGTTACTATTTCCAGTAAAAATGTTACTTTAAGTATCCTTTTTTATGACAGGGAGGGGATCTTAGTGCTAACAGTTTTACGTGTTCTTAAAAATACGGATAAAAAGTCCCCCTGAATTTTGGTCACTAGGAATCTTTTTTCTAGTGAGAAAAATCATATTACCGACTTTCCTTTTTTAAAAATTACTATTATTTTTTTGAAGACTACTAGTATTCTTGTTTACCCCTCGTGCTAAGCTAAAATGTATCGAACCGCCATTGAGCTACAACCGCTTCGATTTTTGGTTTTAATACGAGATTACAACTCAAAACTTCTGTCATTTCAGTTTTTTATTTTATAGTATGTTGTTTCATTATTATAATTGTTTGTATTTATAGTTTAAGGTTAAAAGCTGTCAGGTATAAAAAAAATGTCTAAGTTCTGCCCTTTGATTATGTTATTATTTAGACGGACTATAAGTATTTCGATGAACGCGAATTTATGCTACCCCCGGATCCAATACTCCCCAACTGAGACGAACTGGCGAAACAAACTCAGTGGGGTATTCTTCTGCCGGATTCATAGCGGCCTCATTGAGACGATCCGGAACCGAAACATACTCAGATGGGCATGTCCATAAAATCTTAATAATTGCATCGATTTATGCTATGTAATACCGAAATTCATTAGTTTAATTACATAAGATTACATTACTTAGTTTACAATTCAATAATTATAGAATCGTAAGTAAATTTAGTCACCCGTCATTCATTAATTACATGTATGCTGGTCACTCCTAATCTAACCAGTTGGGTGGAAACCTTCAATGTCGATCATCTAATTAGAATTGTAAATTAACATAATCAGGTACTTGTTATAAAATCGGTTAAATACTCTAAAGGTCTTAGAACTATAATTGCTAGTTTATATCTATACTTTTACTAATATTATCTAAAGAGTTTGTTTGTTTGTTTGCTTGAACCAGCTTATCTCAGGAAAGACAGGACCGATTTGAAGACTATATTTAATTATGAAGATCCTCCGGGAACGGATGCTACGCAGTTAAAACCGCGCGCAGGAAGCTAGTAAATCTATATTTATTATCGACTGCGCGCAGTTTTACCCGGGTATCTTCCGCTCCTGTAGGAACTTCATAATACACTATAGCCTATAGCCTTCCTCGATATGCTATCTAACGCTGATTATATTTCAAATGGAACCTGTAATTTCTGAGATTAGTGATTTCAAGCAAACAAACTCTTCAGCTAAATATATTAGTATAGATAATCTGTACTAATATCATAAAGAGAAATGATTTGATTGTTTGTTTGTTTGTATTGAATAGGCTCCGAAACTACTGGACCGATTTGTAATATTATAAAGTTGAAGAGCTTATTTATTTCAGTAACTACTTATTCAGCCCATTTATCGAGGCAGGCTATATCATCACTATATGAACAATAGAACGAAAGAAAATGCATTTATTAACGGCACATACAAGGAAATAAAACATAAAACAAATTGATAATTTCTGCTACTGTTATATGCACCATAAATGGGCACAGGCATTAAGCTACAACAATAATCTAAAATATGATTGCAGGAGTGCTGGTTTTCTATCCAGTCCCAGTTTTGACGCCACGCATGCCAAACGTCAAATAAAAAATATATAAGTTGGAGCACCTATATTGTTTCTACGCGAACGAAGACACGGGCTCAAGCCGGTTAAAGATTTATATCGTTGAGCAGTCTATTAACGATACTGAAGCAAAAAATGATATTTAATAAATTTATACCTGTCTGATTCTTTGAACATGCATCGTGCCGAAACTACTAAATTGATTTTTAAATTTTAATAAAATTTGATATGGTTACATTTTTAAATGTTTTTGAGTACTTTACGGAAAAGTTCGACCACCGGCAGGACTTGAACCTGCATCTTAGATGCAGATCGATGAATTTCGATGACCGGTGGGGTTCCACTGTAGCCTAATTGGCTAAGGCATTAGGGGCTTCACCTAAGATGCAGGTTCCAGTCCTGCCGGTGGTCGAATTTTAATTAATCTCAATTTTGAAACTTGGTATAGTTTTACAACAAAATTACCTAGGATCTTAATTGATAAATAAATAAGCCTCTATTGCCGTTTTAAATTTACAAAGTAAGTATAATAAATTTAATATCATAGATCGGGTACATCCACAGATTGTCCTTCGACATAGGCCTCCTCTATAGTTTTCCATATATCTCTTTCTCTAGCCATTCTCATTCACTTTGTGCCAATGAGTGTGTGTGTATGTGTCTGTGTGTGTGTGTGTGTGACTTTTTAAGGTCATCTTCCCAACGTTTATTATTTTATAATATTTGTCCTCCTCTACTTCTTTTCCCATCTCTGGGGTACCACTCTGTTACCATTTTAGTAAATTTCTTGTTTGTCTCCCTTAACATATGTTCTGTCCATTTCCATTGTTTCTTTGTTTTTAACGATTACTAGTAGAGTTTTTCATTGCATTCTACTGGTATTCTTGTTAACCCCTCGTGCTAAGCTAAAATGCTTGTTTTACGAGTGGGTTGACGTCGGTAGCGCAATGGGTGGGGTTCGAACCGGCGACCACTAGATCACAAGTCCGACGCCCTAGCCATTGGGCTACGGCTGCTTAATATACCTAGCTGAATAGAATAGTAATGAATTTTTATATTTTGCTATGAATCCTGCTGTTATTTGTGCAATGACACGATAATTACGATCGAATCAGAAAAACTTCCGTCCTCTATGGCACCTTGTTCTTTTGCTGCAAGCAATGTCATTTATTTTTGTTTATGATAATAAATACTTCTAGAACAATTTAATCATTTTATGGAACAGTATTATTGCCGTGCAGTTTCATCGACATACCTCTTGTTTCAGTAGGAATATAGTCATAAAATTTGGAACGTGCAAATGACAACATACCGAGAATTCTTTTTGTTAGACTGCTGCACTGTGCAATTTAATGCCTGTTTCGCGGGGTCCTTTACAAAAACCCAATTTACGGACACAAAGTACACCCAGAACCAAAACAAATGAGGAGTAAAAAAAAAATTGAGGTAGCATCTATAAATAACTTTATATAATTTATAGACATTTTTATTAGGATTTCAATTTTTATTGCATTTGCTCATATTATGCATACAACAAACGTACTATTATTTCATAGTAAAATCGTGTGAAAACTTATCGAATTTACCTATTGTTTACGATGAAATCTACACAATACACTTAGGTGCAAATTAATAGGCGAGTATTAAAATCCTTGTGGTTAATTCACATGTTGTCTCTATGACGTCTGCAGACGTTCTATTTTTAGACTGACAAAAACATGATATAAGATAAGTGGATAAATAAATAATATTTATGTTGAAGTTGTACTTATGTTGGATTGCTGACGCAAAAGTGACCATAACGCTTGATGAATCTGCCAATTTTTGCACCGGGAAAGACTTGAGAGCCCTGGGTACGCTGCGTTCTAACTCACGATTAGGGTTGCTATGTTGCGAAACGCTCATGCGTACCCGGCCCCCGCCAACGGTGGATCGAAGGAGTGTCCGGGGGGCTTAGTGGTGTAGGGTCCTCTCTTCGTGGTATGAGCTTAGCATACCACGCTATGGAGAGGGCGAGTCCCACATATCCTATCGCCAGCTCGTGAATACGCTGCAGCGGCGGTGGGAATGCGTAAAAGCATTTCCCCCCGGATAACAAAAAAAAAAAGAAAAAAAGGGTTGCTATAATTCAGTCTATTGTACTACATGTTATAGAAAAATAATAAAGTACGAATAATACTATATTTTCATCGGTAATTTACAATACAGTTCTCCCGCGATGACGAGTAATTGTCAATTTCTTGGCAGAAAACAGAAAAAAAATTCAATATATTATTTTGCAGCTACTGTTTTGAAATAAACGAAATAAACGATTTTTATTCAGCACTTAGGTATTTACATACACTTGTACTTGTCAAGAAAATTTACAATGCATATAAAATTAATTATAAATAGGTAACATTTACTATTAAATTATGTTTAATTTACTTCAGGTGAGCTAGAAGTCTGTCAGTCTTGTGTTAGTAAACAAGCTCTTAATATTAAAGTTAATATCTATTTACTATATTTATTTTATTCAAACATTTTATTAATAAAAAAATATATATATATAAAATATTATAACACATTTTAGAGTGCAATGACCGGTCAAGCAAGAAGTGAAGAGAAATATAGAGGACGTGATCACTGGCACGGACTACAGGCACTGGATCACACGACAGGGGCAAGGGTCAACGCGGTCCTCGGTCTGTCCGGCGAGGATCCTAGCCTAGCTAACCTGCAGGTTTCTCTAGCTACCTAAGTGGACGGCCCGGAGAAGAAACTCAGAAAAAAACTCCGGTTTATTCTTTTCCGTCTTCTTTTGTTCTGTATCTTATTTTTTTAAGTATAATTATTTTTAATACAGTTTGCACAGTATGTGGGCTGGGGCACGCCCCTTACAGTTATTTCATAGAATAATAAACAAAAAAGATAATTGTTCTACTCAAGCGGACGAAAACTCTTGCACATTAGGAAAATAATAAAATAACGTCGGTTGCACCCCATCCACATTTACAGTTAAAATAAACAAACCTAAACAATGTCAAACCAGACACTATCAATGTGACAACAAGACTATTAATTAGTTATAACAAGTAAATACCCTCAACTGCAAGCCGACCAGCCACCGCAAGCAGCACCCGTTCACGAGTATGACGTGTGACACAGCCATCGGCTCCCTCGCCATATCAGAGGGAAGGAGGCGACCCGTCCCACATCGCCGCCGCAAGAAATGACTTTTATCGTGAGCATGACGATCTTACAGTTTTGAGTATCAGAATCTAGTATGTAACATCTGGATTGACCATTGTGTAGAATGTTTCAGTAAAATATATAAAAAATAATATGCAATGTCAAATACAAAATGAATCATTTCATTAAATCTTATGATAGATATAATCATACAAAATACGATAGGTACATTAAAATGTCATACAAGCGTTTATTCTTAAAGACTTCAATACATTTTTACGTTTTCCTGGTTAGCCAAGCGACCAAGCGTTATTATCATTTAAATAGTCATTCAGAGCGTAATAAGCCTTTCTCATTAAAATTTTCTTAATTTCCAATTTAAATTTAACAAATGAAAGGTCTTGTAAGTTTTTCGGTATTTTATTGTAAATGCGAATAGTCAGACCCACAAAAGAAGAATGCACTCTTTGTAAACGATGATATTCGGCACATAATTTATGATTATTTCTAGTGTTTAAATTATGCACGTCGCTTCTTTTTTTAAATGAGTTTATGTTTTGTCTAACATAAAGAATACAAGAGTATATGTATTGGGCAGCGACTGTTAATATATCTAAATCTTTAAACAATTCTCTAAGGGAAAACCTCGCACTTAACTGATAAATTGATCGAATCGCTCGTTTTTGTAAAATAAATATACTTTTAAAGTCAGCCGCCCTACCCCAGAGCAGGATTCTGTAAGACATGACACTGTGGAAATAGCTGAAGTAAACTAGACGAGCAGTTTCCACGTTGGTCAGCTGCCTTACTTTTCTGACAGCGTAGGCAGCGGAGCTTAATTTACCAGTTAAGCTCGATATATGGGAGCGCCATTGTAATTTCTCGTCTAGCGTTATACCCAGAAAGACTGTAGATTTGACGGTTTCTAAAACCTCGTTGTATATTATTATTTCGGGTCCCTTATTCCTGATATTCGGCGTCGTAAACTTAACACACTTAGTTTTCTTGGTATTAAGGACCAAATTATTTACCGTAAACCATTCCGTTAATCGTGTAAGAGCACTATTTACTTCGTCAAAATCATGTCTAATTCTATCCTTTGAAGATAAGTGAAGTGTCATCTGCAAAAAGTACTACATCGCACATATTTTCCAAATAATACGGCAAATAAGCTATAAACTAAGAATAAAAAAGGACCTAAAATAGATAATTTAACGGGTATATCTTGAGATCTTACTCCACCTACATCGACACATTGAACTCTCTGATAAAGATAAGAGGTCAATATATCAAGTGCCACTCTCTCCACACCATAGTGCTGAAGTTTCAGTAAGAGCGTGTGTTAAAACTTAAGTGCACCTACCAACATACCTCATGCATGACTCTAAGGCCGACTGGCAGAAAATACCTAAGTCCACCACCAATGTACATTTATTAATTTATACAAGGTGTAACGGAAAGGGTATATACATAGAAAGAGCAAAGCTTCTTTGGATCATAACAAACGATATGGCAAGGGTTTCAACTCAAAATAAAATACTCCAAGAATATTATTATTATGCAAACAAAAAATAAAAATGCCCTTTATTCAGAAATACCAGGAGTGAGGTTTATTTTTACTTACAAATAGTTCGTTGACATCGATCAGCTGATTGAGTGCTAGTGATGTATTTATTTCAATTTGAAAAGTTTGGTTTCTGGTATCTATGAATTTAAAAAAATCATTACTTCCGGACTTGTAGAGATAGGATTAAACAACCCTTACCATATCGTTTGTTATCATCCAAAGAAGCCTTGCTCTTTCTATGTATATATATACCCTTTCCGTTACACCTTGTATATGGACGTGGACGAGACAAAGGGAGTGTGTAAGGATCGTAGCAGGTGGCGTTCTGTAGTTTCTGCCTACCCCCATGGGAGCAAGGCGTGATTATATGTATGTATGTAATTTATATATACCCTTGTACAAATTTGCTTACGTACCAATCGTAGGAAAAATACAGTATACCTACCCATAATTCATCTGTTCTTGAGTGGTCTAATTGGATTGGCATTGGCCTTTTATAATGACGGAGTAGAGGAAGAACAAAAGAAAATTAGAGGCCGCTTTTTACATACTGTATTTGAAGTGTACTATTGGATACATCATTTTCAATGATAGTAGGTAATAGTTGTATGCAAAAGTCGTGAAAATTATTAGCCAAATAGTTTCTACGGGATTATGATATATCCGTTCTTCAACATCGTTTCGTGTACCAATATATAGTTGTCGCCGGAAAATAATAAGAATCCTAAGTTGATCAATTTACTAGTTAGTTGATGAACCTTTAGTTAGTTGATAAACCAAAACCTCGTTAGTTTTGGGTGGTAAAAAGTGGTAAAAATATATAGTATATCTGTAAAATATATATAAGTATTTATTGTACAAATATACTATACTTAAGATACTAGTTATTTAATGTCAAGAAGTTCTTTATTATGTTTCTTTACTATACAACAACCTCCATAGCGTAGCGGTATTTAGGTCGTGGGTTCGATCCCCACGCCGGGCAGAAAATCTTTGTGTAAATTCTAAGATTTATTTCCGTGTTTGGTTGTTTGAGGGACTTCTCTCCGTGCCTCGGACATCAAGGAACGGGCAGCAGCGTTTCCTTGTGTGTTACAACATAATACTGACGCAGTATTACTGCGTCACCAACCCGCCTCCCAAGCGTGGTGACTAACTTCTCTCGGGAGGAGCCTCATGTTCAGCAGTGGACGTTATATGGACTGATGATGATGATACATAATAATACCTATTGCGAAAAAGACAATTTTTTTCTGTAAACTATACTTTAAGAGTTACCCGAAAATAAAACATTACTTAAAAATGCTCATTGCAGTAAAAAAATTCGGACAGTCTTCTAAATATTGTCCAAATGATGTAAAATACACCATAAGTGTATGTAGTAGGCCTTTGTATTTATGCTTCCGAGTTGCCCTTACTCACAAACAAAGGAATAAATCTAAACAATATATGCAAACTATTGTATACCCTATACACTACTAAATAGAGTCTGAATTTCTTTAAAGATTTTGATGGAAACAGATTGATATTTGAAAATGTTCTGTCGGTCGAGACATTCATAATATTAATCTTTCAAGTCTATCAAATCATGTTTTAAGTTATATTAAACTAGAGTCCCGCGCGCGGTTTCACCCGCGTAGCTCCCGTTCTCGTGGGGACTTCATAATTAATTATAGCCTATGTCATCCGGGAATAGTGTAGCTTCCCAACGGTGAAAGAATTTTTTTAAATCGGTCAAATAGTTTCGGAGCCTGCCAAGCGTGGTGACTGTGGCAAATACCCTCCTTCGGGAGGAGGCCCATGTTCAGCAGTGGACGTTTTACGGGCTAATGATGATGATGATGACCCTCTCCGCAGGGCGACTAGCGCGTCGCGTATTCATTTTGTAGGGAAGAATCCTACATAACCTTCGCTGACGCGGGGGCCTCGAGAGAGATCTCGAGATGCGTAATGTATTTTACCCCGGAATAAAAAAAGAAGGTATGTAACTGGGTTCCTCGTTAACTACATAAACCTAAATAGCCTCGATAACCTTGCTACCTTTAGCATTTCCCTTTTTAACGATAGCCCTTTAAATATCAGTTCAAGTGTATCATTAAACAGGAATCTTACACAAAACCTGTCCAGTATTAATGGAAGGACTGCCAGTCCTTGGACCTTCGTACTTACGTAGAATTCGCTTTCAAAGTAAACTGGTTTATTTCTACAAATATCGCATAAATATTTGTCAGATCGTAAAGATAGGTAATATCTTGTATTCGTATATCTACACTAATATTATAAAGAGGAAAGATTTGTATTTTTGTGTATGTTTGTAATGAATAAACTCAAGAACTTCTGTGCAAATTTAAAAATTCTTTCATCATTGGAAAGCTGCATTCACCCTGAGTGACATAGGCTATATTTAGTTATGAAGTTCCCATGGGTGTCGTAAAAGGCGACTAAGGGACATATGGCTGATAGATGGGCAGCAGCATCTATTGGCTCAAGGTTTACATCTTACTGCGATCACCAATCCCTCTGCCAAGCGTGGTGATTATGGCAATATCCCTCAACGATCCTGGCTTGCCAAGGTCTGTTAAGAGGAGGCCCATGTTCAGCAGTGGACGTAAACGGGCTATTGATGATGATGATGAAACCAATTACTGGCACTTGTAAATCGTCAAACATTATTTGAAAATTAATTATTATTTATCTTAAATAACATTTGTTGTTTATTTATAAACCTATTATAATTGTGAAATTAATTATTATAATTAATGTATATTGTCGCTAGAGACGCAAAATGCTTGTTCTGTCTATGTTATGCCAAAACAATTGTCATTATTTGGGTGGACCATGAGCGTATAACGACGGACGCGCTTTAATGCTACCACCGGATCCAATGTGCCCCAACTGAGAAGATTCTGCGAAACAAACTCAGTGGGTTACTCTGCCAACGGTTTCAACACGGCCCACATGAGGCGGTCCGGCGAAACATGCTGAAATGGGCAATTATGCGGAGTTTAGGTCCAGTTATTTTAATTTATATTTTAGTAGGCATACACATTTATTGCCCAAACGGTTGTCTTGTTATTATTTGTTTATTTTTTGCTCAATAAGATTGAATTATATTAAAACAGACTAGCGGTATTAATAGTTAAGGTATGTAAAGACGTCAATTACAGACAGTTCACAGTAGTTTAGTATTATATATAATAAATATCGTATCAATTATTTATATATTAACTTCATTCTAATAATACATTTATAATTATGTTTTATTAGAATGAATTTATTGATATTATTACCTACTACCACTTTTTCCCTGCACCACCTCTGCTTGACTGGTAGATAATGCCTATGACGTTAAGTCACTTAGGCCGTGTACTGACAATGTGCAAAAGATTTTAAATAAATAAATATTCTAACAACTGGTACATAACAACTTGTGCTTTCCTGCGCATATAGTGCGTTCCTTAATCATCAAACAGGATTCTTACTTTAGTAAACCTGTCTCCAGTATTTTTATGGAAGCATTTCAAGTCCTTGGACCTTCTCGCAGTTTGTATTCGCTTTCAACGTAAACTGGTTTATTCGTTTAAATATTTGTCAAAGGTCCAAGACAGCTAACAATATCATGTATTCGTATGGAAATAAGACTTAATACAAACATTCCAGAGGTTATCTATACATCTTCTTATATACATCTATACTTACTAATATTATAAAGCTGCAGAGTTTGTTTGTTTGTATGTTTGTTTGTATGTTTGTTTGTTTGTTTGAACGCGCTAAACTCAGCAACTACTGGTCCGATTTGAAAAATTATTTCAGTGTTAGATAGCAAATTTATCGAGGGAGGCTAGAAGCTATATTTTATTATAAAGTTTTTATTAGACCGGGAGTTACGCGGGTGAAACCACGCGCGGAAAACTAGTAATATAATAAAACTGTAGAAGTTGCATGTCTGTACATAAAACAAAAACGCTAAAACCGAGTCAGGGAGATGTTAGAAGTAAAATAGGACACATCCAGATTTTTTTTATTTTTTTGTTTCACTGTCTGTTTGTACGGACTAATCTCCGAAACTGACAACCTCCGTAGCGTAGCGGTATTTGTCTCGCCTTGAATCTCGGAGGTCGTGGGTTCGATCCCCACAACGGATATGAAATCTTTGTGTAAATTCTAAGATTTATTTCCGGGTCTGGTTGGTTGAGGGACTACCCTCCGTGCCTCGGCAAGCACGTTAAGCTACGTTGGTCACTTTGGTCGAGATTGTTATATTATCATCATCTATAATAATTGTACAACAAGGAACGGGTAGCAGCATTTCTTGTGTGGTACAACATAATACTGCGGTCGCCAACCCGCCTGCCAAGCATGGTGACTATGGCAAAAACCCTCCCTCGGGAGGAGGCCCTTGTTCAGCAGTGGACGTTATACGGACTGATGATGATGAGGTCGAATGTCTGTACATAGAAAAAAAAACGCTAAAAACCGAGTCAGGGGGATCATCATCATCATCATCATCATCAGCCTGTTGTAGTCCACTGCTAAACATAGGCCTCTCCCATCGATTTCCAGCGGGAACGATGGCTAGCGGCCTTTATGAGGTCGTCGGTGCATCGTGCAGGCGGCCGTCCTACGCTGCGCTTGCCAGTTCGTGGTCTCCACTCGAGAACCTTTTTGCTCCATCGGCCGTCAGTTCTTCGAGCTATGTGTCCTGCCCATTGCCACTTCAGCTTGCTAATCCGTTGAGCTATGTCAGTTACCTTCGTTCTCCTGCGGATCTCTTCATTTCTGATTCGATCACGCAAGTAAACGCCGAGCATGGCTCTTTCCATAGCTCGCTGAGCGACTTTGAGCTTTCTTATGAGGCACATAGTAAGAGACCACGTCTCAGATCCATATGTCATCACTCACACATCACACATTGATCGAAGACTTTTGTCTTCAGGCACTGAGGTATTTTGGACGAGATGATCTTCCGAAGCTTCCCAAACGCTGCCCAGCCGAGTCGGATTCGACGATTGACCTCTTTCTCTAAGTTGGTCCTACCTAGTTGGATCGTTATTGTTGGAGTCAGGGGGATGTTAGAAGTAAAATAGAACACATACAAAGATTATTATTTTTTTTGTCTGTTTGTACGGGCTAATCTCCGAAACTGTTGCACCGATTTAAATGAAATGTTGCATGGTGGTTACTTACATCCCCGTTCAACATTTTAAATACTTCTAATTAATTAATTCCCGTGGGATAGTTAAAAAACCGAAGGAATAACAAAACACCACATGGATAGAGTCGCGGGCATCAACTAGTTCTTTATAAGCTTCGTATTATGTCTCTTTATGTCATTTAGACTAGATTAAAATTACTTTGAATCTGTTTTACGGGCGACTATTCGAACATTCTAGATTATCTTGTATTGTAAGGCCCTAGAGCTCATTTTCCAATGCACAGTTATCAATACAGTCTTCTTGTGGGTAGTTGTTTTTGAAATCATCGCCATCACGTTATAGGTATATATTATTAGAACACGGGAACTCTAATGAAAAACTCTCTAATGCATGCGTTTATTGGAAGCATATCAAATTCTATTTAATTTCATACGCTTTTCATAAACATTTGCATAAGGTGATCCCGTTGTTTCAATATGAACGGCAATATGCAAAAATATGCACTCTGGGCAGCAATAATCAATTATATATTCAATTGACTAATTTTAAATAATGGACTACAGCTGTTATTTTGATTTTAATTTAAGTTGTTTGTCCCTCTGCCTGCTTCTGTAAGATTTAGAATACGATGTAGGAGAAATGAAAACCTATTATTATTATTTTGCTGCCCATTCCATAGTATTCTAGAATATCGAATATGTTATGATATACGCTAGAAAAGCTTTACGTGCCATTTATGGTACATAGAATCATCATCAGCCCGTATAACGTCCACTGCTGAACATGGGCCTCCTCCCGAGGGAGGGTTTTTGCCATAGTCACCACGCTTGGCAGGCGGATTGGTGACCGCAGTGTTATGTTGTACACAGGGGAAACGCTGCTGCCCTTTCCCTGGTTCGATGGTTATAGATGATGTTATAATAATTGGGACCAATGGCTTAACGTGCTTTCCGAGGCACGGAGGGTAGTCCCTTAACCAACCAGACCCGGAAAGAAATCTTAGAATTTACACAAAGATTTCATGTCTGGTGTGGGGATCGAACCCCCGACTTCCGAGAATTAAAGAGAGCCAATTACCGCTACGCTACGGAGGTTGTCAAGGTACATGAATAAAAAACAAAAAATATATTTACCTATAAACTCTTATGTATATATTTTTTTACGTAAATAAAAACAGAAAAACACAATGATGACTACTAAGCAATGTATAATTACATGTGAACAAATCACGCTAGTTAGGCAAGTGAAGTTTTTTTGCAGTAATTTATGATATTACACAAACTGCATCCTCTGTGGCATTGAATAGGTAATGTTACATTAATGTGAAGGTAGTCATTTCAAGAAACGAGAAAATGAATCGTTGAACGGTTAATGTAATGACCGTTCATCATTATTGTGGCTAGATAAAGAATAATGATATATTTATAGTAGCTGAGAAGGAAATATAAAACCCCGTATCTACAGCGAATGCCTGCAACTTTACTCCGCATACATTTCAAGTTTAAATTTCAATTCCACAAAAAAATAGTAAAATATTTAAATAATCTTTAATTATATTTCAAATTTGACAGTAGCTCTGTAGCTGTCTGTCTGTCAGCCTTTCATGCCAATGCTACTGAACTGTTTTAATGAAATTTGGTACACATAGTGTAGACCCTAAAAAAGGACATAGGCTACTTTTTATAGCGAAAAAAGGGTTGAAGATGGTTGGAAGAGGGGATGAAATTCATTGCGGACGAAGTCGCGGCCACAGCTAATTTTAAATATCCTTCGTATTTTATTTTCATTTATATATTTCTTAACTCATCATTCATTATCAGAATATCATAGCCAAATAATATGTTGTATTGTTGCGTGTGAGTAAAGGAGGATTTAAGGTCAATAACGCGTGGGTAAGCCCTTTGTGTCGCAAGTGCTCATAAGTTACGGTAATTGCTTACCATGACGCAGGCCCGGCCCTGTCAAGTATACCTTCTTACAACGAACCTAATATCTGTATATCATCTCGATCTCACTGACACTCAGACAGATCAACTTGAGTGTTTTCTCCTTCTTCTCTCAGATACGTTGAAAATCGGTTTTCATTCCTACATGAACAAGCTTATAGCAATACTGGCTTACAATGCCAGTGCATTCCACAAATAACTCTTTATTAGTACAGAGTGTACGAATGCGGAATGGACTGCCTTTAGAAATAAGTTCATCGCGAAGTTTACGTTTAATTAAGTCCTTTATTTTTATTTATATTAGTACTATAAAGTGTTCATCTAATATCTAAAAGTACTTGCTTGAGTCACTAATCTTTATAAAACCTAAGACTACTTCCTTGATTGATTGATGGTTATTATATTATATACATATTATATCATTAAAATATATTTACTAGAAACGACGAATGTTATTAAAATCCGATTAGCGTTTTCCTGACGAGTATTGTTTTTACATAAATCACGTTTAGTTTTTTTGTTGAATTGTCATACACAGAGACTGACTTAGAGCTGAGTGACTTTGAGTGAGATTATATGATTCTTTATTCATACCGAACCTTATATTTAAAAAACTTAACCTAACCAAAAAGGCTAGTTGTGAGAAGTTAGATGTTCTGACAGTTATAAAACGGGTATAAACTGATAATGTATAGTCATTTATGGACTAAGAAAACCTGTCATGTTGCATTTTTACGGTGGAGCACCAAGCGGACGCAAACACGGATAGTTCATAGTTTAAAATTGTATTTTTTTGCTGGAAAGGTGTCTCGTTTAGTAAATGAACAAAAAGCTAGTATATAATTATAAAATCATATGAAATAACATTTTAAGCGGCATCTCTGATCGTAAGTAGGTTGCACAATACATAATTATAAACACGTAACAATAGTTGCATTGTGCAAGATTTGTACTTTGTAAGCCATCAATGGAATGCGGCAATATTTTATTTGCAGATTTGTCTCTAAAGAAAACATTATATTGCTGTAAATTATTATGAAGACAAACGCTGAATGTTTTAAGTAACAAGGTCTTTTTTTGTATGCGATTAGCAACGCTCTACGGGTTCGTGAGAACCGTGTATCTGTTTTGTTTTTGGAATAAAATAAAGCTATAGCCTAAGTGCTATTTGAAACTATAATTGATACCTATGTCAAAATTCGTAAACAACTGCTTTGCCATCGCCATTTTGGCGAGATTGAACCACACATTGGAATACATCAAAACTTACGGTAACTCTTATTTTTCTATAGTAACTGCTTTTCTGATTTTGTTTGGGAACTTCAAGTTTAAATACATATGTTGATACTTCGTTTAATTTGTTTATGCCATGAGTACTACTACCCATGGTTCCAATCCTGCCTCCACTGACACATGTTAAGAGTAACAAACCTAACACACCAATAAACAGTAATAAAAACATAATAGCAAAGCAATTTCTATCAAATCCATCGCTAAGTTACATAATTAAAGGGCAAGGCTTACCACCCAATACTCATAATAACCAGTAATACGATACACACAATATTATTTACTATATTATTCATGTATGTGCGTCAGCAACATATCAATACAACGAATATCAATACAACGAATATTATCGTAACTAAACTAATAAAAACTATAGATAGGTATTTAAAACCAATTAGCACCAAGTCAAATGGTTACAAACCTGGGTGTATCGACAAAAAATCATACAATTTAAAAAAAAAACCTTGTAATTTATGTTTCTTGTTTATGGTTATATTTTAATTATGTTTCTTGTGTAAAGCAAAAAGTTACAATGACGTATGTAGGAACAATATAATTTGTGTTTAATTTGACCTATGATGTGAAGTTTTTGTTGAGTGATGGTGAAGGACGGTGAATAAATTAAAATGGCTGGCAGGATATGTAAGGTCGATTTATGGGCGGCAAATTTGTATAAGATTTACAATTTTGCCGCCCAGTCCTTAACAATGTGCCGTAATTTGCTCTAGCTTGCCTTGAACCACCCGAACAGCCAGTAGATAATTATTGAATAAACTTATCGACAAAATTATTCATTAATATTCATAATTTGTTAAGGAATTTATTTAATCACTACATAGTATAAAACAAAGTCGCTTCCACTGTCCCTATATCCCTATGTATGCTTTAAAACTTTAAAACTACGCAACAAATTTTAATGCGGTTTTTTTGATAGATAGAGTGATTCAAGAGGAAGGTTTATATGTATGATACATCCGCATTGCACCCGTGCGAAGCCGGGGCGGGTCGCTAGTATTAAATAAAGTTATAGGTATATATTGAAAAAAAAACGAAATAGCGGGAACAACTTGTGGAATTTAATAAATGTAGACAGACAAATATCGCTTATACAGACATCGCATATAAGACATCGCATATCGCATATAAGACAGACAGATAAATATCGCTTATAAAGACATAATAATAATAATTTTACTGACGTAAGTTCTTGACATGAATTAAAATACGTGTACATGCGAACTTAGATAATTTTAATAAGGTTTAATAAGGTTTTCGAGATATTTGAGGTAATTTACACAACACCTCATTAATTAATGGATTCAAGTGTTACTCTGTAGAAATACTTAGAAATCTTAATTAGAATGACACAGTACTTAGTCCAAACTAGCGATGAGACGAGCGGCTGACCGGCTTGTCGCGGGTGCAATCCTGATCTATTATACCTCATCTTTCTCTTGAATCACTCTATCCATTAAAAAACGCATTAAAACCCGTTGCGTAGTTTTAAAGATCTAAGCATACATAGGCAGACAGCGGGACCTTTGTTTTATATTATGTAGGGATGTCTTGCAATTCTGCACTCTCTCTCTCTCTCTACAAATTATGCACCAATATGTAAACTACCTTCATATGAAAATGGAAGGATATGTTGGAAGAGGAAGGCCAAAAAAAAGATGGATCGACTGTGTGAAGAGGATGAATTAATGGCAGGGGCAGGAAGATCATGATGCTAAACTACAGTCAGCAATTTAAGACCCTTAAGCCTAAAAGTTTTTCTGCTGGGCTGGTAGGCTTATAATTATTTTGGGCCGAATTGCTTGACCTGGCCCCCGTCAACGGCGGATCGAAGGAGCGTCCGGAGGGCTTTAGTGGTGTAGGGTCCTCTCCTCGTGGTATGAGTTTAGCAGTTTACCACGCTATGAAGAGGGCAAGTCCCACGTATCCCAGCACGCGAATACGCTGCAGCGGCCAACAAGGACAACAAAAAAAAAAGGGCTGCACAGATGATGATAATGACAAACTACAGTCAGCAACTAAAGACCCTTAAGCCCGAAAGGTCTTTTGCTGGGCCGGTAGGCTTATAATTATTTTGTAATTATAATAATAAAGTATTAAAGTGCTTCTCCAGGTATGGAGGAGTGTCATCCCTTAACTAACAATACCCTTAATTATTTTTTTTGGTTGCGGAGTTAACTTATATTTTTAATAAGGCTGGAGCTCTGCTCGCCTTGATACCCGGTGAAGTAGCAAAAGCCATGCACTACAAAATAGTATGTCCAAAAAAAAAAACGGTGTTTATACTTGACTTACACTATTGGAGATTGTAGTAAAACCAACTTGAATTGAAGAAAAGAAACAAAACATACACATTGGATTTTCCCAAGGCAGGCCAATGCCATGCTTTATTAGGAGTTTCCCACATTATTAAGTAATATAATTACAACCTTGTCCGTTTAATTAATGAGTAGCCAAACATCGGTTTTAAAGAGTATAATTGAATTATGAACACCGCTAGTTCCGTCCCAATATCATTCAATCTTATTGAGTAGAAATAAAATAAATTTTAATAATAACAACACAACCGAATTGCGCAATAAATGTGTATGCCTACTAATAATAAATGAAAATAATTGGACCTAAGCCCCGCGTACTTGTTCCATTTGAGTATGTTTGGCCGGACCGTCTCATGTAGGCCGTGTTGAAAGCGGTAGAAAAGTAACCTACTGAGTTTGTTTCGCCGGATCTGCTCAGTTGGAGCGCATTGGGTCCGGTGGTAGCATTAAAGTGAGTCCGTCGTTATATACTCATGGTCCACCCAAATAATAACAATTGTTTTAGTATAATATAGACAGAACAAGCATTTTGCGTCGCTAAGAAAAATATATATAAATTAGAACAATTAATTTTATACATATAAATAAATAACCAATTTAATTTTAAAAAAAACTTATTCATTTATACATAAATAAAAATGTATTTTTTATTTTAATACCAAGTGAATTTAAAAAGTTCTAAAAGTACGATCGATTCGTCTCCCTTCATTATCAATTAACGTTTTCATTTCATTTTCATCAATTAAATTGTCTAAAACCAACACAAATTTATATGACAAAAACTCAAAGTGACATTTGCACAAATATGTCTCAAAGTGACACTATAAATTAATGCACTTGTTTACGTTGTGTGTACGGAGAATATTCAACTTTTTTTACTGGCTTAGCAAGTGTTGGATCGTCTGCTGTTCTATATTTATTGAACTATAATAACACATAAATGTGAAAAAAGCACCCTGAGTTGACGTTGCATTTATGGGTTTGATTGTTTTGTTAAACTTGAATCTTGTCTGTCAGCCTGTATATACGTATAATAATACAAACAGGATAACAGACAATAAGTTCCTCCGATGCTCTCGTAGACCCAAAGTCCGAGTGGCCCGCAAACTGTAAAGTAGAGCGACAGTTTCATAAAACTACCCTAAAAAAAGTCAGAATCCCTTAATCTCAACGCCAGCGACCGCCCTGAGCCAAGTCCAAGCCACACAGGTGGCGCCCTCTTGCGCAGGTGGCTTATTTTGTAGTTTTTAAACCATTTATTTAGGCTGGAGCTCTGCTCGCCTTTATGCCCGATGAAGTAACAAAAGCCTCGTGGCTAAATATTTAAAACCGTAAAAAAAACACTTTAGTCTATTACAGCTCTATCGACACGTTAAGGTCCAAAGCAAAAGTTTTAAGATTTTTTTTAATGGCAATCTGCTGACGTGTCGATCAATTTTTGACAGTGTCACGTAATGTTTACAGAGTTTTAGAAATAGTGACAGGTTTTTTTAATAAAGATGACAGTTGAATGAGACGTTTGACAGCGACATTGACATTTGCTTGACCTCCACCAAAAACTTCTGATTATAGTAAATCAATGTGACATAAAAGGTTTTTCTGAAATTCACGCGAGGTATTGCGAGAGAATTATATAAAAAAAAACTTAAAATTCAAATGCAAAATGTCTCCATAAATTTTGCCATTTTTTTTTTTATATACTTATGACAATCTGCGGATTTATTCAGCAATTTCTGCCAGTGTCAAGAAATGTATTTAAAAAAATTGTAATTTTGGCATGCCTACAGTACTTAATATTACAGTTTGACAGGTTTTATATTCTACTAGCTTAACGCACGCGGTTTTACCCGCGTAACTCCTGTTCTCATTGGATTTTCATAAATAAATATAGCCTATAGCCTTCCTCGATAAATAAGCTATCTAACACTTAAAGACTTTTACAAATCGGTGTAGTAATTCCTGAGATTTGCGCGTTCAAGCAACCAAGAAACTCTTTAGCTTTATATATTAGTACCTAGGTATAAGATTGATTACTCCATTTTGCTATTTGACAATGAAATAATGAACTTTATTCAGCACTTAGGTATTGGCATACACTTGTACTTGTCAAAATTGTTATCGTACGACAGACGGACAGACTGATTAAAAATTCTGTAATATCAAATAATTTTAACAATGTTTTTAGCTACTTAAGTGATACTTTTGTTTGATATAGTCTTATACAGTGTAATTTTGACAAGTACAAGTGTATGTAAATACCTAAGTGCTGAATAAATTTCATTATTTCATTATTATACACTGTATAAGACTAAATCTAACAAAAGTATCACTAAAGTAGCTAAAAAAATTGTTAAAATTATTTTATCTTACAGAATTTTTAATCAGTCTGTCCGTCTGTCGTGCAATAAATGACAAATGTACACATTATAGAAAGATGCCTTAAAGGTCTAAAATTAACTTCCAAGAATCCGGCAACCACGCGGTCCTCGGTCATGCCGTCGAGGATCCTACCCCAGCTAACCTGCAACCTTTCACTAGCTACCTAAGTAGACGACCCGGAGAAGAAAAGAAGAAAGAAACTCCGAGTTCTTTTTCGTCTCTTTTGCCGTTTCCTTTTTTTTATGTCAAGTTTTTTATCACAATCATGTAATATTGTACAATGAATATATGATGTGAGCGAATGCACGCACAATTCCATTTATTAGGCTCAGACAATCTCCTACAAAGAAACCTAATGGCGGATGCATTCACACACATTTATAATAAGACAATTTACACAAGTTGAAACAAAGGATATACATATAATAATAATTAATATTATAGGTATAATATTAATTAAGTATTAATTAATTAATTTAATAATATTATTTAAGATATACCTACTTAGTTTGACAAATTTTGAAGAGGAGGGATGAAACCCATGTAACTAAAAAGAGTTTTAAGTAAACATGTAGATGGATGAAGAGGGAGAGGAAGGTTAAAGAAAAGATGAGTGGATTGTGTGAAGAGTGATATGAAAGAAAAAGGAGTTAATGATAGTGTGACGGGTGACAGGACAGTATGGAAGAAACAAACGTGTTGCGCCGACCCCAAGTAATATGGGATAAGAGCAGGAAGAAGACAAGAAGAAGTTTGACAAATTTTATATTCTATTTAGATAGATTGGATGGTTAGCAAAGTACCTATATGCGTAGATCGATTTTACCACCAAAAATTTACTATTTCACTGAGCTAACCATGTAGACCTCAGACGCATAATGACGGATGTAGATGCATTTGGTCTTAAATGCCAGTTTACCATAAAGGCACATACGACGAATGTGCCTTTATGGTACATTCGACATTATGCTTCTTAGCTCTAGATTTAAAAACCCTGGTGAATTATGATCATCATCATCAGCACGTATACGTTCACTGCTGAACATGGGCCTCGTCTCGAGGGGGAGTATTTGACATAGTACCCACGCTTGGCAGGCGGGTTGGTGACCGCAGTATTATGTTGTATCACACAAGGAAACGCTGCTGCCCGATCCTTGACATACGATTATTATAGATGATATTATCATAATTAGGCCCCGTAGTCGGTAGTCCCAACCAGACCCGGAAAAAAATCTTCGAATTTACTCCGGCGTCCGAGATTTAAAGTGAGCCAAATACCGCTACGCTACGGAGGTTGTCACATTATGATCATAAAGCGTTTAAAATAAAACATTTCAGTTATATTAGCTAACATTCACGTGCACAAGACGTGCTCATTTCGTGATGGTTGCGTTTTAGAATCCCTTCCAATTTTGCATTGTGCATTATTTAGATGAATCATCAAGAAAAATTACCTTGAATAATGCATATAATGCTTAAGCACTGAAATTACAGAATGTTTATATAAATTGTTTTGTTTTCTGACATAGTTTTATATTAGTACCCATTTGTTTAAATCAGAGGTCTCCAAACTTTGAAGCCTTAAGGCCATAATGATATTTTCAAGGGCCAAAACAGATTACATTTTTCTGCCCTTATATAATCGTATTTTTAGCAATAGAAACATCAATAATGCTGATTTTCCACCAGAGGGGCGAGACGAGACGAGACGAGGAGGGAATTGAAATCGCACTGACCCTTTTCCACTAAAAATTGCCATCGCGATTCTCAGGTAATAACACGGTAATAAGTAGCAATGAACAACAATAAGCATCTCGCGAGAAGCTGTTTCTGTTGCAAAGTAATTTATACTCTATATTGGACCCAATACGGTTCATTTTAACACAAACGTATATTTCAATTCACGCCTCGCCTCGTCTCGTCTCGCCACACTGTTTCCACCAAAGATGCGCTGGGAGAGGATTGAAAATTTGCCATAAAAATTTCAATTCCCTCCTCGTCTCGTCTCGTCTCGCCCCTCTGGTGGAAAATCAGCATAAGACATTGGTTGTCTCGGGCCAGTTTGATGACACTGGCGGGCCGTAGTTTGGAGACCCCTGGTTTAAATTAATGTATTTTATAATTGTTTTTACTGATTGTGTGGTGATTTATTTATAATTTTGATGTAATAATGTAATGTACTCATAATTTCTAACATAATTAGTTGTGTCATGTATGTTTTGTAAACTGTTTGCATGCTGTGTAAGTGGCGAAACATGTTCAAACATTGTTCTCATTATGTAACAATGGAATCGCTACTAATGTAATAAAATTTGTTGCGAATAGTATTTGCTACCACATAAGCTATATCATAAACCTAAGTATAGAAACTGGCCTTTTTCCCGAACAACTTAAAATAACCATAGTAAAACCTCTCCATAAAAAGAAAAGTAGAGACAACATTTCAAACTACCGACCTATAGCATTAGTACCGATTATATCAAAGATATTTGAAAAATACATTTATAGAGAAATTAGAGATTTTGTGGAAAAGAATGGTATACTAGCTAACGAACAAAAAGGATTTCGACGTAACAAAACAATTAATATGGCCATTTACGACTTCTTAGATTATATAATCAAGAATGTCGACAACAGGATACCAGTATGTTCCATATACATGGATATGACTCAAGCATTTGATTATGTAGAGCACGACATACTTTTATCCAAACTAAATACACTTGGAATACGCGGCAATATCCTACAGTTAATTGAATCTTATTTAAAAAACCGTACACAGTATACAGAAATAACAAGAATAAATCCTAGTACAAAAAAGGAGGAAATATACCGATCCGACCCACGTAAAATGCTACAAGGAGTTCCTCAAGGCGGCATTATTGGACCGCTAATGTTCATACTGTACATAAATGACTTACCTAGAGCAACAATACATCCTACATCTTTATTCGCAGACGATAGTACAGTCACTATTAAATTTAAAAATAATAAAAATACTTATGAAAATGACATTAATAATTCCCTGAATTCAATTGTTGACTGGTTAAATGCAAATAACCTGAATATTAATATTGAGAAAACGCTTCTTATGCAGTTCAGTCAGCGAACCCCTAAAATAGAGCATATTAATATTAAAATCAACAGCCAGCCCATACAGGACGTAGACACCACTAAATTTTTGGGTCTAACGGTAGATCGTAACTTAGCATGGAAGCAGCATATTGACCAATTATGCAAAAAAGTCAGTAAATCCGTTTATGCACTGTATGAATTAGCTCAGACTGTAAAGGTAAATGCTCTACTAACGGCATATCACGGATTAGTGGCGTCCGTCCTTAGATATGGCATCATCTTTTGGGGCAACTCAACTCACAAACTTAAAATTTTCAGAGCACAAAAGCGCTGTATGCGAGCAATGTTTTCTTTAAAAAACACTGACAGTTGTATGCCCTATTTTAAAAAATACAAAATCCTAACCCTACCTAGCTTATACGTATACGAAGTAGCAGTATTTGTTAAACTAAACTTAAACTTATTCCAAAACGCTTCCGAATCCTCCCACCGACAACAAAGAGATAAAAGACGTCTGCTATTGCGTAAAGCAAATACTACCCTAATGCACAATAGTGTATTCTGCATGGGCCCAAAAATTTACAACAAACTGCCAATAAGTATTAGAGAGACAAAAGTAACTATTTTTAAATTAAGATTAAGAAACCTGCTTATTGAAAAATGTTACTATAATGTCACGGATTTTCTGCAGGATAAATTTTAATTGACATTTCTTAATATTATACTAATTTGACATTCCTTACATTTATTCTGAATATTATTGACTTTTAATTTTTATCTTTTACGAACTTTATGACATTATGGATTATTAATAGCATGTTTGATTTTGACATTATGTATTATCAATATTATATCCGATTTTGACATTATGATTGTTAACAGCATATTTGATTTTTGCATACTGGATTATAAATAACATTGAAAATATTAAAAAATTAACTTGTAACCTGTAAGCAACATTTGCACACCCAGACAGGGTTATAATTCAGCGGACTCCACGTATTGTAACACCACCTATTGTAACCTGATTTATGCAAATAAATTTGATTTGATTTGATTTGATTTGATTTGATTTAACATCTCTGTACCTACCGTTTTCCTGGCAAATAAACAAATATTATATTCTAAATACTAGCTTTCCGCGCGCGGTTTCACCCGCGTAACTCCCGTTCCCATAAAAACTTTATAATAAAATATAGCCTCGATAAATGGGCTATCTAACATTGAAAGAATTTTTCAAATCGGACCAGTAGTTGCTGAGATTAGCGCGTTCAAGCAAACAAACTCTTCAGCTTTATCTATTACGGCAAATAACTCTTTATTAGGTACCAATTCCTTGCGTTTTTATAGTCGTGATAATTTCTCAACGAAATGTCCGATTGGAATAAAACAAAAAGTATTTTACTTCTACATAAATACCCTTAATAACATTATGCTTAATTGGGATAAGGATTAATATAACGATATACATTTAACGTAGTTTCTTTCTTCAGACGATTTAATATTTTTTTATGAACATAAAAGCGGTTATTGTGACTAAACTATGATAGTTAGATATATGCTCTTGCGGACGTTTTTGTAGATCTTAATAAGACCTACAAACCCGTAGTACATCATTTTGTTCTATTGTCAATAGTTTTTGCAGCGCACGCATAAATAGGTTTCGCTTTTACACCTTGGGTTACAAAAACGCAATTTTCTTACGGATCCCCAACTTTTTTGAAAATAAAATATAGCCTATAACCTTCCTCGATAAATGGACTATCCAACACTGAAAGAATTTTTTAAATCGGACCAGTAGTCCCTGAGATTAGCGCGTTCAAACAAACAAACAAACAAACAAACAAACAAACTCTGCAGCTTTATAATATTAGTATAGATTTGAGATGATGATTTATACCAATCTATGTTCCTACATAAATAAAAATAAATTACCATCATTTTTTTTATATTTAACTGACAAGTTTTGCGAAAGAAAAATGTAGAAAAATCTGCGGGAAAATGCCAGAATTTTTAGGGGAAAGGTTTTTGGATGGCGACGCTGGGCACAAGCAGATAGTTAGGCAGTATCATGTATCTAAAAATACTCACCTCTGAGTCAGAAAATTCGGAGTTTTTCTGTTTGGGATTTTTTTTAAATTATAATAAACTTCACCACCCAATGGTTGACTGGGAGAGAATGCCTTAGGCATTAAGTCCGCCTATGTACTATTTAGTGCTAAAGTTTAAAATAAATAAATAAATAAAATAAATAAATAAACGCTAGTTTAGGACCTTCTTACTTTCCGTATTGGGGGTGACTTTATTCAAAAGAAGCATGCATTTTAAAATCCTAAATCTGGAAGTTGAAAATGTGCATAATTTTTTATTTATCTTTGTCGTAATTTGATTTTCATGAATCTATACGGATTATAAAAGGTAAATTTGGTATGCATACATGTAAATTTTCTTCCGGTATTTAATATATTTCTAAGGAAAAATATATTAATAACAACAGAATAATTCTATAACTAAACTGAAAAGTTGAAAATTATTTTTTATTATCACATAAAAATCTTCACGTGACACTAACTTAAGTTCGAGTAATGGCATATAATTTGGAAGCATCTTATCATTTTTATATTAAATTTGATTGTTTGTTCGTTAACATTGAATAGGCTCCGGAGCTACAGGACCGATTCCAAATCCAGTCCTCAAAAGCATAAAGACGGATGTCTATTATACTTCACAAGCATTTGGTCGTAAGTGCCAGTTTACGATAAAGGCGCATACGACGAATGTTTCTGACGTATAATGGCACATCTGACCTCTTGCTTTTGAGCTCTAGAAATATTCTTACATTACCTAGAAAGCTACATTATCTAGAAGTAACTTTCCTACGGGAACAGGAATTAAGTGGGTGGAACCGCGCGCGGAAATACTATTTAGTAGGTACTATATGTGGGTTTTAGTGGTGTAGGGTCCTCTCCTCGTGGTATGAGTTTAGCAAACCACGCTATGGAGAGGGCGAGTCCCACATATCCCACCGCCAGCGCGCGATTACGCTGCAGCGCCGCCGCGCCGGTGGGAATGCGTAAAAGCAATTCCCGCCGGATAACAAAAAAAAAAATTATACTTTATTTGGCTGAGCCTTTTCAAAATTTTGTCTGCAATGTAATGCAATTAATTTTTCTTAATTACATTAACAAGTTATAATTAAATCATCTTTTTCAAGGCTTACTATACAAGATTGTTTCCTTGTAGAAAAAAACATTATTTATTTTTGTGACATTCAATTATATTATTTTATATCTTTTTTATTCTCTCGGCATTGAATTGAATACTAGGCTCATTCTAAAATATCTATACTTCTTCTGCGTGAATTTTCATTAATATTACCTACTAGCTGAATTTTTGCTAACTACTAGTATTCTTGTTAACCCCTCGTGCTAAGCTAAAATGCTAGTGTTACGAGTGGGTTTACGTTGGTAGTGCAATGGGTGAGGATCAAACAAGCGACCACATGATTGCACGTCCGATGCCCAAGCCATTGGGCTGCGGCTGCTTCATGCAAATTCATTGTAATACAGCTTTCTATAAGGTCCAACATTATTCCAGGCAACGCAAAAATAATATAAACCTTTTTAGAATAAACGTAAACAATTTTAAATTAATAAAATAAAAACCCAATTGCGTTAATCTATATATCTAGAGCTCAAAAGCATAAGGTCGGATGTGCCATTATACGTCAGACACATTCGTCGTATGTGCCTTAATCGTAAACTGGCACTTACGACCACATGCTTCTGAACAAAAATAGTAGATCCGTCTTTATGCTTCTAAAATAAAGACGGTATTAAAAAAGGTCTTTTGCCAAAGACCTTTTTTAAGAAGATTGTGCGGACGAAGGAGTATGCCATTTCGCACATTTATAGTTTATATAGGTACTGGCCGTATTCGAATTTTGAATAAGGAACTATTTTTATGTTTAAATAAATAACAAATGAATAAAGACTTGAAGCTTGATGTTGTTGAAAGTCAGACGTTTAATGGTTTGTAAATTTTATAAAAAGTGAAATAATATTTATAATTGAAGAGTTAGATTTGTGCTGTCGAAGAATTAGGGCGGGAGCCCGTTGTTATTTTATTTATAATAAGAATTGTTTGTTTGTGTGTTATTTGTGAGATCAATAATATACAATTATAAAGTTTAAGCGGCCGTACGTAGCCCAATGGCTAGGGGCGTCGGACTTGTGATCTTGAGGTTGCCGGTTCGAATCCCACCCGACACACACATTACCGACATGAACCCACTCGTAACACAAGCATTTTAGCTTAGCACGAGGGGTTAACAAGAATACTAGTAGACTGCAAAACTCTGCTAGTAGGTAATCTTTTTAAAAAGAAAAAAAAAACTTTGCCTTCTTTCATTTAAGTGTCATGTGATAGTGATCGTACCCCTCACACACCCGCAGCTTCGAGAACTAGCAGCAGTGAGCCCTGCTGAGCTACGCACCCTCAGGCGTTACAGTACCTATAGAAGGAGTGCTTACCTTATATTTATACTTTTGTTTAAATATGGTCGAATTTTGATCACTGAGCGACCACTAGTAATGAGAAATGTCACAATCTGTATTATATTATTTATGAAATGTGTAAATTCCTCCTAAGGGTTTTTTACCGTAGTGACCGCACGCTCGGAGACAGTTTGGTAACCGCGCGTTATAATCTCATAAAAATCTATATTTAAGTAGTTTTATAGATAAACCATTACTGAGTCAGTGAGAATAAAGCTTGAGAGCATAACTCATTAAAACTAATGACAAAAAGATGATAAAGCGAAATTTTTTATTCAATACAATATGTATTGAATAAAAAATTTCGCTTCCACAATAATACAATTATGATCTTATCTCTACTAATATAAATAAGAATACATATAACATATCTAACTAACATAACTATCTGTTTGTAAAACTTAAACACGGATCCAATTCAGATATAATTCGGTACAAAGATAGAATACGCATTGGCAAAGGAAGCCTTTATCCTTTGGTAAAGGACAAGGGCTACCTTTCATTGCGCAAAAAGACTTCAAAGGGTTGAAATAGGAGATCAATTAGGGTTCCGTACAAAAAATATAACGTGACAATGCACGAAGCAGCTATCTCAAACGAATCGCTTGAATAACAAGTAAAAACAAATAAGTAAAGCATTTAAAAGTCCTCTAAATATGGAATTCGCATCAACTTAAGATCTCTGTTTTTCTTATAGTTTACTCTAATATCGTTCTTATAACCCAAAACAAGTTTTATAATTTAGAAACCCAAATTAGATACAGCAAGGTCTTCAGAGGTTTTTGATCTTAATTTAAATATTATCTTAATCTTAATTTTAAATATTTATACTCAAAATTCCTCCAGTATATGTCCTTCGTGATTATTAATTAATTATATCTTTTAAAGACTGAGCATTTGAGTTAATGACAAAAGTGGTTATAATATACATATTCTTGAATATTACTTCATTATAATTGAATAAACCAGTGTAATTATCATTATGGTTTACAATTACGTGATCATTAATGGCGATCAATTTGAATATGCGTCGAATTTGTTCGATCAAAACAGTAATTTTAAGATATAAAAAACTCGTCGAAGTTCCCTTGAAACGACAATCATACGTTTTTTTAAGCAGTTATTATTTTTAAAAGTTCCCATACGTTAATAAAGACAAATAATTAATTAATAATAAACTTACATTAAGTTTTTCAGTCACTGCAGCATCAATATCAGATGAAAATACAGGGAAACTTCACAATACACTACACAAACACACTTCGGATTATTTTTAATTGATAATAACTTGATCAAATGAATAAAACCGCTAATCTCGCAATATCCACGTCCGAACGCGCCGAACGATGGAATAACACTGAACTTGAAATTAGAATATCGTAAGAATCGTATGCTCCTGCGCAACTTTGCTGGTTCGCCTTCAATAACTGGTGTTGCAAAACCGACTTTAATACGTTCAAATCAGGTTTAAAATACTTTTCTTAATAAGGTATTTGTTAATGATGCTAATAGACAGATATTTGCGTATTCATATTATATTTTGCGGATTTATACGAAATATTATAATAATTTTAAATGATAGATTTTAACAATTGTACAAATAATAGCACACACATTGAATGCGATATCTACGGCCAATAATTCTTTATTTTGAATAAATGTGTAAATTTATTTATTTAATGAAATTTTACTTAAAATACTTGGGCAATCATTATTTTGAACATGGGCTCCCTCCCGAGGGAGTGTCTTTGCCATAGTCACCACGCTGGGCAAGCGGATTGGTCACCGCTGTATTATTGAAACACAAGGAAACGCTGCTGTCCGGTCTCTGGTAAACAATTTCTATATGTGAAATTGTATACAATCGGGACCAGCAGTGTAACGTGCTTTCCATGGAACAGAGGATAATCCCTCAACCAACCAGACCCGGAAAGCAATCTTAGATTTTACATAAAGATTTTTGTTAGATATTTGTCATCATCATCATCATCAGCCCGTATAACGTCCACTGCTGAACATGGGCCTCCTCCCAAGAGAGGGTAGTTGCCATAGTCACCACGCTTGGCAGGCGGGTTGGTATGTTGTACCACACAAGGAAACGCTGCTGCCCGTTCCTTGATATACGATTATTATAGATGATGTTATAACAATCGGGACCAACAGCTTAATGTGCTTTCCGAGGCACGGAGGGTAGTCCCTCAACCAACCAGACCCGGAAAGAAATCTTAGAATTTACACAGATTTTCTGTCCGGCGTGGGGATCGAACCCACGACCTCCGAGATTTAAAGCGAGCCAAATACCGCTACGCTACGGAGGTTGTCTTATACACATTTTAATGAAACCGCTGTGTGGATTCCGGTTTATAATAGACGACCCATATCTTCCCCATGGGTGTAGGCGACTGAGGGACATACAGTTGATGGATGGGCAGCAGCATCTATCAGCTCAAGGTTACTTAACGTCTTACTGCGATCACCAATCCGCCTGCCAAGAATTACATTATGCCCATATCCTTCAAAGACTCTGGCTTGCCAAAGTATGTTCCGAGGAGGCCCATGTTCAGCAGTGGACGTAATCAGGCTGTATAGTAATAGGTGTCCAGATAATTGGGGTATCCACATTGCTAAAGTGTCATCACACGATCAAAGGAACTTTCCAATATCCTTGTAAACCCTAAGTCCGGGCCAGCGAACTGTTAAGTAGAGCAACATTAGCACAAAACTTATCTTAAAATCTAAAATCCATAATTCCACAATAAGCATGAAGACTAAAAAGTTACCTTTATATTACAAAAAAATATTGGACATGTATTTTTAAATTTATTTAACCAGTAAAAAATTTCAATGATACAGAGCAAAAGCAAACTATAAAGTACAGAAGCAGCCACAGGAGCAGAGCAGACGTCACAAGCCCCCCTGGCTTGTGACGTCACTACTAGGTTAAATCGTACCTAAAAGTGACGTTACATTAAATTTTAATGCGCTGTATCATCGTCATTTTTTGTTTAAAAAAAAACGTGTCAAATATTTTTTGGTAATCTAACTAACGGTAATAGTTTTTTTTTTGTCTTCAGGCCTATTCCCTCGTCAACGATCGCCTCGAACCAAAGTCCAAGCCTCTTGCGCAGGTTTCTTAGTTTGTAGTTTTTAAACCATCTAGTAAGGCTGGATAATAATAATAATAATAATCTTTATTGACATAATAAAATCCTTACATAATTGTGCGTACTCTGATTCCTATGCTAGTTTAAAACTGTATTACAGGAACCAGTGACTTCTCCAATATATCGTCACATAATATGTCAACAAGCTAGCGTTTTAAAAATATAAATACTATAAAGCCTCGTGGCTAACTAACTTATGTCCGTCAAAATAAATATAACTTTAGGGTCCAAAAACAAATCCCATAGTTCGTCTATGTACTAATGTTTACGTTTTAATGAAATCAAAGGGTTTTTTGCGGGGTTTTTTTGTTGTACTTAAATTCTATGGATCCGTTATCGTGGGATATTTTACAATAAATCTGTCTCTGACGTCAATTCCGATAATATTACCGAGAAATAAAGCTTCATATGAATTAAAATTAGGTATCATCAACGTTTTATTAAAAAAAAACATACTTTGACTTGCCTGGAAATACTTTGTGAACACACGATGATGATGATGATTATTGCTATAATATTCATCATCATCACCATGTGTTCACTAACACCCAGTTTCTTAAGGAACGATCAAAGTCAAAATACGTTGTTAAAGATTCCCGCACTAGGGAAAATAAATCTCTGTATCATGGGGATTTCATAATTAGCCCGGATAACGTCCACTGCTGAATATGGGCCTTCTCCCGTGGGAGGGTATTTGCCATAGTCACCACACTTGAAACCATTATGTAGCAACACACTAGGAACATTCTGCTGCCCGTCTCCTGGTATGATATAGATGATTTTATAGCAATCGGGACCAACGGCTTAACGTGGTTTCCGAGGTGCGGAGGGTAATCCCTAAACCATCCAAACCCGGAAGGAAATCTTAGAATTTACACAAAGATTTCCTGTCGTGTAGGGATCGAAAGCACGACATTTAAAGCGTGCCAAATACCGCTACGCTACGGAGGTTGTCCAACGATACGGAGGTTGTCCTGTCTGGGTGTAACTATGTATCTGTGGTTCACACGAATGATTGTCCCGGGTGAGAATCGAACCTAGAACACCAGGTCTCAGGAGCAACTACCGTAACCACTGTACCACTGGTGCAATTAAAATTAACTAATCAGCTGTCAGAACTTTTACTAAGTGTAATATTCGTTTTTAAAAGCATGATTTGGTTATTATTTTGATTTGATTATCGAGTTAACTAACATGATTTTAATCATAGATTAACTAATTTACGATTATAACATCATCTATAATAATCGTATATCAAGGAACGGGTAGCAGCGTTTCCTTGTTTGGTACCTACAATATAATACTGCGGTCACCAACGCGGCAACGCCTTTTTTTTTTTTTTTTTGTCCGGGGGGAAATGCTTTGACGCATTCCCACCGCCTCTGCAGCGTATTCGCGCGCTGGCGGCGGGATATGTGGGACTCGCCCTCTCCATAGCGTGGTATGCTTAACTCATACCACGAGGAGAGGACCCTACGCCACTAAAACCTCCCGGACACTCCTTCGATCCGCCGTTGGCGGGGGCCGGGTACGCATGAGCAATCCGGCCCCCCGACGGCACCCGCGGCCAATATGGTACCGCAGGATCTCCAGGGCCACACTTATAGTGGCCCATTTGCCCAATTATAGGGACGCCCGGAGTGTAGAGGCGTCCCTACTCCTCATGGGTCAGCCTCGAAGGGAGCGGGGCCCATGTTCCCCACTCCCCAAGGCCGAGCCTAGGGCGGCGGGTTTCGGCCCGCCGCCGACGGCCAACACGCCGTCTGCGAAGCGGGTGGGCAGATGGATCTACTTCCCTCTCCCGCTCCGCGGCCTCCTTCTGTGACATAACTTGTCTACAGAAGGAGGCAACCGCCTCCCACGACCGCTTTGGATCATCTTCGAAATGATGGTCGGCAGCGCGAGGTCGTCTCCCACCACGCCAACGAGCTCCTCCCGCTCGTTGGCCCACGCCGGACACTCCACCACCGTGTGCTGCGCCGTATCGTCGGCACAGTCACAGTGGTGACAGCGAGTGTCCGGCTCTCTCTGCGCCACGTTGCACAGGTTGTGGCCGAAGCAGCCATGGCCTGTTACTACCTGTGCAACGTGGAAGGTGACGATGCTGCTCATCCATCAGATGGGCTGATGGATGAGCAGCATCTATCAGCTGTAAACCTATCCCTTAGTCGTCTAACCCGGCTTCCGGCTTATAATACAATTTTCGGCGTTAAAACTAAATGGTTCGTAATGTTATTAAGGCCCTCCCGACCCTAAGTTTGCTATGAACCTTCCGATGCCGTCGTAGATCCGAAGTCCGAAAGGCCCGCGAACTGTAAAGTAGAGCGACAATTGCACAAAACTCCCCT
Source organism: Nycteola revayana (assembly GCA_947037095.2). Classification (NCBI taxonomy): domain Eukaryota; kingdom Metazoa; phylum Arthropoda; class Insecta; order Lepidoptera; family Nolidae; genus Nycteola; species Nycteola revayana. Next base: position 10,669,847 of record OX344851.2, on the reverse strand, counting down.
AAAAAAACTAAAAGCCATAATCCCTCAATTTCCCCGTCAGCGACCGCCCTGAGCCGAAGTCCAAGTCCCACAGGCTACGTCCTCTTGCGCAGGTTTCTTAGTTTGTAGTGTTTAAACCATTTACCTAGGCTCGAGCTTTGCTCGCCTTTTTGCCCGGTGAAGTAGCAAAAGCCTCGGGGCTAACTTCAAATGACCGTCCGAAAAAAACTGTTATTAAGGAGGTATTGGCAGTAGGTTGATGTAGAAATTTAAGTAAGTACCTATACACGCCATGTAACATGTAAATTATGAATTACCTTGATTCATTGAACACATTAGTTAAGCATAAGCAAGACCAGTCAGTGACCTCTGCATAGGTCTGACATTTGAGTTCATGGTGAGCACTCAGCTATGATGTGTAAATACAAATAAACAGACTGTGAATATATATTCATTATGTCTAAGAAAAACATGTTGTAAAAGGTAGTTACACATTTTTATTTGATTGTATTGCTGGCCGAGTGGTGACGACGTTTGAAATGTTTATTTTTTTTTAGGAGAAAAGGCATTATTAGTTTTTTTTTGACTTTCGAAGCAAATAGGTACTGAAAAAGAACGACTTCTAATTGATTTTATCGATCAACAGACAAGTTGATCAACTTCATACTATTCTTCATATAAACCTATTAAAGGCACTTGCAAATAGTCACAATAATAATTTAGTAATAATTATTATTAATCTGTAATTATTTATAAACATTTTATAAATTTGCAAATTACTTACTTAAATACCAGCTTAAGTTATTATTTTTAATTATATTTTAGTCTAGTAAACGTCTTAGTTTAATATTTTACTATATTGTGTTCAATAGCTTGTTCTGTCTATATTTGGTTAGAACAATTGTCATTATTTAGGTGGACTACTCATGGTATATGACGTCGGACGCGCTTAAATGCTACGACCTGATCCATTACGTCCCAACTGAGAAGACCTGGCGAAACAAACGCAGTGGATTAGTCTACTGCCGATTTTAACGCGACCCACATGAAACGGTCCGGTGAAACATACTCAAATGGGCAGAACGTAGGTTTAGTCCAGTTAATTTTATTATTTAATTGGCATATACATTATTTCCCCATTTTCTTTATTTCTTCATCTTATTTATTCAACACAGTTATTTATTATTTTTCTTTATCAATGTAATAAGGTCAATAGATCATTCATCTCTTATCATTATTAGTTAAATATTACTTTTTTTATTTCCATAGAATTTTGTTATTTGATTTAAATTATTAAAAACCTAATTGTCAATTTAATAGATTTTTCAAATCTAAAAATAGATTTGAAATTTGAACAGTAACTTTAAACGTTATTTCTTTATTTCAGGTAAGATATTTTTATGTTCATGTGTTGTATATAAAATTATATGGTTTTAAATATTAATCTTTCAATAAAATATTTTTTATTTCATCAAAACATTTGAGTTATTATTTCAAGATTATTATATCAATTTCATGCTTTAATTGGTAACTACATATAGTACGTACCTCATTATAGTTGATCACAAGCAAAGAAATTACGAAACTTACTGGTTTTATCGGTGGTGTAAGCTTTGCGACTTTTCGGATACCCCCAAGGTCACTATAAATTGGTGCCAAGGTGTAAAATAAAAAAAAATACATCTTAAATAAATGTCACTTGGTAATATGACAGCATGCCAAACTTGTTTTAAAAAAAGGACCTATTGTTTTTGAAACAATGGCTGAAGTTTAATATTATGGTAATCTTACACGTCTACAAATGTTTTAATTATACCTACAGATTGAAATAAAATATTAATTATCTATTATATAATTAGTATATAATTTTTATATACAAACTACTTATAAAATTATATTATTCTGAACATTTACGCATTCCTACTGGCGCTACAGCGTATTTGCGCGCTGGCGATGGGATATGTGGGACTCGCCCTCTCCATAGCGGGGTATGCTAAACTCATACCACGACGAGAGGACCCTACACCACTAAAACCCCCCGGACACTCCTTCGATCCGCCGTTGGCGGGGCCCGGGTATGCATGAGCAATCCGGCCCCCCGACGGCACCCGCGGCCTATATGGTACCGCGAGATCTCCTGGGCCACACTTACAGTGTCCCATTTGCCCAATTATAGGGACGTGTGGTGTCCATCTTAGAATAGACCACTCCATGTCTTCCCATGGGAGTCATAAAGGCGACCAAGGGACATACAGCTAATGGATGGAAAGCATCTATCAAATCAATGATACTAATCATCTTACTGCGATCACCAATCTGCGCACCAGGCTTGGTGATTATGGTAATACCTATCCTTCAACGACCTTGGTTTGCCAAGGTTGGTAAAGAGGCTCCCAATGCTGCTAATTGAGCTGCTACAGTACAGCCCGTATAAAAGTCACTGATTGCGAAATAAGATTTTGCTATTATACTACCGCATTATTATACTGCTGCCCGTTCTCTGGTACCTATACGATTGTTATATATGGTGTTAGGTACGACAATTGGGACCAACGGCTTAACATACCAACCAAAGGCATTAAGGAAAAATAATAATGTAGACTAGGAGGCTTAACAGGTAACGATTTGACTACGACTTAGATAAAAATGTCTTCATTAGGTACTGTAGGGTTATTGTAAATAAATGAATATAAATAAACAAATAAATAAAGTTTTTATTCGCGTAAATCTATTACAGGTACATATTTGTAAAGGGATAAAATATAATGACCACCAAAAATATATACTTGACACCAGAAAAATAAAATCTAAAATTATAATAGTACTAGCTATTTTAGTCACGACTGCACTTCAAATTGTATTCGAACACCAAATGTAGTTAATGATCACCAAATCTTAGCGAGCAAATTATTGCGCTATTTCTACCTTAATAAAATCAATGAAAAATGACAATCGGTTAGGTTAGGTTAGAGCTGCGGCCATACAACGCACGAGCCGAGCGAGCGAAGCGAGCGGTGCCGCGGCAGCGGCCGGCGAGTGCCAGAACCGAATAGTAAATTAGTAAAACATTTAGGTACTTTTGGTGATCATTTACTACTTTTGGGTTAACAATGATTTATTTGGAGTCATTTTGCTTAAATACGATAGCGAAATGTTAAAACTTTGGTTACAATTTTACATTAAAATGCGGGTTTAATTTTGGTGTTATATGTTACTATATCTGATGGTAAGTTAAACATAAGCCATTTGTAAATAGTCAAAACATATTTTGGCTTATCAATTTACTGTGTTAAATTAATTAAGACTGACAGACTTCTAGCACACCTGAAATAAATTTAAACATAATTTAATAGTAAATGTTACCTATTTATAATTAATTTTATATGCATTTTAAATTTTCTTGACAAATAGGAGTGTATGTAAATACCTAAGTGCTGAATAAAAATCGTTTATTTCGTTTAAGTTTATTTGGTTATTGCTACTTATTATAATGGTTTATATAGCATAGCCTAAAAGCTGTCAGGTATGACAATACTCCGGCGTGGGCCAACGAGCGGGAGGAGCTCGTTGGCGTGGTGGGAGACGACCTCTCGCTGCCGACCATCATTTCGAAGATGGTTCAAAGCGAGAGGTCGTGGGAGGCGGTTGCCTCCTTCTGTAGACAAGTTATGTCACAGAAGGAGGCCGCGGAGCGGGAGAGGGAAGTAGATCCCTCTGCCCACCCGCTTCGCAGACGGCGTGTTGGCCGTCGGCGGCGGGCCGAAACCCGCCGCCTACCGCCCTAGGCTCGGCCTTGGGGAGTGGGGAACATGGGCCCCGCTCCCTTCGAGGCTGACCCATGAGGAGTAGGGACGCCTCTACACTCCGGGCGTCCCTATAATTGGGCAAATGGGCCACTGTAAGTGTGGCCCTGGAGATCCCGCGGTACCATATTGGCCGCGGGTGCCGTCGGGGGGCCGGATTGCTCATGCGTACCCGACCCCCGCCAACGGCGGATCAAAGGAGTGTCCGGGAGGTTTTAGTGGTGTAGGGTCCTCTCCTCGTGGTATGACTTTAGCATACCACGCTATGGAGAGGGCGAGTCCCACATATCCCACCGCCAGCGCGCAAATACGCTGCAACGGTGGTGGGAATGCGTCAAAGCATTTCCCCCCGGACAACAAAAAAAAAAAAAAAAAAAAAAAAAAAAAAGGTATGACAATACAATTTTATTTTATATCTATGATTAAATGTAAGTTCTGTCCTTTGAGTATGTTATTTAGACGGAACAGAAGTATCTCGACTCGATCTCGATTGTAACGTATTTCCTTTGTTATTGTTGCTATATAATTGAAGCAACATTTACTTAATAAATTAAAATATATCTACAGTAGCCAAACAAACTTCAAGAAGACGAGCAGCGCCATCTAGCGCTGAGTATCACAACTAACCTGTATCACATATTTTCTTAATTTGAATTTGGAAATATGTTCTTTAATTTTTTAACTTTCAATGATACCAAAACCAGCCAGATACAAATAGTATAGCGAAAGAGATTTTATTACAAGTTCATACATACTATAATGCGAAAAGACTTTTTCCCCAACCTATTATAAAAGTTCCAAAACAGCAACAAATGGCCGTCAGCCACCGGGAATACCACCTCGCCCGGCAAAGAAGATTTTCATTTTATGAGGAAGAACACCACCAACAAAGTCTCTACATATGTTTTAGATACATAGTAAACGATGAGTTGCGACGACATTTTTATCGAAGTCATAGTTACAACAAGACAACCTCCGTAGCGTAGCGGTATTTGGCTCGCTTTAAGTCTCGGAGGTCGTGGGTTCGATCCCCATACCGGACAAGAAATCTTTGTGTAAATTCTAAAATTTCTTTCCAGGTCTGGTTGGTTCAGGGACTACCCTCCGTGCCTCGGAAAGCACGTTAAGCCGTTGGTCCCGATTGTTATAACATTATCTATAACAAGCGTATACCAGGGAACGGGCAGCAGCGTTTCCCTGTGTATTACAACATAATACTGCGGTCACCAATCGGCCTGCCAAGCGTGGTGACTATGGCAAAACCCTCCCTCGGAAGGCGTTTTACGGGCTGATTGATGATAGTAATATCGTTACGTGATTAGAATACCGGGGAGCTAACTCCTACTAATACTATAAATGCGCATAGAATAACTGTTCATTATTTTATGACTAGCTGCACCTCGCAGTTTTACCTGCGTCACTCTGCTCGGTGCGTCGGAGCGTGATATTTTGTAGCCTGCATGTTAATCCAGCTTATAAACTATCCCCGAGCAAACTTTCAGCCAAATGCGTTCAGTAGTTTTTAGTTTTCAGTACTGAGACAGATTGTAGATGCACCTTGGTACATAACTAATGAAAGACTTCATCGTGAACTGGGTATCAAAACTGTAACGGAGGAAATCTCACAAAGAGCCAAAGCATAACAAGAACGCATTCTAAAACATCCAAATGAGCTAGCAAATAATCTAATGAATCCGGATAGAGGACAGGACCCAGAAGGCTTAAAAAAAAGATGACGTACAAGACTTGATTATCTAGACATCAACATTGATTAACGTTCCTATCAGTGGATGGGCAACGTTGCAAGCCAAGGACTACTTTTGCAAATAATGCTGAATATCTCATACTGATAGATTGCAATAAAATATAAAAAAATAATTTAAAAAAAAGTAGGTTTTGCATGAAAGAGTAACAAACATACGCACATCCACACATACAAACTTTTGCATTTAGTCGTATAATATTAGTAGGATAATATAGCTATTATTAATAAATATGTACGTGTTCACCCATGATCTTAGATGTCGCAAGGTTGAATGCATATATACACTAATGACTATACATATACAACTTCCGCATTACATTACTACTAAGTATATGGTTTATGTTAATTCGCTTATCTAAAAAGGTTTTTTTTGAGGTAGATATGTATGTAAATGAAGCCGCTGACATAGCTCAAAGAACTGACGGCCGATTGAGTAGAAAGGTTCTCGAGTGTAGACCACGAAAGGACGACCGCCTTCACGATAGACCGACGACCTCATACGATTTGCAGGGAGTCAATGAATGCAGGCCGCTAGCAACCGTTCCCGCTGGTAATCAATGGGGGAGGCCTATGTTCAACAGTGGACGACAACAGGTTAATATTATGATGATGATGATGAAATTTATCGTTTATGTTTTTTTTAATGGTAGATCTGTAGGTACACGAACGTCACTGATATAGCTCAAAGGATTAGCAAGCTGAAATGGCAATGGGCAGGGCATAAAGCTTGAAGAACTGAAGGCTAATGGAGCGGAACGGATCTCGAGTAGAGACCACGAACTGGCAAGCGCAGCGTGGGACGACCGCCGCCTGCACGATTGACCGACGACCTCATAAAGGTTGCAGGGAGTCAGTGGATGCAGGCCGCAAACATTCCTTTCGGAAATCAAGTCGTCCACTGCTGAACTGTTGTCTGATGATGATGATGATCTCCTACAATATTACATAATAACTATGTAGCTGTTCCCGATAAGGTTATTAATAGGTATTACATATTATAATAATGCTAAAACACCTGTAAATATATTGTGAAATCCAATAAAGTATTGAGTATTTATTCTGATGATCTCAAGAGTCACAAATGCCCCAGATATTGATTATATTATGTGTTTGTGCCTTGAACGACATTATTCATTAATAGAATCAGGCGTCACTTTGCGGAAATCCATATCAATTCAATGTAAAAAGACAAAATATCTAGTGTTAATTCCGCTAAAAATATGTCTATATGCTGTGATGCAATTTTTGCACCGCCCTCCCACCCGCAAAAATTATGCACATGCAGGAAGAAAAAATAAAACGTGCAAAAATATAATCGCGAGGATCCGAGCGCTACTGCGCAAAATTTTGTTTTTGCGCAGTAGCGCTCGGATAGTCAACATCACCCTGATGATGCTCCGTGGAGGAGCGAAACACGTGTCGGGTCTTCGACTGGTGATTGTATTTTTGCACGTTTTATTTTTCCTTCCTGCCTGTGCATAATTTTTGCGGGCGGGAGGGCGGTGCAAAAATTTCATTACAGCATATAGACACATTTTTAAATTGAACGATATTATTCAGTAATATCAACGTTAGAAAAACGATTTAACAAATAATTATTTTTTTCTACATTTATTCTTTTTGAATTGTGTCGTATATCTTGGAAATCAGCGAATTTTCTTTACATAATATAGTGTTGCTTGTGTCCGCATGATTATTTTTTTATTTATTCATGCGAACTACTATAGACTAACCTCGATTTTTAAACATTCTCCTTTTGTTCTCAGCGCCTATTGATAATAGCGTGATGATAAAATAGCTTCCCTAAATGAATATGCTATTGACAATAAAATAATTTTTCACATCGGACAAACAGTTCCTGAGATTACCGCGTTCATGCAAATTAACAAATTGGTCAGCTTTTTAATATTAGTAAGTATAGATACAATGAAAACAGGCAATGTTATTCCCATATACTTAGAATCAAAACACTAAATCATGTAATTTGTTTGGTGTATTCTGTAAGGTCTGAGTAGGTACTTCTCCAGTGGAACAGTTCATATCAGATTTTTATAAAGACAGATCTATATATCAATACTCTCTTTCAAATAAAGAAAAAAATATAATGATTAAAACACATTTGGTTGTAGATAGGTATTTCAATCCTTTAAGATTTTTTCTTTAACATGCAAGTAGCGCCATCTAGTTGCACCATGCAAAACAAAACCTAGAAAGGGAGGCTGTATTAGTATATGGATGTTAACATACCACGATACGATAACGATATTAATTCAAGTAATTAAATTATTATTGTCAAGCTTCCGCGCGTGGTTACAACCGCGTAACTCCTGTTCCCGTAGGAACTTTAGATAATCCATTTGATAAATGGATTATATCTAAGACTAAAATAATTTAATTCGATTAGCTCGTTCAACCAAATAAACAAACAAACAAATCCTTCAGCTACATATCTATATTAGAATAAAGGTGGAAACATATTGTTAAAACGCCACGCGACCTGACAAAGGCGATGCGTGTTGAGTCGAATCAAATGTATTGACCATGTATTACCAGAATCACACTATGAACACCCGACGCAACGTCGCGTCGGGTATTATGATTTGATAATAGGTTGACCTACATTAATTTTGTGAGTGTTATAATGTGACAGTTAAAAAATAACATAAATTCGTTTGTAATCTACATACTGTTTCATAGAATTAATAAACACACAAGTGCAAAAAAGGATCTGAAAAACTTGGATTTTTGACCAACAAAAAAGCAAGCCTAAATTTCTGACAAAGGGGACTAAACAGGATGGTTTTCTTCTACACTATCTATTAATTTCAAACTTCCTTATAAATAATGAATGAAAGATTATTATCTCCTAAAAGAATCACGTGGATTTATCCGAGTTAGAAGTTGAGCGATATTCCACTTAAATTACCGATACCGACCATCACGTCGGTGTCGTGTCGGTGACTCTAAAAATACTATCGTGAAGGTTCTAGTCACACACGAACGCAATCTTTTGCCGCCTTATAACTTCAGTGAGTTTCACTAGATGGCACCACAAGAATGATAGTGTAAAATCCTAATAAGATTATAAACGCGCAAGTTTTTAAGTATGTATGTAAGTTTGTTACTTTCACGCTAAAACTACTGAACAAATTTAGCTTATAGTTTGCTCGGAATATCGGCATAAAACATCATGCTCCGATCCACAGGAACAGAGTACCGCGGGGGAAAACGTGGGGCGCAGCTAGTAATAATAATAATGTTTATTTCGTAAATAATTTACATTGTGCACAGAATACATTTACAGCAAATCCTTAAAATTATTCATGATAAGTTAGAGGCACAGTTTAGTGTACTACTATCCCTTAAACTAGGTTAGACCTGTATCTTAAGAGATAGGGTTCAGCCATATGATTCATTATAGTGGTTATAGACTGTGTCGGTACTATACATTAAGTATTACATGAAGAGTATTTCTAGGCACAACATTGAAAAGTAGTAGTAGTGTGTGCGTGCGTGCTTGTGTTTGTAGTCTTTTTAAAATGCTAAAATAGATACATTTATTGATATATGATAACTGAGATAAAGTATGTACATTGATCATCTTCGTTATCATCAGTCCGTATAGCGTCTACATATAAAATGAATGGCGTATTGGTGGTTTCTTCTTTGAAACAAGCGATTGTAGAGGCATTTTGACTAGGCCCTCGGAAATCTTTGCCACTTGACTCAAAACCATCAACAAAGCTGACGAAAAAAAAAATCTGACACCTACGCCAATCTGACCACCAACAATTCTAACACATTTATAAATCCTGATACATAAGCGATGCTGACACATTCGCCAATTGGGACGCTATCGAGGACCTGGACAGATGCTCAATAGCCGCGATGGAGTTTACCAACAAGCTGGGCTTAGAATAAACATGGACAAGACAAAAGTCTTGCATAACGCCCATGTAGTGCCCAACTCTATAGCCATTAGGAACTCCATTCTCGAAGTTGTGACCGAATACGTATACCTAGGTCAAACGATCCAACTAGGTAGGACCAACTCTGGGGAAGAGGTCAATCATCGAATCCGACTCGGCTGGGCAGCGTTTGGGAAGCTTCGGGAGATCTTCTCGTCCTAAATACTTCAGTGCCTGAAGACAAAAGTCTTCAATCAATGTGTGTTACCAGTGATGACATATGGATCTGAGACGTGGTCTCTTACTGTGAGCCTCATAAGAAAGCTTAAAGTCACTCAGCGAGAAAGAGCTATGCTAGGCGTTTTCCTGCGTGATCGAATCAGAAATGAAGAGATCCGCAGGAGAACGAAGGTCACTGACATAGCTCAACGGATTAGCAAGCTGAAGTGGCAATGGGCAGAACACACAGCTCGAAGAACTGACGGCCGATGAAGCAGGAAGGTTCTCGAGTGGAGACCACGAACTGGCAAGCGCAGCGTACGACGACGACCTGCGCGATGGACCGACGACCTCATAAAGGTCGCGGGGAGTCGGTGGAAGCAGGCCGCTAGCGACCGTTCCCGCTGGAAATCGATGGGGGAACTCGATGCTGAACATAGGCCATTTTCAGCAGTGGACTATAACAGGCTGATGATGATGACGCTATCGACAATCATGACATTAATCAATAATATTATTTGGCTGTGAAATTGATAGTACTAAGTCTATGTATTAGAACTTATTATTAATGTCACAACCACATCAATGTGAGAATAATATTTTTTTGTTTAAGGCTAAGTAACATATTTTAACACTGATGGTTGGTTTCTCTCATATTGGAACGCTACTAGAGTATGTGATGACTGTAGTATAGAGATGATATGCAATAAAAGAGCTAAAAAATACTTTATATTTCCATTTTAACATCATATAAGGTTTTCTTTGAAACACTATTAAGCAAACTACATACACCTTATCACTACACATTTTGCAAATCTGATCAGCAGTTTCCGAGATTAGAGTTCAAGCAAACAAACAAACCCTTTAGCTTTTTATATTAAGTATTTATATAAGATATAGATGTAAAATATAGATGTAAAAAATGGTAATCAATTACTAACCTTACAGGTTATTAATTAATTACCATTTTTTACATAGGTATATTATTTTATCTTCATAATTATTCAGAGGAATTTGACTCCGAGTTAATGAACCGGTCCTTTAAAGCGGTTGTCACGTGAATGATCACGTGTGGCACAAGACTTTGGGCTTGCCTATAATTATTTTATTATCTACTAAATTACTCCCGTTGCCGTGCGATTTTATCATAGGTACTTAATATGCTGCGAGGCTTATATAGTAAGTTGCTACTTCACCGGGCCTAAAGACGAGCAGAGCTCCAGCCGTAATAAATGGTTTAAAAACTACAAACTAAGCGTACTGCGCAAGAGCACATCCCCCGTGGGACTTGGACCTCGGCTCAGGGCGATTGCTGGTGTCGAGATTGAGGGATTATGACTTTTAGTTTTTTTTTTTAAAATATATTTTTGCAATCTATCATTATGAGATATTCAGCAATATTTGCAAAAGTAGTCCTTGGCTTGCAACGTTGCCCATCCACTGATAGTAACGTTAATCAATGTAGATAATCAAGTCTTGTGTCATCTTTTTTTTAAGTCTTCTGGGTTCTGTCACCGGATTCATTAAATTATTTGCTAGCTCATGAGGATTTTTTAAGTTATCATTTGACAACCGCTACGCCTCGGCCCGTCGGTTGTCAAATAATTAAGAAAATGATAAAATAACGTAATTCCTTCTTAAGGACTCGTTTACAAAGACACGGGGTGTCGCGCGTCGCGTGCGGTGTGCCGTCTCGCATCTCACTCGCACTCGTTCAACGCCATACGTTGAATTATGTTGGATTTCAGTGCGGGTCGCGCCGCACCTCGCGCCGCGCGATGTCCCGCGTCTCCGTAAACGAGGCCTAAACGTGATCTGTTATCTCATCTAAATAACATTTTTTTATATATGTATTTTATTTAACTTCACATTTATTGTACCGGATATCAGTATGTATTAATCTCACGTTGGCAATTAGAATTAATTAAGTATAATAAATAAACCTAATTGAAACCAGACCTATGTTTTTTGAAATTTATAATCAATGACCCCATGGTATTAAAGTAGGTATACATTTAAAATTGAATTATTAGGTACTACCTATGCCCGCGACTTCATCTGCGTGGCGTTTGTTATTCCTTCAGTTTTTTAACTACCTACCCCACGGGAACTCATAAATTTTCTGATGGGATGTAAGGTACCACCATGCAAAATTTCATTTAAATCGGTGCAACAGTTTCGGAGATTAACCCGTACAAACAGAAAAAACAGACAGAGAAACAAAAAAATCTGGATGTGTTTTATTTCACTTCTAACATGCCCCTGGCTCGATTTTAAGCGTATTTTTTTCTATGTACAGACTTTCGACCGCTACAGTATATTATATGTATAGGTATGCATAATTAATATACACGTGATGTTTAAATAGCTAAATATTTTTTTATTACTTACCTTATCAACCAGTTTACGTCCACAGTTGAACATGGGCCTTCTCTTGACCTTGGCAAGCTAGTGTCGTTGAGGGATATTGCCGGAATCACCACAATTGGCATGCGGATCGATAATCGCAGTAAGATGATGCCTTCCGATGCCCTCGTAGACCCGAAGTCCAAGAGGCCCGCGAACTGTGAAGTAGAGCGACAGTTGCACAAAACTCCCCCAATACACCAAAAGCCATAATCCGACCGCCCTGAGCCAAGCCCCACAGGGGGCGCCCTCTTGCGCAGGTTGCTTAGTTTGTAGTTTTTAAACCATTTATCTAGGCTGGAGCTCTGCTCGCCTTAATGCCCGGTGAAGTAGTAAAAGCCTCGTGGCCTACATATGTCCGTCCGGAAAGAAAGGTAAGATGGTGAGAATCCTTGTGTTGAAAGATACTGCTGCCCACCCATCAGGTGTATGTCCTTAGTCGCCTCTTCAAACACTCGTAGGAAGATATTGGGTGGTCTATGCTAAGCCGGAAACCTTGGCAAGCCAGGGTCGTTGAGGGATAATGTCGTTATCCCCACAATTTTTGGTATGTGGATTGATGATCGCAGTAAGATTGTGAGTATCCTTGAGCTGATAAATGCTGCTGCTCATCCATCAGGTGTATGTCGCCTCTTTCGACACTCATCGGAAGATATATGGTGGTCTATTCTAAGCCGGAATCCTTGGCAAGCCAGGGTCGATGAGGAATATTGCCGTTATCATAAGATGGTGAGTATTCTTGAGTTGGAAGATGCTGCTGCCCACCCATCAGGTGTATGTCCCTTAGTCGCCGATTTTGACACTCATAGGAAGATATTGGGTGGTTTATGCTAGGCCGGAAACCACATAGCCAAGTTCGAGTTGGTCTTGCAGGCTTTGACCATAAGTCTAAATTGGCAGGAAGACTAAAAAATTATATTTAGTCCGTCAGTTAGATTACCAAAAAATATTGGACCCTTTTTTTTTTCGTTCCTCATACAAAATATGACGAAGATACACCGCGTTGAAATTTTATGTGACGTCACTATTGGGTACAATTTTACCTAATAGTGACGTCACAAGCCCCCCTCTCGTGAACTTTATAGTTTTCTGTTGCTCTGTATCTTTGTCAATTTTTATTGATTTGATAAATAAAAAAATACATGTCCAATATTTTTAGTAATCTAACTGACGGACTAAATAGATTTTTTTGTCCTTATGCCCGTTATTCAGAGGAATTTGACTCCGAGTTAATGAACCGGTCCTTTAAAGCGGTTGTCACGTGAATGATCACGTGTGGCACAAGACTTTGGGCCTACCTATAATTATTTTATTATCTACTAAATTCCGCGAGCGGCGTCACCAACCTTACTGCCGTTGCCGTGATTTTTTTTGGACGATCATACTTAATAAGCTAATAGGATTTAGTAAAACCTTCATACAAAACTATTTAGCCGATAAAGATAAAATGGGCAACCTCTGTGGTGTAGTTGTAGTATAAGTTTCACTTTAAATCTCAGAGGTTGTTGGATCTTTTCCCGATTGAAAAAGGTTCCGGATCTAGTTGGTCGAGGAACAACTCTCTCGATATAGAAGATTTTTAGTTTACCTCTTATAGTATAAATCAGGTATACTATAGTAGAAGATCCGAACCTACATCGACCTTCACCTATCTGAAAATAGAATGAAACATGTTTTATAATGAATTTAGTAGGTATCTTAAAAAATACACAAAAAACGGGTCGGCTAAAGAAATCCTGAACAGACTATTTTTGATTATTTTTAAGGAAATGTTTGCAACAGTTTATTACAAATTATTTAAAAAAAAGAAAAGATAATAAGTAAATTTTATTCTGACTTAAAGTATAATACGTATAGAACGTTCAGCTGTTGGGTTGGACCTGGACTAACTACTGGGTTGCCAGGTACAAAAAGGTGTGTAGATGACAGTTCTTTTCACTTAATTGGATAACATATACAAAATTATAACAACATAAGCGCTGTTGTTTGCGTTAAGGTAGTTTAATCTTTTTAACATTTCATAAAAATCATTTTAATAAATAATAATTAAAAATAGTCTACCCAGTATTTTTTCAGCCGACCCATTTTTAATATTATTATTATAATTAAGAGCCTACGTTGTCCCACTGCAGGGCAAAGGCCTCCCTTTCCTCCTTCCATCTCTCTCGATGTAATGCGATTGTAGGCCAACCCTTTAAAAATGAGTCCAGCTCATCTCGCCATCTTCTTCTTCTTCATTTTTAATATATTTTCTAATATCCTTAATTTATTATAAAAGATGTTTCATTCAATTAACAGCTCGTTGAAGGTCGATGTAGGTTCGGATATAGGACAAATAAGACAAGCGCCTTTCTTAAATAAATAGCAATATACATTTATAATATAATGAAATGACAAACGTTGCTTCCATGAACATTATGAATGTATCTCGTTTTAAAACACGGTAAAAGGGCATAGAACAGGATATTTAAAGACATAAATAGAAATAGTCTATGGCCCATAAAAATAAAATACTATAATACGAATGACAATATCTATGGATAACTGTATTAATTACTTAAAAATTGATGTCACTATCAGTAGGTACAAGGTATGCAAAAGGTCCATTAAATATACTTATCTAAAAAGAGGTCACAGTGTTTGAAGCTCGCACAGGGCACACTGCACAGAGAAGACTATTTACGGCACTGCCTATATAGTGTCGTTCATTGTAATAGTGAATTATCTCCTAATCTCCTTGTAATTAAGTTTTGAAAAATTCAGTGTTTTGTAATGAAAGTATAGAAAAAGAAACACGAATATTTATTCAATGTTCTAACTCTTTAATTGTTGATGACAAATAAAACATTATGTTATTACATAGTACTAGGTAGGTAGTAGGTACTGTAGAAACCAATTTAAATAAATTAAACGAAATATGTTTTTTTAAATCATGGAGTTACACCACTTTTACAATGACTGAGACAATCATACTAACTTTTCCCTCGAATTCCATTCTGTGTGGACTCCTTCTTTAAGAAATTTAATGAATTTTTGATTTTGTTTTATTTAAGTATAACTGCTACTTCCCGCGCGCAGTTTCACCCGCAGAACTCTCGTTCCCGTAGTAAGTTCATCATTAAGAAAGCGTACGACCATCCTCGATGAATGGGCTATGTAACACTGCATTTCCTTTTTAATCGGCCCAGTATGTTCTGAGATTAGCGCGTTAAGCAAACAAACAAAATCAAAATAAATCAAAAGCGTAAGTCTTGCGTTTATTACACCACAACATTACAATTTCAAATAGACGAAGAATACCGTGAAATTAGGTTTTAAGATTATGACTCATAAACTGTACGTGTTATCGCTATGATTTGGGTGCGCAAGAGCCACTTTTATAGATTTCCTTGAATTGTACAGAATAAGGCATGAAGACTAAAAAAATACATTTAGTTAGTCAGTCAATAAAATATTAGACACATATTTTTTCATTTATCAAATCAATAAAAATTGACAAAGATACAGAGCAACAACACACTATAAAGTTCAGGAGACTCCGGGGGTTTGTGACATCACTACTAGGAAAAATTGTACTTAGAAGTGACGTCATGTGAAATTATAACGCGCTCTCAATGTTCGTTAGTTTTTGTTTGAGAAAAAAAAACGAGTGCAATATTTTTTGGTAATCTAACTGACGGCCTAAATAGATTTTTTTATTATTCATGCCTATATTACAAGCCCCCGTAACCACGGACCTACAGCAGTTAAGGCCGGGTCTTGATTCGAGACACAATAACCATTCGGCAATATCCAATCTTTAAAACATAATCACACCCAAATCACGAAACCTACAATTTTTGTTAACCAACTTTGTACAAATTATATAATTATTTGCGTAATTTCTTCCGTCTGTATGAATGTCGAAATATCCGCACACAAAAATGCTTGAGACACAGATTGTCGCATTGAGTATGCAAGAGCCAAGACCAATTGATTGTTTAGGCATTGGGTACCTTTTTTTTTGTTGTTGTTGTCCGGGGGGAAATACATTTACGCATTCCCACTGCCGCTGCAACGTATTCGCGCGCTGGCGGTGGGATTTGTGGGACTCGCCCTCTCCATAGCGTGGTATGCTAACTCATACCACGATGAGAGGACCCTTTTTTTATTTTGTTTTTTTTTTATTGTCCGGGGGGAAATGCATTTACGTATTCCCACCGCCGCTGCAACGTATTTGCGCGCTGGTGGTGCGATATGCGCGACTCGCCCTCTCCATAGCGTGGTATGCTAACTCATACCACTAAAACCCCCCGGACACTCCTTCAATCCGCCGTTGGCGGGGCACGCATGAGCAATCCGGCCCCCCGACTGCACCCGCAGCAAATATGACACCGCGGAATCTACTGGACTTAGGTATTGGGTACCTGTTAGGTATCTTTCGACTGTGACTTCGTTCACAACTAACTATTATCTTCCGTTTCACCCATATCGAGATTCTATCCCATTAATTTTATTTAATACTAGCTTCCCGCTAGCGGTTTCGCCCGCGCAACTCCCGTTCCCGTGGGAAATTCATAATTAAATGTATCCTATGTAATCCAGGGATTTCCAACGGTAAAATAATTTTTCAAATCGATCCACTAGTTTCGGAGCCTATTCAATACAAACAAACAAACAATCAAATCTTTCCACTTTATAATATTAGTATAGACTAGCTTTTGCCCGCGGCTTCTCTCGCATTTTTTTCGCCTCTTTACATTCAGCCGTCGTCGGTAGGGATTAATTTCTTTATACTTTACTTAACAATACGAAAACTACCTAATGGGTATTGCACCCAAGCGAAACAGGGGCGGGTCGCTAGTTTGTTTGTTTTTTTTTTAATCCCTAAAAACCACATCAAACTACCTTGCGTAGTTTTAAAGTTTAAGCATACAAAGAGACAGACAGATAGGGAAGCATCTTTGATATGTAGTGATAATGTATAGAAATATAAATCCTATATCAATATAATCTGGGGATCAAACCTGGAACCTCGCTAATTACGGTCGAACTTATGGCCGCTAGACCAACGGCGGTTAATAATAAAGACATACATACATAGATCAGCTGCTATCGTTAAACTTTTCTGTTCAAGTGTCAAAAACGACGGCAAAAAAATCGCAGTGTATTTTTATAAAATGCAAGACAGTACATAACATTTTGAAGTTCAGGATCTTATATAAAAAAGTAGATCACTCACTACAACAGATACGTATCTAAGTGTAAACATAAAATTTACAATAATAAGCAGTATATTTAGACATCGGTGTGCATAGAGAAAGGTGTCTTATTTATGTGACGTCAACTGAGACGCATAGACCTGTAAATCTAGTAGAGAGGTTACTGATGATTTTTTTATTTTTAAAATGTGTTTATTATTATTTGTTATTATAAGTTTTTTGTCTTTTTAGGGTACCGTACCTGAAGAGTAAAAACGGAACCCTATTACTAAGACTTCGCTGTCTGCTGTATCTCAAGAACGAAGCTAGATAGCTAGACAGTTGAAATTTTCACAAATGATGTATTTCAATTGCCGCTATAACAATAAATACTAAAAATAAAATAAAATAAATATTTAAGGTTTATGTTTGTTTGAACTCTACAATCTTAGAAACTACAAGTCCGATTTGAAAAATATTTTTCAGGATTTATTGCAATATTCAAGTCACCCGTAATAATTATTATGTTTTCGAATGCCGTGAGACCATATCATGATTTATATTATGATAAGAAGGTGACCTATATATTGCAACAAAAACAGTGTTTGCGTTGAGTTTTATAATAAGACAATTGGCTTCTACGATTACCGGTTCTTCTACCGTATAACATAGGTTATTTTTTAGATAAACTACGACTCCATCGTTTTGTTTGTGGTTATTATTTAAACTGATGCAGTTATATCCATATACAGAGGGTAGCGCATCATTACAAGAAAGCCAGCACTCAGTGAGAACTAAGAGGTCAAACTGTATATTGATTCTTTTAATCAGCACCTGTAAGTCGAGGAAGTTTCTATTAAGGCTACGTATATTCTGCGTTAAGAAAGTTAGACAGAATTTACTGGGCGGTGCCAGATCGGATACAGATTCAACTTCACATTCTAAGGATCTATAGTTAATGAAATACCTTCTATATCATTTGCTATGTTTACTTGATCGAAGATTAAGTAAAAGTATTATGAGGTGCATTCGGAATAAAAGTGGCATTTGGTTTGTTGGGGGAATGGTAGATAATAAGTTGTTGACTAGTGAGGAATTATTAAGAATAGGTTTAATAGAATAGGGTAAGCGGTATATGATCAGTGATTGAGTTTTCAAGTGCAAAAAATTATGATACGTTTTAGAATATATACTGTGTGTTCCGACAGTAATATCATGATTTGTGTAGAGGGATGCGTGTAAAAATCTTGTCCATGGATTACCTTGTGTTAATTACAACTGCGATCACCTACTTGCCCAAATCATGGTAACTATGGCACAAAATCCCCTCGGGGGAAGCCCATATTCTGCAGTGGACGTTATTCGGGCTAAAACAAATTTAAATTCTCTACTGAGATAGAATGAACAGCAGTTCCTGATATTAGCGAGTACAAACAAACAAACAAACTCTTCTGATTAATTATATTAGTACAGATAACTATTAAAAAAATATAAGGTAATTAAAAAGTGTTATAATATACGAAGATGTGAGCGCGTGCCTAGCTATACGTATGTATCTTAGTACCGGGTGATGTTAATCGTTTATCTATAGCTAGCTAAGTGAGATGCGACAGCGCACCCTACATTGATTTTTGTAAGCCAATTAGTTATTAACCGAATGCGGTATTAAATGCATGTCCGTGATATATATATGTTTTATTTACTTGTCCTGAGGTATATACCCTGCTAACAGGTTATGGGCCCAGGTAGACATTACGGGAAAAGACTATCTCGCGTTAAATAGTGATTCGAAGTGATTTTAATCGTAAACGAGTGAAATAAACAATAAACTGTGACCGGCGCACGCGCCGCGTGTTTTATACCTATTCACTACGTTCGACCGTACTAATCGCAACATTGTGGTTATTTTATAGTGTTGTGTATTGAGTGTATTGACTGTTGGAGAAACAAGTTAATTATGTCGGCTACGATTAAAATTGATCAGCTTACGGGCGACAATTATGACACCTGGAAGATACATATGCGAGCTATTTTGAAGAAAAATGACTTTTGGGAATATGTTTCCGGTGAACTACCGCGGCCATTACCTACCGATCCGAAATATAGTGAATGGATCAGGATGGATGGAAAGGCGGAATCGGATATTTTGCTGGCCGTGAGTTCGAGTGAATTGATTGCCTTGGATGGTTTGGGATCTTCGAAATCGATATGGGACAAGTTGAAATCTCTTCATGAATCTAGTGGGCCCGCGCGGAAAGCGTCATTGTTGAAAAAACTTGTGTTAACTCGCATGCAAGAAGAAGATGACTTACGTAAACACATTGCAGATTTTTTTGACGCCGTAAAAAAGCTCAAAGAAATCGGATTAGTAGTTATTGACGAACTACTTGCTGTATTATTATTGTACAGTTTGCCAGAATCTTTTTCGATGTTTCGGACGGCAATTGAAACTCGTGACGATTTACCTAATACTGACGTATTGAAAGTCAAAATAATAGAAGATTACGAGGGCCGAAAATCAAAAGAAGGAGGTGATTTGCAAGGTGCAATGTATGTTAAAAATAGATATCAACAAGCTCACAAGAAGGAGGTACCATTTAATAAAAATAAGAGGCAGACATTTGTTAAGTGTTATCGTTGCGGACGGCACGGGCATATTGCAAAAGATTGTAAAAGCAAATTCGAAAAGAAGAATTTTTCGGTTGATAAACAGACTAGTAGCTATTCAACTATGCTAAGTGTTACAGAAGATGTGATGTTGAGCAACATAAATGGAGGCTCAGTGTGGTGCATTGACAGTGGATGTACCGGACACATGTGTAATGAGAAGAAAATGATAAAAGGATTTACCATGGTTGACAATGAGCTGAATTTAGCTAATAGTGAGAGCACGCGCATTACTGGAACTGGCCAAGTAAGCATTTCAGTAGACATTGGTAGCGAAGAGCGCCGTATAGACTTAGAAAATGTCTATTATGTGTCGGATTTACGTACCAACCTATTATCTGTTGCGAAAATCACAGATCATGGTTTTGAGGTTCATTTTAAGAAAAACGAAGCATTCGTAATAGATGAGAATAATAAAATTCACATGCGCGCTTATCGAGTAGGTAATCTTTATCACGTACGTTTGAGCGAAAATAACGTGAAAAACGTTGAGGTGCCGAAAAAGAACATAGATGTGTGGCACGAAAGATTAGGACATTTAAATGAGCAAGATTTGAAAGCTATGGTGAAAAATGATTTGGTTTATGACATGAATTTTAAAGATAACGAAAAGTTGTCTAAATGTGAGATATGTATCCGTGAGAAACAAACATCAAAACCATTTCCTAAGGGATCTGACGACCGCACTACAGATTTGTTAGAAATTGTTCATTCGGATGTGTGTGGACCGATGAGAGTAGAATCGTTTGGAGGTAAAAGGTACTTTGTGACTTTTATCGACGACAAGTCAAGGTGGTGTCAAGTATATTTTATTAAAAACAAAAGCGACGTATTTGAAACATTCAAAGAATATAAGGCTGAAGTGGAAAACTTTACAGGGAAGAAAATTAAGAGTCTACAATCTGATAATGGACGAGAGTACGTGAATAAGGCTTTTGATGATTTTTTGAAAAGTAATGGAATAACAAGAAGATTGACAGTACCACACACACCACAACAGAACGGAGTAGCAGAAAGAAAGAATAGAACATTGATAGAAATGGCGAGATGCATGATGAGCCAGGCAGGAAGCCCACCAGCATTTTGGGCTGAAGCCGTGAACACCGCTAACTATATAAGAAACAGGTGTCCAACGGCGGCATTAAAAGGTGGTATACCTTTTTCTATATGGAAAGGGAAAAAGCCTACAGTAAAGTACATGAGAGCTTTTGGTTCTAAAGTTTATTATATAGAAAAAGGAACTAATAAAGGAAAGTTCGAGTCATGTTCTGAATTAGGAATTTTCATGGGCTACGATTTGCAATCTAAAGCGTATCGTATCCATAATCCGAGAAACAGAAGAATCATTACAAGTAGAAATGTAAAATTCTTAGATGAAACAGCATTCAAACATGAATATAAAGAGATACTCGATGAAGAAGAAAGTGAAGACACTGAAGAAGTGGTCATAGATTTGAATGAACCAGTGAAAGTGATAGAACAAAAGCGTCAATCCTGTCTCCCCAGAAAAACAAAAGTAAGAAGATCGTTGGAAAATTTAAATAATGAAGACGATAATACCAGATATAGAATACAAAGTAGAAGGAAAAGAAATGCTAATGTTTCATGGGAAGAGTTACTTGAACCTGCGAAAAGAGGTAAAGGAAGAACTAGACCAATACGCGCTTGCCGCAAGAAATACATGGATTATAGAGCGTTACAAGAAATAAACTCGGAAAGTGATGATGAGACTAACGAAAAGTCAGACAATGATGATGAGGATTATGTTGCGGGTATTGCAATTATTGATTCAATGACATGGACGGAAGCAGTAAAAACAGATGATGCCGAGGCCTGGACATTGGCTATGGAGGATGAGATTTTAGCACAAATAAAGAATGGCACTTGGGAAATAGTGCCGAGACCTCACGATCGTAAAGTAATAGGAACCCGTTATGTTTTTACAACTAAGTCTTCTGGTGACATAGAACGTAAGAAAGTGAGATTGGTTGCAAAAGGATGCTCACAACGTCCAGGTGAGGATTTTTACGAAACGTATTCACCAGTAGTCAGATCATCATCTATAAGAATACTTGCCGCGATATCGGCAGAGTTTGGACTAGAGATACATCAGATGGACGTCGTAACTGCGTACTTAAATGGAAAGCTAGAAGAAAAAGTATTTATGGAAGTACCAGAACAGTTGAATGAAATTTTAGAGAAAATAATTGGAAACCAAAAGATTGGGTCAAAGAAACAGAACATAGAAGATAAGAAAATCATAGAGACTGCTAAACGGTGGTATAAAGGTTTGAGTGATAGTGAAAGTGTATGTTGTTCTTTAAAAAGGTCGTTGTATGGTTTGCGTCAGGCTGGATTGCAGTGGCATAAGGAGTTGGTAAGAAAGTTAAATAATATAGGTTTTCACTCATTGCCTCAAGATTCTTGTATATTTATTTCAAAGAAGTATGATAGTATAATGTTGATTGCTATTTATGTGGATGACATTATTTTGGCGACAAATAATAGTAAATGGTTGAAAGAAGTGAAACGCGAATTGTCAGAGTCGTTTGAAATGAAAGATATGGGTAAAATAAGTCATTGTTTAGGTATTGAATTCTCGCGTGATGATGAAGGTAGGGTGTATCTTAATCAAAGTACGTATGTAGAAAAGATTTTAAATCGTTTTAATATGAGTGAGTGCAAGCCTATCATGACGCCTATGGACGCGAATCAAAAGTTACTTAAACCAGAATTTGTTGACACCGATTTGATGAGTCAATATCCTTATCAAAGTTTGATCGGTGCATTAATGTTTTTGGCAGTATCGACGAGGCCCGATATTGCTTTTGCCGTTAATTTCTTAAGTCAGTTTAATACTAACTATAATACTGAGCATTGGAAGGCCGCGAAACGTATATTACGATATTTAAAAGGCACAATAGATTATAGTTTAGTATACGAAAATACAAGTTTACCATTATTCGGTATGGTTGACGCGGACTGGGGTACGAATGCAGTAGATAGAAAGTCGTATTCCGGCTACGCGTTTATTTTAGCTGGCGCCCCGATCAGCTGGGAGGCACGGAAACAACGCACTATTGCCTTGTCCAGCACCGAAGCCGAATACATGGCACTGTCCGAGGCAACTAAGGAAGCTGTGTATTTACGGGATGTCTTGAATTCTATAGGTATCGATTGTGACTCTGTAACTTTATTCAATGACAATCAGGGCGCAATGAAGTTAGCTAATAATAGGACTTATCACTCGCGGACTAAACATATAGACGTCAGGCACCATTTTATTCGAGATATGTGCGAGCAAAATGTTGTAAATCTAAAATACTTATGTACAGAAAAAATGCCCGCAGATGTTTTGACGAAAGGTTTGTGTGTTTCAAAACATTATGAGTGTGTGCGTAACTTGGGTATTATGAATATGAATGAATGAAATGTTAGTGATTGTATGTAAGTGTTTGGATCGCTCACTCCTTCGAGGGGAGGTGTTATAATATACGAAGATGTGAGCGCGTGCCTAGCTATACGTATGTATCTTAGTACCGGGTGATGTTAATCGTTTATCTATAGCTAGCTAAGTGAGATGCGACAGCGCACCCTACATTGATTTTTGTAAGCCAATTAGTTATTAACCGAATGCGGTATTAAATGCATGTCCGTGATATATATATGTTTTATTTACTTGTCCTGAGGTATATACCCTGCTAACAAAAAGATAAACGACTGATAACTTAAAAATATACCAGACATGCATTTATTAGTGCAATAATTATCTAGAACACAAAATAAGGTAGGAATATAGTTATAGAAGCTTGATAAAATATATAAAGCTGAAGAGTTTGTTTGTTTGCTTGAACGAGGTAGTCTCAGAAACTACTGGTCCGATATGAAAAATATTCCAGTGTTAGATAGCCTATTTATCGAGGAAGGCTATAGGTTATATTTAATTATGGAGTTACTGCCGTAACGGGAGTTTTAAAAAAACGGGAAATAAATATTTAAGTGGGCCTTTTTTGCTCAATATAAATAACGACAACAGGTAGACGCTTGAAAATGGTACGGAACCCTTCGTGTCCAACTCGCATTTAACCGGGATATTTTTCTTTTTTTTGTACTGACCTTTATGTAGCAAACTACACTACAACTACCACAAGGCTTTTGCTACTTCACCGGGCATATTTCTCAGAACCAAGATTTCTTTATGGCACAAATAAATCTTTAAGTAGGTATAATAAAATATAAAGCACACCCGACCTAAACCTACATGATTTAGTTGTATAATGAAAAATAGATGTTCATATGAACTAAAGCTACAGGACTAAAATTCTGCGACGACTAGTAACAACATACATAGTATAAAAGTCGCTTCCCGCTGTCTGTCTGTCCCTATTATACTTAGATCTTTCAAACTTCGCAACGGATTTTAATGCCGTTAATAGAAAGAGTGATTCAAGATGAAGGCTTATAATCAGCATTGGTATAATCAACATTAGCATTGCAAGTATGCGAAGTCGGTTCAGTTCGCTAGTAAATAAATAAAATAATAATAGCCAGGTCTTTATTTTCATAAGGCTATACGCCATCGGAGAAAACGCTCTACCGTCCGAATGCCTGTCAGTGCGGTCTCGGAATCACAACGCGCGCGTCGTGTCAAATAACGTTCCACTTTTAAACTGCTGTCAAATCCCGCGCCGAAGTTTGTTTATGATTAAAACATTTTAATTTAATTTTTTTTATTACCATTGGTGTTTGTATACCAGGTTTTTGAGAAATTTCGTGTTTGTTTTTTTTAATATTTGTGTGAGTGTGTTGCATACGAAAGTAAAAGGAGGTGAAACGTTTATTATTTTTTGGTGAGTAGTACCTATGTTCTCATTTCAATATATTTATGTAATTTAAAATTTAAATTTATCTGCGAAATAGTGAAAGGTTTAATTATAAAACTTAATTTATTGTCTTATCTATATAATAATAATTTTACTTATAAATTAAGTAGTATTGTGTAGAGATTGATATTTATTTATTTAATACCAAACTATCATAGAACATGGTGGACTTAATGCCTGAGGCAATTCCTCCCAGTCTTTCATTAGGAGAAGCAGAGACAATGTGGTAGCACTAAGGTGTTAACATTTTTTATTTAGAACAAATACAGCTATGGTAAATATGCCATTAAAATATTTTATTACTATACAGAAAATAAATTCAAATATACATCGTAACAATATGTATATAAATAGCTATATGATATGACTTTAAGATGTCACGAATAAAAAAAACCAGTCATAAATGTTAACGTACTTTTATTGTTACATTTATTTTTCTTATTCTTTCTCTACAAAATAATATAAACGACAATATTTAAGTAAATACCTACTTAGTCAAAAACCACAATCAGTATTTCCCCTATCTCATAGAGCAAAATGTATAAAAAGTATGAATTTTCTCAATATATAGGTATAGCTATAATAAGTAATTTATGATGAGAAAGTACATAGCATATTTTTGCGGATGACACCTCCCTTATTTTTAAGGTAGATAGAAAGAGGAATAATTTTAATGACATTAATAATGCTCTCGCACATGTCACCGATTGGTTTACGGTTAATAAATTGGTTCTCAATGCCAAGAAAACCAAATGTATCAAATTTGTAATGCCTAGGTAATGTAAGTTTTGTAGAGCCAAAATTAATAATGGGTAATGTTAATCTAGAAACTGTAGACTCGACCCTCTTTCTAGGCTTGACACTAGACAAGAAACTTCAATGGAGTCCCCATATTTCTTGTCTCGCTGGAAAATTGAGCTCAGCTGCTTACGCGGTTAGAAAAGTACGTGAACTCACTAATGTAGAAACTGCACGTTTAGTCTACTTTAGTTATTTTCACAGTATTATGTCCTATGGCTGCTTTGGGGTAAAGCTGCTGATATTCAAAGCATTTTTATACTACAAAAACGTGCAGTTCGTTCTATTTATCAACTAAGTACGAGATTCTCCTTAAGATACTTTTTTAAGGACATAGATATACTAACAGTCGCTTCGCAATACATTTATGCCAATATAATCTATGTCCGGCAAAATATTAACCTTTTTAACAAAAGAAGTGACATACACACAATAAACACTAGATATAAGCATAAACTTTGAACCGAATACCATCGCCTACAAAAAGTACACTCATCTTTTGTGGGATTAGGAGTCCGTATGTATAACAGAATACCTGTACACCTACAAGAGTTACCTCATGATAGATTCAAGTCAACTGTTAAGAGGATTCTAATAAAAAGAGCTTATTATTCAGTAAACGACTATTTAAACGACAATAACGCTTGGTTGATCAGTGAAACACAGACAACATAGTAATCTTAGTTTTTGAAACAGTTTAAACATTGTTCAGCTAAAGGTTTAATATCAATAGACTTGTAGATATCCCCACTTTAGTTCGTCATGCTCCCGTTGTCTGTCATTGCTTGCGGTGGCGGTGTGGGGCGGGTCGCCACCTTCCCTCTAATATGGCGAGGGAGGCGATGGCTGCGTCACACGTCATACTCGTGAACGGGTGCTGCTTGTGGTGACTGGTCGGCTGTTGTCGGGGTTATGTTATGTTATTTTTATTTTATATTTTGTTAATTCATTCTTGCTATTGTTTATAATTATTATTATAGGTATATCCTTTGGTTGAACTTGTGTAAATTGTTATATTGTACCACCTTATTCAGAAGTAATTTAATATAGAATACATTCAAATAGGAAGTTCCTACGGGAACGGGAGTTATGCGGGTAAAACAACGCGCGGGCATCCCCTCCGTCGCAGCAGCGTTCCCGCACCGGCGAAAGTGTATGTGGGACTCACGCTCTCCAGAGCCCAATAGCTCCATAGCATCACGCTCTCCATAGCTCCATAGCATGCTAACAAATTATAAAATTAATAGCCAGTGTCTATACTGCGCAACCAATTATTAAAACATACACAAAAAATAAGTTAGTACATTACCTACGTAAATTAATTCGGGAAATATAAAAAAAAACACTTGATACTATAATATAAATACTAATGTGTGTTTTTTTTTACTGATAAATTAAGAACTCTGGCAAGACTCGAACCTGCGTCTTAGCCTAAACTCTTTTTTTTTTTTTGTTTACCGGGGTAAAAATGCGTGATCGCACTTCCTCGCTGGCGCAAGAATCACTATTATGTGATTCTTGCGCCAGCGAGGGGCATGTGGGGCTCTTTCTCTATAGAACGCGGTGCGCTGTCGCACCGCAGAGAGGACATACCCACTAAAAAAGCCCCCGGGCGTTCCTCCGTTTGCCGTTTAGTGTGAGGGGACCCAAGAACCATATGGGCTTTTGGTCATCCCCCCACGGCAGAGTTCTTCAACAACTCTCGCCCGGGTAAAAGGGCGAGAGTTTCCCTCCCCCTTGGCCCCATCGCAAGTGTTAAGCACCCGCGATGGGTACCGTCCTACTCCTACAGGGGCGCCCGGACGCAAGGCGCTTCCCGACCTACTCATGAATGTGACCCTAGGGAGCAAAGTCATGCACTCTGCTCCCCAGGGTCACCCCTTATGGTGGGAGACGGCGGAGTTCAGCCCTCCGCCTCCCGCCAACGTGACGTCTAGCGACGAGCGCACTGCGCTCAGACGCCCAAACCGGACACTCGGCCAGCGTGTGATGCGCCGTATCATCGGCGCAATCACAATGGTGGCAACGAGTGTCCGGCTCTCTCCTTGCCACCTTGCACAAGTAATGACCGAAGCATCCGTGCCCCGTCATCACCTGCGCAAGGTGGAAGGTCTTAGCCTAACCTGCCTTAACCATTCGGCCACGGTGGACTGGAAGGGTTTCACCGAGACCGAACAGTTAAGGTATTAGGGGCTATAACTAAGAAGCAGGTTCGAGTCCTGCCGGTGGTCTAAATTTATTAATCTCAATGTTGAAAAAATTACAAGGAATGGTAAACACTTTTCTAAAATAAAATAATCTAAAAACATAATGCAAAACTAAAAAAAAAAACTTTAAACTAGGAAATATCAAATTTGGTTGCTCATAATATTTTAATGTCTTCAATTACTTATATTATTAAAATACCGGAACATAGATTTATAAGTCAGATTAAAACTAGTTCAAAAAAACATACAAAGAATATAATTGGAATTGTATATTGTTTATATAGTATTTTTTCAAAATTGAGATGAATAAAACCCGAACTTCGCAGGACTCGAACCTGCATCTCAGGTAAAGCCCCCAATGCCTTAACCAATTAGGCTACGGTGGAACCACATCCGGTCATCGAAATTTATTAATCTCTTTGTAACACGTCTCTAAGCGGGTATTGTTATATATTATTGTCATACATTATTATATGTATGTATAGTATCCATGCAATAAGTCATTTATTGTATTCCTGTTACCTTACTGGTATGTGTCTCTTCAGATACAGTCTCTTTTATAGCGCACCTACTACATTGTCTCTGAACCACCCTATGGTAGACTAGTAGAGAATGCCTCTGGCATTAAGTCCGCCTGTGTACTTTTATAGTGCCATCTTTGTGCAGAGTCTGGACACTCCTTCAAGGAATGTAATTATAAATCTTCTGCCCCCAAGTGTGCGACGTGCAAAAGGTTTAACAGAAAATGCGACCATAAAACTGGTGACATAAACTGTCCAGCACGAAAACGAAAACCGATGTCGACGAAGTAATAAGAATAATTACAGGGTTAAAGGATGTTTGTGCAGTTGGGTGGGATAATATACCTAACCACATACTCAAAAGATTTAAATTCCAACTAGCTCCTCCGATTACACACATTTTTCAATTATGTTTAACAAAAGGAGTTTTCCCAAATATGCTTAAAAAAGCGGTGATCACTCCGATATTTAAATCCGGAGACAAAAAAGTTATTAATAATTATAGGCCTATTTCAGTTTTATCGGGTCTGTCAAAGATTTTAGAAAGGATAATAAATAGTAGATTAATAAAATATCTTGAAGAGAGACATTTACTCTCGGATAGGCAATTTGGCTTTAGACCTAATAAATCGACATGTCAAGCGGTACATCAATTGACAGATTATATAACTAGTAATCTGGATAGTGGTATGCACACCATAGGGATCTTTCTAGACCTAGCCAAGGCTTTTGATACAATTTCTTGCTCCATACTCCTACAAAAACTTGAATTACTAGGTATTAGGGGAATTCAACTTCAGCTATTATCTGACTATCTTAGCGACCGAACCCAATGTGTAAAAATTGGTCAATATATAAGCTCAGACATTAAAAACCACCCTTATGGAATTCCACAGGGTAGTATCCTGGGACCTACCCTTTTTCTTATCTATATAAATGACCTATGTAACTTGAAACTACAAAATGGTGTCATAATGTCATACGCAGATGACACAGCGCTACTATTCTCCGCGAATACACGTGCTGAAGTCTATAAACACGCTCAAACAGGCTTTAATATCGTGTATAATTGGCTTCATAAAAATCTACTAACCCTAAATACAGATAAAACTAAATATATTTTATTTACGATGAGAAACGCTAACTTGCCGGTCACTAACCTAAACATATACGCACACAACTGCAGAATGCACTATGCTGACAATGCATGCACTTGTCCCACTTTAGCTAACACGAACAATATTAAATATTTAGGCATTACATTAGACTCAAATCTTAATTTTCGTAAACATA
This sequence comes from Nycteola revayana, assembly GCA_947037095.2. NCBI lineage: Eukaryota > Metazoa > Arthropoda > Insecta > Lepidoptera > Nolidae > Nycteola > Nycteola revayana. The sequence continues at coordinate 10,640,218 of OX344851.2, read as the reverse complement.
TTGATTTATTATGCGGTAGGGTGCGAAAATTAATATATATTTTTAAGAATTTACGTAATATAGCCGACTGTAAATTAATTAAACAAGTTTATTTAGCATTGTGTCAGTCTGTTTTGACTTATTGCATAGGTTCATGGGGTGGTGCTCTTAAAACCATTATATTTCCACTAGAACGTGCTCAAAGAGCAATACTAAAGGTAGCAACCTTTCGTCCTTTTATGTACCCCACTCATCAGCTTTACACGGAATGTCAAGTACTTACGGTTCGACAATTATTTGTACTGCATATTTTATTGAAACAACACAAAGAACTTTCTTTTAACCCTGCACCTTCAGACAAGCGAAGAAAAGACTTAGTTTGTATAAAGCCTCAAACCAGACATGCATTTGTTAACAGATTTTACATATTTTTAGGACCTTTTTTGTATAATAAAATCAATAAATTACTAAATATCCATAGCGTATGTTATACAAAATGCCGCATAGTGGTAACAGAATACCTACAGCAGCTAAATTATGCAGACACAGAAAAAATACTAGAAATTTTAAAATGATGCCGATAATGTAGGAATGTATCAGTTTACACAAACGCATTAGTTTTTAATTTATTACAATTTTAATTACATTTCTTTTTGCCTCTCATTTAAATAAATTGTTATGTTAGTTTTGTCTGAAGCACAGGTTCTACCTAGTTCAGACAAGCCGCTAATAGCTATAATATTTTGAATGTTCTTAATTTTGTCTTGTTTTAACGATAAGTGTATTTATCTTAACTATACGTATTTCTATTTTATTTTAGCAATAATTATACAAATAGGTATGTAAGAATAAGGTTATATTTTCAAAGATTTATGTTATTTGTTTTTTTTGTAAATGAATATTTAAATAAATTTTTATTATTATTATTATATTATATAGTGTTGAAGTTTTAAATAAATAAATATAAAGACCAATTATTCATCTTTAAATATTTACTCAATTTGTAGTACGAATGGGCTAATCCTAATAAAAAATATATTAAAATGTGTGGCTTTTTCCCATGGTCACTTTGTGAATTCTTTTTTTTGTGTTTGTTATGCCAGGAGAAGGTTCTTATTAAGAAAATAATTAAGAAAAATTGCGCGGAATTTAAGAAAATTTTAGAATACTTAACCACCATATTAAGTGTTCTAATGCAACCTTAGCGCTTTTGAACATTTTTTATGTAATCCTATGGCGTTTGACATAACATTGACAGAATGCGTGCTGCTCTTAGTGCACATCACGGTTAGTTCAGTGTTATCACGCCTAATATTAAATGTTCAATTTAATATAAATTTTAGTTAACATGGGACAATGTCTGTCGGTTCAGCTAGTTAACAATAAAACCAGCCTCACGAGACCTCACATGTACAAAGATATCCATAGACGAGCAGTGTCATTTACAGCAGCTTCTGAGTTCTGATGTTCTAGGTGGGATTCCTATCCGGGACTATTACTTGACTGAACCAGAGACACTTCTTCTGTGCGTGCTTTATGACCGTCAATTTAACGCAGCCGTAGGTAGCCCAATCGTTAGGGCATCGGACATTCCACTACTGACGTGAACCCACTCGTAACACAAGCATTTTAGCTTAGCACGAGGGGTTAACAAGAATACTAGTAGTGTGGCGCAAAAAGTCTGCTAGTAATCTTTACAAAAAAAGGGGTTTGCACAGAGATTAATTAACAATATTCTATTGTTTGAAAGAAATATTGGACGACCATAATTTATTACAAAAATTGAAAGCAGTCACAATATAACCGTTCCTCTCTACAATCAAAGATTTAATAGCAATTAAACATTCATTGTGTAAACTAATAAATCATTTATTGTTCAATACAATACACAGAATAAGTAATAGCTATGAATTATCTGTATTGTGTTTAAACAGTAATTTTTCAAAATATCGGTTTCTTATGTTTAATTGAATTTATTTAAAAAGTGTTGGACTTTTAATATAACCTATCTGTAATAAATTTAAAACCTTTATCAAAATGACACTATGGAAAGAAGCATATTATTATTATAAAATTGCTGAACTGCTGAGTTAAGAATACAGAACATAAAAGTAATTTAACTTAAGTTACACTAAGTGGACACGCATAAATATCTTGGCGTGTCCAGATGACGAAATAATAAGTGATCCTAATTCCGAGTTTCACAAACTGGACACACTCGTGTGCAGCCTCGTGTGTCCAGTCAGTGTATAACCCATAATTAGAACATAATTTTAAAAGACTTTTTAAATATTTATTTTATTTTATTATAATTGGAAAACTTACAGCTATTACAGTCTATTTCAGGCTTATAGGCCTCTATTTTAGTTATTATATATTATTATATTTTCTTTTAATGTCATATGTCTATGTGAATAAAGATATATTCACTTCAACATATATATTTTTAAAAGCCATAGTTTCAACATCAGCCCGTATAACGTCCACTGATGAATATCCTGATGAAGACCTCCTCCGAGGGGGGTTACCGTAGGTAGTCACCACGCTGCTGGGAACAGTATTTTGTACAGCATATACCCAGGTAATGCTACTACCCGTTACCTGGTATACAATTATCATAGACTAGCTGCGCCCCGCGGTTTTACCCGAGTTACTCTGCTCCGGTGCGTCGGAGCGTGATTTTTTGTAGTTTATATAACATATAAACTACAAAAAATCCAGCATATAACCTATCCCGGTGCAAAATTTCAGCGAATTCCGTTCACTAGTTTTGGCGTGAAAGTGTAACAAACATCCATCCTTCCATACTTACAATATTAGTAGGATAATGTTATGACAGTCGGTTTAACTTACTGTTCCGAGGCTCGCAGGATAGCTTCTCAATCAGACCCGGAACGAAATCTTTGATATTACACAAATATTTTTTTAGTCCCGAGCGGGAATGAAATCCACGACCTCCGAAATCTAAAGCGACCTCTATACTGCTAAATGAATGTAGAAGAGGCGTATGTGGTATGTCAAGAAAGCAAATGGAAGGAACTAGGAAGTGGTCTCTGCCTACCCCTATAGGAAAGCGGCGTGAATGTATGTATGTATGTAGATAAAAACTTTAACTTTGTATTTACAGAATATTTAGATCTATAGAAAATATTTTTATATATTTATTTATGTACACATACACACAGAAGATATAGGTAAATACAACAAGACAGACAAACAGCAATGTACAAAGGTACTACTTATTTCTTAAGAAATCTCTTCCAATAGACCTGCGAGAGGAGAAGTCAGAAGTAGAAAAAATTTAAAGCGTGGTGGTTAGGTAGATACACATACATACAATACTACATATAGACATAAATACATTCATACAATATAATAATAAACTACATACTATAGATATATGAATACATATATTACTTATATACGTATATATGATGTTACGAAGAGGAGATATAATATTCTTTTAATTTAATCTTGAATGATGAACAGTATTGCAACCACGGATATAAGCGGATATTTTTTAACCAATCTTATTCTATATTATAATTATGAAAAGAAGTAACTATTTAAAATAAAACTAACTTATTATAAAATACTACTATTCTAAATCTTCTACTTCTACTATTCTAAAACTTATTATAAAATACTACTATTCTAATTCTACTTGGCAAGGTTCCCAGAATGCTGGCAGCATTACCCCGTTGAATGACGTAAAAATCAGCACTCGGGGAACGTGCTGCACTAAAGAGCTCAACTCCCGTTCCCAAGGGAACGTCATAATTAAATATAGGTATGTCAATCAAGGTGAATGTAGCTTTCCAAAGGTGATAGAATTTTTGAATTCGGCACAGTAGTTTTTGGGTTTATTCATTACAAACATACACGCTCAAATACAAAAATACAAGTCTTTCCTCTACATAATATGATTATAGAAATACCTACATAATATAAATAATTGTATGAAACCCTACGAAATCAAGTCTGACTCTCACTTGGCCGTTGTTTGATAATAGTGCTAAAAATAATTTCTATTGAACACGAAACTTACCATTAAATCTTCATAGTATATTAAAAAGACACTTAATCAATTGACTTACTTTCATATCGGAATGCCTCAAACTGCATTCGATGACCTCGTAATATGGCCTGACAATTGACCCTGATTTTGTGTGTAACCTGTTATTTTGAAATCACAAACCTCAGGTGATATTGGTGATTATTCAAATGAGGTGATGTAAACAGAAGCGGTCGGTAGTGTCCGAGATTTGGTAACGATATTATTGCAAAATATTGTTTTCTTCCTGATATGGATCTTTGAGGAGGCTTTGATAATACGGAAATGTTTACCCCGCAGTTTTACATAAGGTACCTCGATCCGATTATATACTTTACAACGATGATATAAGTCAGTCTGTGTCTGCGTGGTTTCCAACGCCGTTTTGTATTGTATTTGTATAATTTCGATTTAGAATAGGTGTCCACCACCCCATAACTCCTCTACACAACCTACGTAGCGTAGCGGTATTTGGCTCGCTTTAAATCTCGGAGGTCGGGTCCCACGCTGGACAGGAAATCTTTGTGTAAATACTAAGGTTTATTTACGGATCTGGTTGGTTGAGGCAGTACCCTTCATGCCTCTGAAAGCACGTTAAGCCGTTGGTCCCGATTGTTATAACATCATCTATTAATCGTATATCAAGGAACGGGCAGCAGCGTTTCCTTGTGTGGTACAACATAATACTGCAGTAACCAACCCGCATGCCAAGCGTGCTAACTATGGCAAATCCTCGGGAGGAGGCCCATGTTCAGCAGTGGACGTTATACGGGCTGATGATGATGATGATGATGACCCCATAACTTCCCACAGGTGTCATACAGCTGATGGATGGGTAGCAGAATCTATCAACTCAAAGTTACTAACAATCTTACTGCGATTACTCGCTGGAGCTTTGCTCGCCTTCATACCCGGTGAAGTAGCAAAAGCCTCGTGGGGAACTATATAATGTCCGTACCATTTATTATGGTTGGAGTTCTGCTCGCCTTTATGACCGGTGAAGAAGCAAAAGGCTCGTGGCTCACTTCATAAATGTCCGTGCCATTTATTGAGGCTGGAGTTCTGCTCGCCTGTATATCCGGGGAAGTAGCAAAAGCCTCGTGGGGAACTACATAATGTTCGTCCCATTTATTAAGGCTGGAGTTCCGCTCGCTTTATGCCCGGGGAAGAGGCAAAAGCCTCGTGGCAAACTACATAATGTCCGTCCAAAAAAAACTTGTTCTGAAAACCACACGGTTTATCTTCCGTTATATAATCACTATAATCGTTATAATTAGAAAACAAACCTCCACAGATTTTGCGTGCAGCGAAAGTATTGTTCAGGAAATATTTTTATAATACCAAAAGTGTTTCGACTTTCTATGACAACTATTACTAATGCCACTTTCTCGGAAACCTACACAAGACTACACATTAAGGTCATGAAACAATAATTTAGTTATATCATTGTGAATTAACAAGATAAAAGATGAAGTTTTTCATAAGCAAATATTTTATAATTGTGCGTTGAAACAATTTTTTATACTTTCTCTATTTTGGTTTAATTTTAATTTGTTTAATATAAAAATAAAGTTGTTTCTTCTAATGCGCCGCGAACTGTAAATACCTCTTCCATATTCACTTTTTTGGCCATAATCTTCCAACATATTATCCCTCCATCTTCATATTTCGTCACCTGCATGTCATCCATACGCATAACGTGCCCATACCATGCTAAGCGATTTCCTCTCAATTTCTCTGTCATTGGCGCCACTTTCAGACTTCCTCTCATATACTCATTTAGAATCCGATCCATTCTTGTTACTCCGCACATCCATCTCAACATTCACATCTCCGTTGCATGCAGTTCTTTCATCCGTCCGTCAATAATAATATAATAATGTCACGAGAATAATAAAATTAAATTGTCAGCATGGATTGTCATAACATCATATGTATGTAATTGGCAATCATTACTAAAGTCAAAAACATTATATTAATTGCATTTGTCACGTACTTTAATAGTTATAGTTCCTTAATGGGTGTTGAGGTCAAATGATATTGTAACAAATGCCCGCGCTGTGTGTATAAGGCCGCAACTGTGGGTCGTACCTCAGCTGGGCTGACTCCTGGGGCCTGAGTCTACTATCGTAATGGTGTGTCGTGGAACTGTCACTAACGTCTCGGTGGTCGGTTTTCTTTGTCTTTTGGATTAGTAGATTACCAAATGTGCAAAAGACCGACCATATAGAGACGTCAGTGATAGAACCAGCGGCCCGAGTCTACTATCGTAATGGTGTGTACCATTACGATAGTAGACTCGGGCCGCTGGTTCTACAAAAGGGTGTGAGAGGGCACTATAACTATTTGAACTTAAATAAATCAAAGATGGCACTCTTTGTAATTATATATTACTGCCTTCCGCACGCGGTTACATCCGCGTAACTTCCGTTACCGAAGGAACTTCGCAGTTAAATATAGCCTATAGTCTTCCTCGATAAATGGGCTATCTAACAATAAAATATTTTTTTAAATTGGACCTGTTGTTTTTGATATTAATAACTAAATTAAGTTCAAGCAAACAAACTCTTTAGCTTTATATATCAGTATAGATGGAACACACATGTAACACCAACAATTTTAATATTCGACAACACCAATCAAGTTTTATTTGAGTAGAGATCTGGCAAGCGCAGTAGAACAACAACACGATGGACCGAAGACCTAGTAAAAGTCGCAAAAAGTCAGTGGATGCAGGCCGCTAGCAAATTGTTCCCGCTGAAAATCAATGAGGGAGGCTGATGTTCAGTAGTGGACGACGACTGGCTTATGTGATGACGATTACATTGTTTGTTTTTTTTGCCTTAAATAGGCTCCGAAACTCCTGGACCAATTTCAAAATTACTCTTACTTTTAAAAAGCTACATTAACCAGAATTGACATAGGCTATATTTAATGAGGTAGTTCCAGTGTGACACTTACCTGAATTTGGTTACGTTGGTGGAAAATAAAATCTAAAGATGGCATTAAATATTGTTTTGTAATTAATCCAGGAAGTGGAAAATACAAAAAAAAATGTATATCGTGGTAACGCCTAATCTGATTACACCCCTATAGCTACAACTCCCCTGATATCGGCCGCAGATGTTGGCAGCCCTGGGTTCCTTAGGCGGTTAACTCTTTCCGGGAACGATGACCTTCTCTGGGAACGGTGAACTAAGCGAAACGTAAACTTTGGGAACGGGAGCATCGCGGGTAGGTAATACCACGCGCGAGAAGCTAGTTAAAATAAACGCAGAACTGCCGCATAAAATGCTGAAAATAATTTATTTTATATTCTGTTACATGATCCATGTAAAAAAATGAATAGGTAGGTAATTGAAAACACTGAATATAAAATACTAGCGGCCCGCCCCGGCTTCGCACGGGTGGACTTTTATACCCTACCCCTGCCCTACCCTACCCCTACCCTACCCTACCCCTAACCTACCCTACCCCTACCTTAAAATGAAAAAAGTTGTTGTAGTGACATAACTACAATAGTTGGCCATATGCTACCGCGGAGTTTTTTGTAGACATTATGATGTTCTTCAATATTGTTGTACATTATTTTGTTCTATCGCTAATAGTTTCGGCAGCGCATTCGACGAAAGACATTTTAAGACTCATTTTTCTACACCTTCGGTTACATTGTTCAAATTTTACCAAGGATCCCTAATTTTTTTCAAAATGAAATGTAGCCTATGTCAAATTGGAAGAATGTAGCATTCTATTGGTGAAATATTTTTTTAAATCGGCCCATTACTTTTTGAGCCTATTCATTACAAACATACAAACATACAAAAATAGGTACAAATCTTTCCTCTTTATAATATTAGTATAGATAACAATGATGTCTTGCACAATTTCCGCAACAATCCTTCACTTCTTAGGTTAGGTTACAGTGTACTTACATTGTAACAATGAACAAAGTCTTCATGCAAATTTAATATGATTTGTACTACCTTCCGTATTAACAGTGTGCATTGGATTATTATTAGCTTTCGACTTTTGAATTTACATTAAAAACTAGCGACCTAGTGACCTAGTTGACGTCGGTATCATACATAAACCTTCATCTTAAATCACTCTATCTATTAAAAAACTGCATCAAAATCCGTTACGTAGCTTTAAAGATCTAAGCGTACATAAGAAAAGACAGACAGACCCGACTCAACCCTTAGTTTGCAAAGAACCTCCCGACGCTTTCATAGACCCGAAGAAAAGTAGAGCGAAAGTTACGCACTTAAGACGGACATACGCAGTTAGCCACGAGGCTTTTGTTACTTAACCGGGCATAAAGGCGAGTGGAGCTCCAGACTTAATAAATGGTTTAAAAACTACAATCTAAACAACCTACGCAAGAGGGCGCCCCCTGGGGGGCCTCGGCTCAGGGCGGTCGCTGGCAATGAGATTAAGGGATTATGACTTTTAGTATTTTAGGGGAGTTTTGTGCCACTGTAACTCTACTTTACATTTCGCGGGTTAGTTAGCGTCCCGATAAAAGGGAAACGCTGTTAAAACCATTTAACAATAGACCTTTAAAAAACGATGTCTTTCTTTATAGCAATTTGACTTTATCAACTGTTTATAATAATAAAATAATAATGAATAGAACTTTCCGAGTGTATTATTATGAATCATAACTACTTATTGTTATTTTTTTTACTTAAGTAATTATTTTCTAGTGTAGGTAATCATGCAGTAAATTATTATTTGATTGACATTACTTGATACTTAATCTGCCTTTAAGTGGTGTCATTTTAAAACACGTGGTTTGCGTCTATTGTAAATCTCGTAATTTCTCGCAGTTTCCCGAGAAATTTCTAGAACTACTAGGAAAGCTATTGGTTATACATCTTTATAGAAGAGGAGACGTGGATGATCGACCTTCACCCATCTGATAACCAGATGAAACATGCTTTTACATCATCATCATCATCATCATTATCCTGTTGTCGTCCACTGCTTAACATAGGCCTTCCCCATCGATTTCCAGCGGGACCGATTGCCTGCATCCACTAACTCCCCGCGACCTTAATGAGGTCGTCGGTCCATCGTGCGTGCGGTCGTTGGTCTAATATTATTCTATTCCAAAAATACCTATAATAACTTGCCTATTGAAAAGTGTTCATAACTATTATTCATTAATTTTAGTCAACGTTTGTCCTCACTTTTTTGATAACCGAATGCATTTCATGTAAAAATATATCATATATGGAATTTGTAATCGAAATTTGAGTTATGGTCATAAGGTTCAGCTGTTATGTTCTGTTCTATAACACCAACCTCAGACGAAAAATAGTGAGTTGAAAATTAGCCATGATCATTTTTTGATAGGCAAGTTATCATAAGCATGGCATTTAATCACTACATAGTAGTATCAAACAAAGTCGCTTTCCGCTGTATGTCTGTACGATATGCTTAGATATTTAGAACTACGCAACGGATTATGATGCGGTTTTTTTAATAGATTGAGTGATTTGAGAGGAAGGTTTATATGTATACCTGCATTACACCCGTGCGACGCCGGGGCGGGTCGCTAGTGAATAATATTTGACAAAAAGTATATTTCATCTGGTTAAAAGATGGGTAAAAGTCGATCTTCCACGGATCTTAGACTACTATGAGGTTTTTACGAGAACTGGAGATACGCGGGTAAAAATATGCACGGAAACCTATTTCTAGAACAATTCGTTAAAAAATTATATGTAGTTTTGCCGCTCCGCTCTGTCCGTGCGCTTTGTCACACGTGTCTATCCAAGCAATTATTATTAAAGCAGAAACAACTCAGCATGTTTTTTAATTATTTTTCAATTTAATTAGATCAATTAGATAGATATTTATCTACACAACTCTTCAAAAAGGCGCTATCTTAAACACATGCAGAATCGTTATAAAGTTCATGCAAACTGAAGAACAAACACCACACACATAAAATTACAAACCACACACCTTATACTTGTTCCTCGACCCGTAAGACCCGGACTCCACCAAAGCGGTGATGTGTGCGGTGTGCTGTGTGCTGTGCGAGAAGAGATGTTTTTCAGCTCGGGTGAATCCCCCGAAGATGTGCGGAAATGCGTAGTGTAGCAGAGATGCGTGTTGGCTAACCTTGCGAGTGTGCATGGCATTGAGTGCTCAGTCAGTACGCATTCTGACACGAAAGGTAGACGTCCGCGCACAGCTCACTTCTCCGCTTCCATCGCGCCATACAAATATTACATATCTCCGCACAGCGATCTCCACTGAAGCTGAGTGGAGCGGAGATGTCTCAATAACGCAATTCTATTGGTTGTTTAAAAAACACCTCCTGTCCGCTCGTCTCGTCTCGTCTAGCCTAGGGCTGAGCCAAAAAAAGACACCGATAACAATAATAATCATTTATTTGCTAAAAACATGGTATAAAAGATGGTCATGTTAATAATGTGAAAAAACATGTTTTTCTTAATATATAGATAAGCATGCAAATACATGCATAACGGAACAATCAGTCATCATGCGGTTTTATGTTCCAGGAACTCCTTAACACTGTAAAATTGCGTTTAGCATATGCTTAACTATTACAGACAACATGTCCAACAAATAACTATGAATAGTTTCGTAAAGGAAGTCGGTTCATTTGTATGTTTGTCACGGGTGTATGACGCTAAACTAACCCAACTTAAGCCTAATTCTAAGTTTTGTTCGTCTGACTCACTTGTCTACGAAAAGAGTAAACAATGCAAAGTGAATATTTATACGTTACGCTTCTGTTCTCAATTATCATAATATCATTCTACGGGCTAACGTCTTAAACAATCCAAACTCAATATCCGAAGCCCTTTGGTGGGTTTAACTAAAAATCTGGACGATCGCGTACAAATAGGGTTGTCACCCGTACTATATTATATAGTCATCATCATCAACAGCCCGTTTACGTCCACTACTGAACATGGGCCTCCTCTTAACAGTCCTTGGCAAGCCAGGATCATAGAGGGATATTGCCATAATCACCACGCTTGGCAGACGGATTGGTGATCGAAGTAAGATATAAACCTTGAGCTAATAGACGCTGCTGCCCATCCATCAGCCATATGTCCCTTAGTCGCCTTTTACGACACCCATGCGAGGACATGGGGTGGTCTATTCTAAGCCGGAAACCACACGGCATATTATATATAGTATCGTACTATATTTCAGTCAAATGTACTATAAATTATAAAAAAATAATATAGTACAAAACGTACTATATTTTTTGCTAAACCAAAATTCACCCCATTTATAAATTAAGACCGCGCGGCGTGAGAAAACAATGAATAGTGGATTTATTCTAATATGGATCTTACATGCTCAGACCCCGATAATTATTGGAACGAAGTTCCTTATCGCGCGTTGTGAAAGGGGGCTAGACGGAAAAAATTCTTACGAAAAGTTGTCACGACACTTTTTGCTATAGCCACTCAAACGTTCAAGCCGTTTTACGGGCTGGTGAGGATGATGATGATATTTATTATTTATCCGTGGCCAGGGCCGTTATGAAATGCGCGCGGCGGTTTAATAATTCGCGGGATTGAATGCGGCTGAACGAAAAGCCATACGTTTTTCAACACCGCTAGCCGTAATGTTATACAGAGAGTAAATAGCCGCTTTGGACACCATTAGCTCAGGTCAAGGTATTTTTTTTTAACCACCCATTAAATCTGGTATTTTGAAAAACGGCTAGCCGTATGTAATGGGGCGGATTATACGATCTGGCTGCAACATATACATAATACTGCGGTCACCACCCTTATAGTCAGCACTAATCGCCTTAATGTCTGGTGATGTAACAAAAGCCTAGTGGCTATAAAAGCGAGCTAGATCCTCGTGGCTAATATGACTAAATAACATATGTCCGTCGGAAAAAAGGCGGTCACCAACGCACCTGCTAAGCGTGGTGACTATTACAAAACCCCTCCCGATGATCGCACAAGTTCAGAAGTGGGCGATATACTGTGGTTAAAGTGATATTTCAGTGGCATATATAAATATTAATTATAATTGTCAAGATAAAAAAATACATTTATAGAGTATAAATTGCATTTTAATTATTATTATACTCATAAATTACTTATTTTTATTGCATTTTAGAATCATTTTCCCTGTATTTTATTATTTGTTGTATAGAATTCTCATGTACAAGAATACGTAAGTTACGCGGTTTCACTCGCTTAAATCCTGTTCCCGAAGTTCCTATTCATGATTAAACATAATCTTGGTAATCTAGTTTATACGAACGATCATAACACAGATTCGAAGTCAATTTAATTTGTAATTTTGAAAAAGTAACATAGATTGATTGTTGTGTCAATCAGTGTGCTATAAAATGCTCTATAAATAGGCTATCTAACAACATATTTGTATAGATAAGGACTGTCAACAAGCATTCGGCCCACTTGATGGTAGGTGGTTACTGCAGACTATGGACGCTTAGGAAATGGATATCACTCACGCATCGTTGGACTCTTATTTTTTTTTTTGTCCAGGGGGAAATGCTTTTACGCATTCCCACCGCCGCTGCAGCGTATTCTCGCGCTGGCGGCGGGATATGTGGGACACGCCCTCTCCATAGCGTGGTATGCTAAACTCATACCACGAGGAGAGGACCCTGCACCACTAAAGCCACCTGGACACTCCTTCGATCCGCCGTTGGCGGGGGCCGGGTAGGCATTAGCGATCCGACACGCATCGTTGGCCCTAATCTGGCTACCTTATTCAAACTATAGAGAACATATCTCGAATTCAGAAGCAGAAGGACGGTTGTACTTTTATACTTCAGAAGCATTTGGTCGTAAGTACCAGTTTATGATAATACAACGAATGATTCTGAAGCACAATGGCACATACGACCTTATGCTTCTGATCTCTAGATATTATTTATTTACATTGATTGATACTGACGGTGTAAACCTATCTCGTTTATTGACTGTTTGACTGACATGTATATGTTACAGTCAAAACTTATAATCGGCCAAAGCTACTTTTGACTGCTTTAATTAATAATTTGTATGGAATTTGGATCTGGTGATCGTTGTGTTCACAGTTCTAACCTCACCTACAGAAGTTGGAATCCTGGTGCTTTTTTTAACCTTCGACCAAAAATAAAAGCATCTCGTTTTTGGAATTTTACGTGAGCCAATATGGACCCGTCAAAACTACTTTTGCCTGATTTTTGCAGTCAAAAGTGGTTTTGACCGATTATAAGTTTTGACTGTAACATATATACATACATCACAAAATTAGCTCGAATGCCTTGAAATACTAGATAATCTAAGTTAGATACGAACGCCCATAACACAGGTTGAAGTCATTTTATTCGTAATTTTAATGCAACTGAAACATTATAATATACACCTATAGATCGACTATTATCTAAATGAATCCCTGTTTTCCTTGGTCATCGCATCACGCGTGAACGGATGGACCAATTTCACTAATTCTTTTTTGTTATATTCGTTATTGCCAAGAGAAGGTTTTATGTTTTTTTTTTGCATTATTTTAGCTTTTGAAATTATTATCTTTTTTAATCTAATCTTATGACGTTTGACATAACATTGACAGAATGTGTGCTGCCTAATGCCTAATAATAAAAATTTAATTTAATATAGAGTTTTAGTTAACACACGACAATGTCTGTCGGGTCAGCTAGTAATCAATATTTTAATAGTCCTCCATATTATTATTGTTATTGTTCTATTGAACTCGCAAATTCAGAATGCGATAATAATTTCGTTAAGCCACTTTTATCGCTGACTGTACTTAGGTCCCGTTTTTAAATGCCCTACTTCTAACTAGGGTTGGCACCATTTTTTAGGCTGGTTAAGATTTTTTTACCTAAAGCAAGCAGAACTCTTTTCTTTTAGATGCAGATTTTTCAACCGTATTCTTTAAATTATTTAAGCGCTACAATTAGAATTCTTAAATAAAAATGGCTTATGTTTAACTTACCATCAGATATAGTGAAAATGATCACCAAAATTAAACCCGCATTTTAATGTAAAATGGTAACCAAAGTTTTAACATTTCGCTATCGTATTTAAGCAAAATGACTCCAAATAAATCATTGTTAACCCAAAAGTAGTAAATGATCACCAAAAGTAGTAAATGATCACCAAAAGTACCTAAATGTTTTACTAATTTACTATTCGGTTCTGGCACTCGCCGGCCGCTGCCGCGGCACCGCTCGCTTCGCTCGCTCGGCTCGTGCGTTGTATGGCCGCAGCTCTAACCTAACCTAACCGATTGTCATTTTTCATTGATTTTATTAAGGTAGAAATAGCGCAATAATTTGCTCGCTAAGATTTGGTGATCATTTACTACATTTGGTGTTCCCACCGCCGCTTTAGCGTATTCGCGCGCTGGCGGTGGGATATGTGGGACTCGTCATCTCCATCGCGTGGTATGCTAACTCATACCACGAGGAGAGGACCCTACGCCACTAAAACCCCCTGGACACTCCTTCGATCCGTTCGCGGGGGCCGGGCACGCCAAAGCAATCCGGCCCAAGATTGATTGACAACCCTATTTCTAAATTCTATTCAAATATGCACGCAGCGTTTTACTGTCATCAAACTATCAACGGCTAACTGCCGCTAGAGAAATTAACCTTGGCTCATCATATTCTGGTCACGTGCTTCCATGTAATCTGCCCTTGTACCAACTGAGCAGTACTGTATGTATGCAGTTCAATTCTTGAGCAAAAATGTTATAGTCTATGGCCATTGGCCAACTGAGATTTCGTTGCGTTTATAAATGGGGTTAGATGGTTAGATAATCCATTGTATTTTGAACCGTTTGTTTGAAGAGTTAAGGTGCAAATTTGTGTGGGTAGAATTGTATGTAAGATGACACGTATGGAAGTGTAGTAATTAATGGATGGATGAGTCGGTATTAGGTGTAAAATTGTTACTCAATGAATGTGATGAGATCATGTGCTGTTATGGATTTTTAATTGGGTATTTATTGAATAATAATGTAGTAATTGTGGAGTAATAATAATTTTAATTGATTGCACATAATATGTAAAAGATATTAAGAGTTGGACCGATTGAGCCGCCGATATGTATGAAGTTCTACGCAGTTCGATTCTTGTGCAAAAATTCTATAGTCTATAGTCATTGGTCATCTGAGATTTCGATGTAGGTATTTTTAAATGCTGTAGGATAAGCCGATGAATTTTGGACCTAATAATGTCTGTTTTAAGTGCAAATTTGTGTGTGAGTTGGCATGAATGGAACTGAAATAATATAATTGATGGATGGAAGATCTCTATTGTATTGGGTCTAACGTTGTGAAATCATAATTTGTTCTGGATTTTTAATGTTCTAAATCTAGATGTGTTTTGTGTTTGTAAATGAGTTGTTTTGAAAATGCTGTTACAGTCATTCATAGCCCTAATGTTCATGTTTTTTTTTGTACATAAAATAACTTTATGAATTGAAATACATTTTTGTAAAGTCGAATAAATAATAAAAATTAAGTAGCTTTCAATCATAGCCCATAAAAACTACATTTTTGACAGAATTTCCGTACAAAATCTATATTTTTTTTTAATTCATTCCTCTGATAATTTTATCTGAATTTTATCTGGTTAATTTTCGATAATGACATGAATAACTACCTACCTACTATATAACACTATACCTATACTTAAACAGGAAAACTCAACTTTTTACATACATAATAGGTATATGTCGTTCCATGTGTTTTCCGAGTTACAATTGACCACTCCATATCCTATCCATGGGTGTCGTAAAAGGTGACTAAGTGATATACACCTGACGGATGGGCAGCAGCATCTATCGGCCCAAGATTTATTATCCTACTGCGATCACCAATCTAACTGTCAAGCGTGGTAATTATGGAAAAATCCCTAAAATATCCTAACGTGCCAAGGCTATGAAGATATATGTTGTATAATATAAACTTATGGAATAACAATGATTGTAAAAAATGCGATTGCCGGGACACGAACGTGTTTAAAATAATGATGACAAATTTTCACACGAGTTGCTTATTTATGTTTTAAGGTCGGAAAACAAGCACACACTTCGCCTGATCATAATTGATTACGGTAACCTATGAATGCATGCTATAGATTTGACTTACATCAAACGTTCGACCCGCCACGTCTTCGCACGGGTGCGACTCTCATATATTATACATATAAACCTTCCTCTTGAATCACTCTATCTATTAACTGATACTCTATATAACAAAATTCTACGTTTAATTGTGTGTCCTAAGAAATAGAAAAAATATATAACAAAAGTAAATATATAAAAGTTTATAGAAAATATTTGGTCGAACCTCAGCCAGTCACCTGTTTACAGATGGTCATTTATATAATTAGCAACGAGGCTTTTGCCGGGTACGAGTAGACGAGTATAGCTCCAACCTCATTTGGTTTATAAACTACAAACTAAGCAAACTGCGCAAGAGGCCACCCGTGTGGGACTTGGATCTTGGCTCAGGGAGTTCGCTGACGGATTCAGGGATTATGACTTTTAGTTGCTTAGGACAGTAATTTTGTGCATACGTACCCGGCCCCCGCCAACGGCGGATCGAAGGTGTTTTCGGGGTTCCGGGGAGTTTAGCATGCCAAGCTATGGAGAGGATGAGTCCCACATATCACACCGCCAGCGCGGTGGGATATGAAATATAAAAAAGGACAGTTTTGTGCAACTGTCACTATATTACCAGCCACCAACAGAGACTAGCACAGAGGTTAGCTATGGCATTAGTAAAGACAGTTTTCACTTTAGAATTCTTGATCCCAAAAGGATAAGGACTGATTTACTATTATACTTCACAAGCATTTGTTCGTAAGTGCCAGTTTACGATAAAGGCACATACGACGAATGTTTCTTACGTATAATGGCACATCCGACCTTATGATTCTAAGGTCTAGAATTACATTATACTTACATAACCAACATAATACTGGAGAGCAAAAAGTATTATTTTCGGCACTTTTCGTGTTATTGACAAAAGACACAGTGGTAAAGCATATATCGTACACTTATGATCTATTTATTTAAGTGTCTAATGTCTTACCTTAAATAAACAGACATAAAATTGGCAAAATCAATTAAGGAGTTTACTTTTTCGTGTATTGATTTAGATATCAATTATGTTAGTACACAAAAGTCTACTTACACTTATTAAGTATAATATATTTTAGACATAAGAGTATAGCATTTTTCCTTTTTCGTGCAGTCTATTCTTCTCTGGAATGCACTGCCACCTGAGATCAGAATGGCAAAGAACAGTTATTATTTTTAAAGGAAAGCGAAACAGCATCTTCTCATGACCTAGGCTAGATTCAATCAGTGTATTATTTATTAATTTTATGTTGTATATCATAAGTATTTATGTATTTATTATTAGAGTGTATATAAATATGTATACGTGTATATATGTTATTATATAATTTATAAATTATGTATGTTATAGCTATATGTATATGCTTCCTTAGAATTTATCAATTAATAGTTAAATTATTCTTTTATCTTTTCTAAACTACAGCGCACCTACCATGTTGTTTCATTACCACCCTAAGGTCGACTGGTAAATAATGCCTACTACGGCATTAAGTCCACCTTGGTACAATAGTTTGTGCTTAAGTTGTAAATAAAAAATAAAAAAAAATTATACAGCGAATTCATTTTATAGACATTTAAGGAATTCCTTTGAAAATTTTAGTAATAAAGTGTATAAAAGTGTAATACATTATGATGAACCCATGCTTATCTTCATATCTGGTCAAAGTACAATCATAATCATCATCATCAGCCTCTACAACGTCCACTGCTGAACATGGGCCTCCTTCCGAGGGACGGTTTTTGCCATAGTCACCACGCTTGGCAGGCGGGTTGGTGACCGCAGTATTATATTGTAACATACAGGGCAACGCTGCGGCCCGTTCCCTGGTATACAATTGTTAAAGATGATGTTATAACAATCGGGACCAAAGGCTTAACGTGCTTTCCGAGGCACAGAGGGTAGTCCTTCAGCCAACCAGACCCGGAAAGAAATCTTAGATTCTTCACAAAGATTTCTTGTCCAGAGTGGGGATCGAACCCACGACCTCCGAGATTTTAAGCGAGCCATATACCGCTCCGCTACGGTAGTTAACCTACCAAATATGTCTACCTTTAAAAACACAGTTCTACATTATAGCACCGCCTAGCTTGCTCGCTCATCCCATCCCGACCCTTAGTTTGCTAAGAACATCCCATGCCCTCGTAAACCCGTAAGTCTGAGAGGCCCGCGAAATGTAAATTAGAGCGACAGTTGCACAAAACTACCCTAAAAAAATAATTAAAAGCCATAACCCCTCAATCTCCCCGTTAGCGACCATCCTGAGCCGAGGTCCAAGATGCCCTCTTGCGCAGGTGGCTTACTTTGTAGTGTTTAAACCATTTATCTAGGCTGGAGCTCTGCTCGCCTTTTTGCCAGGTGAAGTAGCAAAAGCCTCGATGCAAACTACAAATGTCCGTCCGAAAAAAAAACAAATTGCTCGCTTATCTCTGTAGAAAACTTCGGACATTGAACAGCGATATGACATGAAGGTTAATAAAACCATTCATATTCTAAGCAATCATTGTCAAAATTCAGTAGCTAGTCATTATTATGAGTGTTTAAACATACATACATATACATAATTCTCTCATCTGTATTCTGTAGAACTATGAGCACGGAGAATTCCCATTAAGACATAGTGCACAAAGATTACCTACCGCGATGAAATGGTTTGTAATGTGACATAACACATTTTTTTACACTGCTGTCATCTTTCTTCGCTTGTTCACTGAATTATAACAAGTGCGTATCGGACTCGCGCACGAATGGTACCGTACCATTTTCAAGCGTCTACCTTTTGCCGTTACTGATATAGAGCAATGGGCAGAAAAAGAAGTTTGTTGTATGGGAGCCCCCTTAAATATTTATTTTATTTTATTTTTAGTATTTGTTGTTATAGCGGCAATAGAAATACATGATCGGTGAAAATTTCAACTGTCTAGCTATCGCGGCTCTTGAGATACAGCCTGTTGACAGACAGACAGCGAAGTCTTAGTAATAGGGTCCCGTTTTTACCCTTCGGGTACGGAACCCAGAAAACTAAAAACTCACTGTTTTGATAGCTTAGTGGTTAGGTAGTTGTCGGTCTCATTAGTCTAGCTATAAAATATTATACGGAGGTCCCGTGTTCGAGTTATACACTCACAATATTATAATGGTCAATGTTCAAAAATCCTTACTTTCTCTGCAGGTATCCTTATTTAATATACTCATTTACTTATTACTAATATACTTATAATATTATAAAAGCGAAAGTAGCTCTGTCTGTCTGTCTATCGCCCTTTCACGCCAAAACTACTGAACCGATATAAATGAAATTTGGTACACAGATAGGTTGTGAGAAAGGACATAAAGAGCAACAATGTTCATCATCAACATCTGCCCATATAACCCCACTGCAGAACGTCTCTCCCATGTTTGGAAAAGTTGCTGCCCGTTCCGTACTACACAATTTTTTATAGATGATTTTACAACAATAGGGATGCACGGCTTAACATCTTTCCAGGGTATGGAGGGCTAGCCGCAATAAACCTGACCCGGAATGAAATCTTAGATTGGACACTAAAGTTTATGGCCCACTGCTGGACATAGGCGTTCCCTAATTTGCGCCAATACACTCGGTGATTATACTCCGGCTACCCTTTTCAGGACAACGGCCTATCTTGCCGGGGAGGTATTTCCGGGGTATTACAAAATAAATTAGCTTCAAATGCAATAGCTTACTTATGCTCCTAAATGCTCACGAGCTATCAATTAAGCGCAGTCCTGCTTGTAATTAAAAGTTACTACAATAAAAGCATTAAAACCAGAGACAATACAACGGAAGTGTAACAAGGGTTTCCTTACAACCGTCATTACATCCTTAATTTTATTTGCAATCTTATCATTAAACATTACACGTAGTTACACCGAGCATCGTGGCTTCTTAATTAAATAAATTAATAAAACATTGATTTAAGTATAACCTTGTTTTATATCATTGTTGAATAGTTAAATAAATACAGTGTGTTTATTGACCTTCGAAATAGGACTGGGTCGTAATAATAGCCATTTTGACTGTATAAAATATTTATATATACGTCTATATTATCCGTCGGGCCTTCAGATCGGTAAATATGCCAGCTGTTTTAGAGCACTAATGTTTTAGAGCCTTATGCGCGATGACGGTCAGAGGCCCGACGGAATGAATCTGGCGGAGGATGGAACGGCATTTGGTGTGTGCGTGCGTACGTGCGTCAACACCCTCGCGCCGTCTCATTTTTCCGGGACACAGAGTAGGGCTGGCATGGCGGCTGAATCCGCGAAGAATTTCAAAAGGCGCAAATACATGTTGTATTATGTTATTCATACATATTGAAGTTACGTGTTTGTGCCTTTTTGTGTCGAAATATTACACAAGTTAAAAAAAAAACATTTTTATTTACTTAAACAGGCGCTTTAAAATGTCAATTAATTGACAAATCCATTTATCTTATCTCAGCCTTAAATTGCATTTGTTATTTATTTATTTTAATATATTTATATTGTTGTGAAGAAGTGACGCAAAATGCTTGTTCTGTCTATATTACGCCAAATCAATTGTCATTATCTGGGTGGAACAGGAGCATATAACGACGGAAGAGCTTCAATGCTACTACCGGATCCAATGCGCCCCAACTGAGAAGATTTGGAGAAACGTACTCACTTTTCGTGCAGCAAACTACATTCACAGGGAGATTTATGGTAAATTTGATTAACTAATTCCTCAAATGTATGTAATATTACATACATTATACATTACATTATTTACTCATCATATAAATTAAGCATTAGGTCGGATGTGCCGTCAGAAATAATCGTCATATCTGTCTTTATCGTAAACTGGCACTTACGATCAAATGCTTCTGTCTTACTGGATGGAATGGTTTACCATGTTTGGTTATGTGTACCTATGTAACTAAACAATAACAGTTTATTTCTAATGATAACTCATCTAAATTATACAACAATAACACTTTCACAAAATGGCCGCCTTCATCTCCACAAGATGGCGGAAACGGAAAAACGGTGGTAATGTTAATATAATGTTATTTTCTTGCACCTAGCAAGTGCAAACTCATTAAGTCATCAACCATCTTTATAAAGTGTAAATATGTATTCTTAGGTGAAGGATGTATACTTATAATATTTTATGTTTAATTACTTTAAACCTCTTAATATGTAATTATGGTATACAGGTTGAAATTACAATGGTTATAAGTGTTTATTTTTATTTTTTATAACATCCAAGGAATGGCAGATAAATAATAAAAAAATGCAAATTTGTAAACAAACAGTGATTTTAATACTTAATTAAAATAACAGAAAAATAAATATGCGAAGCCATTTAAATATTTTCGCTAACTTACGTATTTTACTTAGCATGTTTATTGTTTGAGCGATTACTTAAACGATCAATCAGTCTATTTTTGTCGACAGCTGGACATTTGCCACGACTGGTGAACCCATTTCGAAATATCGGAGGAATAAATAGGTAATTTTTTGCCTTAAAATTGTATCGCGATTGACCATGTCATCTGTCAATTATGAACATTGGGGGCAATGCCCGCCCCCCTAATTTGCGGCATAGTACCCGGTCCCCCGCCCTCTGCATTCAGTTCACTACGGCTACCCTTTTTAGGTCATCGTACCAGATGGATGAGTAAGGTTGTTTGGCGGTCGTTTGCAAGATGCGGTGTCCACTCTAGAACGCGTCTGCTCCAATAGCTGTCCTTCCGCAGACATTGTCAGTTCATTGCCACTTCAACTTGCTTACTCTCCTGACTTTGTTGGTAACTTTAGATCTCTGGCGGATAACCTCATTGTGAAGTTAATCGTTCAGAAATACTCCAAGCATATCTTGTTTCATAGCTCAATAAGCGAATTTGAATGTGTGTACTAGTGTAACTATAAGTGTACCGTAGCTCATGATTACGACATGGTTATAAATCTATCGCAATTGAGAGGTAAACTCATCATCAATGGAGTGACATGACTCATCACGAAAGGAGCGTCATGATTCATCATTAAAGGAGTGTCATAACACTCGATTTCTATTCCTTGGATTTTTTATCCCTCCTTGTTTATATACCTTTGAGACTAATTGAAGTGGGCATTTCTTGAGTGCAAGACCGACGCGAGCGCCCACTTTAATGTGGGGGCAGCCTGATCCCTTCGAAGTGTTTTTATATTAACAGAATATAAAGACTCCAAGTTTATCGACACCCCGTAGTTTCTGCGTCATACAATAACGAATAGAACTTTAGTCAAGGATTATTTGTTTACTTGACTTGGAGCAACTTGGTTACTTCAAACATTCTGTGTCAATATAAGTCTTAACAAGTAATTTCGAGTGTATAATAAATAATAGAATACCCTATTAAACTATTTCAAATATAAAATTCACTACACTTTGTCAGCCAATTTACGTCCGCTACTGAACATGAGCCTCTTCAATACACTTTGGCATTGGTCAGGGGATTTTGCCATAAGCACCACGTTTGGCAAATGGTTTGATGATCGCAATAGGATGAGAGTATTTCTGAACTGATAGATACTGCTGCTTACCCATCACGTGTATGTAGCTTAGTCGCCTCTTATGGCACCCATAGGAAGATATAGGGTTGTCTATTTTAAGCCAAAAACCACACGGTTCGTACTTTAAGCCATTCAGCACTTCCAACCTCATTAAATGGTTTAAAACTACAAACTAAACAATGGCGCTAATTGTTGGGCTTAGACCTTGGCTCAGGGAGGTCGTCGAAGTTTGGTCGGCGTTTGCTGGTCTCTTAAATATTTGGCATATAAGGACATTGGAAAGGTCATTGATATATCAAAAGTCAGATGACAAAGATTTGGTGATATTTTTCGATGTAATCAAGTCTTGAACCAACCTCTACAGGGTCGACTTAAATGTCGGATATCATCAATTTATTGCCTGGGTTTGGTTGGTTGAGGATCTAAACTCCGTGCTTCAGAGAGCACGTTTAGTTGTTGTTCCTGATTGTCAAAACATCGACTTTCTTATACCAAGTAACGGAACGGGCAGCAGCGTTTACAGGTGTAGGTACAATCATCATCATCATCAGCCCGTCTCACGTCCACCGCTGAAAATGGGCCTCCTCCCGAGGGAGGGTATTTGCCATAGTCACCACGCTTGGCAGGCGGGTCGGTGATCGCAGTATTATGTTGTACCACAAAAGGAAACGCTGCTGCCCGTTCCTTGATATACGATTATTATAGATGATGTTATACCTAATAATCATGACCAACGGCTTAACGTGCTTTCTGAGGCACGGAGGGTAGTCCCTCAACCAACCAGACCCGGAAAAAAATCAAAGAATTTACACAATGATTTCTTGCCCGGCGTGGGATTCGAACCCACGACTTCCGCGATTTAAAGCGAACCAAATACCGCTACGCTACGGAGGTCGTTTTGTATAATAATTATACTGAACATAATACTGCGATCACCACCTCATCTGTCAAGCATAGACTAAGGCATTTTTGCCTTTGTCTATGCTAGCTGTGCTGGATGCTAGCTAGCTGTGGACTTTACACAGGCTGATGACGAAGTCGTTAACACGCGGTAACTAATCGGCAAATGTTACCAATACATAAAAAACAGATTATAAAATATATTGAATACCAATAAAAAGCTAATGGGAAACTAGAAGAAAATTAATTGCTTAGAATCATTCATCCTAGTTATACAATTATAAACGTACCATTGTTTAAGATTGCAAAATGGAATTTTCCATAACAATTTGCTATTGGTCATTGTTGATATAAAATAAAGATATCAACAACAGAAGGATGTTACAACATAAGTAGGGAAGTCTATAAAAAAAATGTTTTATTCACGTAAATCTATTTACAGGTAATTGTAAATCACCATTTATTGTTGTTGTAGCTTCTATAAGTTAACATTTTTAACTAAATCAACCACTTTTAAACTCTGCTATAACTCACGGGTTTTTTTTTAAGGATTACTGGCAGGGTTTTTTCAGTCTACGAGTATTCTTGTTAACGCCTCGTGTTAAGCTAAAATGCTTGTGTTACGTTAAGTGTTAAGTGGGTTCACTTCGGCAGTGAAAAAGGTGGGGATCGAAACGGCGACCACAAGATCTCAGTCCGATGCCCTAGCGATTAGGTTGTAAAAGCATGTTTAGAAAAACGATATTATCAATTAATTCAATAACAATTAATTAATGATCCTATTTATGTTTCGTGATTGGTCCATTATCGCTATGGCATTTTGTACGCTTATGCTATCGAACTGCGGCTAATAGAATGTCAAATAACTTTGACATTATTTCAATGAGTTTTCATAAAATAATTCAATATTTTTTATGAAAGAAAATTCTCTTTAACATTTTCCTCATAATTACAAACAATGGAGGACTCATGTACAGGCGGGGCTTTACATATTATGGCGTTAGTCGACGCGACCCGCATCTGAATTCTTTAAGAAAATAACATCGCTTCTCCGTTAACAATTTAATTTTAATTTATATCTATACTAATATTATAACGAGGAATGATTTGATTGTTTATTTGCTTGTTAGTTCGTATTGAATAGGCTCTGAAAGTACTTGACCGATTTGAAAAATGCACACCGTTGGGAAGCTAGACTGTCCCGGGATGACATAGGCTATATGTATCTATTATTAAGGTGCCGGGAGCGTAAAAAATATTATTTCCACCCATCGTCATACGCGACATGCAGGGGCTCCGTAATTTTTTTTTGGGCTTACATCTATAATTATAGCATAAAGGAGACCTTCAGCCTTATATAAGACGTTCTCAAGCAATGGCATTTCTAAATGAATTACCTATTTATTTCTATTAAATATATACATTCTTCACCTACCTAAGAATCGACTAAGAATGTTAGATTTAATGTTTGAGATTAAAAGAGAATTAAGAATAAAATTATCAAAGTGACACGTGGCATTCTTAAGTAATTGCCTACCTATGCTTAAGATATGTTGTTTATTAGTACGGTAGCTTGGTAACGAGTTTGATAATTGCTAACGAGATCCCAGGTCGGGTAAAAATTGTGTTATAAGAAATATTCTGTGGTGTCGTACAAAATGCGACATCGATAATTTTGCAGCTGAATCGCATAACGTCAAAAATCCCACATTGTCACAATATTTCACAACTAATCACCGATAGCTAATAGCAACGCGACAATTTTTGTAAATTTTTGCCGTCGCTTTTTTTATGTCATATACGGTTTTACAGAATAATTATGTTTGAGCCCTATCCGCCAGTATGCCCGGTGTAAAAGCACTTAATTAAAATATTATTTTATTATTATTATCATAATTTTAATTTTATTTACTGTGGTGGTAGAATTATAACCTTGATCTTAATAATAATCATAACATAAATATTATATTACAAGGGCGCTTTCGGAAGAGACAGGTGGGCACACATTCCGTAAGTGGTTTATATCTAAGGATAAAAACATAACGGCTTATAAATTATTTATTGTCATCATCATCATCATCAGCTCGTATAGCGTCCACCGCTGAACTAGGGCCTACTCCCGAGGTAGGGTTTTGCCATAGTCACCTCGCTTGGCAGGCTGGTTGGTGACGGCAGTTTTATATTGTAACACAAAGGGAAACACTGCTGCCGTTCCATGGTATCCTACTAATATTATAAACGCGAAAGTTCATCCATCATGGATGGATGGATGGATGGATGTTTGTTACTCTTTCACGTAAAAACTAATGAATGGATTTGCCTGAAACCTGGCACGGGAATAGTTAATAAGCTCGATTAACATATAGGCCACAAAAAAGCACGCTCCGACCCACTGGAGCAGAGTTACTCTGGTAAACCGCGGGGCGCAGCTAGTGGTATATAACAGTTTATGTCATAACTAGAATTATAACCTTGATCGTGACAATACTTCATTACATGAATATGTATAACTAACCTAACCTAACCACAAAACCAATTACTTAGGTACATATAGTGATAAGGAAAATAGATATACCTAAATACTTAAGTGAAGTCAGTTGCACTAATTGGTAACCATTATCATCATCATCACTCTGAATAAGTCAGGGATCCGACACCTTTATGTAGAGACCACTCTATCTGACCCGCCGGAGAAGAGTACCCCCTCGCTCTCCGAAACCATAGTTTGTAAAGAACCTTCCGATGCCCTCATTGAAGTCTGAAAAGCCCGCGAACAGTAGAGCGGCAGTTGCATAGAATACCCCGAAAAAAGTAAGTCTTTATTTCTGAATGCCCTCAGCAAACGACCGCCTCTGCCGAAGTTCACCCAAAATCGGCCACGTGCAAGTCGTAGTACAAACTCGCTAATGAACGGCTTGAATTGGCCTATTTCCTTTTAAACGCACATCATGACAAGAAGTCACCATGTCTATTAGGATTGTGGACACTATAGTGGATCCACCCTTGCACAGCTGGACATATAATTTTCCTGATTTGTGCCATAAGAATAGGTTCGTGTTCTGCATACAATCTAGCTGGTCCAAAGACTGCAAGAAACTAGCACCACTACACAGAGACCACTCTATCCGACCCGCTAGGGAAGAATGCGCCCGCGAACGCGACGCGTCCCCCCTCGTCCTCCTGACCTTACCCTTAGTTTGCAAAGAACCATCCGATGCCCTCGTAGATCCGAAGTCGGTGAGGTCCGCGAACTGTAAAGTAGTAAAAAAACTTAAAGTCATAATCCCTCAATCTCATCGCCATCGACCGCCCTGAGCCTTCTTGCGCCCTCTTGCGCAGGTTGCTTAGTTTGCAGTTTTTAAATCATTTATTAAGGCTGGAGCTCTGCTCACCTTTATGCCCGGTGAAGTAGCAAAAGCCTCGTGGCTACCTAGTAAGACCATCCGAAAAAAAAAACTTGCCTTTGGACTTACTACTATAAGTTTTCTGAGGCGGTCTCAACTTCTAACGACTTTCGGCGAACCTTATTGTATTTTATAAATTATCCTTTATTTGCAACCTTTGATGGCAAAATAGAATGAAAAATTATGTAGGTATTTGAGTTGTTTTTTTTTCTTTTGTTTAATTTCGTCATTTTTTTTTTTTCTCAGTAAAATAACAGAGCAGAAAAATATTTATTCATTTGTATTTTTAGTTAAATAAAAGAAAAAAAATATCTAGAATCTTTGTAACTATACAGTTCTGCGCGACCGACTTGACATCTCAGCCGTGTCAAATTACATACCAACATTATCAGATGCTGGTGCGCAATAACTCTATAATCTATGCCAATTAATTTCGCGCCAAAATGAACCATAGACTAAGCTGTGAAAGAACTTTTTAATTGTAATCGTTACATTATCTTGCGCATTGCGTTCCGGGTTGTAAAAGTTTTGAAAAATTAAATGTTTATCTTTTAATGATAAAATTGATTAAGTTTTCTATATGTGTAATACTGAACCTGGGTGTGCCATATGTCCGTGAATGGAGTGTTAGTAAAGTCGCCCGTGACACAATGTTTTATTTGCCCAGTACTAGAGTAGAGTACAACCTCTGTAGCGTAGCGGTATTTTTTTCGCTTTAAATCTTGGAGGTAGTGGGTTCGATCCTCACGCCGGACAGAAAATCTTTGTGTAAATTCTAAGATTTCTTTCCAGGTCTGGTTGGTTGAGGGACTGCCTTCCGTGCCTCGGAAAGCACGTTAAGCCGTTGGTCCTGATTGTTGTAACATCATCTATAAAGATCGTATATCAAGCAACGGGCAGCAGCGTTTCCTTGTGTGTTACAACATATTTCTGCGGTCACCAACCCGCCTGCCAAGTGTGGTGACTATGGCAAATACCCTCTCTCGGGAGAAGGCCCATGTTCAGCAGTGGACGTTATACGGGCTGATGATTATGATGAGAACTAGAGTTGACTCTTTGTAATTATCTATACAAATATTACTTACAAAGAGGTAAATTTTGTGATCTTTTAGGGGGTAATCTCTGGATCTACTGAACCGATTTTGAAAATTATTTTAGCAATAGAAAGCCACGTCACTTGTGAGTGTCATAGGAATATTTTAAGATAAGGTTTTTACGGGAAAATAAATAAATAACTCTGATAGCAGTCAAAATTTAAAACTATTCGTTAGTTAAAGAAGTAACAAATTAGCTATGGGATATTTGCTCATATAATCAAAGAGCCAGTTATCTTCTATCCTGATACTTTATACTTTCTGAAATAGTGCCCCCGCATAGGGTATGCAGGGGCACCATTTCAGAAAGTATAAAGTATTGAAAAGTTTTGATAAAAACTAAAAACAATTCGTTAGTTAATTAAATAGCGAACTTGGGGTGGGCTATTTGCCTATTAGTACTAAGCCCAATCATCTTATATCCCGATACTTTATACTTTCTGAAATGATGCCCCTGCATACCCTTTTTGATAAACTCAATCCATTAATTAATTAAGTAGCGAATTGTCCGTCGGATATTTGCCCATATAGTACAAAGGCCAGTCATCTTTACTACTGATCCATTATATTTTCTGAAATAGTGCCCTCTGCACACCCTTCTTGATAAACACAATTGATTAGTTAATTAAGTAGCTAGTTAGCGGTGGGATATTTGCCCATATAGTCAAAGAGCCAGTCATATTTTACGTACATAATTTATTTTATTTTTTAGATAACATTGATTGAATGCTGTTCTAAATTATATAATTACTTTACACGTTTGTAGGAAATTACATGTGTTTGTAGTCGCAACTTACTTATCGTAAAGACAATTATATTTAGCTTATGTCGTTGAGCATATTAAGATTGACACACTTTGTTGTGACAAGTCCACTGACCCCAGAGTAGGTCACTGTATCATATTTTCATCATCAGTTCCCGTGGGTAAGTAATAATTAAGTATAGCCTAGACTTTATCGGTAAATGGGCTATGTAACACTGAAAGAATTTTTCAAATCAGTCCAGTAGTTTCTGAGATTATCGCGTTCAAACAAACAAACTCTACAGCTTTATGAGTATAAATATTCCTAAAGAAACATAAATTTATGTTTTTTTTGTAAATCTTATTCTCTCGTTTCTCTTTTACAGATTTCGTTGGGATTGTCTCAGAAGAAAGTTTATCATACTTTTTAAGGTGAGTCAGTCTTTCATACGGTAAATTTATCACTCCTCAGATAACATTGTCAGCGGAATATTTTTTTAAGTTGACAGTTATTTTATGGAATTTCTGGCAAAATTAAATGTATACCATATTTTTTATCAGATGAAAGAAAAAAGGTGCCTCTTGTGTATAAATCTTTGTGTCCCTTTTTATCTACAGTAAATAAAGCGAGAAGTATGATATTTAAAATTTGATTGCTGCAACAAATGAGGACTTGTTGTAATTTTTTGTCTCGTAAGCAATTTGTTCCGTATTTGTGTCGAAAACCTCCCTGAGTCAAGTACTCCCTGTGGCACTTGGCTCAGTGCTTTTGCCAGTAATGGAATATAAAAAGTACAATAATCTATCCATTCTATGCAACTAATATTATAAACGCGAAAGTTTGTAAGTATGGATGGTTAGATGGATGGATGTTTGTTACTCTTTCATGTAAAAACTACTAAACGGAATTGGCTGATATTTTGCACCGGGATAGGTTATACGCTGGATTAACATATAGGTTACAAAACATCATAGTCCGACCCACTGGAGCAGAATAACGCGGGAAAAACCGCGGGGCGCAGCTAGTAGGTTATATTTTAATTATAGCTACGCGGGTGATACCGCGCGCGGGAATCTAGTTGAATATAAAATATACAATACACTACCAATATGCCACAGAAGGCCAATCTCCTTTTAAGTATGGCCACCATGGACGAAAATGAGAAGACATTATAACATCAAAAGTAAAAGATTCATATTATCATTAAGATGCATCATACCGGAATTCCGTTTAGAGAAAGTTGTTCTCATATATTTACTTGTGAGTCATCATAACATCATCTTTGTTGATGTCTTGGTCATATAACATTAAAGTTAGCACCAAATCTGAAGTTAACATCGAAGTATTTGAATTGGCTCATAAAATGCCATCCTACTAATATTATAAACTCGAAAGTTTGTAAGTATGGATGGATGTTTGTTACTCTTTCACGCCAAAACTACTGAACGGATTTTTTTATTAACATATAGGTTACAAAACATCACGCTCCGACCCACTGGAGCAGAGAAACGCGGGTAAAACCGCGGGGAACAGCTATCGTCATATAATATTTTTTTTTCATAAATAAATTGTCTTCTAATTTTAATTCCGATTTATCAGTCCACAGATAAAATTATCATAAGTAGGTACATTGTTTTATTTATTTTGACAGAATTTCCATACAAAAGCCTTCAATATTAAAATGTATTCCACGGATATTTTTTATCTGAGTATTAAGAAATTAGCCCTAAATCTAATATTCTATGCGTTAAATATTAACAAAAGCATACACACATCGCTATACGCCAAAAACTTCCGCATTCACAATATCAATGAGATTAGAATAAATGTAACCTACCTCAAACACTTCTCCGCGGTTTCATAAAGAAATATTATTATGTATTTATTACATAAGTTATGTAACAACACGGCCTTCAAATAAGGGTATTAGGTAACCAGGCCAAGCATCCGACTTTAAGGCCGCGACTACGAACTCTGCGTCCTTTGGAGCGGCTGCGGCAGCGATACGGGTGCGGCGCTTTCAAAAGAAAGAAAGAAAATAATTTAATGAAAAGCTGTTCACAGCCAAAGTTTAAAATTGTTCTAGTAATATCAGTTTGTCTATTACTCAGTAGTATATAGGTGTATATAGTAATCATCATTTTTTATTGTAAACACATATATAAATAATAAATCAGGAACATAAAATATTGAACAAAGTACAATCGGCAGTCTTATCGCATAAAACAATTTCTTTAGAGTGATATACCCATGTCAGGCTAGCCTCGCCGACGGCTCTAGTGACCGCTCTTAACCGAGGTCCAAGACCCAGAAGGGACACCACATTGTTGAGGTTACATAATTTGTAGTTATTTTACCATTTAATAAAACTGAAGCCCACTCTTCTTTTCTCCGTTGAAGTAGTAAGTGGCTTACTACAAATATCAGTTACAAAAAAAAGGTTTAATGCCCCAAGATTTGCCAGCTCTGATTTCGTGGGCAATACAGCTTCCGCAGATGCACCGCAAGACGCAGAGTTCGTGGTCGTAGCCTAAGAATCAAGAGTCAGTTAAATGCTACCACTTGATTGTAATAAACCGGTTGTAAGTGACTACTTTCCTTTTCTATACAATCTGTTCATTAAATTGATGCCTCGGTCAACAGATACCATTTTGGGTTAGGTACCGTAGACCAAAGTATAAGATCTTGGATTTAAAAAATGTTGTAGGTGTTTAATACGAAACTTATTATCTATACATTGCCATTCAACGGGGTAATGCTGCCAGCATTCTGGGAACCTTGCCAAGTAGAATAGAATAGTAGTATTTTATAAATTAGTTTTATTTTAATTTAGCTACTTTTAGTTATGTATTTTATTCATGTTTGTTCTATCTTATATTAACCAATCTTGTCATTAAAAATAAATAGTTTTATCAATACAACTATAAAAGGCTGAAGAGTTTCTTTGTCCGTTTACTCGAAAGCACTAACCTTAGTAACTACTGGTCCAATTTGGAAAAAAAAATATGGCTTTAGATAGCCCATTTATCGAGGAACGCTATAAGTTATATTTAATTATGAGGTTCTTACGGGAACGGGAGTTACGAGGGGTGAAAACGCGCGCAGTATCTAGTACATATTTAAATATATATTCAAAAACAAAACTTTTGTTTCTACAAAGTACAGGCAAAGGTAAAACACAGACAATATATCAAATGAAAGAAAAAAAAAATCGAAGTCTCTCGTCTTGTGGCTTCACCAAGGCTATAGCTCCGAATCATCATCATCATCATCAGCCCGTATAACGTCCACTGCTTAATATGAGCCTCCTCCCGAGGGAGGGTTTTTGCTATAGTCACCACGCTTGGCAAGCGGATTGGTGACCGCAGTGTTATGTTGTACACAGAGGAAACGCTGCTGCCCGTTCCCTGGTTCGTTTGTTATAGATGATGTTATAACAATCGGGACCAACGGCTTAACGTGCTTTCCGAGGCACGGAGGGTAGTCCCTCAACCAACCAGATCCGGAAAGAAATCTTAGAATTTACACAAACATTTCTTGTCAGGTGTGGGGATCGAACCCACGACCTCCGAGATTCAAGGCGAGCCAAATACCGCTAAGCTACGGATGTTGCCTTCCTTTAAATCCAAACCTTAGTGCTTCACAGAAGTATTTTCCAAGAGTAGTGATGAAATCCACAGCCCTTAACATCAAAGTTTCCCGTCACCACTAAGCCACTCTTCATATAAGTACGTTAAATGTCAATTGTGTTATTAATTTCGATGACATTGCAATTTACAATTTATAATTTACAACCTTTTTAATTTCCATTCTTTCGATCACGTTACTTTGAACGTGGTCGCGGGCAAAGTGACAGATATTTTCGAATCGGACTAGTTGTTTCTGAGATTAGCGCGTTCAAGCAAACAAACAAACTTTTCAAATCATAGACTCATGTGTCGTTCTTGCTTACGAAAATTAGCCGCAGTTGTCTTATCATGACATTTTATTCTTTTTTTTTTATTTGGGCATTGACGTCAGTGCCTTAGTGTCTTGGGCTGCAACATAAAATAAAACCAAAATAGTAATAGGTATAAATGAACATATACAAGGTGTAACGGAAAGGGTATATACATAGAAAGAGCAAGGCTTTTTTGGATGATAACAAACGATATGGCAAGAGTTATTTAATTCTATCTCTACAATTCCGGAAGTAATTTTTTTTTTAATTCATACATTCCAGAAACCAAACTTTTCAAATTAAAATAAATACATCACTAGCACTCAATCAGCTGATCGATGTCAACGAACTATTTGCAAGTAAAAATAAACCTCTTACTCCTGGTATTTCTGAATAAAGGGTTCCGCATTTTATTTTTTGTTTGCAAAATAATACTGACTTTTTTTTATTTTATTTTGAGTTGAAACCCTTCCCATATCGTTTGTTACGATCCAAATAAGCCTTGCTCTTTCTATGTATTTACCCTTTCCGTTACACCTTGTATAGAGTAATAAATAAGAATACTTAAAACTATTAGCCCACTCAAGGTGGGCTAAGGTGGGCTTACATAAAAGCCGCGCGGGCTATTTGCGGCACTCGGGCCGTGGGATAAGTATAGTTGATCTGTGAGTATCAGGAAGGGACAACACTTACCCGTGTATTAGAAGTAATTAACACATGATACTATGATCAGTTTTTTCCGCATCTGGTTGGCTGATCTCTTGGCCTGTATGTTGACTTCCGTTGTCGTAACATCATCTATAACTGCTATACCATGAGCGTACCGAAAGGTGGCAATGGAGGGCCGTTGTCCCCTATGCCCTTTACAACTCGGATCCAGGCCTACTTTGTAAAATTAGCGTAGACTAGCTGCACCCCGCGGTTTCACCCGCGTTACTCTGCTCCAGTGGGTCGGAGCGGGATGTTTTGTAACCTATATGTTAATCTAGCGTATAACACCTATCCCGGTGCAATTCCGTTCAGTAGTTTTGGCGTGAAAGAGTAACAAACATCCATCCATACTCACCAACTTTCGCGTTTATAATATTAGTAGGATATTACCGGTATTGGCCGCCGCGTACCGGCGGAGGTGTGAGGGGGCGCAAACCCTCCGGAAATGGCAGGAGCGGCTAGAGGCCGCGCCGCGGAGCGGATTGCGTACGGTGGAGGCGATTCGGCCCCATCTAAAAAAGTGGGCCGGTCGCCGTCACGGCGACGTCACCTTCCACGTTGCACAGGTAGTAACAGGCCATGGCTGCTTCGGCCACTACCTGTGCAACGTGGCGCAGAGAGAGCCGGACACTCGCTGTCACCACTGTGACTGTGCCGACGATACGGCGCAGCACACGGTGGTGGAGTGTCCGGCGTGGGCCAACGAGCGGGAGGAGCTCGTTGGCGTGGTGGGAGACAAACTCTCGCTGCCGACCATCATTTCGAAGATGGTCCAAAGCGAGAGGTCGTGGGAGGCGGTTGCCTCCTTCTGTAGACAAGTTATGTCACAGAAGGAGGCCGCGGAGCGGGAGAGGGAAGTAGATCCCTCTGCCCACCCGCTTCGCAGACGGCGTGTTGGCCGTCGGCGGCGGGCCGAAACCCGCCGCCTACCGCCCTAGGCTCGGCCTTGGGGAGTGGGGAACATGGGCCCCGCTCCCTTCGAGGCTGACCCATGAGGAGTAGGGACGCCTCTACACTCCGGGCGTCCCTATAATTGGGCAAATGGGCCACTATAAGTGTGGCCCTGGAGACCTATCCCCCCGGACAATAAAAAAAAAAAAAAAAAAAATTACCGGTAGATTACGGTGAAACATATTTTATCATGTATTTGACGAATACACTTTACGTCGGCAAACATGAAATTAAGCTCAGAAAGGTGCTGCAGAAACATAGACTCGTTTTTGATGAATTTGCTCAAGTTTTTAATAACTTATTTTCCGTAAAGATGTAATAAAAGGCTATAGGAATCACATTTCACAATCATATCTAGAGCTCAGAAGCATAACGTCAAATGTGCCATCACACGTCAGAAACATTCGTCGTATCGTCGGTGATACTGCAATACCGCGTAAGTGTCAATAGCTAAAAATCAAATGTATCAAATTGGTTGTTTGCCCTAGAAAACACCTATATAGAAAGTATTACTTGATAGATGAAATTGCACCATATTAGCAACTGTCACATACGCGGTATTGCAGTATCAACGGCGGTATGTGCCTATATCGTAAACTGGCACTTACGACCAAACGCTTCTGAAGTATATAGTACATCGGTCCTTACTCTTCTAGGTGTACAAAATAACGGCATATCTGGCGTAAGAAATTCACTGACAATATCGTGCCACCTTTTTTTTTGTTTTATATAGTACATTTTACAAAAAGTTGCTAAATATATAACACTTGGGAAATTCCGAAAAAGAAATAGTAGGTACACTTGTACGTGACGTGATCCATACAGAGCCGGATTAAGATTTTGTCCGGAGGCCCCTCTTAATGATCCAGAATCGCTCAACGAGGCCTCCACCTATTGTGAAGTAGCATTTTTCATTGTTTTCTTAATGTGCGGTCAAAATTTTTAAATGGGGTTAATTTTAGTTTATCAGAAAAATATAGTACTTTTTATACTATACTAGCGGCCCGCCCCGGCTTCGCACGGGTGGACTTTTATACCATACCCCTGCCCTACCCTACCCATACCCTAACCCTACCCTACCCCTACCCCTACCCTACCCCTACCCCTACCCTACCCTACCCCTACCCTACCCCTACCCTACCCCTACCCTACCCCTACCCTACCCCTACCCTACCCCTACCCTACCCCTACCCTACCCCTACCCTACCCCTACCCTACCCTTACCCTACCCCTACCCTACCCCTACACTACCCTACCCCTACCCTACCCTACCCTACCCTACCCCTACCCTACCCCTACCCTACCCCTACCCTACCCCTACCCTACCCTACCCTACCCTACCCCTACCCTACCCCTACCCTACCCTACCCTACCCCTACCCAAAAGTATCCTATGTCCTTCTCCCAGTTCTTAGCTACCTCCCTACCAATTTTCAGCCAAATCGGTTCAGCCGTTCTTGAGTTATAAATAGTGTAACTAACACGACTTTCTTTTGTTTTTAAAATGTATTCTGCTATTCAGGGCGTAGACAAATCCAACGAAACAAAAACCATGAAAATTGATCCAGCCGATCTCGAGTTATAAGTGTTGTAACAAACCCGTCTTTGTTTTATATATATAGATTATTTTTATATAATATATTATAGTACCTACAGTTGACTAAAATATAGTACGATACTATATAATATAGTACGTGCCACCGTGGTCGCATTCAGT
This sequence comes from Nycteola revayana, assembly GCA_947037095.2. Lineage (NCBI taxonomy): Eukaryota > Metazoa > Arthropoda > Insecta > Lepidoptera > Nolidae > Nycteola > Nycteola revayana. The sequence continues at coordinate 10,604,048 of OX344851.2, read as the reverse complement.
ACCTACTTCATACACTTATTTGAGGTAAAAATAATCATTTGATGTCTAAATAACATGAGTATAACTGTAGGTCGGCACATTGACCTCTTTCCTTCTGTAAGCGGTGTGACACCGACGACGCTGTCACACATATTGCGATATAGATATGTTCGCGTACGAAGTCTTAAGCCAGCTAAATACATGGTCACTGCCTATATTAATTACTATAAAAATAAAGCACATTCAAATAAGATCTTGCTGACTGCGTTTGTTAAATGTCTAAACAAATAAATCACATTAAATCATGTTTTTAAGCACAGACTTCTATTAAAGAATATGTAAAAGTTTCGCACTTAAATTTAGTTTTTAGTGTGTACTTCCTCATGTATTGTAAGTGTTTATAGACTACTATATTATAATATTTAATAAAGACTGCTTAAAAACTAAAGAGTCACAAATCAAAACAAAGGAAATGCAAAAATCGTACTAATTCTACCAGCATTGGTACAATTTTGGCATTTCACTTCCTTATCATTTGTGGCTCTTTTTTTTAAGCAGCAATTAATGTTATCTGTTAAGCACTCTAAACTAACTTCTTCGCACAAGTTTTTGATCCATAGCTAATGACTTATAATAAATAAACTAAAACACCAAAATGATTTTTAATTTCTCACTGTCAACAATAACGGTGAGATATCTATCGCATCTTATGAGCTCATAATAATAAAAACCGCCCAAACGCGTTTTGGTATTATAGCGGCAATAGAAATACACCATCTGTGAAAATTTCAACTGTCTAGCTATCGCGGTTCTTGAAATACAGCTTGGTGACAGACAGACAGCAAAGTCTTAGTAATAAGGTCCCGTTTTTACCCTTCGGGTACGATTTTACCCTAATAAACCAAACAAGACTTTGTACCTAAGGTACTTAACCTAAGTAACCTTAAGTCTTGTTATTCTTCTAATTATCCTAATTTAAAATTACATTTATTTGATACTACGTACAAATAATTACGACTCAAAGCAAAAAATGCGTAATACTAAAATGTGCATTTTTTACTTTTGGTAATATTATAAAGGTAAGTTATGAGTATCATGACTAGAATTGGCATGCTTATATTGTTAACCGGAACGAATCTATACTAATATATAAAGTTGAAGAGTTTGTTTGCTTGAACGCGCTAATCTCGGCAACTACAGGTCCGATGAAAAAAAATATTACAGCGTTAGGTAGTCCATTTATCGAGGAAGGCTATAGGTATATTTCATAATACAGTTCCTATGGGGACGGGGGCTAAGCGGGTGAAACCGCGCGCGATATGCTATTAAATTTATTCTTGCTGTCCCTCAGTAGCGTTGCTAGGTGGGCAAGGGCCCCGATGCATAGCTTCAAGAGCTGGCGAGTTTGCTGACCCGCCCATTTCAAAGCTTAGGTTAGAGGGCCCCCTGAGGTCCGGGGCCCTAGTGCACTGCACGATAGCTACGCCACTGCCGTCCCTAGTGGTTCAGTCGTAATCGAACCTTGGTAATATTTATAAGAATCTTATTATATACTTTTTTATTTGCATTATTGATTGCCATATCTCTACAGGCTGCTATTAAATTGAAATTAGGTTTAAGACACGATAATACATTACCGCATTGACAGTTATACTCATCACACATTTGAGTATTATTAACATACTAAAATAAGTTTATTTATCTCAAAAAGTACACTTTTTTCTAATTATTTTTAGCATGATTACAGAATAAAACGTTTTGAGAGCTAGAGTCTGTACTAGGTTCAAAGCCTGTATGACAGATATGACAAGATAGTACAATAAGAAACATCATACACAAGGATCCCGTGATTGAATCGTACTATACTCTGTTACTTTAAGACTGGTGTTACGATACTACAATTATTAAACTTATGTAATAGATCTTGAATTTTACGACAGGTTTCAACATAATTCACTTTTGTAGACAATCGAGAGCATTTTAATGTTGTCTTCTTCAAATTACACGACTGGTTTAGGCCAAATGAAACAAAAACAATCATCGGTTCTGACTAGTTTATATGTGCACAATCATCATCTTCATCATCATCACCAGAACGTGTAACTTCCACTGCTAAACATTGGCTTCCCAAGAATAAGATGTTGTCATAGTCACCACGCTTAGCAAGCGGGTTGGGGACCACAGCAACATTGATATACAAAGGCCAAATGCTTCGGCCCGGACCAGGATAGGAAAGTCAGGATCAATGTTTTTCTACGGACGAAAGTCCTCTAGCAACCAGCCCCGGAATGGAATCTTAGATCTCTTGCCCGGAATCGCCACAGAGACTGTTAGCCCTCTTGACTAACTACATATGCCTGTCCGAAAAATAAATGCTTTTGCTACTTCACTGGGTATATCGAGCAGGATAAAATCTATTAGAAGCAGGGACGCACTGGTGCTCTGTGCGCTCGTGGCTCGGTTGGGGGCGCCTAATACCTAAGTAGATATAATTAGTTAAAACATAATGCCTATGAAATTGAATTGTTCATGTATATTTGTGGCCGATAAATTTTAAAACTTCATTAACTTAAGGTTAAGAGAAAGAAAAGAAGCAGAAGAAATATATATAAGGATTAATTTGTTATTACTAATTTGTATCATTATATTAATTTGTTATCATTAATTTGACAACAATGTAATCCTTATATAATTAAGTTTTAAAATTTATCGGCCACAATTATACATGACCAAAATATATTATGTATTATGGTTTGGCCTTGTAAAGGTATGTCTTTGTTTTGTCTGTCCATAGACTGTCTACTAAAAAGATGTATTGTGGCATCATTAATCAACCTTACGAAGTTAAACCTTCTTATAAAATGTATGTACCTTTAAAATGAATCTAACATTACACAAAATCCTTGAAAAAAAAACATAAATGAATCTGTTGCTTAATTATAAAAGTATAGAAACACATGTAAAGTTACAAAATCGATATAAATGTACCGACCTTTATCCCAATCATTTTCAAACGTTATTGGACTTTAAACCATGAACTCAATTAATACGTTCATGTATATTAATATTAGAAAGAAGTAAAGTTTGTGAGTTTGGGTGTTAGAGGTCAATCACTTCATCAACGTAGGTTATACACAAACCGACAATATTAAGCTCCACAACTATGCTCTAAGTTTACAAAGCCAATGCCGCGATTTGATCCACTTTTTGAGATAAGCACCCTTCTTGGAATAACTCCCGAAGCCAATAGGATAGAAATAGACCAAATTCGTTGTAAGGCAGTGTTATAACAATATAAGTAATATAATAAACTTTATTTCACCAAAAAATTACAGTTACAAAAATATTTACAAAATCGTTCAAGTTACAATGAGTAATATTTGTTGGTTTGTTATCTGTGCATAATAAGTGGAACTCTTACATTGTTGTGCACTCTGTCGTCAGTCTTTGTTGAAATACAAGTGAAATGAAAAACCTTACTTAATAGGTAATCTATAAGCTATTTTAATCTGTGTTGGATGACGATTTTGGCATTGCCGGAGCTACGTTATCCAGGACTAACATAGGATAACAATATTTAAGACGAGGTCCCCAAGGGAACGAGATCTACGCGGTTAAAACCTCGCTAGTCTATACTTTTATTACAAAGAGGAAAGTTTTGCTTCTCAAACACATTTGTTATGGGCCTTGAGCATTTTAATATAATTGGATGATGGGTCCCTCTAAATAAATGGTAAAATACGGCCCTAACTGCACTGTTCGTCACCGGACACGCACATGACCTTTTTTGTCTGAATAGAATCTGAGGATTGCGAAATATTTTGTGCAACTATCGCTCGACTTTATAAAACGCACGACGGACTTCTGAACTACGAAAGCATCGGCAGATCCTTTGTAAACTAAAGGCTGGGACGACAAGCACAACAATCATTTCTACATAGCATGTGAAATTTAAACTAATATAATAATATAAAGCTAAAGAGTTGGTTTCCTGGAACGCGCTAATTTCAGAAACTGCTGGACCAATTTGTAAAATTATTTTAGTGTTAGGTAGCCCATTTATTGATGAAGGCTATAGGTTTATTTAATTATGAAATTCCCACGGGAACGGGAATTATGCGGATGAAACCGCGCGCGGGAAGCTAATTTATCATAAAAATAGTGTATCTACATTTAACTCCTGAAACTAATTAATATTTAACAACTTTGTTAATATTTAACAACAAAATTTTGGAAAAAAATCCTATTTATCTGGAAAGATTGAAATGTTATAGCAGCACGTAGGTGAAAGTCTATTATCTCTAATTTATATTTGTAAGGTATAATTAAAAAAAAGTTATATATATATATATGTATATATATATATATATATACATCTTGAAGGACATGTTGCGTCGTACATGGCGTTATTTACCGATGATGCTGCGTCCGACTGACTTTGTGCGTCTGGAATACGGACGCAAGATTGACCGACCCTCATTTTTAGCCCAAGTGTCCCTTATGATCATTAGAACGCAAGGGCGAAAAATTGGCATGGACGTAATTCCATCACTACAATGCCTTTTAGCGTATAATATAGTTCCGCCATCGTCCGACTGAAATTTGGAGGGCACTAGTGTTCAGCGTATAATTTACCACGTATACTTTGAGTTCAATTCACCGATCTTATCGTGTCCATTGAATATCGTACTTAATATGTAAAGTTTTTATCATGTTTTCTTGACAACAATCTTGCGTCTCTTAAATATCCTTAAACGGGCACTAGGTACGGTGTCTGAGGGGCCCATTCGGGGTACACGAGGGACGCATGGCGCGGGGCGCGGGGCGGCGGGCTTCAGCGCGCTCGCGTGCCGAAGTTTGTTAACAAACAGACATGTGCCGGCCGTGATGTAAGCTTGTCACCAAAGTGAATTATTTGCAAGTGTGTTAAAAGTGGTTATTTATTCAAAGGTATTAACTTCAAAGAATTACAGTGCACGATTATTTAGAAAGCGACAAAATTAAACATTAAATGTTTTATATTACGATATGCCTTTTATTCCGTATATTCACCTGCATAAATATGACTAGGTACTATTATATTATTCGTACCATGAAACTTCCTCTTTCTACCTTTGAACCTACATGTTCACACCAGCCTGTGCATCTGAGCTAACCTGTTTATACATACTTACCTGTCCAACTCCGGACTTACCTGTTCACACCAGCCTGTGCCTCTGAGCTTACCTGTCCAACTCCGGACTTACCTGTTCACACCAGCCTGTGCCTCTGAGCTTACCTGTTTATACATACTTACCTGTCCAACTCCGAACTTACCTGTTCACACCAGCCTGTGCCTCTGAGCTTACTTGTTTATACATACTTAACTGTCCAACTCCGGTCTTACCTCTTTCTAGGCTTGACACTAGACAAGAAACTTCAATGGAGTCCCCATATTTCTTGTCTCGCTGGAAAATTAAACTCAGCTGCTTACGCGGTTAGAAAAGTACGGGAACTCACTAATGTAGAAACTGCATGTTTAGTCTATTTTAGTTATTTTCACAGTATTATGTCCTATGGCATTCTGCTTTGGGGTAAAACTGCTAATATTCAAAGCATTTTTATACTACAAAACGTGCAGTTCGTTCTATTTATCAACTAAGTACGAGATTCTCCTTAAGAGACTTTTTTAAGGACATAGATATACTAACAGTCGCCAATATAATCTATGTCCGGCAAAATATTAACCTTTTAAACAAAAGAAGTGACATACACACAATAAACACTAGATATAAGCATAAACTTTGCGCCGAATACCATCGCCTACAAAAAGTACACTCATCTTTTGTGGGATTAGGAGTCCGTATGAATAACAGAATACCTGTACACCTACAAGAGTTACCTTATGATAGGTTCAAGTCAACTGTTAAGAGGATTCTAATAAAAAGGGCTTATTATTCAGTAAACTACTATTTAAACGACAATAACGCTTGGTTGATCAGAGAAACACAGACAACACTGTAAACTCAGTTATTGAAACAGTTTAAACATTGTTCAACTAAAGGTTTAATATTAATAGACTTGTAGATATCCCCACGTTCGTCATGCTCCCATTGTCTGTCATTGCTTGCGGTGGCGGGGTGGGGCGGGTCGCCACCTTCCCTCTAATATGGCGAGGGAGGCGATGGCTGCGTCACACGTCATACTCATGAACGGATGCTGCTTGTGGTGACTGGTCGGCTGTTGTCGGGGATATGTTATGTTAATTTTTATTTTATATTTTGTTAATTCTTTTGTTTATAATTATTATTATAGGTATATCCTTTGATTGACCTTGTGTAAATTGTTATTTTGTAAATGTGTGTGAATGCATCCGCCATTAGGTTTCTTTGTAGATTGTCTGTGCCTGAGTAAACTTTAATATCTACATTATGGTATTTACTGTATTAATATTATTTCTTTCTTGTCTTATTGAACACCTGGTCGGTATAAATTGACCAGGTAATAAATGGTAATGTACGTGCATTCGCTTACATCATATACACGCTGAAATTTAAATGGTTGTTTTCCCGCAGCGAAAAGATTTGGTCTTAGTTAAACATTCAATTTATACAAAAACTAAATATTATAAACCAAAAATGGCCGATTAACAATCGTGAAAAACCAAACTCGAAAGTGACATCGAACCGATAGTAATACCTAGCGCTCGCGTCGATCGGTCGCGCGTTCGTTGACCCGGGTGTTAGTCAATCAGCTGATACCTACACCTTAGGTAATGTAACACAGTACCCAATCATAATAATAAGCTTTATCCAATACCTTTTTAGCTACAACTTACAGAAAACGTAACTTAAAACAAGTTTATTATCTAAGAACAATAATTTTCTGAATTAGATTATAAAGTAATTAAGGCGTATTTAAAAAAATTGAAAAATTTAATGAACTCCGCGGAAATGATATGGATGCAGTCCTTCTGAGTTGAGTAGTTTCCAGACGTAGTATTGGCTTACGCCAAACTTAGCTGCCGCCATTCGCGTACTTCGGCGAGGATCGCGTTCGAAGTACTCGATGATCTCCTCGTCGAGCTCTGGCGAAAGAACGGCCGATCGACCTCTGCCCTGTGCATGTGGTGGCACCTGGAACTGCCCATGATCGAGTAGCCGTCGCCGCTACGATCGTCCGGTCCTGTATGACTTGAGGGTTCAGAACTCCGCGAAGACGGAGTGACGCCAAGTGTTGCAGCTCGGCGTAAAGACGCCAGGCAGTATGGGAATTATAATTAGACCTAGCGTACAGTTGCACCATAGCGACGTACTCTAAATTACTAAAACTGTAATGTCGGTCCATAATACTAATAAAGTAATAAGCTAACGCGTGCTGCGCTTCCGACGTTCACGGGACAACTAAGGAAGGAGGGAGTCGAAGGAGAGCGCGGGGCGTTCCGGCGTCGGCGCCGCGCGGCGAATTACAAAGGAAGCCGGCTCGTTTGTAATTCTTGCGTGCAGGCTATTTTATGCCGTATAACTACCATTGAGCTCTTATTTTGCTTTGAACGTTTATGGATCGTTCTTTACTTTGTCAGCAGCGCGTGCGATTCGAGTAGTACCTACAAGGTCCGTCTTGTGTTACTACTGTTTATCACGCTTTCGAGTTGTCTAATATTTTTTTTAATAATTTTAAATCCAAAACATGTCTAAAAAAAAAAATATATGTTTCGATAGTACTACCAACGGCAAGTTGTTCTGCTTCGGGAAAACAACCATTAAAATTTCACGGTGTATACATTGTTTGTACAATATTACATGATTGTGATAAAAGACATGACATAAAAAAAGGAAACAGAGCAAAAGAGACAACAAAAATAATCTCGGAGTTTCTTTCTTCCTTTCTTCTCCGGATCGTCCACTTAGGTAGCTAGTGAAAGGTTGCAGGCTAGCTAGGGTAGGATCCTCGACGGCATGGCCGAGGACCGCGTTGTAGCTTATTCCCTGAACTGTGATCTCGTGCCAGCGATCATCACCACTGTTCGTAAATCTACTCTTTACTCCAGTGGCACCCTGAGCGTTGGTCCTAACCACTTAAGGGTGTCCTCAGGTGGATGTCGCTTAGACTTTGGCCGGATTCTTGGAAGTTAATTTTAATTTTAGACCTGTTACCTTTAAGGCATCTTACTATACCTAATGTGTACATTTGTCATTTAGCGCTCGACAGACGGACAGACTGATTAAAAATTCTGTAAGATCAAATAATTATAACAATGTTTTTAGCTACTTAAGTGATACTTTTGTTACACTTGTACTTGTCAAAATTACACTGAATAAGATTTATCTTATAAAGTGTAATTTTGACAAGTACAAGTGTATGTAAATACCTAAGTGCTGAATAAATTTCATTATTTCATTATTTCGCACCAGCCTGTGCCTCAGAGCTTACCTGTTTATACATACTTACCTGTCCAACTCCAAAATTACCTGTTCACACCAGCCTGTGCCTCTGAGCTTATCTGTTTATACATACTTACCTGTCCAACTCCGGACTTACCTGTTCACACCAGCCTGTGCCTCTGAGCGTACCTGTTTATACATACTTACCTGTCCAACTCCGAACTTACCTGTCCACAGCAGCCTGTACCTCTGAGCTTACCTGTTTATACATACTTACCTGTTCAACTCCGGACTTACCTGTCCACGCCAGCCTGTGCCTCTGACCTTACCTATTTATACATACAAACTTACCTGTCACTCGTCAAAAATGATTATATTGCTTTTTAAGATTTTGTAGACCACCAAAGTGAAAATACTTACGCTATACATAGGTATTGTCACTTTTGTATGCTAACTATTAATTATTTATTATCTGTGCCTGGAGTCATTATAAGCCCTTATATAGGTGGAAGCCTCTTGGCTGATAAGCTGGATATAATAATTCAAAAACAGTATTCGGAACCAATCTGAATTCAATAGTAGATGGATGTCATTTAGTTATTATAATCATTATGATATGTGCAGAGCATTATACGGAATTGATTTAAACATACAGTTGGATGGAGGCGGGAATGTGCATGCAGTGTTTTGAACGTATACGGAGATATTCAGTGTGCAAGAAAGATTTAAGAGTGAACGAACGCACTAATTCAGTTATTCGGAACCAATCTGAATTCAATAGTAGATGGATGTAATTTTGTTATTATAATCATTATGATATATGCAGAGCATTATACGGAATTGATTTAAAAGTACATTCGGATGGAGGCGGAAATATGCATGCAGTGTTTAGTAGGTATACGCAGGTATTCAGTGTGCAAGAAAGATTTAAGAGTGAACAGACGCACAAATTCAGCTAGAAATATTTAATTTGAATATCACCATTTAACGTTTAAATGAAATTTGACGTCGACTACTGATATGATACTTATTAAAACATCTTACATACGCATTGAAAACATTAAAAATCTCACTACATTCAGTGGACGCCGCAGGGTGGTAGTTTGTAAAGACGCAAGAAGTCCTTCGCGATTTATATATATATATATATATATATATATATATGAAGTTATATACACAACACACACACGGTAGGAGTAAATCGGTTAACACATTTTTGTGATCTTTAATTTATTTTTTAAAACTTCTTGCACAATGATATACAGAAATGGACTTAATGCCAGAAAGCATTCTCTACCCGTCAACCTTTGGGTGATACAGAAAAAAATATCCGTGGCATTTAGTCGTATATGTAATTGCTTAAGAGAAGTAATTTTTAAGAAAAAAGTAACACCAATAACGAAATTTTAATAACAGAAACCAATATTTTTTCTCTGAACAGAAATAACCAGCCTACGTAAAGAAGGTGATTCTGTTTCTTATTCTGATATTATATGGCTATTTTTATATATAGAAAATAGCCATATAATGATAATATAAGTGTAAAGCCAAGTACCAAAAGCATTACCTATTAATATTTTGAAAAAGAATATGGTAGGTACCTATTATATTGTTATTAGGTTGATGTTTTTATGATATTAAAGATTTTTTTTCTTAATCTTAACAATGTTATTAAATATAATATTAAAATTAACAAACAAATTAAAAATATTTATATTGTTTACAATAATGTTTACATAAGTGCTAAAATTATGCAATAGTTTAACAAAAATTGTGTAAAATTTAATATTTGCATGCTGTGCGAATAGCGAAACATGATGAACTAATTCATAATTTTAACGTCTTGTACCTAATCATGTTTTTAAGCAAATTAATATATTTTTATTCTAAAATACGCCATATGCAGGAGAGATAGTAGCATGCAAAAATACAATCACCAGCCGAAGACCCGACACGTGTTCCGCTTCTCCACGTAGCATCAACAGGGTGATGTTGATGACTCCAACGCTACTGCGCAGTAGAAAAATAGCATTCAAATTCAAAATTCATTTATTCCGTAAAAATGGTTACATTTGTTTGGAATCGTCATAGTTTTTTTCCTACCGTGCAGTGCGTGACGTGGCGACTACTGAGAAACACTGCCAAAAAACTCAGTAGAACCCTCTTTTAAAATCTAATAATACATAACAATTTTTTATTAACCTAATAACAAAATACTTTATTTTACATTGAGATTGGAGCGATTTAATCCCAAGCATTTTTGTCACAAAGATAATCGGAAATTTTATAATAAGCCCTGCTGCACAATTTGGCTTTAATATTACAGTATATAGACACATTTTTAGATATGTTATTGTCTTTTTAATTTAGATTAATATGAATTTCTGCAAATTAACGCCAGATTCTAATTATTATTAAAAAAGTGTTTGTCAGTCCTGCGCGTGATCTGTCACTGGTCGCATCGGATTTCGACAGTAGGTACGTAAAGGAATACAGACCGGACCTGCACTATAATATGTCTTGCACAGAAGACCAATTTCTTAGCACTTAACCGCCCTGGAGCTCTGCTCGCGTTTTTGCCAGGTGAAGTAGCAAAAGCCTAGTGGCTAACGACGTATGTCCCTCCGAAAAATCTTTGCCACTATAGCCGATATTGATTAGGAGGACGATGGACGAAGGAATGGATATAATAATATGATAATTAATTAACTCGGTGAACTTAATAGGCCGTTAAATTTACTTTCAAAAAAACCTGTTACTTTGGGTTTTACCTGATCTGAGTCTTACTTATAAGGGCTCATACATAGTTATGATTTTATTTCAAGTTTTTATAAACTTGTTAATTAGTTTAATTATGTGGTTGAACTAGTTTTATATTTTTAAAAGGTAAGTTATAGCAAAAAAATCAATAACCTAATCATAAAATATCGATTAATTTATTTTAATAAAATGCTGATCGATTCTGATAGCTTCAGAGTTAGTGTATTTATTAATAAACCTGTTGCTGTGCCGTTTTTAACCCTTTGAACACCAAAGCCAAAAAGCAAATACGCGACAAGCATGACTTTTGCGCCAACGTCGTCTACACTCGACAGTAAAGTCATCATCATCATTTCAGCCATAGGACGTCCACTGCAGGTCATCACTGGCAACACACACTGGTTAAAGACAGATAAGTAGTCACCGATAAACACAAAATACGAATAATATATACCTACAATAAACATTAAACATATTGTATAATTATTTAGATATGTTTCATTGTTTCAGTTGAAAAACTGATTCTTAAATTAACTTATTGTACATCGGAAACTAAATTACGTAACAATTATATTATTATTCAAATATTTCATGATAACAAAATAACTTGGGCAATCATATACCTATCTTTGGGCTTGGCGTACCGGGCATTTAAATACCATTACGGCGTCACGTCCAATATATTAAGTATTCTGTTTTTATTAGGAAGATAAGATGCATGGCTTTACACATTGGTATCTTAATATTTTCAAGATTAACTATATTATATGACGTAATCGAATTTAAGATAATAATTACAAACTCCAAAAGACCGTACTCCAAAAAGACCGTACCTCCGTTTCAATCTTGGAGGTCGCGGGTTCGATCTCCATGCCGGACAGGAAAACTTTTTGTTAATTCTAAGATTTCTTTCCTGGTTGGTTGAGGGACTACCCACCGTGCCTCCGAACGCACGTTAAGCCGTTGGTCCCGATTGTTATAACATCATCTATAATAATCGTATATCACGGAATGGGCAGCATTTTTCTTGTGTGTTACAATATAATTCTTCGGTCACCAACCCGCCTGCCAAGCGGTGAATATGGCAAATATCCTCCGTCGGGACTCCTCCCGCCCATGTTCAGCAGTGGACGTTATACGGGCTGATGATGATGACATTATCTATTACAATCGAACGGGCAGCAGCGTTTCCTTGTGTGTTACAACATACTACAGCGATCACCAACCCGACTGCCAAGCATGGTGACTATGGCAAAATACCTCCCTCAGGAGAAGGCTCATGATCAGCAATGGACTTCATACGGGCTGATGATTATGAGATCTCAAAATCCATTTGCGCTTGATCGTTGTTTGTCAATAACCAGACGCGGAAAACGGCCTCTATTTTATACAATGTAGAGATTACAATTCTTTTGAGCGTTACATAATATAAACTTTAACATGAATGGATATTTTGGACTTCTGGTTAACTCATATGCGTGTGTAACTATAATCAAAATGTGAAAACGACCTCGCATTCTTTTTTTTTTCTTTTATATTGCGGCTTCCGATACTTAATTATGTGTATCTAAAAACATTTTTTATTAAAGATTTTTTGTTTATGAGCTCAAAATAATATGATTTCAAATATTTTAAACGTTATATGAATATATTTTTTCCTTTTATTTGGATTTTAAAGTTGAACTTATCAAAAACAAGAAAGAGGTTAATTTCACAACGCAATATTTCCACTTATAAATTTCAAATTTTGACATGGATATTTTGTATGGCAGTTTAGTCAAAAGTATTTTTTTTTTTTTATGTTTGTTACCTATTGTACGACCGATTTTTAAATAGTCATACTATGGTCGTTAAATAAGTGTTTTACCCAAATTCATCAAAATTTATCTTTCAGACAGACTTGTGCATTTAGCCACTAGGCTTTTGCTATTTCACCAAGAAAATACCAAAACATAAATTTGTAAACAAGTATTAAATTAACTTCCTAATAATACTAATAAACGTAATTACGAGCGTAAAAAATTACATGATATGTTATTGTAGGAAGCTAGGTAATAAAAAATAGACGCAACGATCATCAGAATTAGATTAACTAGTATGAATACATTAGAATACAGTCTATTCATAAAGAAAAAATACTTAACACGTACGCCATTAGTTCGCTAAAAAAACTCCAAATGAATAAAAAAACAGTTAATATTCATACGACGCCATTTTGTCCTGCTAACACTGTAAAGACTGTAACTTTTAAAACCACTTTTAAAATATTTGCCCGACCCGGAGGTTAAACCCGGAAACTCACTAGTTATCGTTCAACATCCTTACTAACATTATGAATGCATAAGTTTTATGAGCATGTGTGGATGGATGAATGCTTGTTACTCTATCATGCAAAAACTACTGAACGGATTTGAACAGGATTAACATCTAGTCTACAATACATCACCCATTTTTTTTGTCTGGGGGGAAATGCTTTAATGTCACGTATCCCCTCCGCCGCTGCGGCGATCACGCGCCGGCGAAGGGATATGTGGGACTCGTCCCCTCTATAGCGGTGGTTTGCTAGCCATACTACGAGGAGAGGACCCTACCAACGTAAACCGACCAGATACTCCTCGGTCCACTGTTGGTAAGTGGCTTTCTGGGACAACAATACATCACCCTACTAGTGGGTACTAGAGCAAAGAAGCAGTCCAACGCAGGTAAAAATTACAAGGCGCAACTAGTATTAAATAAGAATAAGAATACGAATTGTTTATTTGTCAAACATGTGTGTATGATAACATGGTTAGTGCATATTACATAATTATGTTACAGAGTTTGTTTGTATCAACATGTTTTACCAGAACTGGTGTACAAAAAAATAGGTGGTTAAAAAAAAAAAATTGAAATAAGTCATTACCATTATAAAATTCAATGTTCTAGTTTATATATAATACAATTGCAGATAATACGATCAGTCAAATTTATACATATCAAAAAATAAAATATCAATTAAACTGTTACTTACTTATAAGTTTTTCTCTTGTAGGAAATCATTAACATTATAGTAACATTTTGCAGTGAGAACATTTTTTAGCGCTTTCTTAAATAATTCAGTATTTAACGATTTAACATTATTTGGAATCTTATTGTAAATTAAAGGGGCTTTACATATCAAGCTTTTGTGTAGCAGTGCTGTTTTTGCAGGATGAACACGAAGTCTATTATTATCACGACGATTACTTCTGCCATTATCTGATAATCGTGGAAATAGATGTGGGTTTTTCCTGACAAAAAGGGCTGTTTCCATTATGTATAGTGATGGGAGTGTAAGAATTTTATATTTAATAAACATAGGTCTACAACTATCTGTACTTTGGATACCAAACATAGCACGTATGCATCGCTTTTGCATTTTGAATATAATTTCTTTGTTTGTAGAGTTTGCCCAAAATATTATGCCATATCTAAGAACAGACTCCACAAGCCCATAATATGCTGTTAAGAGTGCATCTATGTTTATAATTTGGGAAAGTTTGTAAAGTGCGTATGCAGTGCTGCTTACTTTCTTACATATTGAATCTATGTGGTCTTTCCAGTCTAATCTACTGTCTATGACTAATCCAAGAAAACGAGCAGAGGTGACTTCCTTAATTTTAATGTTATCATAAACTAAATCTACATTCAGTGGGTTATTTTTACGTTGATCAAAGTGCATTATATTTGTTTTGAGTAAATTAATTTTTAAATTATTATTATCAAGCCATGAAATTAAAGATGTCAAAGAATTATTAATGTCAATTTTGTATTGGTCAATGTCACTACATGCTATTGTAAGTGTGCTGTCATCTGCAAATAAAGTTACGGGTTGATTGGTTGCACCTGGCATGTCATTGATATATATTAAAAACAAGAGTGGACCCAGCACACTACCTTGGGGAACACCATATGACACATGAGCCATACTAGAGGAGTAGATCTCTTGAGTTTTGGTTACGGGATTAACACTTGCTATTTGTGTAGTCTGTTTTCTATTATTGAGATATGATTTTATTAAGTCCAGAACATTACCTCTTATACCGTAGGCCTCAAGTTTTTTTATTAAAATATTATGATCTACATAGTCAAATGCTTGCGTCATGTCACAATAGATTGCACAAACGGGCGTTTTTTTGTCAACGTGGGATATAACATTTTCAATGAATTCATAAATGGCCATATTTATTGTATTATTTTTACGAAAGCCCTTTTGCTCTTTGCATAAAATTTTATTCTTTTCAAGATATGAATATAATTCACCGTTAATATATCTCTCAAAAATTTTTGAAAATATTGGCAGCAATGCAATGGGTCTATAGTTTGCCATTAATAGTCTATTTTCCTTTTTGAATAAAGGTTTAATAATAGCTAGTTTTAGACTATCTGGGAATATTCCCGATGAGATGCATAAATTAATAATGTAGCTTAAGTGGTGACAAATATATTCATTAACTGATTTAACTATTCTAGTGTTAATGCAATCATATCCTTCACTATTGGTATTTTTCAAATTCCTTACAATTTCATATATCTGACAGAAATTGCTTGGTGCCATAAACATGGATTTAGAAGGTTGATTGATAGAGGAAGTAACATTTTTCCCAGCTTCGGGTATAGGACATACTTTGTTGATAAAATATTCATTGAAGGCGTTAGCTATTCCCGTAGGATTACTTATGCAGAGTCCATCAATAGTTTCGATGTTGTCAATAGCTTCGTGAGGCAAATTCAACATGGCTGAGTTGATTAGTTGCCATGCTGTTTTACTTTTATTTTTTGAATTATTTATTTTATAATTGTTTTGCGCACGTTTTGTCAGCAATATAATGTTTTTTTAATTTTTTACAATATTTTTTATATTTTAATTTATTATCTAATTTAGTGTTTAGTCTGTAATTCCAAAGTAAATTTCTTTTATTACGGCTGCAAATTTTAATACCCTTTGATATCCATTTCGGTTTACGATATAATTTAATGACACATAGAATTATTGGAAAACATAAATCATAAAAGAGCTTGAAATCATTAATAAAATTTTCGTAAGCTGTATTAGGGTCATCAGTGGTATAAATATTAGAGAATGATAGGCTTTTTATACACATTTTAAATTTTTTAATATTTTCTAAGCTGAAATCTCTCTTATAAGTGCGCCAAAACTTCAATGTGAATATTTTCTTAACAGGTATCTGAATCAGTTGAGCAGTATGGTCAGAAAGATCTAGATCTAAGATTTCAGTTTTACATTTTTTTTTAAAGTCATGAGCAAAATTGTCAATACATGACTGACTAGATAGTCTTGTTGGTTCTCGAAGTGCTAGTTTTAGATTGTGATTTAATAATATACATTCAAAGTCCAAAGTTATATTATTATTTTTTAAGATGTCAATATTAAAATCTCCAGCAATTAAAACATTCTTATAGTTAACCTTAGAGAAGTGGGTCAAAACTTTTTCAAACTTATTGAGAAAAGTATATAGATTATTTGGTTTGGGTACCCTGTATACACACAATAAAATAATTTTGTAATCAATAAGTTCAACAAGATACATGAAGAACAAATACATGATAGACCAACGGGACAGTCAATTAGTCTATACTAATATTATTAAGAGGTAAAGTTTGTGAGTTTGTGACGTTGTAGGGGTTAATCTCTGTATCTACTGAAACGGTTTTGAAAATTCTTTTACCAATAGATAGCCACGTCATTTGTGCGTGTCATTGGCTTGTTTTAAGTTAAAGTTTCCACGGGAACGGGATATATGCAGGTTAAACTGCGCGGGACAGCTAGTTACTAATAAAGGTGCAATGCGTGTCGACTTGTGGTTTCCGGCTTAGAACCACCCTATATCTTCCTATGGAAGTAAGAGGCGAGTATGGGACGTACATCTGATGGAAGAGCAGCAGCATCAATCCGCCTGCCAAGCGTGGTGACTATGGCAAATACCCTCCTTCGGGAAGAGGCCCATGACCAGCAGTGGACGTCATACGGGCTGATGATGATGATGATGATGCAATCACAAATACCCAGGCGGATTATTCATAAGGCAAACTAGGCACGTGCTGACGGCATAAAGGCGAGCAGAGCTCCGGCCTAGATAAATGGTTTAAACACTACAAACTAAGCAACCTGCGCAAGAGGGTATAATGATTAAAATGGCTGGCCCTACTTCCTCTCTTCCATTTTTGTTGTGCCCGACAGGGTCCATGTTGGATCTAAATAATTGATATTATCTGTAACACCTTATACCTACACATGGAATGCATTAAAATATTTGAGTTTGAGGGCGTCCCCTGTGGGACTTGGACCTCGGCTCAGGGCGGTTGCTGACGGGGAGATTGAGGGATTATGGCTTTTAGTTTTTTTAGGGGAGTTTTGGGCAACTGTCGCTGTACTTTACAGTTCGCGGGCCTCTCGGACTTCGGGTCTACGAGGGCATCGGAAGCAAACTAAGGGTCGGGCCCATGTTCAGCGGTTGACGTAAATAGGCCGAGAAAGTAAAGGTACTCGGATTGATAACTTCAACCATAAACTATGGAGCGAATAGTCAACTTTTTTTATTGATAACTTATAAAAACTCATTAATTATTTTAATATCAACTAGCGGCCCGCCCCGGCTTCGCACGGGTGGACTTTTATACCCTACCCCTGCCCTACCCTACCCCTACCCTACCCCTACCCTACTCCTACCCTACCCCTACCCTACCCCTACCCTACCCTACCCCTACCCGTTTATGGTCAAAGTTCCAAAGTTTTATTGAACCTTTACTTTATCACCCAATTTGCGTTCCCTGATTAACATGGACCTCCTCTTTCTGCACTCTGCTAACCAGGGATATTGCCATAAACACTACGCTTGGCAGGCGGCGTGGTGATCGCAGTAGGATGGTAAGTAACCTTGTAGTCATAGAGGCTGGTGCTCACCATCAGCTGTATGTCCCTATTAAAGATTATTTTTTTCAATAGGCATGTTTTAATACAACGATTAAATACATAATATTATTATACAATTAAAAGTAGTTAATTTAAATTAAAACTAGCTTATAAAATAACTACTACTATTCTAAATATAAAAAAAAAAAAAACACCGTCGGTTAGATTACCGACGAACATACAGCGCGTTGAAATTTCATGTGACGTCACTTCTACGACGTTTGCTGTTGATCTGTATAGTTATCAATTTTAATTGATTCGATAAATAAAATAAAAACGTGTCCAATATTATTAAGTAATGTAACTGACGCGATGACGGACTATATATATTTTTAGACTTCATGTCTGGGAATCGAACTAACTGTCGGTCTCAGAAGCAACGTACGGAACCACTGTTATACCATTAGTGCAGTTATCTACATAACATACTCTATTTAACCTTCTTGTCCAAACGGCTTTGTAAAAGTGCAGTAAACTTTGAAAGTATTAATTTGTTATACTTAGAGGCCAATCTGTTTCGTAATTCGATTACAAATCCGAATATTTATATCCTTTTTTCAAATGAATAAATATGAACGATAAATATATTTATCCAAGGGAAGGATACCTAATTATTCAAAATTTATAAACAATATAACATTGGCATTTGAATATCTACATATATTAAGGGGGACAAGGACCTCCGTAGCGAAGCGGTATTTGGCTCACTTTAAGACTCGGAGGTCAAGGGTTCGATCCCCGCACCGAACAAGAAATCTTTGTGTAGGTAAATTCTAAGATTTCTTTCGGGGTCTGGTTGATTGAGGAACTGCCCTCCTTGCCTCGGAAATGACGTTAAGGTGTTGGTTCCGATTGTTATAACATTATCTTGTACAAAAATTATCTTTTTAACGCAATTTTGATTTGTGTTATTTTTGTTCTCTTTGAAAAATAAGTCAATTATAATCATTTAAACCCTTCATTGTCTTAATCAATTTTATATACATTCGTTAGTGGCTAACTTACAATAAAAACAAATTAATTATTAAATAATTACGATCAATTTAATATTACCAATTTAAACTTATTTTAATTGGCCAATTTATTATGTGTGGGTGTTGGTAAAATTCTGAGGATGGGTGTTGCTGGCTTTTAGTTTAAGGGGGGCAGATTGAATCTATACGAATATTAAAAAGCTGCAGAGTCAGTTTGTTTGTTTGAACGCGCTAATCTCAAGAACTATTGGTCCGATTTAAAAAAATCTTTCAGTGTTGGATAGTCTATTTATCGAGGAAGGTTATAGGCTATATTTTATTACAAAGTTCCCACGGGCACGGGAGCTATGCGGGTGAAACCGCGCGCGGGAAGCTAGTAAGATATACAATTTAAAACGCCGGACAATAAATCTGTGCGTAAAATAAATAAATCTATACTAATATTATAAAGAGGAAAGATTTGTATTTTTGTGTGTATATGTTTGTAATGAATTAACTCAAAAACTACTGTGCCGATTTCAAAAATTGCACCACTTGCACCACTGGATAGCTACATTCGCCCTGAGTGACATAGGCTATATTTAATTATGAAGTTCCCACGGGAACGGGAGTCAAGCGGGTGAAACCGCACGCGGGAATCTAGTATATAGGTAATTCAATTTCTTTCCGGGTTTGGTTGGTTGAGAGACTACCCTCCGAGCCTCGGAAGGCAAGTTAAACCGAAAGTCCTGATTGTTATAATACTAATTAGCAAGAATATACCAGGGATCGGACTGTAACATTTCCTTGTGTGTTACAATCAGAATAACAGTCGTCATCATCATCATCAGCCCGTATAACGTCCACTGCTAAACATGGGCCGCCTCCCGGGGAGTGTATTTGCCATAGTCACCATGCTTGGCAGGCGGGTTGGTTACCGCAGTATTATGTAGTACACAGGGAAACGCTGCTGCCCGTTCCCTGGTATACGATTGTTATAGATGTTATAACAATCGGGACCAACGGTTAACGTGCTTTCCGAAGCACCTAGGGTAGTCCCTCAACCAACCAGACCCGGAAAGAAATCTTAGAATTTACACAAAGATTTCCTGTCCGTCGTGGGGATCGAATTCACGACCTCCGAGATTTAAAGCGAGCCAAATACGCTACGCTACAGAGGTTGTCATAACAGTGGTATGCATGCAAAACCACAGATCGCTGCTAGTTAGAAATAATATCGCTTACATTTATGTCAAAGTTGTTCTTAAATTGATGGTCATTTCTGTTTCTTTTTTAATCAGACCTCATATGACGTGTATCTACAAATAAAGTTTGACGAAAAAAGATCACGGTTGTTTTATGTAGATATATATGTAGATTTTAATTACATTGTATACACAAATATGGTTGATGACCTCAAGATAAGTTCGATTATTAATCATTTAAATCCTTGATAATTAAATTAATTAATTTACAAATTCGCTGACGCAATAAAAAACGATATTTTTATGCAGTTAGTTGACGGCCTTAATCTAAAAATATGCAACTAATATTATTTAAAAAAGTGGTCAAATGCGAGTCGGTCTCGCACACGAAGGGTTTCGTACCATTTACAAGCGTTTAGATACCCGTCGCCGTTATGGATATCGAGTTATAAAGGGCAAAAAAGTTGTATGGGAGGCCCCCTACAATATTTATTTTATTTTATTGTGATAGAAATACATCATCAGTGAAAATTTCAACTGTCTAGCTATCGCGGTTCTTGAGATATAGCCTGGTGACATACAGACAGCGAAGTCTTAGTAATAGGGTCCCGTTTTTACCCTTCGGGTACGGAACCCTAATAGGTACAACATTTATGAGGATATGTAAATATGTGTATTTTTTTCGGAATAACTGTTATTGGGACTTTAATTAAGTACGACGCTCTAATAGGTTTTCACATGGTAATCGTTTATCATCATCATCAGCTAAAACGTCCACTGCTGTACCACTGTTCGCGAGGCAGGTTTTGCCTTAGGAGGCGGTTTGGTTACAGCAGTATTATATAATAACACGCAGTGGGTAACGCTGCTGCCCGTTCCCTGATATACAATTGCTATCATCATCAGCCCGTATAACGACCACTGCAGAACACGGGCCTCCTCCCGAGAGGGAGAGTATTTGCCATAGTCACCACGCTTGGCAGGCGGGTTGGTGACCGCAGTATTATGTTGTTATACACAGGGAAACGCTGTAATCCGTTCCTTGATATACGATGATTATAAATAGTGTTATAACAATCGGGACCAACAACTTAAAGTGCTTTCCGAGGCACGGAAGATAGTCCCTCAACCAACCAGACCCGGAAAGAAATCTTAGAGTTTACACAAAGATTTCCTGTCCGGCGTGGGGATATAACCCACGACCTCCGAGATTTAAAGCGAGCCAAATACCGCTACGCTACGGAGGTTGTCAATTGCTATAGATATTGTTATTCACAAAAGGCCTTATGAATAGACTCAGAGTCGCTCAGCGAGCCATGGAGAGGGCTATGCTCGGGGTTTCTTTACGAGATCGAATCAGAAATGAGGAGATACGTAAAAGAACACGGGTTGCCGACATAGCCCAACGAATTTAATAGGTTGAAGTGGCAGTGGGCAGGTCATATAGCACGCAGAGCAGATGACTGTTGGGGTCGAAAAGTCCTTGAATGGAGACCGCGGAAACAGAAGGGTAGCGTGTGACGTCCACCAACGTGATTTTATTTTATTTTTTAATTAAAAAAAGATTACTCGCACAGTTTTGTAGTCTACTAGTTTTCTTGTTAACCCGTCGTGCTAAGCTAAAATGCTTGTGTTACGAGTGAGTTCACGTCGGTAGTGCAATGGTTCGCACCGGCGACCTTCAGATCAGAAGTCCGACGCCCTAGCTATTGGGCTACATGATTACATGGTAAAGGGATGCAGGCCGCTTCTAACCGTAGTAACTAGGGAGGCATTATGTGAAGCAGTGGACGTCCTACGGCTGATATGATGATAGATGTCGTTATAACAATCGGGACCAACGGCTTACCATGCTTTCCGGTGGCAAAGAGCTCCCTCAACCAACCAGCCCCGTATAAAATCTAAGATTTCTTGTCTTCTTGTCTCAAAAGGCGTACCGTAGCGTAGCGGTGATTGGCTCGCTTTAAATCTCGGAGGTCGTGGGTTTGATCCCCACACCGGACAAGAAATCTTTGTGTTAATTCTAAGATTTCTTTTCGGGTCTGGTTGTTTGAGACTTGAGTTAGACTACCCTCCGTGCCTCGGAAAGCACGTTAAGCCGTTGGTCCCGATTGTTATAACATCATCTATAACAAACGAACCAGGGAACGGGCAGCAGCGTTTCCCCTGTGTATTACAACATAACACTGCGGTCACCAATCCGCCTGCCAAGCTTGGTGACTATGGCAAAAACCCTAGGGAAGAGGCCCATGTTCAGCAGTAGACGCTATACGGACTGATGATGATGTCTCGAATTTAAAGTGAGTCTTATAACGCTTCGCCACGGCGTTTGATACGCTATTGACCAGTAACAATCAAGTCAATTTTCTTTCGCTCATTATCATACCGCGTGGACCGAAGTACCTTCCAATCAAGTATTCACCAACAACGCTGTTAACCATAGTTGTGTATCATACTTTCACCCATCAACCGTCATTACATCGATATGATATCAATTATTTATTTATGTAAGATTTACAATAATAGTTTTTTTATTTTTATTGTATTGGGTTTCTATACTAATAGCTTGAACGCCCAAATATCAGAAACTACTGGTCCGATTTGAAGAATTATTTTATTTTTTATTTATTTATTTATGTACAAACACACAAAAGAAACAATATGAAATATTTATACATAAGGAAAGAAATTGTACAAAGGTACTGCTTATTTCAAAAGAAATCTCTTCCAGAAGACCCGCAAGAGGAAATGTGAAAAAGAAAAGAGGAATATTGTGCGTAGGTCTCAAATAAACATACATACTAATATTTAGATACATATATATGAACTTAAATACACACATATACAGAAAAATATAAACTACATAATATACTACGTTATAATATTTTATATATATAAACTTAGGATCAGATAGAGAGATAGTACTACTCTTTGACTCGTTTTTTAAAGGTCGTATTTTAGTGTTTAGGTAGGTATTTATCGATAAAGGCTATAGGATATATTTAATTATAGAGTTCTTCCGGGAACGGGAGTTATGCAGGTGAAACCGCGTGCGGGAAGCTAGACTCTGCATAAAACAAAGTCGCTCCCCGCTGTATTTATTTTTTTCGGACGGAGATATGTTGTTAGCCCCGAAGCTTTTGCTACTTCACCGGGCATAAAGGCGAGCAGAGCTCCAGCCTAGATAAATGGTTTAAACACTACAAACTAAGCAACCTGCGCAAGAGAGCGTCGCCTGTGGGACTTGGACCTCGGGTCAGGGCGGTCGCTGACGGGGTGATTGAGGGGTTATGGCTTTTAGTTTATTTAGGGGAGTTTTGTGCAACTGTCGCTCTACTTTAGAGTTCGCGGGCCTCTCGGACTTCGGGTCTACGAGGGCATCGGAAGGTTGCTCCCCGCTGTCTATCTATCTGTATGTATGTTTCGATCTTTAATAATACGCAGCGGATTTTGATGCGGTTGTTTTTAGTACATAGAGTGATTCAAGAGGCAGGTTCATTTAATGTACTAGCTGGGTCGCGCGGTTTCTTCCGCGTAGATCCTACACTACACAATACACATAGGCTATTTTATAGCCTATGACACTCACAAATGACGTGACTTTTTATTGGTAAAATAATTTTCAAAATCGGTTCACTAGATCCAGGGTTTTTTTTTTTTAATCCTTTCTGTAATGCATTTACGCATTCCCAACGCCGCTGCAGCGTATTCGCGCGCTGGCGGTGGGATATATGGGACTCGCCCTCTTCATAGCGTGGTATGCTAAACTCATACCACGAGGAGAGGACCCTACACCACTAAAACCTCCCGGACACTCCTTCAATCCGCCGTTGGCGGCGGCCGGGTACGCATGAGCAATTCGGCCCAGAGATTACCCCCTATAACGTAACAAACTCACAAACTTTACCTTTTTATAATATTATTATAGATAGATAATACATCAGCATTCCACCCGTGTGAAGCCAGGTCGGGCAGCTAGTTTTATTAATAAAGCTGAATCATTCCGCAGCCGAATATCAAATCATAACCAAACATTCTACTTTTAATTTCGCAATAAACATTATTAGCATAATTAATACAACAACAAGAGACCACGAACTGGCAAGCGCAGCGTGGGACGACCGCCTGCACGATGGACCGACGACCTCATAAAGGTCGTAAGGAGTCAGTGGATGCAGGCCGCTAGTAATCGATGGCGGATGCCTATGTTCAGCAGTGGACTCTCATCCACCGCTGAAAATAGGACTCCGCCATAGATTACAGGCTGATACGATAAAATACAAAAAATAAAAGATTTAGAATAACTTAAAAATTAAATTGCATTTGTAAATTTAAAAAAAACTGCGATTCGGACTCGCGCACGTAGGGTTCCGTACCATTGTCAAGTGCCTACCAGTTGATGAAATCGAGTTTTATTTTTATATTTGAACTGATTGAATGAAAGGTAAATTGCGGTTTATGATTTATGACGTATTAAAAAAACTACTTACAAGATCTCGTTCAAACCATTTTTTGGTGGAAGTTTACATGGTAATGTACATAATATATTTTTTTTAGTTTTATCATTCTCTTATTTTAGATGTTACAGGGGGGGGGACACATTTTACCACTTTGGAAGTTTATCTCGCGCAAACTAAGTATTCAGTTTAGAAAAAAATGATATTTGAAACCTCAATATCATTTTTGAAGACCTATCCATAGATACCCCACAAGTATGGAAATGAAGAAAAAGAAATGAGTTTCAGTTAAATGTGGGAACCCCCAAAATTGGTTGGTTTTTTTTCTATTTTTGTGTGAAAATCTTAATGCGGTTCACAGAATACATCTACTTACCAAGTTTCAACAGTATAGTTCTTATAGTTTGGGAAAAAAATGGCTGTGACATACGGACGGACAGACAGACAGACAGACATGACGAATCCATAAGGGCTCCGTTTTTTGCCATTTGGCTACGGAACCATAAAAAACAAGATGTCGTTATCCACTGTGTACTTACAAGTGTCGACAATTTCGAGATACGAGGTCGATGACATAACAAAGGTTGGCTCACTGTTCCGGTCATCCAAGATCACACGTAACACGTTGCATCAAGAACCAAGCGGGTTTCCATTGGTGCCGACACGCCTGGTTATAACACAGCAAGCTTTTACCCGTGGCGTCGCTCGCAGTGAAGCCAATGTTCCTATTTTACTTCTAATACCTCCAAGAATACGTGTAAAAACATTCATGATGATCAGTTAAATAGTTTTCGCGTGAAAGCGTAACAAACAAAGATACATTCACATCCTACTAATATTATAAACGCGAAAGTTTGTAAGTATGGATGGATGGATGGATAAATTATTATTATTATTATTATTATTATTTATTTATTATTATTACATAATAGTGCTTAACCTTAGTGTAATGTTTGTTACTCTTTCACGCCAAAACTACTGAACGGAATTGGCTGAAATTTTGCACCGGAATAGGATATACGCTGGATTAACATATAGGCTACAAAACATCACGCTTTGACCCACTGGAGCAGAGTGACGCAGGTAAAACCACGGGGCGCAGCTAATTTATAATATTATAGTAGGGACTAGCTTCCCGCGCGCGGATACACTTGCGTAGCTTCTGTTACCGTAGGAACTGCAAAATAAAATATAGCCTATGTTACTCCTCGATAACGAATTAAACGATATTTATTCAGCACTTAGGTATTTACATACACTTGCACTTGTCAATTATACACAATGAAATATGATTAATATAATTGTCTATCTATATCTATGAATCCTACCCACTAATAACCCCCGGGTACTCCTCTGTCCGCCGTTGGTCGTGGGCCCAGGAACCCATCCGGATTGCTTATGCGTACCCGGCCCCCGCCAACGACGGATCGAAGGAGTGACCGGGGGGTTTTAGTGGCGTAGGGTCCTCTCCTCATGGTATGAGTTAGCATACAGCGCTATGGAGAGGGCGAGTCCCACATATCCCACCGCCACCGCGCAAATACGCTGCAGTAGCGGTGGGAATGCGTAAATGAAATACCCCCCGGAAAACAAAAAAAATACGACAGGGGTCCCAGAAACACATGGCTTTCTGGGACACCCTCCGGCGACCCCGCGGCCAGATTGGCGAACCCTCGGCAACCCTGGCTTGCCAAGGTGAGTTAAAGAAGAGGCTCATGTATAGCAAAGCAAGTAAACAAGAAGACGAATTAAAAAAAAATAGAAACGATCCTCGATTTTTAATTTTATTACGAAGATAAAAACTTCAATGCAGTATCGGATCTTTAAATAGCATCAAAACTGGTTTCTCTAACTGTTTATATTCTAATCAATTTAATATAAAAAATATGGACTAACTTCATAAGTTCAATGCAACGCATAATTTCTTAAGGTTACTCTCCCATATTGATAGACGAATGCTAACGAAGGTCAACAACTTTAAGTGCATGGTCAATGTATAAACAATCTAAAATATTATAATCATACAAGCGTGGTAACTATGGCAAAATCCACCCTCGGCCCATGTTTAGCAGTGGACGTTATACGGGCTGATGATGATGATGATTATAATGACTTTTAGTTGTATTGTTCTTTATTCATTTATGTAAATATTTAGAGGAATTCATACCCAGATTTTACCCAAAATTAGTAGAAAAGTTATGATACAGTGGATACAGTCCTTACTAATATTATACAGTTTGTATGTATAGATGTTTGTTACTCTTTCACGCAAAAACTAATGAATGGATTTAGCTGAAAGTTTACACGCGGATAGTTATTAAGCTGGATTAACACAAAGGCTACAAAATATCATGCTCCGACCCACTGAAGCAGAGTGACACGGGTAAAACCATGGGGCGCATCTAGTATTTCATAATGCGCACTTGTTCTAGGTACATATATGTTTGAGGTAAATGTATAAATGACATTAGACTTGCAGATTGATTAAGACATGTAACACTTAGGACGACCTAGGTATATTTAACGAGTAAGATAATTATTGCTATATTTCATTGTATTAATATTGTAAAGATTCACAGACATAATTTAATATTGGTTTTAAAGAAATTACGATTTGACAATCTTCATCCCCCTTTTCTTTTTTTTTTATGTCCGTGTGGCTTTTACGCATTCCCACCCCCGCCGCGCGCCGCTGCAGCGTATTCGCGCGCTGGCGGTGGGATATGTGGGACTCGTCCTCTCCATAGCGTAGTATGCCAACTCATACTACGAGGAGAGGACCCTACACCACTAAAACCCAATCTTCATCCCACCGTTCAACAGCGTACAACCTTTTTTTGTTATAAACAGTAGCCTATGTCCTTTCTCAGGTTTTACTCTATCTGTGTACCAAATTTTATTTAAATCGGTTTAGTACCTATTTGGCGTAAAAGGGCGACAGGCAGAGTTACTTTCGCATAATTTATAATATTAAAGTACCTTAGGAAGTAAGGATAATTCAGATTTTAGCATGTATAGGTTTGATAAATTTCCGAAATAATCGGGATATAAGATAGGACTCTGGAGAGTTATTTTATCTATTTTTTTTAAGGTAAACTAACCTCAGCTAGCTTTTCCTATATCTTTTTTATATTATACTAGCTGTACCGTTCCTGTAGACACTTTAAATGACAAAAATAGCCTATGACATTCACAAATGACGTGGCTTTCTATTGGTAAAATAATTTTCAAAATCGGTTCACTAGATCCAAAGATTGCCCCACGCAACGTCACAAACTCACAAACTTTACCTCTTTATAATATTAGTAAAGATTTATGCAAATTGCATACCAGTACGCTAGAAGTAGTGTATCCTTATCTGAGTATATTCATTTCCTGAGATTCCCGAAACACATATTATTATTATGACAGACAAAGAAGAAAAAGCAACGTGATTAACTGTACAATCACTCACCCACAGTAGGACATACTGCTGTGTATTTGTTTGTTTGGGCCGTACCTAAATTAATAAAATTTGTTTAGTTTAATGAATGAAATTGTAATGTGTTATTTTATTTATATATTGTTCAAATGATTAACTATATTATTGCAATTAATTGGATATTACAAGTTATTAATGTTGCCACCAAATTTGTAGTGGCAGTTGAATTATGAATAATAATAAAAAAACTATATATATGTTCATCTTAAAAGACACATTAAGATAATATTTCATCGTATCGTCCAAATGCAATTCTGAACCTGTTTTGCGAAGAGACTATTTAAAAACAAGTTCGGAATTGCGTGAAATTCCTAGTTTTATACATTTCCTAAAACATGATGCAGTTGTTCTAAAAATAAATATAAAATACCGCAATCCGTGAGCTCATTTCAAGCAATTCAATTCATTTTCACACACAAAAAGCGACCTTCAACAAACATCAGACAAAAAATGAACGGTTTATAAAAATACTAAGTAGTCATGCATGACATTGACAAACCTATATACCTACGTAACCTACACTACGTTTTCGCGGGATCATCTGCATTTCTGAACTATTTGTTCCTTTTTTTCGGACGGATATTATTTAGTTAGCCACGAGGCTTTTGCTACTTCCCCGGGCATAAAGGCAAACAGAGCTCCAGCCAAATGAAATGGTTTAAAAACTATAAACTAAGCAACCTGCGCAAGAGTCCCTGTGTATCTTGGACTCAGGCTCAGGGCGGTCGCTGGCGGTGGAATGAGGGATAACGACTTTTAGTTTTGTGCAACTGTCGCTCTATAGTTCGCGGGCCTCTTTTACTTTGGGATGTACGAGGGCATCGGAAGTTTCTTTGCAAACTAACGGGCCCAGGAAACCATAGCTTTCTGAAACACCCTCGGGTGACGCCCGCGACCAGATTAGCACCTCGGGCTCTCCTGGGATTCCTTCCTCTACAACCCTGGCTTGCCATAATCTGTAGTTCTTTACATGAGGCACATGTTCAGCAGTAAACGTTAACGAGATGGTGTTTTTTATATGATGTTCCTACAAAACACATCATAATCAAAACATAAAATACCTTAAAAACAAACATTTTGACCTACATTGTAATATATGCTACAAAAACAAGAATAAAAAATGCTCTATACAAACCGAAACAAAAAAAGTATCAAAACAAAATAATGCATGTCAACATTGATAAGATACAAATCTGTGTTGTAGTTTTTGTGTGACTATTTCACACAGAAACTATAAGATGACAAGGCTAAATAAAATCTTATAAAGAAGATTTGTATGTAAGTATTTTTGTTTAGCGGTATTTGGCTCGCTTTAAATCTTGGAGGTCATGGGCTCGATCCCCACGCCGGCAGGAAATCTTTTTGTAAATTCTAATATTTCTTTCCGGGTCTGGTTGGTTGAGGGACTACCCACCGTGCCTCGGAAAGCACGTTAAGCCGTTGGCCCCGATTGTTATAACATCATCAATAATAATTGTATATCAAGGAACGGGCAGCAGCGTTTCCTTGTGTGGTACAACATAATACTGCGGTCACCACCCCGCCTGCCAAGCGAGGCGACTTAGGCAAACACCTTCCTTCAGTAGGAGGCCCATGTTCAGCAGTGGACGTTATACGGGCTGATGATGATGATGATTTTTGTTTGTATCTTATGTTAAACTTAAAAAGCGAAATTAAAAATAATTTTCACAACATAAAATATTTAATGAGATTACACCTTGCAGTAAGGCTAGTCGCCGTCGTAGACCCGAAGTCCGAGACGCTCGCGAACTGGTAAGTAGAGCGACATTGACAACAAAAGCCACCCCTAAAATCTATTAGTCATGAATCATTAAGCATCCCGATAGCGGCCGCTCATTGCCTAGGTCCAAATCAGAATCCAATCCAATCAGAAGAAGGACAAGAAGGCGCCCTCTTACGCAAGTTGCTTAGTTTGTTAACCATTCTATAAAGCTGGAGCCAGCTCGCCTTTATGCCCGGTGAAGTAGCTGACTCATATTTCCGTCGTAAAAAATATACTATTACAATGTCACTACTTAGTATGAAACAAATTATCTTTTCGCTGTCTATCTATATGTATGCTTAGATCTTTAAAATTACCCAACATATTTTGACACGGTTTCTTTTAATAGATTGAGTGATTCAAGAGGAAGGTTTATATGTATAATACATCAGCATTGCACCCGTGCGAAGGCGGGGCGGGTCGCTAGATTGACATGATTAGAATATGTGAAATCAGATCAATCAAAAATCTAATAAAAATAAACAGGTTTTATTATTAAATTAAAATATTCGGTTCTTTTACTACTAATTTATACATCGTTGAGTTGCTTTGATTCGTTCTGTTTTATCGAGGTATATCGATAAAGCAGTACAAATAATTTATGGTTTACTTTTAATGAATATTTTAATTTAGTCATTAATGACTAAGGAATAAATTACTTGAACAGGTGGCTGAATTGATCGGGGTTGGCTATATAAAAAATACTAGCATTTTCTTAGGGTTTAACCTGCCAATTTCGTATTCCCGTAACGATAATGATGATGTTGACTGCACCGGTGGCTCAGTGGTTACGATAGTTGCCTCTGAGACCTGGTGTTCTGGGTTCGATTCCCACCCGGGACAATTATTTGTGTGAACCACAAATAGTTGTCCTGAGTCGGGGTGTTCTGTGTGTCCGTGAAATGAATGTTTGTAAAGTCCCCGCGACACAGGAATTTATTTCACTAGCGCGGGAGTTGACTTTAAGAAAAAAAAAAAGTATAACATTTTATGTAATTTATTCATAGTGTCTGTCGGCGACTTACTCAGCTATTTTTATATCCTAGTAATATTATAAACGCAAAAGTTTGTAGGTATGGATGGATGGATGTTTGTTACTCTATCACGCCAAAACTACTGAACGGAATTGGTTGAAATTTTGCACCGGGATAGGTTATACGCTGGATTAACATATAGGCTTCAAAACATCACGTTCCGACCCACTGGAGCAGATTGACGCAGGTAAAACCGCGGGGCGCAGCTAATTTTATCATTTAGGCACCAAGGCAGTCGTGCGTTGCATAAGGTTCAAAAAAATTGACCTATAGACTTCAGTTAAACTCATTACGTAACAAAAATATTTGATGTGAATTTAAAACACGTCAATATAAAAATATAAAATACTAACTTAACCTTTGAAAGCGTAACTTCTTGTATGTTAATTAATACCGTTATAATATATACCGACCCGCTCCAGCTTCGCACGGGTGCAATGCTGATGTATTACATATAAACCTTTACTCATAGTATATCTAGTTTCTGAAAGGCTTATAAAAACTACGTCCACTGAAGATTACCAGTCCAGGCCAGTTACCGCCCTGTGCCGAGGTCGAAGTCTCACAGGGGCAGAGATTTCTATGTATGAAAGGTGCCGGTCATGGGGCTCGAAAATATATAGTTGCTTGATTTGGAAGATCCCGCGTGCAGTTTTCCGCGTAATTCCCGTTCCTGTGGGAATTTCTTCATTAAATATACGGTCAAATAATCGGGTAACATTTACTGTGTAAATGTACTCGTATTTGATGGTAGGAGGATCTCTTTACTAAATTCACCGGCTTTATTTTCTGGAGCACATTTCCTCATGTCATTTTGGCGTTTTGTCTCCCTTCAGGTTTCGTTTCACCAACACGGACAAAGTTACCCAGAATGTCAAATTAACCCCACCCCGGTCTACGGCTATCCCTGTATAACGAAGGTTTGAAATGTTGAAAGAATTTTTGAAATTGGTATATAATAGTTCAAGAGCCTATTCAATGCAAATAAATAAACATTCTTATTACTATTTTTAAATGTTTGAATACTTTACGAAAAAGTGTACCGCTTACAAAATTTCAAATTTTGAGATTAATAAACTAGCGTTCCTCTTAGAGACGTGTAATAAAATAAATTAATATATTTCGATGACCAGGGGCTAGGGGTTAAACCTAAGATGCAAGATAGAATCCTGCCGGTTGTCAACATTTATAAATCTCAATTTTAAAATTTAATTAAATTACTAAAATTTTAAAATTGATATTAATTATAAATTTAAGACACTGGCTTAGTATTCAAATTCTTAGGTTTCGGTATAGATCAATTTCAACGAAAATTTCGACGTATTGTTGAAATCTACCGTGGCCAAATGGTTAAGGCATCAGGAGCTATATCTAAGATGCAGGTTCGAATCTTGCCGAGAGTCTAAATTTATTAATCTCACTTTTCCGCAAAGTATTAATACAATAGGTACTATGTATGTGTACACAAAAATGAAACATATCCTCAAAGTCGACACCAATGGAAAACTGCATGATCCAACACTCACACAACGAACTCATTAAATAAAGCCGCGTCGACACACGCGTACGTATGTGTGAGTGAGTGAAGGAGTTCAGTGGAACAAAATAACTGGTTTCTCACTTTAAGCGCAGGTTCGACCCCGTTTCCGTTGTCACTACAAACAATAAACGTTTTTTTTATTGGTTGTCCGCCGAAAATGTGACATTCCTTCGTTTTAGATGTAATATTAATGTAAGTACAGCATAGTAATTTATACGTATGTTTCGACCTAAGTATATCTAGCTATGATAATCTATATGTGTATTTGTATTTATCTCTGTGTTTTTTCTTTTTTAAAAAGATTACTACCAGAGTTTTTGCAGTCTACTAGTATTCTTGTTAACCCCTGATGCTAAGCTAAAA
This sequence comes from Nycteola revayana, assembly GCA_947037095.2. Classification (NCBI taxonomy): domain Eukaryota; kingdom Metazoa; phylum Arthropoda; class Insecta; order Lepidoptera; family Nolidae; genus Nycteola; species Nycteola revayana. Next base: position 10,571,178 of record OX344851.2, on the reverse strand, counting down.
TGCTTGTGTTGCGAGTCAGTGGGTTCACGTCGGTAGTGCAATGGGTGGGGATCGAACCGGCGACCACATGATCGCAAGTCCGACGCCCTAGCCATTAGGCTTTACCCGCTAGGTATATCTATTCTATAGCGATAAATCTATTTATAACAATGAAAAGTGTATTCTTTTGCTTAAACGCGCTAAACTCAGGAACTACCTACTAGTCCAATTTGATAAATTATTTTAGTGTTAGATAGTGCATTTATCGCGGATGCCTTTTTTAGGACCAGTAGTTCCTGAGATTAGCGCTTTCAAACAAACAAAATCTTCAACTTTATATATTAGTATATATATGTTTTGCATATAACAAACGCTGAATAGCGAAGACATTTTTATCAAAGTCATAGTAATATTGTGACGTCATTAGGCTATTTATTCCGCTACGTCACGGAGGTAGTAATAATGTAGTTGTAGAGAATAATGTATAAATTAATGTAGATAATTATAAATGAACAAGTGTTAGAAAACAGACATAAGTAATGCAAATGAACCAGGGCCTCACAAAGCATAATAACGTGCCAAATGACGTCAATCATCAACAGTGAGGCAGCCATATTGCGTTCAAGTTTTAACTAATTGTTGATAATTTGCCAAATATCAACAATTAGTAGCAACAGACTAGCGACCCGCCTCGACTTCGAACGGGTACAATGATGATGTATTTCACATATAAACCTTCCTCTTGAATCCCTCTATCTATTAAAACTGCACCAAAATCCGTTGGACATCATAGGACAGACGGACGGACTACGCAGTCTGTAGATTTGTATGATTTGATATTGCCTACCTACTACTGTTAGTTACCTAGTCGGATATTTTATAGAGTAAGAATTATCTGTTGGTTTTGTTTTTTTTTAAATTAATTTATCTTCTTACATTTTAATTCTGACAAGTACAAATGTATGTAAATACCTAAGTGCTGAATAAAATTCATTATTTCATTGCGGAGTTTTGAAGATCTAAGCATACATGGACAGCGGGAAGCAAAATCCTTCCGATGCCCTCGTAGAACCGAATTACAAGAGGCTCGCGAACTGTAAAGTAAAGCGACAGTTGTACAAAACTCCCCTAAAAATAATAATCCCTCAATCTACCCGCGAGGGACCGCACTGAGCCGAGATCCAAGTCCCACAGGGGACGCCCTCTTGCGCAGGTTGCTTAGTTTGTAGTTTTTAAACCATTTATCTAGGCTGGAGCTCTGCTCGCCTTTATTCTCGGTGAATTAGCCAAAGCCTCGTGGCCAACTAAATAAGACCGTCCGAAAAAAATGTCAGTTAGAAGCGACTTTGTTTTATAGTAAAGAACTAAACTGAAGTATAATTATATATGGTACTAGCTGACCCGGCAGACTTCGTACTGCCTCAATCGATACATACCCTACACTACCCCTACCCTACACTACCCCCACCCTACACTACCCCTACCCTACACTACCCCTACGCTACACTACCCCTACCCTACACTACCCCTATCCTACACTACCCCTACCCTACACTACCCCTACCCTACACTACCCCTACCCTACACTACCCCTACCCTACACTACCCCTACCCTACACTACCCCTACCCTACACTACCCCTACCCTACACTACCCCTACCCTACCTCTACCCTACCCCTACCCTACACCTACCTCTAATCTACCCCTAACTTTGTCTGAAAAATAAAAATAAAAATTTAGGGGTGGACTACCCCTAACATTTAGGGGGATGAAAAATAGATGTTGGCCGATTCTCATAGATACCGGATAAGCACAAAAAATTTCATCAAAATCGGTTAAGCCGTTTCGGAGGAGTATGGCAACGAAAACTGTGACACGAGAATTTTATATATTAGATTATAATAATTAAACTAATTTGAGAGCTGTAGTTGCACACTAAATCGTAATTTTGCATTCCTCCCCCCATGATACCTTAAGCCGAGGTCCAAGTCCCACAGTGGTTTGCGCCGGTTGCTTATTTTGTAGTTTTTAAAACCATTTTTTTAGGCTGAAGCCCTGCCTTTATGTTCGGTGAAATAGCAAACGACGTGTGGCTAATTGCCGTGCGGTTCCCGCATAGCATAGCTCAGCTCTTGATGGTACCGCGCCCTTATACATCAGCAACCTTGGGTTTAGTACCTATAATTACATCGCTTTGACATTAGACGACGATTAAATTTTTAAACACTACTTACTTCAGTACAAATTTACAGATGAAAGACACTGTAATTATCATTTTAATAGCTATACGGCTAAATGATCTGCCATGTGTAACTAAACGAAATTGCTATAAGAATTATCAACTAAGATTACCTACTTATAATGCGCACGCGCACGTGTACTGACGTTTAATAATAGGAAGTGTTCACAGTAAATCTGTCAAGTCAACTTTAACTCCCCTATTCTTTCCAAAATAATATGTGAAATAATATTGAACTGAAATGGAAGCCGAGTGATTTCCGGTTTAGAATAAACAGCACCATAACTTCCCATGGTTATCGAAATAGGCGACTAGCACCACTACACAGAGACCACTCTATCCGACCCGCCGGAGAAGAGTGATCCCGCGGACGAGACGCGTCCCCCCTCGTCCTCCCGACCCTTAGTTTGCTAAGAACCTTCCGATGCCCTCGTAGACCCGAAGTCCGAGAGACCCGCGACAGTTGCACAAAACCCCCCTAAAGAAACTAAAAGCCATAATCCCTCAATCTCTACGTCAGCGACCGCCCTGAGCCGAGGTCCAAGTCCCACAGGGGACGCCCTCTTGCTCGCCTTTTTGCCCGGTGAAATAGCAAAAGCCTATTGGGTAACAACATATTATGCCTGTCCGAAAAAAAAAACCTCTTTGTAAATAACCATAGTGTATACGCGACACCCAATGTCTTATTGTTGTTACTATTGCTGTGATTAGTTGAAAAAGACAACACAAAATATATATTTGAAATTTATTTTTAATTCTTTTCGTTATTGTTTTGATTTTCTCTTGAAAAAAAAATGGTTTTAAATTATTATATTATTTTAGTTCAGTTTTGAGTTTTATTATTTAAATGAAAAATAAGTATATCCAAGTCACTCTAGCCACAACCATTTAAATAACGGGTAGTAAATACCTACTACCTAAACTGTCAATTATAATAATAACCGATGTTAATCACTTAACACGTGGCCATTAACATTATTAAATATAGATAACTAGCGGCCCGCCCCGGCTTCGCACGGGTGGACTTTTATACCCTACCCCTGCCCTACCCTACCCCTACCCTAACCCTACCCTAATCTCCAAAACGGTAGTACCGATTTAGATGGGACTTTCATTGTTAGATCCTTATTTTACGCGGATGAAATCACGGCCAGCAGCTAATTTAATATTACATGAATAAAATACATAATATACAACTAAAAGTAGATAATTTAAAATAAAACTAACTTATAAAATACTTAGTACTATTCTAAATCTATTCTACTCGGCAAAGTTCCCAGAATGCTGGCAGCATTACCGCGTTGAATGGCAATGCTTACCTGCTGTGCAAAGTAAAAACCAGCACTCGGAGAACGTGCCGCACTATAAAATACTCACCTGTCTAATTTTATTTATTAGTTAGTTGACATACAAAAAAATAAAATCATAAGTTATTATATAATACTAAATAGCTATGATAAATGCTTAAATATGCTTTCAAAAATATAAATATTTTAGCCTTGCTGGGTTTTAACATAAATATTAAAAGTGCTTAGGTACTCAAAATAACTAAGTTTAAAAAGTATTAAGTATTTTATAGATTCTCATATCAAGGTTAAGGTATTGTGTTAGTTAATAGTCTATTATATATTGGTATATTATTATAGTATCTCAGTATGTTTCTATCATTGCTAAAAGGCAGACACTTCAGTTTTGGCAAAATTAATTTAAATCCTGGTACATTTTCATTGGAGTTTTGAAACTTTATTGATATAAGTAAGTTTAACATCAATTGTTTAAACAGTACATTAAAAATTAAGCAAAACATTATTTTTTTCTGATTTTTTTCTTTCATAATAAAAACAAACACAACAAACAAAGAATTAGCGAAGTTAGTCCAGTCATTCACGCGTGAGGCGATGATCAAAGAAAATAGGGATTCATTTTTATATATAAAGATTTATTGACCTTTACTTATTAAGATTAACCTATAACTAATAACTAATATTATAAATGCTAAAGTTTGTATGTGTGGATGTAAGTATGTTTGTTACTCTTTCACGCAAAAACTTCTGAATGGATTTGGCTGAAACTTTGCACGGGGCTAGATAAAAAGCTCGATTAACATATAGGCTAAAAAATTACGCTCTGACCCACTGGAGCAGAGTAACGCGAGTAAACCCGCGGGACGCAGCTAGTTAAGTTATAAAATTATATAATTATATTTCTTTCTCTTGATATCGTTTATTTATTTTGTCCTCAGATAAAACAATGAGTTATTAAGAATCTCGATATAACAAATAGTCAAGATGTCGGTCCGTTCTGCTGCCGTCGTGGTGGAAAAGGCCAATAAATGTTATGGCAACAAAAACAAGGCCGACTTTAAGCCGGTGCTTATGGATTTGGACATGGTCGTCGAGAGAGGCAGCATGTGAGTATTTTTATTTATAACTAGCAACCCGCCCCGGCTTCGCACGGGTGCAATACTGATGTATCATACATATAAATATTCCTCTTGAATAACTCTATCTATTAAAAAAAACCTCATCAAAATCTGTTGAGTAGTTTTAAAGATCTAAGCATACATAGGGACGGTAAGACAGCGGCAAGCGACTTTGTCTTATACTACACTAGCGACCCGCCCCGGCTTCGCACGGGTACTATGCTGATGTATTATACATATAAACCTTCATCTTGTATCCCTCTATCTATAAAAAAACCGCATCAAAATCCGTTGCGTAGTTTTAAAGATTTAAGCATACATAGGGATATAGGGATATAGGGACAGAGAAAGCGACTTTGTTTTATACTATGTAGTGACTAGCTTTCACCCGCGTGACTCCCGTAGGAACTTCTTAATATGAAGCGACCGTAGCCCAATGGCTAGAGGCTACGGACTTGTGATCTTGTGGTCGACAGTTCGATACCATTACACTACCGACTCACTCGTAACATAAGGATTTTAGCTCAGCACGAGGGGGTTAACAAGAATACTAGTAAACAGCAAAACTACTAGTAATAATATCCTACTATCCTATCCTACTAATATTTATAAACGCGAAATTTTGTAAATATGGATAGAGGGATGGATGTTTGTTACTCTTTCACGCCAAAACTAAAAAACGGAATTGGCTGAAATTTTGCACCGGGATACGTTATATGGTGGACTAACATATAGGCTACAAAACATCATGCTCCGACGCAATGGAGCAGAGTAACTCGGTTAAAACCGCGGGGCGCAGCTAGTATATAATTTTTATTGATGGCTCTCAAATGTTAATATTTTCATAAAAGAACATTACAGCAACAAAAGCTACTTACAACAAAAACAGTCATTATACAATTTTATTATTATTTAGTAGTATTAGTATTTTGGGAATCTAGTTAAATTATAAACCCATGCTAACCTGGATTATGTGGCTGATTGCGGGTTGAAAAATTTAAAACCACTTGCACTTCAACCGTCTAGCTATCACTATGCATGAGGTACAGCCTGGAGACAGACAGACAGTCAGTGGACTCTTAGTGATAGGGGCTTATTTTAAACTCATTTGGTAGGTACCTACGGAACCCTAAAAATGAAAACCTTTCCAGAAATAAGCACTAAAAGATTTGATTGTATTTGTTCTTACCTTCCAATAGCCTAAAATACCTCAGCAAATCCTTGATTTCCTCTACTATATTTCGCAGATACGGTCTACTGGGACCCTCAGGATGTGGAAAGACCACCCTCCTGTCCTGCATAGTGGGGCGTCGGAAACTGGACAGCGGCGACATCTTCGTCTTAGGTGGACGACCTGGTGAAAAGGGCAGCGGTGTGCCAGGACCACGAGTGGGATATATGCCTCAGGTAATTTTTAATTCATATTGCCACTGATATGCAGTTTCACCAACGATATTATCTTTACAATAAAATACCAATACATTTTAGAATTTTCTACCATATTCTTATGAAGATTTTTTTTATTATTTTAAGCTTGCCCAGGGGTCGAAACTCGACCATAATTTAGAAAGTTTTAGCATTCTGCACTCTTTCTCTATCTATACTAATATAATAAAGAGAAAAGTTTTGTTTGTCCATATTACATAATAAATTACTGAGACAGAAAATACTCCTTTGGTCTTCTTTTGAATGCATCAGGAGACTGGCAAGCGCGTATAGGATGTGGAAGGGAATAAAATTATATGGTACCATACAAGGAAACGCTGCTGTCCGTTCCTTGATATAAGATTATTATAGATGATGTTATAACAATCGGGACCAACGGCATAACGTGCTTTCCGAGGCACGGAGGGTAGTCCCTCAACCAACCAGACCCGGAAAGAAATTTTAGAATCTACACAAAGATTTCTTGTCCGGCGTTGGGATCGAACCATGACTTCCAAGATTTAAAGCGAGCCAAATACTGCTACGCTACAGTTGTTTCACGTATTAATATTTATATTTCATGCGATAAAATTAACCGACCTTTAGCACTAACTTACCAATCCTCTCTCTTTTCCTCAGGACATAGCCCTGGTAGGAGAATTCACAGTACGCGATGCCATCTACTACTTTGGTCGAATCTACGGGATGTCCACGCAGAAAATGGTGGAACGTTTCGAATTCCTCACAGCCCTTCTAGACTTGCCCAGCGGTGGACGTCTGATCAAGACCTTGTCGGGAGGTCAGCAAAGACGGGTTTCGTTGGCTGCGGCTTTGGTACATGAACCAGAACTTCTGATTCTGGATGAACCAACAGTTGGACTGGATCCTGTTTTGAGAGAGCGGTAAGTGCAAAAAACTCTTTTTAGTAACCATAAGAATAATAGCAATTTTTTTGCACATTACTAGCATTCCTGTTAAAGAAAGAAAATATTGTTAATTTTATTTTTTTAAAAGACATCTCCCGCACTATGGAAGTAAATCTCTGTGTCGCGGGGGACTTTACAAACATTCATTTCACGGACACACAAAACACCCAGACTCAGAACAACTATTTGTGGTCCACACAAATAATTGTCCCGGGTGGGAATCGAACCCAGAACACCAGGTCTCAGAGGCAACTATACGTCAAATTCAGCACAACACACAAAATATTATACAGCGAACATTTAGTTAAATGTACAAAACAATAACTTGCATGTTCTGCCGAAAAAGTCGCCACCTCAGCATAGGCAAGGCGATACCTAGCGCTGGTTTCCAGTTGGCAACTCGAGTCTTTGTACGGACGAGGAATGCTTACACTTAAACAGTATACAATTCATACGTATTTTTAGGGAATGAAATTAGAAATGAATAGAATACGTAAATATTCGTATTAATTATATAGCTAAATGTCAAACGAAACCCCTCGTGCTAAGCTAAAATGCTCTTGTTACGAGTGGGTTCACGTTGTATTAAGGCGTTAGGTTTGCACTTCAGGTATTTAACGGAGAAATTGTCGGAATGTGGCATTTCTTATCTGATATATTTAAAAATTATTTATTTTGCGAAAGTAAGTTATTTCTTTTTTTTATCATTGTATTAAAATTCTTGGTCTACTTTTTAGACTTATTAAAAATAGACCCGTTGATGATTTTTATATTCGCAAAAAAAACAATTATTTTAGTGTTATTTATCGATAAATACTTAAAGTGCGAACATTGTGCCTTAAAGCATCGTAAATGTACATCACATTTGAATAGGTGTATAAAGATTTTTTAAACATATACAAAAAAGGATCTTTTCTCAAAGTCTTCACCCAAGTTGTGTAAGTATTTGCATGAAAAAGTTGCAAAAGACAAAGCCCGGATTTTAGCAAAACGGGTAAGTCGGTCAGTTGGCCCGCCGGATGTTGGGAAAAATTGATTCTGACCGGGGCCGTTGGGATTAATGTAAGAAGTTTTTGATCTTAATATAATGCAAAAACTTCTTTTACAAAAATGATTCAAATTCATAAAAATTTCTTCACTAACTTATTTATATACAGGAATAAATTTTGGAAGCGCTTTATATATTCAAAAAAGTACTTTGTCAGCTTATCAATAACCCCATAGTACCCATAGTACCCACATTATATCTTTGAATTAAAAAGGTATTGTGCAATATCACCTTCAATCAGCTATCCACTCGTGTCCGAAAACTTTTCTTTTGTTCTTTTAAAAATAAATTCAATGATATGACGTCAATTTCCTGGTCTTCCATTGTTTTGTGCCGATAATGATCATTATCATGATAATACAATGAGAATTTGGGACAATACTTTTTGTAACGTTGAAAAATATATCATAAAAGACAACCTATTGTGCCATTTTGGCTTATGCTTTGGGAGACTTTCTTAAAGACAACTAATAAATAGTCTTAGTAAATATAGCCGTGTAGCTCCCGTTGCCGTGGGAACTTCATAATAAAATATAGCCTATAGCGTTCCTCGATACATGGGCTATCTAACACTGACAGCATTTTTCAAATCGGTCCAGTAGTTTCTGAGATTAGCGCGTTCAAGCAAACAAACAAATTCTGTGGCTTTAAGTATTAGTATAGACTAGCGACCCGCCCCGGCTTTGCACGGTAGCAATGCTAATGTAGTATACATATAAACCTTGCTCTTGAATCACTCTATTAAAAAAAACGCATCAAAATCCGTTGTGTAGTTTTAAAGATCTATGCATACATAGGGACGGACAGACAGGGATCCAACTTTGTTTTATACTTTTTAGTGATGATACAGTAAGAAGGTTCTTAAGTTGATAATTGACAAGTCAATTTCTCACAATAATATATAATATTATTAAAGTTTTTAGGGTTCCGTAGCCAAATGGAAAAAAACGGAACCCTTATAGATTCGTCATGTCTGTCTGTCTGTCTGTCTGTCTGTCTGTCCGTCCGTATGTCACAGCCACTTTTTTCCGAAACTATAAGAACTATAATGTTGAAACTTGGCAAGTAGATGTATGTTGTGAACCGCATTAAGATTTTCACACAAAAATAGAAAAAAAAACAAAAAAATTGGGGTTCCCCATACATAGAACTGAAACTCAAAAATTATTTTTTCATATTATCCCTACGTGGATAGGTATCTATGGATAGGTCTTTAAAAATGATATTGAGGTTTCTAATGTCATTTTTTTCTTAACTGAATAGTTTGCGTGAGAGACACTTCCAAAGTGGTAAAATGTGTGTCCCCCCCCCCGTAACTACTAAAATAAGAGAATGATAAAACTAAAAAAAATATATGATGTACATAACCATGCAAACTTCCACCGAAAATTGGTTTGAACGAGATCGAGTAAGTAGTTTTTTTTTAATACGTCATAAACCGTAAACCGCAATTTACCTTTCATTCAATCAACTATTATTAACATCGATCAAAGTTACAACGAATTACAAGAACTTATACTGTGTTACTTGTATTTTTGATATCAAAAATAGGTAGGCACTTGCAATTAGTACGGAACCCTTCGTGCGAGAGTCCGACTCGCACTTGGCCGGTTTTTATACATAGTCATTACTGCTTCTTACTTTTTATGTGTGATTTATGATACAATTGGCAATGACCCCGCAATTGTCATTTACTTTTGTATAATTTATCAAATCTACTAACTTTATTATACTTAACGTAATGGTTATTATATGCAAAAACTATATTATTATGCTTTATGCTATTTGCTCTTTTAATGCTAAATAAATGACTGTTTTTTGACACGATCATTACGTAAATGTTTAAGTTAATGATTTAAATACTTTTGACCTTGGCGATGATAAATATACATACTAAGACAGATGTAGGGACAAAAAATAAAGTACTTTATTTACGACTACCTACCCGACTGCGGTTTTATCCGCGTGGCCCTCGTTTTATTAGGAATCTAGCAAAAAGGTCAAACAAAATCATGTTTGTTGTGGGGGAAATGCATTTACGCATTCCTACCGCCGTATACCGCGTATCCGCGCGCTGGCGGCGGCGGGATATGTGGGACTCGGCCTCTCCATAGCGGTGGTATGCTTACTTATACCATAAGGAGAGGACCCTACACCACTAAAACCCCCCGGACACTCTTTTGATCCAACGTTGGCGGGGACCGGGTACGCACGAAGCAATCCGACCCGTTTGGGAGCCACCCTTAAATATTTATTTTATTTTGTTTTTAGTATTTGTTGTTAAAGTGGCAATAGAAATGCATCATTTGTGAATATTTCAACTGTCTAACTATCGCGGTTCTTGATAATGTCTGGTGACAGACAGACAGCGAAGTCTTAGTAATAGGGTCCCGTATTACCTTTCAGGTAAGGAACCCTAATTAAGGTAAGAAGTCTAATACCTACTGTTCCTTACTCACTCCGTGGCGTAGCAGTATGTATCCCATGTAAGTCTTGGTCGGTTGTGGGTTCAATTCCCACGTCGAACAAGAAATCTTTATGTAATATCAGTTGAAAAAAAAATACTTATCATTTATTGTAATATTGAGTTATTTTTCCTTTTAAAAAAACAATAACAACTCGCAATTGGCAGGTTAACATCAGAATGCTATAAACTTACTGAACGATTCATTGAACATGAATAAAATTGTATTTCTTCAATGTCACTTTAAAGCAAATAAAAACCTTTATTTATTATTCTTAACGCAATTCTTGGTTGGTATTTTCCTTAAAAAGCGAAATGCCTTCCCATATACAGATAAAATATTTTTTTTAATCGTCAGATTAAAATTATACCTAAATTTTATTTTTTTGAAGGGTCATTCTTTCAAACTTAAAATGTTTCAATCTGTACTAATACTAGCTGACCCGACAGACGTTGTCCTGAACTAAAACTCTATATTAAATTGTACTTTTTCAATATTAGGCGTGATAGCACTGAACTAACCGTAATGTGCACTGAGAGCAGCACGCATTCTGGCAGTTTTTTTTTTCGAATGGACTTACGTAGTTAGCCACAAGGCTTTTGCTACTTCACCGGGCATAAAGGCGAGCAGAGCTCCAGCCTTTATAAATGGTTTAAAAACTACAAACTAAGCAACCTGCGCAAGAGGGCGCCCCTTGTGGAGCTTGGACCTCGGCTCAGGGCGGTCGCTGGCGATGAGATTGAGGGATTATGACTTTTAGTATCTATATTAGGAGTTTTGTGCAACTGTCGCTCTACTTTACTGTTCGCGGACCTCTCGGACTTCGGGTCTACGAGGGCAAGGGATGTTTCTTTGCAAACCATGTGTCAGGAGGACGAGGGGGGAGGTCAGGAGGACGAGGGGGGAGCAATGTTATGTCAAACGCCATTAAATTACAATAAAAGAGTTTATATTGTCAAAACCGCTAGAAAATTTAATATGGTGGTTAAGTATTCTTAAATTTTCTAATTAAATGTGCAATTTTTTGATCTTTTTCTATCATAAGAACTCTTGACAATGACAAACACAACAAAAAAATAATTAAATGGTTCCAGTCATTCACACGTGATGCCGTAACCAAGGGAAATAGGGATTCAATTTCACTACATAGTATAAAACAAAGTCGCTTGCCGCTGTCTGTCCGTCCGTATGTATGCTTTAAAACTACGCAACAGATTATGATGCGGTTTTTTTTATAGATAGAGTGATTCAAGAGGAAGGTTTATATGTATAATAAATACATCAGCATTGCACCCGTGCGAAGCCGGGGCGGGTCGCTAGTTATATATAAAAACTGAAGAGTTTGTTTTCTTGAACCCACTAATCTCCTTCCTCTAAACTTCTCGTCCGATTTGAAATATTCTTTCAGTGTTATTTAGCCCATTTATTGCAGAAGGATAAAGGCTTTATTTTATTATGAAGTTTCCACGGGTACGGGAGCTACGCGGGTGAAACCGCACGCGGGAAGCTAGTAGTCAGATAAAAAATATTATCAGAGGGGGAATACATTTTAAAATTGAAATATGTTGTATGGAAGTTCAATCAAACTTAAAATTTATTTACTCAAAAATTACGCGACGTATTTTGGTAAGGTTTTTTTTTTAATAGATAAAGTGACTCAAGATGACGCGACGGTTAATATATATGTAAGTATAAAGGCTGAAACATATTGTTAAAACGTGACGCGACCTGATGAAACGCGACGCGTGTTGAGTCGAATCAAATGTATTGTTTTCTATAGACCAGAATCACACTATGAACACGTCGCGTCGGGTGTTCATAGTTTCATCGGATCGCGTCGCGTTTTAACAAAATGTTTCCGCCTTAATATATCAGCATTACGCCCGTGCGAAGCCGGGGTGAATCAGTAGTTTCTTTATTAATTCGATTTTAATAATAAGCTGTATAAATAAATAATCGAAATCATTTGTCGAGAGACAATCCCATGCCTACGAGATTTATAAAATATATTTAGTTATGTTAGTATTTCTAGGGTTCCGTACCCGAAGGGTAACAACGGGACCATATTACTAAGAATTGGCTGTTTGTCTGTCTGTCACCAGGCTGTATCTCAAGAACCGCGATTGCTAGACCGTTGAAATTTTCACAGAGGATGTATTTCTATTGCCGCTATAACAACAAATACAAAAAAAAATAAGGGGGGCTCCCATACAACAAACTTTTTTTTTTGCCCTTTTTTGCTTGATGTCAATAACGTCAGCAGGTAGGCACATGAAAATGGTACGGAACCATTCGAGCGCGAGTCCGACTCGCACTTGGCCCTAAGAACACCTGTAATAATATGTTTGAAAATTAAATATAATAATTATGTACATATTTACTTTTACCCACGTACATATACTGGTATATTTTATGAGTAAATGAAGTATAATAAAATACAAATATTGCGCAAAATGTTTGTACACAAACATAATATAACTACTCTTGTGAAAATTACAATTATATTCCATACTGGCTGCTGCCCGTGACTTCTTCGCAAAAGTAAGGATTTTATTACGTGAACGTAATAACAAAAGTCTACCTTTTACCTAAACTTTTCTTCCTTTTCTCCAAACCTACAAACTACCGTTAGCTAGATGGACACATGATCGGGTAAAGGCAGCGGGATAACGGTGGATGCAGGCCGTCCAACCGTAATAACTGGAGATCTAAGAAGGAGGCCTATATCCAGCTCTTGTGAAAAAACAATAAGCATTAAGACAAAAAAAACGCTTTAGTCCGTCAGTTAGATAACTCAATATCCCGCAACGACTCTGGTTTGCTAAGGTCTGTTATCCCCCTTGTCCTTCTGACCATTAGTTTGCAAAGTATCCGATGCCCTCATAGACCCGAAGTCTGAGAGGCCCGCGAACTAAAGTAGAGCGACAGTTGCACAAAAAAAACTCCCCTAAAATACTAAAATCTAATCCCTCAATCTTATCGCCAGCGACCGCCCTGAGCCGAGGTCCAAGCCCCACAGGGGGCGCCCTCTTGCGCAGGTTGCTTAGGTTGTAGTTTTTAAACCATTTATTAAGGCTGGAGCTCTGCTCGCCTCAAGTACCAAAAGCCTCGTGCCAACCTTCCATCCGAAAAAATAAATAAATAAGGTCTGTTAATAGAAGGCCCAAGTTCAGTAGTGGACATGAACGGGCTGGTGGAGAAATTAAATAAATGCTTTTAAAAACTACTTTATTCTAAGGTAAAAACTTAGTTTAGTTTAGTTTCTTAGTTTCGTTGTAACATTGCAAATAAAAAATGAAAGAAAAACAGTTTTCGATATTTCTCAACGAAACGCACTCAAGTTGAAATACTAACAACTAAGATTGAAATATATTTAGCAATGATTGACTTGCATCAAAGCTCTGTAATACTGAGTAATTTGTGGTGCAAATAGTAATTATGGCGGCCATTTCTTATTATTATTGGCAAACGTTAACAGTTTATGCTTGTCATTCGCGATAAGTAGAATAGTTTCGGTTTTTTGGAAAAAAAACTATTGATAACGAGTTTCACTGCCCTCTCGGGTAGGTTGCTTTAGTTTTTAAACTACAAATTTGACAAGGCTGGAGGTCTTCTGATGCCGATCCCAGAGCCCGAGAGGCCCGCAAACTGTACCGTAGAGAAACAGTTGCATAAAAGAATCTCCTAAAAATCTTAAAACGTGATAATCCCTCAATCCCCCCGCCATGGATTGCCATGAGGCGAGGTCCAAATCCCAGGGGACGCCTCTTGGGCAGGTTGCTTAGTAATATGTTTGTCCGAAAAAAAAGCTAGTGCACTGCTTGCCTTTATGGCCGGCGAAATAGCAAAAACCTTTGACTACTCTTTAATAAGAACATCTATCGGAACTATACGGAATCTTTTATTAAGACTCCGCTGTTCGTCTGTCCGTCACCAGGTTGTATCTCATATAGTGTTATAGGTAGATGTTCATAGATCATTTATTTGTGTAGGCGCTATATAAATATATAAAAAAAATATATGGGTACAACCAACGTAATTTTTTTTGCCGCTTTTTGTCCGATATTATAGTCAACGCTTCAAATATACCTACACTGAATATTTTATTGTTTTCTAGTAAACCATTCTTATTTATGGTTGTTATTCAATACTCGTCGGTTAGTTTGCATGCGCTATCAGAACTATCTATTGAATTAATGTGAATGCGTGGATCAAGATACAACTTTATTCTCATGAAACCTAAAGGGAAAATAGGTGACGTAGATAAGCTTCTGATATACTTAAACAATCCCGTGGTATTTCACCTACTTAATTTAAGTTCTGTTCTGCCCTCCCGAACCCTTAGTGACAATCGACTGTCCGACACTGCCATAAATCCGAATTCCTAGAGAGCCGCGAACTGTAAAGTAAAGCGACAATTGCATAAAACATTAAAAGACACCATTTCAAAACTTAATCAACCACCAGCTTTCCTATACTTTTTTTTTGTGTCCGGGGGAAATGCATTTACGCATTCCCACCGCCGCCGTTGCAGCGTATTCGCACGCTGGCGGTGGGATATGTGGGACTCGCCCTCTCCATAGCGTGGTATGCTAAACTCATACTACGAGGAGAGGACTCTACACCACTAAAATGGGGGATTTTAGTGGTGTAGGGTCCTCTCCTCGTTCGGACACTCCTTCGATCCGTCATTGGCGGGGCCAGGTACGCAAAAGCAATCCGGCCCCCCGACGGCACACACTTACAGTGGCCCATTTGCTCAATTATAGGGACGCCCGGAGTGTAGAGGCGTCCCTACTCCTCATGGGTCAGCCTCGAAGGGAGCGGGGCCCATGTCCCCCACTCCCCGAGGCCGAGCCTAGGGCGGTAGGCGGCGGGAACCCAACCGCTATCCTACTAATAATATAAACTCGGAGGTTTGTAAGTACGAGTAGGTATGGATGGATGGATATGTTTGTTACTCTTTCACGCCAAAAATACTAAACGGAATTAGCTGAAATTTTTCACCGGGATAGGTTATACGCTGGATTAATATATAGGCTACAAAACATCACGCTCCGACCCACTGGAGCAGAGTAACGCAGATGAAACCGCGGGGCGCAGCTAGTGAAGTTTAATATTCTTGCATTAATGTTTATACCTCGGTAGTTGCTTGTTAAACCTCAGACTAAATAAAAAACATAGTAAGTAACGCACTGAAGCCGGTAAATCTCTGATTTGGCGTGTATATATTATGTTACGGGCAATTTGATAAGTCCGGGCACTAGTAATAATGACCGGTCTGTATTCATAATGCCCGACTCAATTGGGTAATGTGATTAAAACAGCAAGATTAATCACTTTTTACAAAATTTTCATGAAAAGATAACAAATATTTTATATGAGCAGCGCAAAATATTTTTGGGTGGTAAAAAAAAATAACCTAAACCTAAACCAATTTATCAAATTGCCCGGCTACAAGTAGGGAATTATTCATACTGCCCGGTCCAAGTTATAAATTCAAGCTATCTCAATCACTGATTTATTATATGGACCACGGGCAGTCGGGCATTATTAATAATGACCGGTCAAAGTGATAAATTAATCACTTTGCCCATCGCTCATGGGCATTATTAATAACGACCGGCCATTATTTGAGCAGTTAATCACGTTGCCCGTAACATATACACAGCTTACACTCATACACCCGTACCAAAAGTATGCCTCACCTTGTCAGTCGATCTGTTTTGTTTTTTTTTTTATATTACTAGCAGACTTTTGCAGTCTACTAATCTTGTTAAATCTTGCTAAGCTAAAATGCTTGTGTTACGAGTGGGTTCACGTCGGAAGTGCAATGGGTGGGGTTCGAACCGACGACCAGAAGATCACAAGTCCGACGCTCTAGCCACTGGGCACTTGGACTGATGACCTAAGCAGACATTGTTAATATGTTTGTCTTTTGATTTACCTACATACTACTAAGATCTAACCCAGGTTTATTTGAATAGTCTTCTTCATAATACTGCCAATACTTCATATTGGTAATCATGAATTCAGATTACATAATTCTTTAAACGAAGACTACCCTAATGACGTCAGAAGAGGTAAGAGATACCCGAAAGAAAAAGAATGAACTTCTAGGTGAATATGCCTAACTATAGGTAAATTAGCGCCGTGCGATCTGAATTGCACTTAATTGTATGGCAACTAGAGTCCCTATTTATTTAATTGTTTTTTTGGAGTGAATCTTCTGTATTACAAGACTATTCTTTATTCTATGCAAGCGCCGCAATAACCGCGCCTCCTGTCGAGGACATTTTAAAACCGATGATTTAAAAAAATGTATCTCCCATCAAATGCCCATTATATTGTGAAGACATGATAAGTGCACTTATAAATTATAAATGGTTACCTACTTATTATTCGTGATGTTGCCTGGTTTAACAATAGCTAGGGAATTCCATTAACTTCGCCTTTTCAAATCACGCAAGCACACTTAACTGCTTCGCTTGAGACGAATAGCTGGAGAAAAAAAAAAAAAAATTGAAGTGAATTTAGGGATTCCGTACACCGAAAAATATAATTATAACATTAATTCATTTTCTCATCCATTTTACATGGTTAGTTATCAGTGACGATTTTACCAGCAGGCTAAGTTTTCTAAGCCGGCTAAGTTCGGCAAAATTTTGGGGCCGGCACAAAATTTAACGTCTAACATTTTGTAAGTTACAAGTGCCAGTTTACGGTAAAGGCACATACAACAAATACTTCTGACGTTCTCGTATAATGGCACATCCGACTTTATGCTTCTGAGCTAGAGCTCTAGAGACTGGTATAAAATGATTTGATATTGGTTAACGGACAAGAAATCTCTCATCCATTTGAACACACACTGACGGTTTACAAACTGAATAGTCTGTATAAAATCACTATACCTACGACACATTGTGACAAGCTAAACAGGTATAACGACAGGGCATAACTAGTTTCAAATTACTTTGCTGTTTATTTAAAGTATAAAAAAATATACGTGATATGTAATTATCACTTAAGCATTAATTTGTTCATGGTTCTTATACAAATTTAACACTATCACGTTTTTCATCAGTAAATAATAATGAATTTTTATGACAAATTCAAGGCCTTTTTTCTAATGGACATAATATACAGTTCTTCGTAAGGCTTGCTATTGCTACTTCAACGGACATAAAAGCGAGCAGAGCTCCACGCCCTGGTCCACGTGTGACTTGGACCACGGCTCAGGGCGGTTGCTTGCGGGGAGATTGAGGAATGATGAGTTTAAATTTTTAGGGGAATATTGTTCAACTGTCTCTCTTCTTTACAGTCCGCGGGCCTCTAGGACTTCGGGTCTACGAGGGCAACAGAAGGTCCCAATCTATCGTAACAAATATCTCTTAGTACTAATAGCATCCTCCTTTCTTTTAGAAAACACGACACGCCAACTGTGTCATCGCCATCGCACTGTTTAGTGTTTAATATCATAGACGTATAGTAAACGCTAGACAGTCATTTTATGTCCGGTGAAGTTAGGGATGCCAACTTTTTTTTACAAGAAAAAAATATATTAAAGTCTGAGAAGAATATTCAACAGTATTTTAAAAAAAGGAAGAGTAAATAGTTAAGACAACATGACATCAAGTATGACTACTTCATGGCTTGAATATTTGTCATAAAATATTTAAAAATAGAGTAAGCGTCCTAGTCCAATACTTGTAGTTTTTAGCATTTTAACGCTTAAAACAGTATTTTGTGTACTTTATTTTTGTTCAACAGTAAAAAGTATAATTTAGTGAAAAACAGTATTATACTGTTTTTAACAGTATAGTTGGCAGCCCTAGGTCAAGTAGCAAAAACCTTCTGTAATATATATAACTATATAATGTCCGTCGGGAAAAAAAAGGGTAGACAGTCAAATGCAACGCGTCAATACGACACGATTCGTAAACAACACTTACAAGATTAATTGCCTTTGACTGGTTCGGTTTTACATCTTTGTCTTAACAAAGACGTAAAACCGAACCTAGTGTAGCGAAATAACTTTATCGTAATGTTATCGTGGAACGCTATTGTTTTTACTGCAGCGATGAAGCTATAATTATTTAGTATAATAATATATGTTTGTGTTTTGTATGTACCATACATAGTCGATACATAGTCGTCCGAGCGTCATAGTAGGGGAGCCCATGCGGGGATTTCGGGATTTACTAAAGCGCGGCAGATTAATATACAGGGGGAAACCTTGTACCCGGTTAAGTACCTCCACAAAACATGAGGCCCATATATAAGGCCGCCCGTGAAGGATACAGCATCAGATTAGTAAAAAAAAATTGACCATCAGAAATTCTCGAGCGCGTCAGATTAAGGTAGGGTGAGTTAATTACATCCTAAAAAGTGTATATTCCACTAATCTGACAATTTGAGAGTGACGTAAAAAAAGGGGAGGGCAACAAAGTTGTAAAAAAAAAAACGTCATCTCGACATTCTCGAGCGTAGCTAAATTTTTTTTTATTTTGAAGGAAATAATTCAAGAATAATGAAAAATATATAATCTGACGATTTCCGCAAGCCGAAATAACAAAAATTCGTCGATAAAGTTAAATGCGTGCAGCTGCGTTATGCCTACATTTCCTTCTCCGCGTTTCTATTCCTCTCTCACTCTTTCTCTATCTATTACTCTCTCACTCCGTCCCCACTCTGGTTTCTGTTGCCATGACTCCATCACAGCTGATCATAAAGACTCGTTCGTGGCATACTGTTTACAATGTGTTTCCAACGTTTTGGCTTTTAAAATAATGTAAAATAATGAATTTATTCAGCACTTAGGTATTTACATACACTTGTACTTGTCAGAATCACAATGTTACACAATTATTCTTATTATATTAATTAAACTAGATACTTAATTAACTGGTAGCAAATTGTAGGATATTACAGACAAAGTAGTCCGTCCGTCAGCTGGTCATTAATTTCTCTACTCATAATAAGTTTAAGTTCATATTAATTATTTTAGACTTTAATGGATCAATATAGAAAAAATTGGAAAAAAAAACATACAATTAAGTGGCACACACCTGGGGGCACCCTTAAGGGGTTAGGACCACGACCCAGTGGTACCACTGATACTGATGATTTTTTTGCTATTTTAATATTATTTGTGTGAATTAAAGTTTATAAATATTTAATATGAGTGACATTAATTTGAAATGTGTATTTTGTGGTGAAAGTACCTTACAAAAAACAATTAAATTTACGGTAGAAACATTAAAAAAATGTGTAAATATTTTGGAATATCGTCGGAGCAAGCCGGTTATCCGAAAGTCTCGAGGATCATATGATAACCTCGAATTGTCGATGGAATCATCATTAAATGATTTATATCACGCACAGTGCTATAAATTATAATTATGCTATATTTAATATTACTCGCTTATAACTTTTGAACGACTAAACCGATCGGAATCTACTAAACGGCGTTCTAAATATTTCCCTCAAAATTAGATTTCCTGTGAATTTGAACCGATTCGGACCGATAGATTTTGAGAAATGGTGAAAAATCTCAAAAAAAATAAGAAAAACATTTTTTTTGAAAGTGTTTTTTTTTGGAATAACTTTTAACCGGCTTTATCGATCAATTTCAAAAACTAATCCGCCTTTGAGCTTGAAAAACCACGTCGATCGCCACTAAGCTGGTCAAAAGCGGTTGATTCGTTCGAAAGATATCGTGAACGAAAGAAACCCGAAAAAGTGTTTTTTCGGGATTACTCCGAAATTTGTGGTTCGATCAATTAAAATTGCAAAATTACTTATGAGGATGATAAAACTGCGTCGAATGCCGCCAACCGCGTGAAAATTGCTTGATCCATTCAAAAGTTATTGCGGTTTGAAAATTCCAAAAATAGTGTTCTATGAAACTTCTATCAGACTTTCGAGCTGGGAGAGCTCAAATGCATAGAAATATTATTTCTTTGAACTCAGCGAGCTCAAAATATCACATAAATTATATTTTGAGCTCAAAAATGTCATAAGTACAATTTTAAGCGCCCAGGAATGGAATTAGCGGGAAGTTGCAGGGATGGCCTTTAAGGTGAACCGTTTTTCTAATTTTTTTTTGTCAGATCAGGCGAATCCCTCTAGTTAATCGTCAGATTATGAGACAGTACGTTTAGAACATAAAGATGAACCATATATATCTTAATCTGACACGCTTGAGTATTTCAAAATGGCGAATTTTTTTTGCACATTATGAAAATGGCCGCGAGTTTGCGTCCCATCGAAATCGTCAGATTAGTGAATGAGAGCTTTTTTTTGGTGTACTTAACACTCCCTTAGAAAATCTGACGCGCTCGATTAAATTTTTTTTTTTTTCATTTTCAACCCTTATATACAACCACCCGCATCATGCAAACGATCAGATTAACATACGTACATTATTAAAAATACGTAGGTCATTGATGCTATCAATATCTGACGCGCTCGAGGATGTCCATGCAACAGTTTTTTTTACATATTTAAAAATCTATAGCCGCTTCCCCCACCGATGTAAAGGTATATATCATATAACATTTTTTTCTTCTTATCATCTAAGCTTTGCATCCCAATAGGTCTCTACGACGCTCGAGTAAATCCCCATTTAGCCTCGTCGGCTCCCTAACTATCAAGTATTGTCCTTATTTTATGTACTTCTTTTTTGTTTTTTTATGATTTGAATTACTATTTTGTATTTACTTCGTGTGTTCAATAAATGTTAGTCTTTCTTTCTTAAATATAGCGGTTCTCTTTTTCTCTGTTAAATGATTTAGCCTCTCTAGCTATTTAATAACTCCATGCTAACCATACAAAATTGTTGTTCTGCTAGATTGACCATTTATGTCGCGGTCAATTCTTACGTGCTGTAATGTTTCGTCCCAATAATTGAGAGATAAAATGTTAAATAGGTAAAAGAATTGTACATAAACTTACTTAGGTAATCACACTGGTGCACTGTGAAGTTATGGTTGTTGCTTTTAATACCTGAATTTAATATCCGGGTTCGATTCCCTTTGGGATAACTAATTGTGTGGACCACGGATAGGTAGTCATTCTGAATCAGAATTTGCTTTGTGTACGTGAATTATGCATTTGTAAAGTGCTTCCAGTGAAACAGATTTAAATCCCTAGTGTGGGAGGTGTATTTAAACAATAAGAAAATTTTGTAACTTCTATCATCACGACACCAGTGCCGGATTAAGCCAGCGCGGGGCCTATAGCAAATTCTGACCGGAGACGACTCTTAGTAATAATGACTCAGAGTCGCTCTATTGTGCGACTCTTTATTTTAGGCCTACTAGGCCACCTATTGTAAAGCACCATGATTCGGATCCAAAGGATTTTTTATTTATTGGATACAATTTCTTGCTTGCGCACGTAACTGCGCGTGGGAAGCTAGTAATTGTATATTACGAGACACGTGAACTAATAATGAGAGTATAATATATGGCATAAAAAACTAGATCTACTTCTTATCTCATGGTTAATCATTAAACATGATTAACCATGATCAGGGCCGGATCTACTTAAGGGCTTTTTGGGCTGCAGCCCAGGGGCCCCGTGGAAACAAGGGGCCGCCAGCCCCTAATATAACAATTGGCGATATTTTGAATTTAAAAAATCTATCTACAATTTTCAAAAAACCAATCGTAAAGTTGGCAACCCTGAGATCAACAACCCATTTATGCGTTTTTTTTCCAAATAGTAATAAGGTGAGTAATTAGGTGGGCCCCTAAATCGTATTAGCCCAGGGCTCCACAAATTCACGATCCGCCTATGACCATGATTACAATTATCGTAGTAATAAGGATGTAAAATGAAATCTATTTAAATGAGAACAATGTCTTAATAGTCCAGGGTCGATAATTTTTAAAACCAAAAAAAATCATAATAGGATGAAACCCATTAGAAAAGGAGGGAAATATGATAAAAATGAAAGGAAAAATAATTTACGGGCGATCTGAGGTTGGGAAGGGGATGGGGGTGAGTTTTTAAGGGTAAAAAACGGTTTTTCTCGATTTCCGGCAAAACTAAAAGTCCTATCGAAAAAAATCAAATGGAAAAGTTGTAGATAATAAAAAGATCTAAAACTTTTGTATTTACACTTTTTTCACATAACCTCAAAATTTATGTGAAAAATTCAAAAAACCAAGTTTTTGGTTTTTTATTTTTATCTTTTACAAAAATATTTTTTTTTTAACGAAATTTTGTGAAAACTTACCTTTTTATGTCCCAAATACGCTGTAATTTATTTAATTAAAAATATTTATTTTTTCACCTTATTTTGAATTAATATCGAAAAAACACCCTAATTTTCAATCGAAAATTCACCCGTCAAAATATCAGCTTTTTTCAAAAAGTTGGTGTGGTTTCTGTTCGTTGGAATCTCTACTTTCCGATGGTAAAAAAAAAATATATGTTACTATGGTAAATCTTCTCAGAAAATGCAAAAATTCAAAAAAAACTTGAATTCGAAAATTTTTTTTTAATTATTATAAATATTTTCATCTAAAAAATTATATTATTATATTGACACCGTCTCGTCATTATATTGACTTTGACAACTTCGATGAATAAAAGCTGATGTCAAAGTCTCAAATTTTTTGTATTTATTGTCGATTCTTTTTTTGCTGGATACCACTAAACGATTCAAAGCTGCTTTTTTTATTGCATACACTTGCTTATCATCTGCCTTATTGCAAATGATACAAACAGATTCATCCATACTGATAATCTGAAAAGACAAAATCGAATTAATAATGTCTTTACTATTTAATCGTGAATAAACTCCCATGAAAAAAAAAATATTAAAGAAATCAATGTCAAAATGTATAAATAATATATTATAAATCTATAAAAAAGTATAAAATATATATGAAAATCGGCCAAAAGTTTGTTTTATTAGAAATATATTTACGATATATATTTTTTATAGATTTTAAATATATTTTTTATAGATTTTGAAATATATTTTTTTTCATGGGATTAACTAAATTTGTTTGTGCAAAATTAAGGAGATAATTATTTTTTTATCTTGTACTAAAATATCATTTAATTTCAATCTTTAGGTTATGTTAAGTTAAGCATACTATTTTTTAAAGAAAATATTACGATTTTTATGGTTGAGTTGATTGATACAGATAAAAATAGAGATAGTATTTACCTTCCTATGCAGATTCGAAAAGTTTTATTGTTTTTTTAAGTAAACTTGTCACAATTATCTTCAAGAAACTCAGCGTGCACGTGTATTTTTATAAACGATGTTGTATACTGTACTGTATTTCGAATATAATATATATATATAACCAGTATTTTCGAATATTCGAAAATACTGGTTAGGCTAGCGGTTGTAACAGCTGCTACGAAATATATAGTATATAATAGTAGGTATGTATGTAAGTAAGACCCAGACCCACCTAGCCCCTTCCCCACTTCTCCACGAAATACCTTTTGATGGGCTACAATTTTTCGTAGGTCACTCAGGTATATCTACTCAGGTATATATATAATTTATCTCAAAATAGTTATAAATAAGCATCTACGCATATAATTTAAAGAAAATTAGACAACTTTCTCCAAATATTGTAGATGTCTTATTAAATATTAATTTAATTAACTTATTTGTTTGTTAATTATAGTAGTATATTTTTATTTCCAATTTTTTTGTTATCAACGTCACATGTAATCTAACGTTTTTCGAGTAATTAAAGTCTAAATTTTAATAAATAGCTCAAAATTATTTATAATAATTAAAAAAAAAATTTCAAATTCAAGTTTTTTTTAATTTCTGCGTTTTCTGAGAAGATTTACCATAGTAACATTTTTTTTTTTTTTCACCATCGGAAAGTAGAGATTTCAACGAATAGAAACCACACCAACTTTTTGAAAAAAGCTGATATTTTGACGGGTGAATTTTCGATTGAAAATTAGGGTGTTTTATCGATATTAATTCAAAATACGGTGAAAAAATAAATATTTTTAATTAAATAAATTACAGCGTATTTGGGACATAAAAAGGTAAGTATTCACAAAATTTCGTTAAAAAAAAAATATTTTTGTAAAAGATAAAAATAGAAAACCAAAAACTTGGTTTTTTGAATTTTTCACATAAATTTTGAGGTTATGTGAAAAAAGTGTAAATACAAAAGTTTTAGATCTTTTTATTATCTACAACTTTTCCATTTGACTTTTTTCGATAGGACTTTTAGTTTTGCCGGAAATCGAGAAAAACCGTTTTTTACCCTTAAAAACTCACCCCCATCCCCTTCCCAACCTCAGATCGCCCGTAAATTATTTTTCCTTTCATTTTTATCATATTTCCCTCCTTTTCTAATGGGTTTCATTCTATTATAATTTTTTTTCACTTTTCATTATTTTTAAAGGCTTCTACCCTGGTCTATAATTGCCATTGGTCAACTGTTTCTCACACATTTTCTGCGAAGTATATTATATTTTTTGTAATATATAGGTAAGTGTTATATAATACTAGTTGCCGTCATTTTGTAAGTTATCGTTTTTAGAGATTTTTCGTCGTTTTTAGTTCGCCCTTTGGGGACGGAACTCTTTTACTTAGATTCCGCTGTCCGTCTGTTTGTCTACTCGTCCGTCCGGATATTTTTTTTTAATCCACCTGATCGCTACGTTCGCGTAATACCTACTCACTACGGACATAGCAGTAGGGTCACGTGTCTCCAAAACGTTTACTTAGCTGATTCGGGCCTCTGTAACCTTCACTTAGAAATATGATTAGAAACGTACATATATTATTATTCTTATTAATAAAAACGGGAGTAGAATAGAAAATATATATATTTGAAGCTAATGTTATGGTTTTATTACAATATTCATTATAACAGGCTATGGTTATCCACTGTTGAACATAGGCCTCCCCCATTGATTTCCAGCGCAAGCGATTTCTTGCGGCCTGCATCCACTGACGCGTTACTCTGTTCCCGTGGGTCGGAGCGTGATGTTTTGTAGCCTATATGTTAATCCAGCCCAGTATAACCTATCCCGGTGCAAAATTTTAGCCAACTCCGTTCAGTAGTTTTGGTGTGAAAGAGTAACAAACATCCATCCATCCATACTTACAAATTTTCGCGTTTATAATATTAGTAGAATAAGGACAAATGCATAATCTATTTATTTTAGTTTGACGTTAAGTTATATATATATACGTTTTCTATTCAATTATTATTTTGTTTTCCCTCGTTCGTGGATGACTACTCGAGTTGCCAACTGAAAAACAGCTCTAGATATGCTGGCCTTGTCATGCTGAGGTGGCGACTTTTTCGGCAGAACATGCAAGGCGTCTTATTGTTTTGTACATTTAACTAAATGATTGCTGTGTAATATCTTGTGTTGTTGTTGTTGTGCTGAATTAAATGTATTTTCTTTCTTCTTACTATAAAAAACAAAAAATCCTCTTGAAATATGTAAACACTTAAAAGTCCAAGATAAAAATCCCCAGCCGCTCCAATGCAATATATATTTAGGATTACCATATCTCAGGATTTGTCCTGAGATTTCAAGATTTTTGGACTCTTCTCAGGATTGCGATAGGATTTTGCAAATGTCACGAAATCTCAGGATTTTTATAATTTTCAATAAAATACAGCTTACATGTTAAAGATCTCTTTAATAAAAAGTTAAACAAACTAAAAATAATCTTGTTTTGGTCATAATTGCACGCGTGACCGAGATCCACAGTGTATAAAAACGATAATATTACGAGTTTTTTAAATCGTTAACAACGTTTGAGAAAAAAAATTCAACTGTAAAAAATCTCAGAATTTTTCAATGGAAATCAGGCCTTTTCTCCGGACTTTTTATTTTTGTTCATCTGTTAACCCTCTATGTATTTGTTGGCTGTTAACATAACTTTGCAGATAAATCAAACTCAAATATATTTTTTATTTCCGATGAATTTGAATTTTTGCTCTTTCAGGATAAAATGACACAATATTTCATAAATGCATCGAAGTGATAGGTATTAATATCGACAGATACAACTATGCTACCGCATCTAATAACTTAACTACGAACTTCCTTTATTCCGTCACGTTTGAAAAATTGCCATGTGGAGTTAGTTTACGCCTCTTACGACCACCGGCGTAGCTACTAAAATGCTACGTGGGGCAGTGTCCTGGGGCCCCCGAATCCGGGGCGCCCAAAAACCTTATTACCAATCCTCTTATTGCCTTTTCAATATGTATATATAATGATAAAACCTAAACAGTTAAGGGGCACAGTGTTTGGCCCACGGGCCCTTGATCCCCTAGCTACATCACTGCTTACGACACCCATATTATGAAGACATGGGGTGACCACCGTCTATGCTAAGCCGGAAACCACACAGCATTTTACGGAAATTCGTTTAAGTACAGTTTAATTAACTTGGATACAGAAAAAATATAAGATATTAATAAATGTATACGAATGTATGTAGGATAGTACTAAAAATATTAAACAAAACACAATACCATTGTCTGTCTGTCTGTCTCTCTGTTTCGGCTAATCTCAGTGAGGGCTGGACCGATTTCACTGGTAGATACCAAATTTTGTAAGGTAACATATAGGCTACTAGACTTCTTATTGTTTCTGTTTATTTTATACATGTATTCCGCCTAATCTCCAAAACATTAGTAATGATTTAGAGGGGACTTTTATTCGAAATTTACGCAGCCCTTGACATTTGACAGCTGCTAGTCAAATAAAGCACTAAATATGGCAGATGCACAGAAAGTACGTACCAAAAATATTTTTCTAGGTAGTGCCCTACCTAGAAATATATTTTTGGCAGTGTTCTTGACATTTTCAATTTCGATTTTAGATATTTAAATTTTTAAATCTGTGACATCCTTGACATAATTCTAAATTTGTTACTGCGCCGCGGACTGAATAAGATTGGGAACCACTAGCGTAGGAACTTCTATAATATATATTTTACATATTTGCTTTACATATTAGAATCATAGTTTTGCATTATACTAGTATTCTTGTTAACCCCTCGTGCTAAGCTAAAATGCTTGTGTTACGAGTGGGTTCCCGTCAGTAGTGCAATGGGTGGGGTTCGAACTGGTGACCTCAAGATCACAAGTCCGACGCCCTAGCCATTGGGCAACGGCCACTTATGTGTGCTTATATATTTCAATGTTTCGACAAAAATAGTTACTTTAATAAATTAAATGATAGCAAATCACGATGCTTGCTTGCAGTATGTATGTATCCCAAAAGACGCTTTTGTTTGTTGTTTAACTCAAATACTCAAGCAAACCAAGTATGTTGTACTTACCTATTGTCTGTTAATTGGTTAGTTTTTAAACAATATAATGTTATTGTTGCAGGATATGGAACTTCTTAGTTGACATAGCTAAAGGTGGTACCTCAGTTATCATAACTACGCATTACATCGACGAGACGAAACAAGCACACAAGGTAAGAATTTATAACTTAAATTAGAAGGACCCCTTTTATTGAGGGCTATTGGTTATTAGATGCAAATAAATAGTACATTGTATATAATAAGGTTGATTGCCGCTGGTAAAATATCAAATAACCTAAAATATACAAGCAAAAAAACAAAAAAAAAATAGATTTAATCCAACTTTGTTTAAATATAATTTAATAATAAATGTTTGTCGCGTATTTGCTCATATTTATTCTGTAAGTAGTCAGACATATTTGTTTTTGAACGAACATTATGTACCAGCCGGGAGGCTTTTGCTACTTCACCGGGCAAAGAGAGTAGGTGAGCTTGAAATAAATGGTTTTAAAACTACAAACTAAGCAACTTGCGAAAGAGGGCACCCCCAGTGGAACTTGTACTTGAACTTTACATGTAGGTAGATACATGTAGTGATAAGGCTGCGAATTGTTACTTTATGTTAAGTTAGTTTTAAGTCCTTCTCTGTATTTTTTTGTTCATATAAGTGTACAGTAAAGAGTTTATCTATCTAACTTAGACTTAGGATCAGGGCGGTCGCTGGCGGGGGATTGAGGAATTATGATTTAAGAATTTAAGGTGAATTTTGTCACCCTACTTTACAGCCGCGGGCCTCTCAGACAGCGACTTCGTGTTAACGAGGGCTAAGTAGTCAGACACATAGACTTATTCACATTGTATTTCCATGAATTATGTAATAGTGTACTTATTACTCATTGTTTTGAAGCCAAATAAATAAATAAATCAAGAACTCACGAATCATAATAACGAACCAAGGTTTGCATGTTCCAATCTAAATACTCTGCCAATACTTTGTAATTCATTTTCTCAGTCATTAAAGTTTAATTGCTCTTCTGTTCAGATTGGTCTACTCCGTGATGGTCAACTCTTAGCCGAGGACTCTCCTGATGAACTGCTCCGTAAATTCGACTGTGACACTTTAGAAGATGCCTTCCTGAAACTGGCTTTGAGACAACATGAGATGCCTAGAAGGAGATCCAGTAAGTTTTTTCCACTTTCCACTTTTCGTTCTCAAGCAACTAAGTTCTTGTAAATAGTTTGACGAGTTATAATAGTTTGACTCTGCCATCCTATTGGAAACGTGATGACGAGATAACCTAACAATTCAGGTTCACGTCCGGCCGATGGTCGTAAAAATAACAAACTCAGCGAACATATTATTTTTACCTAAACGATTATTTGAGTCATACATAGTGGACATTAGTTAATTCTGACATCATGGCTTATCGGGCTCCAGAAGCTCGGGAGGATACCGCGCCTCGATGCGGCTGCCAGCGTGCCAGATGGTTTATGGGCTTACGGGTGACGACGACAAGAGACCGGACGGAGTTCTTTGTTGCCTTGGAGGATGGGAAATTGTTTGATATGGGATGCGACATGCGTCGACACATTCGACATCCTTCCATCGTCTCACCTTCCAAGTACTGCGACCTATGCTGGCGCGTCTACTGCATCAGTTGGCCTTCAATTGGCTTAAATATACCGAACTTTAAAGGGATTACGTGTTCGAGCCTTTTGGAGTTGAAACATTTGGGCTATAGGGTCAGAGAGTACGAGTGCTTTTCCGCGAAAGCTTTTTTTGATGCCCAAAGTACCTGTACATACCTACTACTATTTAAAACTTTTATGTATTGTGTGAATTCCAGCTCTGCCGTCATCATCACCTGACGTGATCCCTGAAGTGAAGACGACCGTTGACAGCCCATACCATTCCCGAGATGACTTCCCTACGATCACCAGTTCTACTGATGTATGTATCCTATAAATTATTAAAATGAAGGGTTAATAAGTGACACTAATATTTATCTGTCATCTGTGTATCTGAAATTATTTACTTTTGGTAGCACAATCGATCTACGTATTTACTTTTTCAATTGCATTAAAAATTACAAATTAAAATGACTTAAAACCTGTGTTTCGGGCGCTCATTCTTACAACTTAGATTATCTTTTATAACACAGCACTATAGCTCATTATCAATTTACCATTAATATAACACGATGATATAACTGATAAGAGATGAGTTTCGAGGCCATTACATAAATCAGTCGGGAGGAACGAATTGGGTTCTTAAAGTTGATTTTCCACCTGCGAAGACTTTTTTTTTATAATAACATTTAATGCTATGTAATAAAACTATAAAAATGTAACATATACTAACTATTTTTTTTACTTTCGCAGGTTTTAACGAAAAAGGAGCCAAGTCTTTCTGATTCCAAAAGGTTAACAAAATCAAGGTATAAAGCGGTCTTCATTAAAAGCATACAACAGTTTTCAAGACATCCTGGGTAAGAATACCTTTCATAGAATTCCTGTGTCTTACCTAATCATCATCAACGTCCACTCACCACGGTGTACATCCGCCATGTACTCCACCCGAGGGAGAGTTTTGCCCACGTTGGTAACCGCAATATTATATTGTATCACAAGAAACGCTGCTGCCCGTTCCGTCATATACGTTTTTTATAGTTGATGTTATAAAAATATGGACACAACAACATAACGTGCTTTCTGAAGCACGTAGGGTAGACCCTCTACCAACTAGAGGTGCTAGACAAAATGCAACTACAAAGCGATCGCTAGCATAAAATCGCTAATACAAATGTATGGTGCTTTACATTTATCTGTGTCTAGTTTTCTTGTGATATTTTTGCGGCCACTGTAGATATATTCACATAGATCAAGTAAAGAAGCTCCTCTTTACTTTAATACCTACATACACAACTCTAGACATCAAAAGCATAAGGACGGTTGGACTATTATATTCAGAAGCATTTTGTCGTAAGTGCCAGTTTACCGTAAAGGCACATACGACGAATGTTTCTGACGTCTAATTGCACATCCGACCTTATGCTTCTGAGAGCTATCTACACTTCAGGCATTACCCTGTTTATATTCTGAAAAGATCACTTCACTTTACCAGCACACTTACGTGTCCACTACTGAACATGGACCTCCTCTTAACAGATCTTGGCAAGCCAGGATACTTGAGGGGTATTGCCATAACCTCGCTTGACAGGCAGATTGGTAATATTTGTAATATGGTGAGAATCCTTGAGGTGATAGATGCTGTTGCCCATCTACCAGCTGTATGACACTAAATCACCTCTTACGTCACCCATAGTAGGATATAGAATGATATATTCTAAGGCAAATAGTCTTGTGTAGTTCGTGAACGATGAACGAATAGGAGCCGTATCTTCGTACTGTACTAGAAGAAACGTTTCCGAACGCTGATTTGTAATCGGTCTAATAGGTCAAATAGCTCTTTTCGTACTTCGTACATTGTAAACCGCGAGATCGTATAAGTGCGAGCGAGAACGAATAATGAAACTGACTGATTGTTTTTGACAAGTACGTCATACAAATTCATTCATAATAATGTAGGCGGTTGATCAGAATGACAGTCCTTGAGTCCTAAGCCTGTTCAAGTATGAAGGAAAATCAAATATGTTAAATTATTACAATAGTAGGTAACCATAATTTGGTCACCGTGGTGATTTGGTGGCTGCTCTGTGGTCCGCAAATACGCTCTAAGTACTTAACAATGTTTCTAGAGAACGTATTTACTCTGTGGTCCGCGCTGTCCTATATGGAAATGCTGACCGAGCGCAAAGACCGAATAGAGCTGTTAGAGCTTATAGAACGAACTAGTTCACTGTCCGAAATAAACTAGTACGGAGCGATCTTGAAAATGACCGAGCAGGCACAAGACTAAAGGCAAAGGATAACATGTATCTTTAAATTTTCAGCGGATTAATATTCTCGATCCTGTTCCCTATAATACAAGTCGTGGCGTTCTTTTCGGCGGTGGGTCATGACCCTAGAGACTTACACATTGCCGTAGTCAACGATGAAGCCGCCTTTTCTCCCTGTAAGTATTCATGGATATCAGTGGCAGAATTACAAATTTGCTATTCAAATTAGCCGCCCCTACTATAGAACTACTGATAATTTAGACGTTAAGATTATTTTTTTGTAAGAAAAAAAGGATGGCCACATTTGCCGCCCCCTAAATTTTACTACCCTAGGCCTACTTAGGCTGCTGGTAAATCCGCCATTGATGGATATAATAAACAATGGTTTCAATATGTATAAATGTAACAGCAAACACTGATTATGATTACCGTATTCCAAGAAACGGCTTTAAATCAAAAAGTGGTAAATAAAATATTGTTAATTAATCGCCAACCAGGCGTGATCTTTATAACAAAACAAGAGTCTTGAAAAATACTTTTTCAGCAGTTTTTTCAGTTCCACACAGCTCCAAAAAAACACCAAAGTGATTGTTACTCGGAGCCACATATTGTTGAAACCATCTAAAGCATAGTCTTCAAAAATATACCTCTCTTGTAATTGCCATTAACATGAAGTGTTCAAATTTCCAGATGGACTGGACATTTGCAAGAACACCAGTTTACAAACCGTGACGTTAAATGAAGATGAAACTTGTGACTTCTATATGCTGAGCTGCTGGTTCCTAGACGAAATGGAGAAAAAACAACTATTTCAGGTATAAATAAGACAATATGGGAGCTAGGAAATGAGTTACACCAATTTTTAAAGACAAATTAGCCCACGTATGTACTATTGTACTTGGGTTTAGGTGGTTAAGAACTTTTCCCGTGAAAGCGTAACAAAACAAACTAACTTTTACATTTATAAAATTAGGAGAGATCGACACATATCAAGTTATGTTACTATGATGTCTATTTCCAAAAAGTATGTCATAACGAACTAAATTAAATAATTTCAGTCCATAAAACAGGAAGTTGGCTGTATTAATTATATTTTGCCGATGTATTTAATCTGAGAAAACACCATCAGTTATTTTAAGATATCATAGGTCTAGATAAAAAAAAAGTTAGTTCGATGATTTCGGCTTTGGCTTCGCTAGCCTTTTAAGCCTATCAAACAAGATGGCTGACACCGTTTTCGTCTCTTTATGTAATTTCAATGTCTATTCTTAACTTATTGTGATTCACAACAATTCATGTTAGGTATAGATTATAGAACTGATGTCGTTATAACTGATTATACTGTTAAGTTTAAAACGATTCAGCAATCATTATTTATAACAATGCACTCTTGTGAAGATTGAAGAAGGAAATAGGTAATAATGCATTTTTATTCCTGTTAGAATAAAACATATTAAGTGTATTAAACTAGTCGCAAGTATTGAAAATAAAAACCGGCCAAGTGCGAGTCGGACTCTCGCACGAAGGGTTCCGTACTAGTTGCAAGTGCCTACATATTTTTGATATCAAAAATACTAGTAACACAGTATAAGTTCTTGTAATTCGTTGTAACTTTGATCGATGTTAATAATAGTTGATTGAATGAAAGGTAAATTGCGGTTTACGGTTTATGACGTATTAAAAAAAAACTACTTACTCGATCTCGTTCAAACCAATTTTCGGTGGAAGTATGTACATCATATATTTTTTTTAGTTTTATCATTCTCTTATTTTAGTAGTTACGGGGGGGGGGACACACATTTTACCACTTTAGAAGTGTCTCTCACGCAAACTATTCAGTTAAGAAAAAAATGACATTAGAAACCTCAATATCATTTTTAAAGACCTATTCATAGATACCCCACACGTAGGGGTAATATGAAAAAATAATTTTTGAGTTTCAGTTCTATGTATGGGGAACCCCAATTTTTTTGTTTTTTTTTCTATTTTTGTGTGAAAATCTTAATGCGGTTCACAACATACATCTACTTGCCAAGTTTCAACATTATAGTTCTTATAGTTTCGGAAAAAAGTGGCTGTGACATACGGACGGACAGACAGACAGACAGACAGACATGACGAATCTTTAAGGGTTCCGTTTTTTGCCATTTGGCTACGGAACCCTAAAAACGAACTTACCTTTGTAATTTTAGTAAAAAATAAAAGTAAAGCTTTGTTGTTGTAAGCCTTTATTGCTAAATCATCATCATCATCATCAGCCCGTATAACGTCCACTACTGGACGGAGGGCTTTTGCCATAGTCACCATGCGTGGCAGGCGGGTTGGTGACCACAGTATTATGCAGTAACACACAGGGAAACGCTGCTACCCGTTTTCCCTGGTATACGCTTGTTATAGATGATGTTATAATAATGGGGCAAATGGTTTAACGTGCTTTCCGAGGCATGGAGGGTAGTCCCTCAACCAACCAGACCCGAAAAGAAATCTTAGAATTAGCACAAAGATTTCTTGTCCGGCGTGGGGATCGAACCCACGACCTTCGAGACTCAAAGCGAGACTTATACCGCAACGATGTGGAGGTTGTCAGTATTGCTAAATAAAAAAATATTATCTTGCAGTCAGTATACAACACATCAGAAGAAGCCAAAGAAGCAGTCGCAAGAGGCAAGTTGTACGGAGCCCTGCGGTTCCACCACAACTTCAGCCAGGCCTTCGGCAAACGCATCGCTGATGGTGAAGTGGAGGATGACGTCATTGATGATAGCAGCGTCAGCGTCTGGCTTGATATGACCAGTAAGTATTTCCTTCAAAAAATATAAACACACGTTCCTTCGTATACGTTTTTTGTAGATTATATAAGTAAGGGACCAAGTAGGTACTTTGGTCATCTACAAAAAGTACCTGCAAAAAGCGGCTTTTTGCGTACTATCCAAGGCAGTTGGCTGCTTGACATCTGTTCCGGTGAACCAGATCAGATCCAAATCTTAAGCGGTATTATAAGATTTCTTGTGCGATTTGGGGATCGACCCACGACCTCTGAGATTTAGAGCGTGTGGTTTCTGGCTTTGAATATGTCTCCCCGCGGGTGCCGTAAGACTGTGGCAACCATGATGGGTGGGCAGCAGCATCTATCAGCTCAGGGTTACTGACCATATTACTGGTATCTCCAATCCACCTGCCAAGCATGGAGTTTACTCCCTCAACGACCCAAGGCCAAGGTTTGTAACGATGACGCCCATGTTCAGCAGTGGAAGTAAACGGGCTATTGAATTTGACGCTAGGCAATTATAGAGGTTGTACCAGAAGGGAGAAGAAAAATTAGTTATTTAAGTAAATTAACACTTGTCTGTACTCATTTTGTGAATGTTAATTCCAGATCACCAAATCTCGTACTTTATGAAGTCGCAGCTGCACAAAACGTATGAGAGTTTCACTCGGAGGATGATGAAGGCGTGCGACCGACCAGAAAGCTTAATACAGGTAAAGTTTTAAATATATTGCAAAGTCTATAACATCAAATGAAAATATTTTAATATTCTACAGATTTGTGCCCGGGTCGCAATTCAACTGAATAACATTTTACATGAATGAACAAAATAAATATGTACAAATAAAAGTAGCTAATTTAAAATAAAACTAACTTTTAAATACTACTATTCTAAATGTTACTTGGCAAGGTTCCCTGAATGCTGGCAGTATTATCCCGTTGTATGGCAATGCTTCATCATCATCAGCCCGTACAACGTCCAATGCTGAACATGGGCCTCCTCCCGAAGGAGGGTTTTGCCATAGTCACCACGCTTGGCAGGCGGATTGGTGACCGCAGTATTATGTTACACAGGGAAACGCTGCTGCCCGTTCCCTGGGACCAACGGCTAAACGTTCTTTCCGAGGCACGGAGGGTAGTCCCTTAACCAACCAGACCCGGAAAGAAATCTTAGAATTTACACAAAGATTTCTTGTCCGGTGTGGGGATCAAACCCACGACCTCCGAGACTTAAAGCGAGCCAAATACCGCTACACTACGGAGGTTGTATGGCAATGCTTGACTCAACTGAATTGGTTATCTAGTTCTTAAAATTAAACGTGTAATGTGTAATTTATGCGCATGTATATAATTTAGTTTATCTTTAGGAACGGACATAGCTATAATGCTATACTTCGCTGACACTCATATTACCAAATATTTTTTGTTTATATAGATACAATGATTGTTTTTATCAGTTCCATTACTAATGTCCTAGTCTCTACTGGCTTGCTAGGTAGCAAATTTCGTTTCAGTATGTACTTGTTTCATTAATAATATTTTGTACTGCTTGACAGATTCCAGTGCATTTTGGAAAGCCGGTTTACGGTGACAGCGAGCCACAAGTCGTAAACTTCATGGCACCCGGTATTCTCATCACGTAAGTCAATTTATACTTATTTTAGGAAAGAGATAAGACATTCACATTTAAGATATTAATTTGTAATTAATTATCATGCTAAAATTATAGCGCTGATTTCAAATATTTATTTCACCTTTAAAAAGCTACGTTTTATTTTATTAACGGTTATGATTATTTTATGGTGAGGTTGTCCTAGAAATAGACTCGTGAAACCGTGTAGTGAGCTTTAGGTACATAAAATGAGAGCATTTTACAATTACAATACTTGTAAGTTAGTAAAACTTCGATGACAAATAATTTGAGCTAATATAATTATTTACCGTCAGATGCCTCTCTAACAAAGATTTCGTACGGGCCCTACCTAGAACTCGCTACCCTACTGCCTAACTTACGCCTCGTTTGTCTTCGGGTCTATGCTTATTTAAACCTTCTTTTTCAGTATAATATTCTTCTTATCTGCCGTCGTAACTTCTACACTGATGATCACGGATCGATTAGAAGGAGTGTGGGAGAGGAGTGCAGTAGCCGGAGTCAAGCCTCGTGAGATGTTAAACGTCCATATTACTCTTCAGTCTTGTATCATATTGATGCAGGTATGTACATACATTAGGCGTACAAAAAAAGCATTTATTTTTGCTTCACGAATTTAATACCGTAATCAAATTTGCGAAGCTAAAATAACCTTTATGCTTAAGACCATTAGGCTTTTTCTGCACTGTTTTTATCTTCATAACGTATTCTAAATTTCCAGACATTAGAAATGATGGCTCTCGCGTTCCTCGGCTACGGTATACCTTCAGCAGGGTCGAAGCTGGTCTGCGGTCTACTCCTGTTCATGCAAGGCATCTGTGGCATGTGTTATGGTTTCCTACTCTCGGTCTACTGTCCCAGTCACTCGCTATCTTTCTTCGTGGCAACTGGAAGTTTTTATCCGATGATATTGTTATGCGGTAAGTCTAATCTCGGTTTCATTCCATCCGTATCGTATCGCGTTATAAGACTAGACTTCTCAGAGGTCGCAGGTTTGAATCCCGCTTCGGACAAGAAATCATTGTGTAAAATCAAAGATTTCTTACCGGGTCTTATTGAAAGTCAACTTCAATATATCTTTATTCACATAGACACATTAAAAAATATTTTAAAATAATATTCTTATGTTGCGTCCTTTGTTTTTTTCCTACCACCATGGTATTGGTGAGGAATTACCCTGTACGTTTCGGCAAGCATGTTAAGCCGTTGCTACCGATTATTACCTATGGCAATCATTTACCACGTTTACCTGCTAAGCGGCAAATACTGTGTCAACACCCATTTGAGAGAGGTCCATGTTCAACAGTGGACGTAATACGGGCTGATGTTGAAGAAAGTAAAATATGGAGGAATTCTATACATTGGTCATTCAATGGTGATAGTATTGCTAGAGAGATATTGTGGGTCCGAACCCCATTCTAGACTAGCTATTAATGGGGAACAATGAATAGTATACCATTGGCAGATTTATGGGAAGGCTAAGGAGCTCAAACGCCTTCTTAAAAGCATCCAAGTGCCACTATGCTCGTCGTCGTTACTCACTCATTGGGTTTATGCGCCTCAAAACCGAAATTCTGGATCCGTAACTGCATAAACTTAATCACCAAAACCTGATCTTCTACATCACCAGTTTCCTCTACATATTCTCACTCCATATCATTTATATATTTTCAGGTATCCTCTGGCCACTAGAAGGCATGTCGAAGACACTCCGTATGGTCGCCTTAATGCTTCCATTCACGGTACCTTCAAAATCCTTACGAGACATCATGGAAAAGGGAGCTTCTATAACAGAACCATCAGTATACGTTGGTTTCCTGACTACTTTAATATGGATTGTGATCACCTTAGCATTAATATACCTCAGGTTAAGACTTAGAAAAACGTAAATTAACTTATGATAAAGTCGATTAGGAATAGTCTGCTTATGGGCGGTGAAATAATGGTATAAAGAATATCACGTAACGGGTTTATTAATTTCTTAATTATTTTATTTCTTGTTTTAAATGTACCAACTTGAAACGGAGAGGAATCTTGGTGTAACTTCTTTGTCGACAAGTAAATGCATTAGGCGTTACTTCCTCTGTGGGGTATGTGGGACTCCCTCCGTGGAATAAATATGCTTATCGTACCATGGTTTTCCTATTGAAACCCTGAGGTGTAACTTTGAATGCCAATAATGGCTGCACTGGTTTGATATATACCGCTTTTTTTGTTTTCTCCTAATAGGTACTTATAGTCTACCAAAGTTTTATGTTACAGTAATATAATACTATATGGTCGCAATTTTTTTCGAAATGAGAGCAACTTATTAATCCGACAGCTTTGCTAAAAGACGCGCTTAAAGAAGGGGCTTTTATTTAATTTGACACCTGTCAAATAGGTGTCAACTATTTGACAGCTAGTTATAAGTACTCGTTACGTTGGATGGGATATATTTAAATATATAGTCTGGTAGGTAGGTATTAACTAAGTAATATTCTGCCTATTAATAAGAACATTCCAAGATGACTTATCGTTGACGTTACTGGAATCCCGCGTAAGTGACAGTTGGTAATAGGTGTAATTTCATCTGTAAAAAATATTTTCTTTCTATATCTTGTAAAAGGCAAAAAATCAATGATTTTCAAACTTATTACTACGCGTTATTGCAGTAACACCGACAATATAAATATATTAAATTAAATGATAATTAGGTATGTTAAGTTACCTATTTTGATTTATGTCTGAATTTTTTTGTACTGGATTATCTGTCGTATCGTGATGTATGTTACTTTAACTTTAAAGTTCAATAATGTCACTTTAATCATTCTTAAAGTGACATTGAACATAAAAAAATATATGGTCACCAATAATAATTGTCAATTACGCAATTCGCAAAATGTTAAAAAAAATGTCTCATTGTCATAAAACGACATTTTTTTTTTAGTTAAAGTTGACAGTTAGCCCGTAACTGCCATTGCAACCTATTCTTTTGACGTTTTGTTATTAATCTGCTAAATCCGCGTTTAAAGTTTAAGATTATTCATGTCAAACTTTGAGGACTCTATTTAATTATGGAAATAAGAAAAAGTATTTCATGGATAGGTACATATTTTTTAAGAACGTGGACTATTTATAGAATTTGCCTCACGGATCAAACACAATTATTATAACATGGTGAATATCACAAAAATGATCTTATAAATACGACAGTATCACGTCTCTTGCTGGTTTCTTTAAAACGGCATTTGTATATTTCATATAAAATCCAGGTGACATTTCTTTATGTTTACTAACATTTATATTAGCAGTATATTACTGCTAATAGTTTAATAAATACTTGTACCAGCTCCTACTTCGAATGTTAAATATTATGTAGAATAAGCTTCAATTTTATATTACGGAAACAAATAATATTGAAATGGCTCAATTATTTTAAACTATAGAAATATTTACATCCACATGCAATGGTGGATTTGTAATATCTTTGCAATTATGTGTGTTTGTCGTATAATTGCTAAGCAATAAAATACACCAGCTTATAATGAGTATTGCTTTACATTGTGAAAATTTCAATACCACAACTAGGATCGGTGGTGAAATTTTAAAGTAACTATTCACCCCGTTTATTTTAAAGCTGCAAATATTATTATATTATAGACATGCATCCCCTACTGTGATATTTCATTATTCCAAATCAAATTTAGAAAAAAATGAAAAATTGTCAGATACGGTGTCTTCTGAATTTGAAAATAAAATATATTTATTGTTCTAAATTTGAAACTTAGAAAATGGTAGAGATGATGTTTGGTTATGTAGCGATTTTATAACAATTATTTTAAGTTTCTTATAGATTTAATTAATAATAATTCTTCTCAAAGAGGAAAAATGTAAAATATTGCCGATGTGGTGTTGTGATACCATGTGATTTGTGGGTAGCTATTTATGAATAAATTTGTTTTATAATTTTTTGTATTATTTAATATGACCATTTTAAAACCATAGCCGAATTTTATAAGGTTTCATTTAGGATATTAAACTTCATTATATTAAAAAAGGGTTTAGTCTCTACCGACGTCAGACAATCGGTAACCGTTTTTTTTTGTAAGATAACATTCGTTCAGAATGGAGGTTACCTAATCACGGAACAGGTACCTACTTAGATAAAAATAACTTCGCTACTCAGAAATTTTTATTTATTAAGTTAATATAGCTTCAAATATACAGCAACAATTACAAGAGAAGATTAACATATAGGCTACAAAACATCACACTCTGACCCACTGGAGCAGAGTAACGCGGGTAATACCGCGGGACGCAGCTAGTGTATTTATAAAAACCCTACTGTAGGTAATAAAGACATTTTTATCAAAGTCATAGTAATATCGTTACGTGATAAGCTTCCTGATTAGATTCAATACCGAGTAAGTATTAAAAGATCGATTCGATGGTACTACTAGGTACTTAGTAGTGTATGGGAATGAACATTAAAAATAAGGCAAAACATCGGTCCCTATTGTAGGTCGTGAGCAAGCTAACTTATTTTCTATAATACTCGAGATTAGCAGTTTACATGTAGGAAACGCTAGATGGCGCTATTCCGTAATTTAGTTGAAATGTTTTATTTTTATGTTAGGTGGGTAGTTCTTCACATATCAACTTCATTACACGTTGTACCAACCAAGAACCAAGATATCTGGGGTCGGTGGTTTCTATGAATAATGTTTACGGCGAGAAGTGCTATCTAAGAACAGAGATTTCTGTCTACACTGCTTCCTATGGAAAAATATATCGACGAACAATGTTTTCTTTCAACTTACCTTTCGGCGAAACGTGATGTCTAGGAATAGAGATTGCTATTAACTTTGATATATATCAGAGGACTCCAAACTACGGCCCGCGACAGCTAAGACTAGTGTCATCAATCTAGCCCGCGCATCCAATGTCTTATTGTTGTTACTATTGCTGTGATAAGTTTAAAAAGACAACACAAAATGATAATACTCAGTCGCGCACTTTGCGACTAGTCTAGAAATAACAGTATACAGTATTGTTAAGGATTGAAAAATGAAAACTAAACAGTTTTAATATTTCAATCCTTAACTATACTCTAAGCTAAATAAGCTGTACATCCACCCCTAACAAACGTCACGCTAGGCCGCAATATTGTCAAGGGTGTGGCGGTACATGAAAATATATGATAAGTTAAAGGAACCTACAAGACCTACGACCCTAAACCCTATAAGCCCTACAGCCCTAACCTATCATATATCTTCCTAGTGCGTGATAAATAAATATATATAAATATATTCGGGATGACTGCACCATGCGACCTGATCATTACATTTTAAAAGGAACATAAGGATAACAATGAAACTCAAAATTCAGATATAAAAATTTTATTATTTATAGGAAATATTTTGATTTAACAACAACTCTTTCCGCGTGGTGCGCGCGCGCCGCTTGCCGACATTCATAATGGCACAATTAGTTTTCAACATGATTACAATATAATTTTATTTACTGCTCCAACTTTAGATTTGTATGTTAATCACCAGTTTAGTTCACAAGTAACAATGTGTGTCAAATACAACTGGAGTATATTTTGAAACATGCAGTTCCTCAACGTGTGAGTTTCGCTTTAAAAATTGCGTTTACGAAGTGATATAAGTAAACCAGCGGATTACAACGTTAACATTCCGATCGCTAACTTCGTAAATGTATCGACAAACGGGCGTACGCACACGCAAACAGCACGAGGTTTCGTTGTCAGCTAACCGCCTGAGGATCAAATTCCCACAGCGCAATACGGTACCTCAAAATGAAACAAAATCTTCTATCCTCTTCATTCCGTCCACAGACCCACAACACACCGCTTATTGCGACATTATCACATTTATCAAGCATAATCTGTTGATCCCTCAATACAGGAAAAAAAAACTGATTTTCAATTCTGTGTTTTCACAGTTTTCGCCTAACTATAAACTAGTACTTAAATTATAGCTCACTCATCACCTTTTCCGCTCTCGTACGCTCTCCCAATCACTCAATATACATCATGTCTTTGCATTTATACTACAGAGCGACATATTTTTACATTGGATCTCACGGGGGACAGTCAATTCCTAAACTATTTATTGCTTTTGAAGCAATTATATTAAAAAATAAAACTATTCCCACTTACAACCGAGTCTAGTATGTATTTATCCTAAACGTTTGTAAGATGCAACAGTTAGGCTGCATAGGCATATTTTTAAATATCACACATTTTTTTCTTAAATAGCGAAACGGCATGTTTAGCTATCAATGGAACATCTAGAAGGAATTGACCATGTCCCTTACAAAAAAAGATGTAAAATAAAAAACTAAAACTTAACACGGTTCCTATACAATATTGACGAACATAATGTGGAGATTATGAAAAGGCCCTGAAAGCCAAATAAAAAACGTGTGTCATAATATATACAGAACCGAACATTGGACACTGTTAAGCAAAACTGATGAAAAAGTGCAATGAAATATCAACAAATATTTGCACTATAGGCCTTTGCCAAGTTTCATTTTCAAATCCAAAAAACGTCATTGTTATTACATATTCTAGTTTTGCATTAACAGACATAGCTTTGCTGTATTCTAACCGACGACCTTAAATTCAAATGGCTAGCTTAAAATGTCATCTAAACACGGCTTAACCTCCAACT
The DNA here is from genome assembly GCA_947037095.2 of Nycteola revayana. Lineage (NCBI taxonomy): Eukaryota > Metazoa > Arthropoda > Insecta > Lepidoptera > Nolidae > Nycteola > Nycteola revayana. Next base: position 10,528,383 of record OX344851.2, on the reverse strand, counting down.
TACAGTTAAATCACAATGTTGGTTACAAAATGTAAAAAATGAAAGTAAACTCACCGGAGGATTATATATGTCACCGGAAAATAATAACAATCGTAAGTTGATAACTTACTTGTTAGTTGATCAACTTACTAGTTAGTTGATCAACTTTATAGTTAGTTGATAAACTAACGAGGTTTTGGGTGGTTAAAACAAACCTAAACCAATGGGGTTCAACAGGACTTATTAAAGTTTTTTGTTTTGTTACAACAGCATAGTCTCATTTGGTTAGGTTAGGTCAAGTGTCCTAACAATTAAGTAAATAATATAATAATTATGCGCGTTCACTGAAACTGGCAACTAAATTTAACAATATGAGTTCCACGGAAGTTGATCAACTTACGATTCGTATTATTTTCCGGCGACATATATAAAAACAATTTCGTAAGTCGAACATAATTTTCATGAAAGCTTTACAATGTGATTACCTGATTAAATCAATTCCGTCCTTCGAATACTTTAAAGGTGGAGTTGAATTAATCAAGTCTTACGTATATAATTAACTGTACAATTATTGTGACGTATTACTAATGTTCAGGCCTCCATTCGTTCGCTACATATTTACATTATAATAACGATACGACTCAAGGTTCGAATCACATTTTTCTTTTTAATAAGTAATATATGCCAAAATTACATAATAACTGTAGTCTTGATGAGCTCAGTTGATATGGCAAGATAGTGTTTCATGTTTATAAATTATGGTCTACAGTGGCAAGTAGTTAATATAAGATTTTACACGCGTAGATACCATTCCCGTGAAAACCTTGCCTTAAAATATAACACACACATGTGGCTTTCTATTGGTAAAAGAATTTGCAATATCGATTCAGTAGATCCAGAGATTACCTCCTACAACCTCATAAACAATTCACTAACTTTACCTTTTGAAAATATAAGTATAGATTTATATATAAGAGAAAACTGAGTTAAGAATATAGTAACATAGGTAAACAAGATTTTGGCCGCGACTTTGCTTCGATTTCGATTTCTGTATACCAACTATGGACCCCCATTTCATCACCGTAAGGAGCGAATTTTCGACAGTCAAAAAATATAACCTATAAAAAATTATGTTAAGTGTGTAGCCTATATGTTATCAAGTGATTTCCACGGAGTCGTTACACCAGTATGAGCATTTATAACGTAATTAATACAAATTTAGCAACAACTCAAAACGAACTACTTTCGCTATAGACCATAACACACATCACATGTGCAAAATATTTCTGAAGCTCAGAAGCGTAAGGTCTGATGTGTTAACATACCTCAGAAACTTCGTCATATGCGCCTATACCATAAACTGACACTTACGACCAAATGCTTCTGAAAATAATAATACATTCTTCCTAACGCTTCTGAGCCTTAAAACTTATAAGTGACAATTACAGGCAGACAACCCGTCTGCATAAGAAAACATGGTAAATTTAAAATAACTATGTAGAAATCTGATAGAGGATTTAATATCTGCAAACAACTTAATCAATCTTAAGAATGATTAATGTGTTGACATTAATCATTCTTACGATTGATTAAGTTGTGATCATTTTTTTTCAGACGTGAAAAATTGGTCAAAATTTTTAGCTTATCAATATTCCTCTTAGACTATCATGAAGCTATAAAATACACGCTATAGAATGTTATGCACATACTATCTGCATTCAATACAATAAAATAACATTCATTTTTCATTAAAGTTACAACCATTTTATCTAGGCCCATTGCAGATCCCATATTTTGTTTGCGTCGCGTAAGAATCTTATGGTATTACTTTCAATTACAGATTTGAATCAACAATCATTGATATATCATTGATCATACATCGAAATCTCTTTTGAAAATAACATACTATAGTCACCACGCTAGGCAAGCAGTTTTAATTAATTACAGGAACGATATAACAGTTTTATCGCAATGCTAAATAGTTTTAAATATACTTCGCATGATGATGAAAACATTGTAGTTTAAATGAAAGTATCTAGCAATGGCATAACTAAACTAGGCCTGTACCATGTATAGCTCAATGTTAGTCCATCCAATAACAGTTTTACATATTAAAAAAGATACCGTACAACACCCATCAAGACATTAAAAACTTTAATCATAATTATTAACAAATAACGTTAAACCGCCAATTCATTGTAAAAACAAATCACAAAGAACTTAAAAAAAATACACAATAATATATAATAATAATAATAAATAAAAGTATTTTTATGATTAACTGCAACATGCTTCACTTGACGTTTATTACGAACAAGTTTAATTTTTAATATTACGTATATACGTTTATACCATCGACATTCGCACTGTAACCATAAAGGTATTATAACATTGATAGAGCATTAAAAAAATGATATTATTGCTAGCTGACAATACTAGAGCTCAGAGGCATAAGGTCGAATATCGTCAAAATCATTTGTCGTATTTGCCTTTATCGTAAACTGGCACTAACGACCAAATGCTTCTGAAGTATAATTCATTCATATTTATGTTCTGAGGTCTAGAATACTTTTTATAAATAAAGTAGCAAAATATATTTGAAAAGAGCCAATAAAAAAGTCACAAATGTAGGTATTGGTCTGACCTCTATTATAAGGTAACGTTCTCTTCATTCCCTTTATAAAAGTTCTTAGACAAGGACGAAAGTAGATTTTTTCTCTCATTTTAGGACACTCGAACAAACATAGCTATACCTACTTTATGTATAACGTTGTATGTGTGTTGATACAAAGACGCGTTTTAATTTTAACTGTCATATACACTTACAAAATAAATTTGAACTTCAAAATATTGCATATTTTTCACAACTCATTACTAAACAATTATAAATTTCCACACCACGATATACGTCACATCTGTTTAAATGCAAAAGAGCCAGAAATAAAAAAAACTAGAAATAATTTTATTTCAAAAATATATTTTTGAATGAAGATGATTTTCAGTACTTTTTTTTATTATGGCGTTTGCATTCAAACGTACGGCCGTATACAGAAATAAAGCTGGTAGCCGGCGCCGATCTACCAGCGTTTATCAGCGCTGGTCCATTCTGGTAACGGTTACATAAAGCAAGCAGATTGAAGTAGAGCGAGCAAAATGTAGTACTCATCGGACGATGATTTGGACAACGACGGAGCTGACCGGCGCGTGTCGAAGATTTTCGGAACTTCTCGACGACGTTCGGAGCTTGTTCATATAATAGGCTGTCAGGCTGCCAGCTTTTTTTTCTGTATACGGCCTTAATGGACATTCTGACCGATTTTAATATTAAGGTACAGTGCGAATCGACTCCCGTTATGGCGGTGGATATTTTAGATACAAATGACTTTTGAGTTTAATACCAATCTTTGAACGCTGTCCCTAATGTATGAGATCTAATTTGTGCCTATACTTGTTTTTTAGATCGCCAACTTAACTAACTATACCTTAACTTGACTAGTAAGTCTAGTTCTAGAGTATACTTTACTCTTTTATAGTTATAATAAAATTAATATATGATAGCAGTTTACACAACTTTGTAATTTTTATTTATTGGTTGTGCGTTTTAATGGCAAAGGTACTGTATGGATAGTGGCTACAATGAACGATGAAGAGTTAACTTAAAAATGTGTTATGTACTTGCTTGAATTTGTAATGGTCCATTGTATGTGTTTGCTTTACCACCATTTGTTACTAATTATGGAACGTATTAACTCTTACTTTCAGTATTTATCCTTTAGTTCAATTATTGTGGTACACTGTCTTTGCGGAGGCTTCCACAATTTTGCCAATTGCAATGCAATGCAAAAAACAAAGAACGTAAAAGTTAAGTACGGTAAAAATTGTACATACATTTAGATCTTTAGCATGATGAGTTCGTGTTCCTTATGGTAAAGCAATAAGAATGATCAAAGCTACACATGACATTCTCAACTCAATAAATAAGCGCGACATTCTTTATAAATACAACAGTTATAAATGCTAAATTCGTTAATTACATGCCTCCGCCAGTTAGTAAAACAGTGAACGTGACAAAGGTCCACATATAAGGACAACAAAAAAAAACTTGAGTAAAACCATATTACTTCTACAAAGAAGCCTATTTAGCCATCATATCCTAATTTTACTAGAACTATATCCTTTCACGTGTCGTCTTTACTTACAACCCATATCTTCTTATACAAAAATATTTATCAATCATTTATAGTCTCATACATTACACAGCGATTCATATTTTCACATTTATAGAACTAACTAATCTCAAACAGTGGTTAAGGGGTCAAACACCTTTAAAAAAAAGGGTTTTATTTAAACAATAAATACTTAATTACCGCTTAGAACCTTAAGTAAGAAAAGCGTATAAATTATTTTTTTCTCAGAAAATTTGAATTAACGGACTTAATTCCTATCTATCTAGGTGTTCTGTCATATTGTATGGGCACATAGATACATACATACAAATGCATGGAAGTCACTGGTATCTGCTTACGTAAAGCGAATGCATTGTGATAGAAAAGTGTTTGTTATATGTACATTCGAAGAGATTCTTTCATACAAAATTATGCGTCGACCTAGCTCATACATACACGGCAAAGTATCAATTGTAATTGATCTAAAATACTACAAGATTTTAAGTGTGTACGTGAATCGTCTTGATTGCTTTTAGACCGATTAAATATTCAAAACTACCGTCTTACGGCTATATATATTCACAAAAGGCTATTCCCTTACAATATGACATGACATAACTACAAGGGCGGCTTTCAACGACTTTTAAAAGCAGTCGCGCTTACGACGGACTTAACAGGCGTTTTGTATCTACATTTGGACATACAGTATTCTTAAAACTTACGATTTTTCTTAAATTTCATACTAAATTTCTACGTTTCCGTTAATACAGTAAATAAAATTAATATAGACACGACTTATACGGTCCATTGTTAAGTTTTTTTATGATCGTGGTCATCGAGTACCAATATTAAAGTAAATAATAATAAATTTCGTTCGCACATGCATCATGTAATAAGTAAAAATGAATCACTATTCCGTACGGAGTTAAGTACTACCACTACAATTGCTTTATACTAATATAAGTTGCCTTTAGGCTATCAAATTCAGTGCATAAGATATGATAAGGAATGCTAATTATCACAATAATAATACAGACTTGTAATATAGTCATTTTAAGAGTTTTAAGAACTATCAATACTCCTCATTTGATACGTTTTATGCTAAGATATAGAAATGAAGATTGCCTTATAAAAAAAAACTACTTTTTAAGTACTGTATTAACGGCGGATCAAATCCTGTTACTTATAATAAAAGCAGCGAATAAAACGCTAACAATATTGTGATGTAGCGACATTGCATGTCACGGAAAGCCGCCATTGCAAAATTTGACAAGTTAATTATTTTTTTCACCCGTCGCACCGAGGACGCGATTTCTATCAATATTTTAGACCTGTTTTTTTACTGTATTTTACATTGAGCCGCCGTGTTGTGATGTTAATTACATTCAATATTAATGAATTTGTGGTTTAATTGAAAAATATTGAACATGATTATTAGTCTGATCAACAGAAGCTGAATTGCAATTCGATATATATTCCGCATGCGATTCAAACTTTGTTCCAGCCGCATTTCCATAATATGGTTTGGCAAATAACATTTAATTTCTCATCTATAAACTCTTGTAATAATGAGTAGAGAATCTCATTACGAGACGATTACTATTTAATATATTTTTTAAAACGAACGTCTAATAAAATCTATTTAGTCAGTCGTTTAGATTACCAAAAAAAATTGGAGACGTATTTTTTTTTCGTTCCGTAATCAAGTATGACATGTGACGTCACTTCTAGTGACAATTTTACCTAGAAATTACGTCACAAGGCATCTATTGAACTTTAAATAAAAAATATTTTTTTGATTTCATAAATTAAAAAAAATCGTGTCCAATATTTTTTGGTAATCTAACTGACGGACCGAATATATTTATTTTAGTAGTCATCCATAGTTAGTAATAAAACTCTATTCACAGACATACTGAAGCACAATTCCGAGTAACCAATTTACCAACTTACGAATCCAATTCTCAAAATGAAACTTAAGTATGCATATGAACAGCCCTTCAAACGGGAATACGAGACGTTGTCTTTTCTATAAAAAATGTACGCAATTGAGAATCACATTAATTATAGAAAAAAATACAACATTACTTTGCATCTGTGTTTCCAATCAAAGAAAAATTAAACCTTGAGTATTGTAGGATCAGGGTTACACTACAGTTGCCCCTTAACGGTCAGTAGTTAAGTTTCAAAATCATTGATTTTGGACTTTATTACAATCCAATAGAGCTCAAAATATGACGGGTTCTATATTAACTCTGCCCGTTAAAGAAGGCCCAAAAACTGGTTCACCGTTTCAATGCCTGATCGTACAAAAGCGGTACAAACATAATATTCAATTGCGTTTCATCCTATACACATACGATCGGATAAAATAACCGCATGCGGTGTACAATGCTTGAAAGATAGTAGTGTATTCTCGATGCGCGGGTGGCTAGGATAGTTAGGTGTGCTAGAATTTGTCCTGGAAGATGAAAAGATTGTTGGTCGCGGCAACGGCTATGATACTTTCGTGCGGATGCCACGCCGTGTGGAGAATCTTCTTGTTGAAATCGAGGCAGTCTACGCTTATCTCGTCCTGAAAAGAAAATCGAAATGAATAAAACATCATTTTTTGCAGATTAGTGAAATAAATTCCAGGGAGTTGATTCATATGTTATGTTACAATTATTGTGTTAATTTCTGAAAGTATTTGTGATATGAAACATAAAGAAATGTGGGACTTATACCTTCATGGTGACGAAGATGGAATACGCTAATCGTGCAGAGATTACCATGGCTGTCCTTCCTCCTAACATATCTCCCACTAGGGGAGAAGAGCTTATGTCCTTCACTCCGAAGCGAATGCGAAGGAGGAAGGTCCATCGCTCCAGGCTTTCTCTGATACATTTCAGCAGAAGGGGCCACCGCTTTCCATGACTAGGTTTTCGACACTTTTTTGTTTTAGTTTTTGTACAATCACTGCACTGCACACATACCTTCATCCTCTTGGCAGTGGTAGCGACGCGCCTCGCTCGGAGCGGCTGGCGGGGCCGCCTCCAGCGTGAGGTCGGCGCGACGTCCGTGCTGCAGGACGTTGTACAAGCACTGCACTGCACACATACCTTCTTCCTCTTGGCAGTGGTAGCGACGCGCCTCGCTCGGAGCGGCTGGCGGGGCCGCCTCCAGCGTGAGGTCGGCGCGACGTCCGTGCTGCAGGACGTTGTACAAGCACTGCACTGCACACATACCTTCTTCCTCTTGGCAGTGGTAGCGACGCGCCTCGCTCGGAGCGGCTGGCGGGGCCGCCTCCAGCGTGAGGTCGGCGCGACGTCCGTGCTGCAGGACGTTGTACAAGCACTGCACTGCACACATACCTTCTTCCTCTTGGCAGTGGTAGCGACGCGCCTCGCTCGGAGCGGCTGGCGGGGCCGCCTCCAGCGTGAGGTCGGCGCGACGTCCGTGCTGCAGGACGTTGTACAAGCACTGCACTGCACACATACCTTCTTCCTCTTGGCAGTGGTAGCGACGCGCCTCGCTCGGAGCGGCTGGCGGGGCCGCCTCCAGCGTGAGGTCGGCGCGACGTCCGTGCTGCAGGACGTTGTACAAGCACTGCACTGCACACATACCTTCTTCCTCTTGGCAGTGGTAGCGACGCGCCTCGCTCGGAGCGGCTGGCGGGGCCGCGCGGCCGCCTCGCGCGCTGCCTCCAGCGTGAGGTCCGCTCGCCGCCCGCACGCGCTCGCTCCTCCCACCGCGCTGCAGCCGCCGCGCTCGAATATCCTGACCGACAACATTTAATTGTTGCATGCTAAGTATTTTCACAATTAAATAGCTATAAGCTACGCTAAAATTAACCCATAAACTGCAATACTGCAGTGTCTACAGAAAATAAGGTTGTATTTCGTCGGTAATACAGTGTCAATAACTAATAAGGTTGTATATCGTCGGTGGCACTGCAATACTGCAGTGTCAATAGTTAATAACGGTGTATATCTTCGGTGACACTGCAACACTGCAGTGTCAATAACTAAAATCAAATATACGAAATTGAGTATTTTGATCTTTACATCAATATCAAGTTACATATATAACAAACATATTTTTGCCCAATGAAACTGTACCATAATAGCAACTGTCACTTACGAGGTATTCATATTCATTTATTGCACACCATAATTATGTATAATAAGTTGTTACAGTACAAAGTATGGACCCTATCGGGCACAGCAAGTTAGAAGAGAGGAGTATTGCAATAACACCGACGATATATAAGTGAACTAAATAGGCGAGTTGACGGATGTCGAACTTTTTGATATAATGTCTGTTCCTTTGATAAAAGTATTTGTCATAACGAACCTAATCATAATAAGTTTAGTTTGTACAAGTGGAAGTTTGAAATTTGAAAAGAATTTTTCTCATTTATTTAGTGACGTCACAAGCCAAGCTCCTTTTGAGCCTGACATTCACTGTCCATTCCTATTCATCTTAACTCTATCTAATAGTAGTAGATGTCCGGAAAATGATGTAAAATTGTATAAAATATAATCTCTTACAGCAGCAATGACGTCATGCTACAGATAACTTATAGTCAAAAATGACTGACACCTTTTTGGTCTCTATCTATAATGTAAATGAATATGTTGCTAAGCTCAAATCTCGAGAACAGCTGAACCGATTTCTTTGTTGTGATTGTTATGGTCAGGAGAAGGTTCTTATGAAAGAAAAAAAAATGCAAATTACTCTATAAAATTAGAAAATTTAAGAAAACTCAACTGCAATATTATTTTAGTAATGAATTGATATTACTGTCAGTTGTTTGAAATAACTGTCAACATTAACATTCTGCACTCCTTCTATATATAAACTACTATAAGTGTGCGAAATTTCTCCTCCGTCTGCGATATTTTCGTAAAGAGGGGGTAAAGTTTTTGCGTCACTTATTAATAATTCCACATATAAATTGCACTGTCGGGAATGACTGACTTGGTCCATCAATCATTCGCTGATTGTAAAGACCTAAAACTTGGAGGGTGTATTCGCAATATGTAGAAGTGTCATGAGAATCGATTCTTAATAATTCCACTCCTTCGATTATGAAAAGGGTGGCCAAAATTCTAGACCGAAGAAGCATAAGCACAAATGCTTTTAACAACGAATGTTTCTGACGTATATAATATATAATGGCACATCCGACCTTATGTTTCTGAGCTCTAGAACTGTATGAAGAAATCGAAATAAATCGCGGACAATATGCACCTCTGCCCGGCTAGCATAGGCAGCGCGACTCGAGTCTACTCTAGGAGGCCGACCAATCCCATTGCAAAAAGTGTCAGGTGACAGTGCGTTTCTGCAATGTGATTGGTCGGCCTCCGTAGAGTAGAGAGTAGAGTGGGCTGGGTAGTGGTCCTAACCCAATAAGGGTATAAATTTTCAATATATACCTATAATAATTAATGTAAATATGAACTTATTATCAGTAGAGGAATTTATGACACACGGCCAGACAGGCAATTAGCAGCACTCACAGGTGGCATTTGCTAGTTATAGTTACCTAAGTAGTTTTATTTATAGAATAAGAATAATAACCTATTAATCACAGTTTTTTTTCATTGTGATTTTGACAAGTACTGAATAGAAGTGCTGAATAAATTCACTATTTTATTATTACATGAATCACTCACCTGAAGAATCCATTATAAGAGCCAGTCATAAGACGTTGATCATCTCCGCTCCAACAGCATTCGAATTTATCAAAGATACAGTCGTTTTCATACAGCGAGCAGAGCTTAGACCGCAGGTACTCGTGGACCGGGTAGGTTTCTACCGGCTTAGTTTCCATACGGAGATCCCACACTTTTAATCCTAAGTAATCTCGGGACATCATATATCTGGAAAAGTAGACTTTATATCAAAAAATAGAACTGTAATCTTTCTATTATTGGTAGATTGGCACAACTGTTTCGATGTGACGCACGAGTTATAAGAAATGCAATAGTACACAAAAAGTTTCAAATAGGGACGCAACGCACATAAAAATGGCATTGTTCATTTCATTCTGTCAGTCATGTATTCTTGGATTTGTAATCCTACTAGCATAATTTCAATAACACACACGTCCTCATAACCTAGAAAATTAAGCTCTGAAATTATTAGGAACGTAAAGGTAACTCAAGATTATAGGTTGATTTAGTTTGTTTTTTGTATCGTAGCATTAGAGACACATACCTGCCCGAGTTGCTGAGCTTGACGTCGCTGATGGAGGAGATGATCTCTGAGAAGAAGGACCTCGCGTGCGGGTCCTCGGGCTCCTCGAACAGCTTGGCGTGGCGGTCGCACAGCGCCGCCGCACGCATGTCGCATAGTCTTATTGTACCTGCAAAAGCATTAGTGCGGTCAGTAAGTACAGTCACTACAAACTACACCTTATGCAGTATTCACACTAGCTTTCCCCGTGCAGCTTCACCTACGTAGCTCCCGTTCCCGTGGGAACTTCATAATAAAATGTAGCCTATAGCTTTCCTCGATAAGTGGGCAGTTTTTTTCGGATGGACATACGTAGGAAGCCACGAGGCTTTTGCTACTTCACCGGGCATAAAGGCAAGCTGAGCTCCAGCCTTAATAAATGGTTTAAAAACTACAAACTAAGCAATCTGCGCAAGAGCCCCACAGAGGGCCCTGTGAGGCTTGGACCTCGGCTCAGGGCGGTCGCTGACGATGAGATTGAGGATTATGACTTTTAGTATTTTAGGGGAGTTTTGTGCATCTGTCGCTCTACTTTACAGTTCGCGGGCCTTTCGGACTTGGGTCTACGAGGGCATCGGAATAAGTGGGCAGTGACACTGAAAGAATGTACTGGTTCTAGTATAGTTAGTTTCTCAGAGTAATATAAACAAGCTATAGAGCGCGTCTTACACAGTAATAGCTTATAATTCCATAAATTTTATTCCGGAAACTTAGATATGACACTTAAATAATACCTCATTAGTTGGTTGTCAATGTTATGTGCACCATAATTGTTATACATATCAGATGCAAAACCTAGTAATTTAGTTAAGTATGTGTAATATGGATAATGTGGTTGTGCTATCACTACACAGTATAAAACAAAGTCGCTTCCCGCTGTCTGTCTGTACCTATGTATGCTTAGATCTTTAAAACTACGCAACGGATTTTGACCCGTTTTTTTTAATAGATTATACAAAAACGCAAAAAACCGGGTCAGGGGGGTGGTTGAGGTAAAATAGAACACATCCAGTTTTTTTTTGTCTGTTAGAGTGATTCAAGAGGAATGTTTATATGTATGATACATCAGCATTGCACCCGTGCGAAGCCGGGGTGGGTCGCTAGTTAATAAATAAATAGCTGTACGGGAAGGAACAGCTGTCTCTGTAAACTTCTCACCTATGGACTAAGGTCTTGTATAACCAATATAAACTGAAGTTTGTTTGGTTGCTTGACTTCGCTTATCTTAGGAACTAGGATTAGCAATTTAAAAAAATATTTTGGTGTTAGATAGCCCATTTATCGAGGAAACCTATAGGCTTATTTTATTATAAAGTTACTACGGGAACGGGAGCAACGCGGGTGAAACAGCGCATGGTAAGCAAGTTTAATATAAAGTCATATAATGAAATATTAGACACTTACCCTTACTACTAGAATAGACAAAGAGATTGCATTCCGTCGGATGAAACTCCGCTGCAGTTATGACCTGAAAACATATTTACATGTTAATCAAGTAAAAAGTTTGGTACATTAAAGGCTTTACCTATGGTTCGAATCCTTTTTTTTTTGTCCCGGCGCAAATTCATTTTCTCATTCCCACCGCCGCTGCAGCGTTTCCGCGCGCTGACGGCGGATATGTGGGACTCACTCTCTCCATGGCGTGGTATGCTACTCATACCACGAGGAGAGGACTGCACCACTAAAATTCCCCGGACACTCCTTCGATCCGCCGTTGGCGGGGGCCGGGTACGCACAAGCAATCTGGCCCATGGTTCGAATCCTACCGGTGGCATTAATTTGGTGCCTTGCAATTCAGAATAATCTTACTCGTACGAACGGGCTTGACAACCTCTGTAGCGTACGTCTCGCTTTGAGTGTCGGAGGTCGAGGGTTCAAACCCCACGCCGGCCAAGAAATCTATGTGTAAGGTTGAGGGACTACCCTCTATTCCACGGAAAGCACGTTAAACCGTTGGTCCCTTTTGTTATAACATCTACAACAAGCTTATACCAGAAAGGGCGAATGAGTTTCCCTGTGTGTTACTACATAATACAGCAGTCACCTACCCGCCTGCCGAGCGTGGTGACTATGGCAAAAACCCTCCCTCAGGAGGAGGCCCATGTCATACTGATGATAAAGCAAATAAGATAAGAACGGGCGACTGCATTTTAATCTTATAGATTTTTTTCTTTTATAATTTTAATGCAATTTGTAAATACACAGATCGATTGTACTCGCAAATAAAGCATATCATTGAGTATTAACAACAACTTAAAATAACAATACAATCAAATCTAAAATTTTCCATGAATATAATAATATGGAAATGTATATTGCATTACCCTACTTCATTAGCATAACACGTACAAATATCATCCCTACATAGTATAACACAGTCGCTTCCCCCTGTGTCTGTCCCTATGTGTGCTAATAACTTTAAAACTACGCAACGGATTATGATGCGGTTTTTTTATGTATAATAACGGGAACTAGGAAACCAGTAATATTATAAACGCGAAAGTTTAAATGTGGATGGATGTTTATTACTCTTTCACGCAAAAACTACTCAACGGATTTCGCTGAAGGTTTGCATGGGGATAGTTTATAAGCTACAAAAAATCACGCTCCGACCTATTATAGCAGATTAACGCAGTAAAACCCGGGGCGCAGTTAGTATGTATATAAAAGCGATACAAAATGAAAACAAACGTTATCAATAAGTAGACTATATAGTTCTTAGATTGCCCCCTTGTAGAGGTTATCTTAATGTTATCATAGCAATTGACATCTATATAAGGTGCTTCTAAAATATAAGCCATCCCTGTTAGTGTCACGATTTTTCTTTCCGGACGGAAGTTTATCAAGTTAGCCACGAGGCATTTGTTACTTCACCGGGAATAAAGGCGATCGGAGCTCTAGCCATATTTAATGGTATATAAACTACAAACTAAGCAAACTGTGCAAATTTCTTCAATATCGTAATCTGCGCCATCTTGGCGCAGATTACGATATTGAAGAAATTTCTTTAAAAATGTAAATTATTTTTTTCTTAATAAAAAATAAATTGATATTAAAATTAATGTACTAGGCTTAGTAGTTACGGTAATCTAAGACCAGTATGAGTTCGATTCTTAAGAATCAATTATTTGTGTGAACCACTGATAGTTAATTCAGGATGTGGTGGCATTCTCCCTAGTGCGGAAAATGTCTTAAAAAGAAACGAAAATACGTGTGTCCCTTTTTCTTTTCTTTTTTTTTAAGAAAGATTACTATCGTAGTTTTGAAGCCTGCTAGTATTCTTGTTAACCCCTTGTGCTAAGCTAAAATGCTCGTTACGAGTGGGTTCACGTCGGTAGTGCAATGGGTGGGGTTCGAACTTACATAAATTAATAAAAAAAACTGATTTACCCGCTTAGGGGTAATTACCCCCAGGTTCGCAACCACGAGTCTAATGAGGGGGTCTCTCCCCACGCTTTTTTTATTTATTTTTAATGTAATTTTAATTTAAGTAAAAAAAAACTTTTGTTACATAAAAATTATCTATTAAACAAAAATAATCTTCACAATCGTAAACACTGTTATGTGTACTTATTACGATTTTACTATCTACTGTTAAAGGGACGGCATATGCTTTGAAAGCACCTTATATAACTGGTACAAAGTAGTATATCACTCAGTTTATTGGTTATGATATATTAATTATTGGTAGAGCGATAGCATATTTGTTAAGGACTTTCCGCGATCTATTCTTGGACAATACGCGATGCACTAGAGCTAGTTCAACCATGTTTAGAGAACGTGGCTAAATTAGCTCTAGTGCAATTCAATATTGTCTAGAGCAAGGGTGGCCAACCGGTTGATCGCGATCGACTTGTCGATCCCGGCTATTACAGTCGATGATCTTATACAGGGTTATTTTTAAACACCAACAACCTTTTCAGGGATAAAAGTACTCATGATTATGAACTACTTTTACAAAGGGACCAACATTGAAATCGCGAAAAAAAAAACAGCGGTTCTGACAAAATGTATGGAACAGTTGATTTTTTTCACGATTTTTGATTTGGACGGTAATGCTAATAATGTTACGTTTCCCCGCGACGCTGTAGCGTTCCCGCAACGGCGAAGGGGTACGTGGGACTAGCCCTGTCCTTAGCGGTGGTATGCTAGTCATACCACGAGGAGAGGACCCTACACCACTAAAACCCCCCGGGCACTCCTCCGTTCGCCATTGGTCAGAGGCCCAGGTACTTATAGCTATCTGGGACACCCTCTGGCGGCACCCGCGGGCTAAGTTGATAATGTATTAAAAAAAATATTAAAATAATACATACTTCTGTCAACTCCTCCATGTTAGCCGGTTTAATGTCCACAATGTTGAAACTCTGGTCGGTTATCTCTAAATGCCATAGATTGATGCGTAGATCATCCGCTGATAGATAGGTCTCTTGGTCCGAGTTCAATGATATAGAGTTGATGTGGTATGTATGGGCGTTAGCGAATATCCTCCTGTGGAAAATAAGTAAATAACATTATGCTACTACCCATAGGCATACACAGAGAAAGACAGAGCTTCTTAAAACTCGATTCAGGTTTTTAAATTAAAAAAATTACGTCTAAATATTTAAGGTGTTTTTTAATCTGTGAGTCGCGGCCACCTGGAGGGGGTCACCGGCAAAAAACGCATCTTATTTTTAAAAAACCATTTACGTAGTCTTTCAATTTTTTTTTTTTAATCAGGAGTACTAGCACAGATTTTACATTCTACTAGTATTCTTGTTACGAGTGGGTTCACGTCGGTAGTGCAATAGGTGGGGATCGAACCGACCGACAACCACAAGATGACATGTCCGACGCCCCTACCCATTGGGCAACGGCCGCTTAATTTGTCTGTCTGTAGCACAAGGTCCCCCAGACTTTTTCAACCTGTAAAAGGGTCGCGAAATCGAAGAGATTTGTTTGCGCTTGAATGCGCTTTTCTCGGGAACTACAGGTCCGATTTGGAAAAAACTTTCTATTTTAGATAGCTTATATATCGAGGGAGGCTATAGGCTACATACTATAACCAATTAGACCAACAGGATTCCAAGAGGATTACGTCACGGGCACACGCGAGTATTCTTATCATCATCAGCCCGTATAACGTCCACTGCTGAACATGGGCCTCCTCCCGAGGGAAGATATTTGCCATAGTCACCACGCTTGGCAGGCGGGTTGGTGACCGCAGTATTATGTTGTAACACACAAGGAAACGCTGCTGCCCGTTCCATGATATTCGATTATTATAGATGATGTTATATCAATCGGGACCAACGGCTTAACGGGCTTTCCGAGGCACGGGGGGTATTCCCTCAACCAACCAGAACCGGAAAGGAATCTTACAATTTACACAAAGATTTCTTGTCCGGCGTGGGGATCGAACCCACGACCTCAGAGAGATTTAAAGCGAGCCAAATACCGCTACGGTGCGGAGTATTCTTATATCCTAACATAATTAATTTCAAGTGATACTTTCACATCAAATTAATTACGAATTTTTCTTCGATAAGAATAACTAGGCAAAAAATATATTGCCAAACAATTAATATTTGAAGTGGTTCGTCAATATTGTTGAGTATAATTAAATTATTAGATAATAATGAAACCACTTGACTTTTTAATATGATGATAAAAAAGATAACATTGATAAGGGCATTTCAAATATAAAGCTCCTTTATAAAAGTAAACAAAACTGAAGTGTTTGTTTTTATTATTAATGAATTGAAATTAAACAGTTTATTAGACGTATAATTCGCGCTTGTTATACGCCATTTGCAATGCAATGCACATGTCTTTAACATGCAATGCAAGTACATTATTTTGATTTACTTAATTAAGTATAATATTTTAAAATTATATAGGTACCAAGAAGATTTTCAGTAGATGGTATAACTTAACTGTATGAGTCACTTTATACAAATCAACATCACACTAATTGCGATGATTAAAATGACAATATTTACTTAATTCACTTGTTTTACGGAACATGGAGCCTCTTACTGATCACACCGTGGCAAGCCAGAGTTGTAGAGGGACATTGCACATAATCACCATGCTTGGCAAACTGATTGGTGGTTTCGTGCATAGATAGAATGATTAATGAGGAAAGTGTCACCGGAATATAATACGAATCGTAATTAGATCGATATTTTGTGCCACTCATATTGTTAAATTTAGTTGCCAGTTTCAGTGAACGCCGTAATTATTATGACACTAAACATAACCTAACCAAACGAGACTATTTATCAATGAAGCTACTATTGTATCAATACAAAAGAACTTCATCCTCAATAAGTCCTGTTGAACTCCATTGGTTTAGGTCTAGGTTATTTTTTTTAACCACCCGAAACCTCGTTAGTTTATCAACTGCCTAGAAAGTTGATCATCTTACGATTCTTATCATTTTCCGGTGACATATATAAAAATTCCTCATGAATCACACTATCTATTAAAAGAAACCACACCATTATCAGTTGCGTAGTTTAAAAGATCTAAGCATATTATTATATAGGGTCAGACAGCGGGAAGCGACTTTGTTATACACCATGTAGTGATACTTTATACCGAC
Source organism: Nycteola revayana (assembly GCA_947037095.2). NCBI lineage: Eukaryota > Metazoa > Arthropoda > Insecta > Lepidoptera > Nolidae > Nycteola > Nycteola revayana. Next base: position 10,511,427 of record OX344851.2, on the reverse strand, counting down.
ATACCTAGGCGACGCTTCCACCATGAGTTCAGCGGGACGTACGGTGGGCACTCTCAGTTGTGTGATACGAGCCGGGTCGCGGGGCCTGCCGCCTTCCTCGCGCGTGTTGTACCCAGTCACCCGCTTGTCACGTTCAGATACCTGCGATATTTACGTAAAACTTTAGAAAAGAACGGTGTTAGTACACTCAATAAGATGCTTGTCTATACGCCGTGTGAAATAGCAAAAGCCTCCTAGCTAATTTCGTAATGTCCGTCCGAAAACATAAATAAAAAAGAGCTGCTTGTCTGGGGAAGTATCTCAACATTTACTTTTATTTTGATTCTGCGAATCGCTTTTGCAACTTGCAATTGCCACTGTACATTTTTATTTATTTATGTTAAACAATTTTCGCCTGACCCGGGGATCTAACCCAGGACCTCGATAGTTACGGCCGCTCTTATATTAATAATAATCAGTTTCGATTAAACCAATTAACCATTTCATTGTTTTAATTGGAGAGTATTACTGTAGGTATATAATAAATATAATGTTTATGAATGAGTTTACACAAATAGAATAAGGGACCTGACCGAAAAGCCACAATTCGAGATGCCATAATTTTTTGAGATGTAAAGATACGATTTTTATTTCTTTTTGTGTCCTCGTGAATCTAAGAAAATCAAAGTAAATAATATTAATGTATGTTTTCTCTACATTGGTTATCGCGTAAGGCTCCTTCGGGAGCAAGGCACAAGGCTATTGTCGTGACCAGGTAGCAAAATACCTTAACACCACTATAAGTATGTACCTTCTTATAAACTTGACCAGGCGTCTTTTAGTCACTGTTAATACATGTTACATAGCCCAAGTAGGTACTATAATTTGAACAAAACCGCTGTACCACGCCTTAGGAAAGTGCGGCGAGGTGGGGAGCGGGGCGATGGAGATAAGTGCATGACGCTGTAGGTGGACTGTCGCCTAGCGGGCGCTAAAACTTTTTGTTGAGGGGAAGTTTCGTCTCCCCGTCCCCAGCTTCGGTTAACCATAGGCTCCCAAATGCGGCCCTACAGACGCGGTCCAAAAGGAAATGGGGGGCGTAGTATGAATGTTTATTACTCAATGATGACGCAATGGCCTTACGAATTTAGATGTATTTTGGCGCAAATATAGATTGTAGACTGGAAACTGCAGCTAATTATATAATTAGTAAAAATAACTATTAGATACTATTAAAATGGAGCGTTGAATTCTTGTCAAATAGGCGGTAGTCAATAAAAGGTTAGAAACCTATGCCTATGTTTATAACCTTTAGAGCTCCGAGAAGCATAAGGTCGGATGTGCCATTATACGTCAGAAACAATCGTCGTATGTGCCTTTACCGTACACTGGCACTTACGATCAAATGCTTCTGAAGTATATAGTACATCCCTACTTATGCTTCTAAGTTCTAGAAAAGGGGTCTCAAAACTTTGAAGCCTTAGGGGACTTAACGTTTTCAATAATTATGTTTGAAGGGCCACTTGTCTGATACCAAGTTTACGTGAAAAAAAAGTTTTTATTCACGTTAACTTTAAATTACAGGTATTTGTAAATAGACAAAACGGATTTTGGCTTATTTCGCTTAGAGTATAGTTAAGGATTGAAAAATTAAAACTAAACAGTTTTAATTTTTCAATCCTTAACTATACTGTTATTTCTAGACTAGTCGCAAGTGCGCGACCGAGTAGACCGGCTAGATTGATGACACTAGTCTTAAGCTGTCGCGGGCCGGATTGTTGGCACTGGCGGGCCGTAGTTTACAGACCTCTGTTCTAGAACAATACTGCATCACACCACCATCTAAAGACTTAAAAAAAATCACTACAACTAAAAAAATAAATAAAAAGTCCATACATACAAGACTAACCTTCCACAGTTTGATGGTCTTGTCGTTGGTGGAGAGAAGAAAGTGGGCTTGATTCTTCCGCTTCAGCCACCGGATTTTGTTGATCTTCTCTTCAATTTCTAGGGATTTCAGGTAATCGAACTCCGGCTCGTGTGATTGGAATGTCGAATAGACATTGTATTCGCCCTTTTTGGGCACGCATTGCTTTGACGCTGGGTCTCTCTGTAAACATAACATTTGGGAGCCTTAGAATCACTACATAGTATAAAACAAAGTCGCTTCCTCTGTCCCTATATCCCTATCTATGCTTAAATCTTTAAAACTACGCAACGGATTTTGATGCGGTTTTTTTAAATATATAGAGTTATTCAAGAAGAAGGTTCATAATATGTATAATACATCAGCATTGCCCCCGTGCGAAGCCGAGGCGGGTCGCTAGTCTATACTAATATTATAAAGCTGCAGAGTTTGTTTGTTTGTTTGTTTGAACGCGCTAATCTCAGGAACTACTGGTCCGATTTCAAAAATTCTTTCATTGTTGGATAGTCCATTTATCGTGGAAGGTTATAGGCTATATTTTATTTTCAAAAAGTCAGGGATCCGTAAGAAAATTGCGATGTTGTAACCCAAGGTGTAAAAGCGAAAACCTATTTATGCGTGCGCTGCAAAAACTATTGACAATAGAACAAAATGATGTACTACGGCTTTGTAGGTCTTATTAAGATCTACAAAAAAATCCGCGAGAGCATATATCTAACTATCATAGTTTAGTCACAATAACCGCTTTTATGTCCATAAAAAAATATTAAATCGTCTGAAAAAAGAAACTACGTTAAATGTATATCATAATATTAATCCTTATCCAAATTAAGCATTATGTTATCAAGGGTATTTATGTAGAAGTAAAATACTTTTTGTTTTATTCCAATCGGACATTTCGTTGAGAAATTATCACGAGTATAAAAACACAAATAATTGGTACCTAATAATGAGTTATTTGCCATAATAGATAAAGCTGAAGAGTTTGTTTGCTTGAACGCGCTAATCTCAGCAACTACTGGTCCGATTTGAAAAATTCTTTCAATTTTAGATAGCCCATTTATCGAGGAAGGTTATAAGCTATATTTTATTGTAAAGTTTCAACGGGAACGGGAGTTACGCGGGTGAAACCGCGCGCGGAAAGCTAGTATTAAATAAATCTATACTAATATTATAAAGAGGTAAAGTTTGTGACGTTGTAGGGGGTAATCTCTGTATTTACTGAACCGATTTTTTAAATTCTTTTACCAATAGAAAGCCACTTCATTTGTGAGTGTTATATTTTAAGTTAAAGTTTCCATGGGAACGAGATCTACGCGGGTTAAACCCCGCGGGAAAGCTAGTATTAAATGTCTTTATTTAACTGGACCGGTTACTCAGTGGTTACGGCAGTGGCTTCTGAGACCTAGTGTTCTGGGTTCTATTCCCACCCAGGACAATTAAGTGTGAACCACGAATAGTTGTTCTCAGTCTGAATGTGTTTTGTGGCCGTGAATTATGTGTTTGTATAGTACCCGCGATACAGGAATATATTTTATGTATATATATACAATAATATATTATATAGAGCGGGAGTTGTCTTTTTTAAAGATAACAACTTTTTTTTATTGGCATTAAATCGTGTACAACATTTGTGAAGTGAAGGAAGTAAGGCTGTCTATAATTCTGTCTTTATTCCAGGGTTAAAACATATTTCCATGTTATAGAATTTATTAAAAGAACATGTTTTTTGGATTAGACGTAATAATTTTCCTAATTAAAAACAAAGAGCAATAGACATAATTCGTGCGCAAAACAGAGTATAAGTGAGTTATCATCATGACTTCAAAGCAAAGTATTGAAAATGGAACGACTTTTTTTAAACAGTCATAATAATTTGTAGTGAGCCACGAGCTTTTTGCTACTTCACTGGATATAGGCGAGCAGGTTCCTAGCTTTATTAGTTCGCTTAATAGGGCACCCCCTGCAGAGTTTAGAACTCCGGCTCAGGGCGATCACTTGGATCAAGATTCTTGAATTTTTAGGGCAATATGGTGCAACTGTTGCTACACTTTACTGGGCATCTTGGACTTCGGGTCTACGAAGACAACGGAAGGTAACATTTCTACCACTCGATATTATAAGCCAAGCCATGCTATAATGGGCCTTTATGAAATTCCTAAAGGGTAGTAATTTTTTACTAAACTAACCTGAAATATAACCACCCGCCCTCCCTTGTCTCCGGTAGCAAGAAGCTCTCCATCATGGTTGAACTCCACGCATGATATGAGATCAGCCTCCGTGACGTCATCCTCCAGGGTACCCTTCACCTGACTGAAACACCATGTTGTTTCCCCTCCATTGCCTGAAACAAGAAACGATGTCATAAGTATATAAGAATAACTTGATTACTCATGTTTGTTACTATATGAATAAACTAGCTGCGCCCCGCGGTTTTACCCGCGTAACTCTGCTCCAGTGGGTCGGACCGTGATATTTTGTAGCCTATATGTTAATCCAGCTTATAAACTATCCGCGTGCAAACTTTCAGCCAACTCCATTCAGTAGTTTTTGCGTGAAAGAGTAGCAAACATCCAGCCATCCATACTTACAAACTTTCGCGTTTATAATATTATGAATGAATGAATAAATACAAATTTTGATTCAGACGAGTACATACAAGAAAACGTAAATAAGGATTGTCATCGTTTGTTATTGTTCCTTATCGTTTTCTGTCTTTTTTTTTATTAATTACATTTTATTTTCTACATCTTATAACAACCACTGCTGATTATGGGCTTCCACTCGTGGAAGGGCTATTGCCAGTCACCTCGCTTGGCAAGCGGGTTGGTGATCTCAGTATTATGTGTAACACACACAGGGAAACGCTGCTGCCCGTTCCCTGGTATTCAATTGTTGTTGATGATGTAGATATAACAACCGGTACGTGTTTTAATGTGCTTTTCGAGGCACGTAGAATTAGACCCGGAAAGAAATCTTGGATTTTACACAGAGATTCCTCCGGATTTCGTGGAGATCGAACCCACGAATTCCGACTTATAAGCATTTATAACCAAATATCTGTTTTATATTTACTTGGACAGAATATTTATACTTTCAATGCAAGTAACTTAAATAAGATTTAATCACAAACAAACATTAGTAAAACTAATATTAGTAAATAAACAACACAGAAAATGCAATGTATTATATAGTTAAAACTTCAGTTTTAATTTAAGAAGAACACCATTCAGTTAAAAAGTTCTAATTATTTTTTTAGAAATTGTTAATATAATATACCTAATTACCAAATGTTGAAAATACAACAAAATAAAATATAGATCCAGATAGTTCAGCTTAGATGCGCAAGCGCCGCTATGCGTGGTTAAACCCTAACCACAGGTGAGGTGAGCTATCAGTAAATTATTTTTTTAACAAAATACTAAATCTTGCACTACAAAGGTCTCGAGTAAACTGTTTTCTACCTATTTTAATTCCTAAAAAATATTAGATTAGGCTTTTAAAAATTGATCGAAAGATTAAAATAAAAGTTATTTTTTCATTTAAAGAATTAAGGGGCAGTTTGTAAAACTGTCATGGCTTTACAGATCGCGGGTTCACAGCAAAATAAGGCTCAGAGGTCTTTTTGTCTGTCTATATCTCTCACTTACACAACTGATTACAAAAAGTGTATTATACATTTTATATACCTACGTCAGATATACATACAAAAATATAACAACGCAATAAAATAAATTTACATTGATATAACATTATTTTCAGATACTGTCATTTTTTTTAACACGTAAGTCGCCACGTTAAATAGGTAGACTTTCCATTCGAGCCAAGTGGGACACCGGTGGGCCATACACTACTATTCCGTTTAGGCCATGGTGGTCACCGGTGAGCCAACGTAAGCATTATCTTCAAACCCTATTCACAGGCCAGGTGCTAACATCACTCAAAAATGTAATAGAAGTGGTCCGCGTGGCCCCGTAGAACAACCCAGTCACCTTGGTTCTTGTGTATCGAAAGACCGAAATTTGTTAGGGTTGTGCTCATCTCCACTGAGTCATTTATAAAAAAGTAAAAATTAATAGGAATCTTTCGATCAAAAATAAGTCAAAATGATTAAGTATAATTGTCATTTATTTCTTTTTTTGAAAATATATTTTTTTAAATAACTAAATAAGCGCGGTAGGGCGACGCTGTGCTCCCCGCGGCCCTCGCGGAAGGAATTTCGTATTTCCTTCCGCTGAGGCCAAGGGGGACACCAGTGGGCCAAAGTGAAAAACCGTTACTTGTTGGCAGAAAAACAGGGGTGTTTTAATTTTTTTATGCATTATACTATATTTTAAAACGTCAATAAAACCAAATGTTAAAAAAATGACGATCAACGTGATATTGACGTGGCCTGAACGGAAAGTTCCACTTAGCCCACCCGTGGGCCTCGTGGCGCTGTACGTTTTAAGTGGAATTTTTCCGCAACCGATTTTATGCAATTTAAATTAAATTGAAACAATTTTTGCCGCGTTAATACCTACCTGATAATTACATTTTATAATTATGGTATGCGAATGTTTAGTATGTATAATAATATATCTATTTTTATACACATTCTACAAAACAATTTACTCTCGATTTCAAAGATGAGTGTCATGTGAATGTCTGAATGAATTAATGATATCACTGTTTTTTGCACACATGTAATGCGATCATTTTTTGTAATGCATGCCAGATGGCTCTACGTATACTCTGCAAACACCTGATGATAATCTCGTCTAGATATTTGATGAGCAATAGTAAACCACACGTCGAAGAAATTTTTAAGTCTTTAACATAGTCTAGATTCTTCCGTAATTTCATACGATGTCAAGACTCCCAACAAATTACACAATACATTTTATTGTGTAATTTGTTTTACCACAATAACAATTTGAAAGGCGCCGTCCTAGAGATAGGAATTGTATGGCATTTGATTATACAAAATCAATTTTAATTTTAAAAATCAATGTTTCATATCTCCACTCAATAATCTGAAGAGATACAAATTGGTGAAGGCAGGAAAAAGTAATACTAAGTTATACCAAATATTTGTAGCAAAACGTAGAAAAAACAACAATTGTTTGTTTTTCATAGAATTAAGTATAAAATTTATGTCATATATTTTCGATTCGATGAACGTCCAGATACCTATTTACTTTTTGCTCTGTCAAATTCATACGTAGAAGATAAATACTTTAATACTACTAAAAAAAAATACTAATCTAATAAAATATACGTAAAAAAAATACGTTAGTATTAAGTTACTTAAATTTTTATTATTGGGTTTCCGCAGGAGTGCGAGCTACCCAAGTAAAACCGCACAGGAAGGGCAGTAGAAGTAAATAAAACTATGTATTATGTTTTTAGAAGGTAATATTGGATAACGGATAGGAAACACCGTTGTCGAAGGCATCGATTGCTTGGCCTCTTGGCTTCAAGATGAAAGATGGAAACCAGCCAAATGCTTAAATAAATTTTAAAATCTAAAACTCTTATTAAGAAAAGAGTACAAAAAATCGAATTTATATATATCATATTTTATCGCTCAATTCATCTCCCAATTTAAATACTGTCTGTTCTGTACAACAGATTTAATTATAACCGATTTCGAAATTGGAAATGTTGTGAATTTCGTTAAAATTAAAACAGTACATAACATAAACTATTTTTAGTATATTTATAGACGTAGGCAATACGTACAGTCACATATAGTATTCCAGTGCAGTCTACATGTGTGATGTCTCCAACTAGTAAAATTATCTTGAATCCTAATACGATGGTTCGAATACCAAGGCACTTCCTTTTTCTTCAACATGTCTCCACTAACTTATATACAGTGACAAATAAAAAATCATTTTACTAATTAAAAACAGTTAACAAAACAGTACACTGCACTCAATCATAGCCAGAGATAAAATGTGGTAAAATAGAGATTTAGGAACCAGTTTTTCCTTAGTAAAACTGTAATATTATCCTTGTGAATGGGTGAGCCGGTTTGGTAATGCAACACCTTTCTTTTGATGTATTGTAAAGTAGAACAATAGATGACAAAGGATTGTTGGTAACAATTAAAGGAAGCACCTTGCATGTCGCATATAATTGAAACGATATAAATAGCGTTGCGATGATAATTATTGTTGGCAGTTATAATAGTTCTAGTATTGAAGTACTACAACTCAACTGGCCCGTATTTATAAAAAAAGTTGATAGCTTGCTAAAAGTATTCCTATCAAACTACATAGTCACAGCGTCGTAGGACGCTTCATTCATTCAATTGAAATTGATTTCCATTTATTGTGATCCATTATAGGTATTCTTTATTGTTCATCAGTCTCGATATCTAATATATTTATCGGTGTCTTCTAATATTTTGCGAACATCACTTGCATATTTGCCCGTTAATAGAAGTAAAAAATCAGTTTAGAAGTAAATTCCAACTGAGTGGCTTAGCTAACTCAAGTCAATTTGCTTCCTAATAAAAGACATTCAATTTCAAAAACATCCCTATAAAATTCTCGTCATATTAACAGTAAAAACACGGGTATCTTTTGACCGTTCTTCCTTCTCTCGTATTAAGAGAAGAATTATCGAAGAATCGTAAACATCGTACTATTATCACCGTAGCTTAGCTTACATCAAGTTAATACCTTTCAAGAACGTTAACAAATAAATTGTGTGATTCTGATTCCAAGCGACGATACCTACTTCAGCCCAAAAAAAATTTAAATAAATATTAATGATTAAAATGGCTGGCCCTACTTCCTCTCTTCCATTTTTGCTGTGCCCGATAGGGTCCATGTTGGATCTAAATAATTGATATAACTGTAACACCTTATGTAATACCTACACATGGAATGCATTAAAATATTTGAGTTGAGTTGAGTCCTGTGAAGTGATGGAGTGGTGGTTCACACTGCAACTCAGGTGGTGCTCCTGGGTTGCAGTATCAGTAGATTTAAGTAGTAGTTACAGGGCAGAATATAAAAAAACGGGCCATCTTTATTTGACAAGGTACTTATATGTATCAGCATGTTTATGTTCACTGCTGAACATGGGCCTCCTCTTAACAGACCATGGCAAACCAGGGTCGTTGATGGATATTGCTATAATCACCACGCTTAGCAGGCGAATTCATGATTGCGGTAAGATGGTGCGTATCCTTGAGCTGATAGATGCTGTTGCCAATCTATCAGCTGTCCCTTTGTCGACCTTGGGACCAATTCAACCAAACAGCTGAAGCTATCGCCATTTTTTTTTCGACTTTATTTACCTGTTCAATACTAATTATTTGAAATATTCAAGCCATGTTTATTAGCAACATTGAATGTCCTATTTGAAATCATAGTCTAAGAATTTCCAATACAAATATTTTGTTTGCAATAAAATACCTAACCCAGTTGACTCTTATTAAACTAGAATCGAATCTGAATGATTTTAATATGTAAAATTGTGTAATTGGTACCATGAAATTCTAATTTTACTTAATCCTCTATTAATAAATTGATTAAAATTACGCTTGTGCCATCTTTTGCCTCTTTGTTGACTGATTAAACTCATTTAAATTTATCTCATGGCGGCAAAATGCAATTTCAAGTTCATTAAAGACAAGACAAACATTGGCGACAACAAATGACAATATTTATGACGCGAAATACCGCATCACGTAGTAGGAAGCGCTAAGGTCATAGGTTCGAATTCTCTGGCGGTACAAATAGGGATAATTAAAGAAATCTTATTTCTAGATCTATTTCGTTAAGATTCACTACAAAATAAGATTAATTAGCCCCTAGTCCTCCTTTGAAAACTTTGGATAGTACTCAATTTCAAAATGTAAGGTAAAATAATTACAAAGGCCTCTTAGGGGCCATCCATAAAGTACGTCACATGTATAGGAGGGGAGAGGGAGTCGACGAAGTGTGACATGGGGTGGGGGGGTCCTATGTTTTGTGACATCACATTTCAAATTTAGTAAATTTAGTCCGGTCAATCTAGGCATTGGAAGGTACATAAATTAACAACAAGCTGCAAATGCGTGTAATTGTTCAAAACATAATTAAAAATAACATTTTAAAATTCCGAATCATTGCGATGCCTGGAAAAAATTTATTCGAGGTCAAAGGTCAAAAATCTCGAAATAATTGGTTTTTCGCGATTTTCAGCAAAACGGTAAGTTTTATCATAAAAATACCTCGACAAAAATTGTAGATCATAAAATTATCTACAAAAATGTATCAATATTTTCTTTCTACGAGCCACCGTTTTTGAGATATATCGATTCAAAAAGTTGTAAAAGTTGTTATCGTCATAATATGCACACGTTTCCACGCCACCTATGAGGTAGTGTACTTAGCGCGTTTTTTTTAACGTGGTTTCCCCAATAGGCCTATTTCACAGGTCAGTTGTGATCCTGTTTAATTGGAAACTATTGCAAAATAATGGATATTAGCAGAGATTGAAAATATAAAAGCAATTTAAGTTGAAAAAAAGTAGTGAAATTTAATCGTCCGAGTCGTAACTTTCGAATTGTAATTTAGATTTAAAAGACCTTGGTCGAACAGCAGTCATGATACTATGGCAAATATTTGTGCATATTAATTTTAAATGATCTAAATTTGATCGTTTATTCTTTAAAACCACTTGTTCTACAAAATATTTCAACGACTTCACTCTTATTTTTTGGTCTAATTTGACCGGACTAATTGAATCGCGAAATTTGAAATATTAATTGAAACTAAAAATTAATGTCGACTCTATATATATGAATATACGGTTTGAATTGTTTTGTTGACTAGTTCATACCCGCTCTAGTGACACGCCGCACGTGCCGACTATGGCCCTTTGACTATTGCCGCCAAACGCACCGCACGAGCGACCTCGTGTGATTTCAATGTTTCTATTTCATTCGACAACTGACTTTCGCCGATTACCGTAAACTGTATGTAACTTACAGTGCCACTTACGCTGATAAAAAACAGCATATATAGAAGAAGTTAATTCCTTATGGAAAATTGTTAAAAGTAGTGAAAATATTGAAGGTGAAGTGGAACCTAAAATCAAAGAGCTGCAGATACAAATTACGAAAAAAAAGGGACTGTAATGATTTTTTTTTCGAAATTTATTAATTGTGGAAATATTGTTTTAATTAAAAAAAAATTGATGTAAAATTGCAAATTTGTGACGTCACACTAGGGAGGGGGGGCTCACAAATGTGACCACCTGTGACTAGGAGGGGGGGGGGGCTCTAAAAATCATAAAATACATATGACGTAATTTATGGATGGCCCCTTATAAGTCATGTTAGCCCAGCCTAAACCGAAATCCGATGCTTATCGCCCTACCGGCTCCGCCTCGAAGAGTAGGGTACTGCTCTAGTCCGAGCCGGTATCAAGCGGTAGGACTAGGGACTCTCGATGATTAACAGCTGTTTTCATTCATTCTACGCATATCTGGTCGTTCTTATGGAAATTCTTCTGCTGAATACAAACCTACTAAAGTTCAATTTCAACAAATATAAAAGACTAGCTTTCCCGCTCGGTTTCACCCTCGCGTAGATCCCGTTCCCGTGGAAAGTTTAACTTAAAATATAGCCTATGACACTCACAAATGACGTGGCTTTCTATTGATAAAAGAATTGTCTAAATCAGTTTAGTAAATCCAGCGATTACCCCCTACAATATCACAAAACTACCTCTTTATAATATTAGTACATGTAGATACATAAGAAATTACTTTTTTTTTTGTTGTCCGGGGGGAAATGCGTTTACGCATTCCCACCGCCGCTGCAGCGTATTCGCTCGCTGGCGGTGGGTCTCGCCCTCTCCATAGCGTGGTATGCTAAACTCATACCAGGAGGAGAGGACCCTACAGATAGGAAATTACCTAAGCAAAATAGTTATTCATATCAAGTAAAACGTCAATAGACTCCTATGCAAGAGCCAGCCGCACGCTCGCTGTTTTCATTAACAATGCGTTTAACACGCTAAGCATTATTATGACTGTCTAATGTGTTGACAATCAGCCTAATAGTTCAAATCACATACAATATACCTCTACATAAAAAAGGTTTAAGTCACACACTATCATTATACCTTCTTAAAAGATTATGACATTTCCGGTTTCACCATTTCTATAGGTAATTTAATGAAGTTTTTTTTTTGTCACCACTATTTGTTCGGCTTAAATATACCACCCCATATCTCCAATGGGTGTCGTAAGAGGCAACTAAGGAACATACTCCTGATGGGTGGGCAACATTATCTATCAGCTCACCATCTTACAGCGTCACAACGTAGGGAGATAGAGAAAGACTTGTAGGAAGCTAGGATAGGATTCGGTCGTCCTTGCAAGACGAGGCTCGCGACGCGTTCTACACTTCTGACCTAATCACAGCGCTGGTTGATTCTAATTATATTTATAATACGCCACTATCACATGCTACATTGGTAGATTTAAATTCTATTTAATAACATTACTGTTGAAATGTATACTAATTAATTAGTCAAGATTTTTTTTCTTTGTATACGTTTATCATTGTATTTGACTTACAATAGTACGATTGATGCGTCTACATTATCAATAAATTTCATTTCATTCATTTCACAGCAATCACCAATCCGACTACAAAGCGTCGATTATGGCAATATACCTCAACTACCCTGGCCTGCCATGGTCTGTTAAAAGGAGGCCCATGTTCTGCAGTGGATGTAAATTGGCTGATACAGTTAAGTACAGTACAAAACTATAACTGTCCCACATAGATCAAAACTCTCACGAACTCTCTCTAGCGAGAGAATTCATGAAATTATTATAGGCATAAAGTCGATTTCTTGTACTCTTTCTTATTATGAATTATATTTTTTAATTTATTTAAGTATTTGGCTGGATTCCATCTTTCATCCTGACCCTTGAGGCCAAGCTATCAATGGATTTGACAATGGTGTTTCTTATCCGGTTTATCAATATAACCCTTATGTTGTTCTAAAAACATAATAATTTTATTTACTTCTACTGTCCTTCCTGTGCGGTTTTACTTGGGTAGCTCGCACTCCTGTGGATAACAATTTTGCTAACCTAATTTTTTACATATTTTATCAGAGGTTCTGAAAGTACAATTAGCTAACTTAACTAAACGTGTACAGACTGAAACTAACGTGTCAGATAATCTACAATTAAAATTTGAGTTCAAAATAGAATGGCGAACATCACTTTGGATATATGGGCAACTAGCTGCGCCCCGCGGTTTTACCCGCGTTTCTCTGCTCCAGTGGGTCGGAGCGTGATGTTTTGTAGCCTATATGTTAATCCAACGTATAACCTATCCCGGTGCAATTTCAGCCAATTCCGTACAGTAGTTTTGGCGTGAAAGAGTAACAAACATCCATTCATCTATCTATCCATACTTACAAACTTTCGCGTTTATAATACAGTAGAATCCGGCTATAACGACGGCCAAGGGACCTACGATATTACGACGTTGTAACCGGAAGACGTACTAAAAGAACATACAATTTCAATTTTAGTTTTTTTTAATAAAAATAATTAAATACAAATAACTATATAATGTTTATAAATAATAATATGTATGTGATTATTAGAGACAAAAAACATGAAATCAAAATAATTATTTCACAATGTGCACCTATACATTACGAAATATGAAATCTACTTTTTTATTTGTAAACACGTGTTTCATGGTCGTCGTTGTAACAGGTCATTTTTGTAGAATTCCGTCGCTAAAAGCGGTCAGTCGTTATAAGCGGAGTCGTAATAAACGGATGAACTCTCATAGAGGCTCTTAATAAAACCAAACATATGCCTATACTAACGTCGCTATAAACGGTTGTTTGTTGTATGCGAAGTCGTACTAAACGGATTCTACTGTATAGGTAAGTAAAAAGTAGGATTTATGTAAATTATTGTTCCAGAGACTGAATTAGTTTTTACACAAAAGTTAAGTTACAGCTATGTTAGTTAATTGTTGTTATGTTTTACATTAAAGTTGAGTGTTACTCATTCCTGAAATTTATATGAGATGCCATAAAAATAATAACATAATAATCTATACTAATATTATAAAGATGTTAAGTTTGTGACGTTGTAGGAGACATTCGAAGATGGATTGAAAGCCAACGTCGCTGAGTGCACCTCGTGGCTGATATAAATATGAAAACTCGCATTAAATCGTTGAATATACCCTATAATCATCAACCACTTAATAGCTAGCTAGCTCGTGTGTGTTTGATTGGTGCATTATTCAAAGAGACTTAGTAAGTTCTGAGTGTCGAACCCCACTTGGCTCGAAAAGCGAAAATTGAGGGTTAAACATCATCATCCGACGCCGTAGAACGGAGATCAAAAGGTAAGTCACACAATTGGGTTTTTGAAAAAAAAAATTTTTTGTGATAAATGGAAAGATTATATATAAGTTATATAACAAAACTATTTTTTTTTTTTTTTTTCGCTATAATTCAAAAGATATATCAAAATAAAAATTTATTTTTGAATTCAGTACCGAAGATACGCCGACAGCTCCCGAACAAACCCGAGCACTTGTGACGTCATAATGTTAGTTTTCACTCATTGCAGTTTATATGCAGTGATAATATGTAGTGTTTTGATCTATTTATTTTGTTGTCATTGTGAAATACTCGAATATATATTGAAAATGTCGAACCTCAGAACTTATCGTTCTTGTTTTGTACCATTATGTACGAATACTACAAAAAGAACTCCTGACAAAATGTTTTTAAATGTTCCTCAAGATGAAAAACGTCGAAATAAATGGTTTCAAGCAGTGCGTCGTGAAAACCCCAAAACAAAATCAATTTTTTTTTGTTGTGACGATCATTTTGATGTAAGTACTTCTCAAGATCATTTTTATTAATTATTATTTATCTAAGAGGACAAATAAATAAGTAGAGTTCAGTCAATATTTGTTTTTAACTAGGCTCCAAATCATAACCTTTAAAATCATAACATTAAAGAATTTATTGATAATTCAAAGTGCTTAAATAATAAATTTATGTATCTAATGATTAGGATTCATTTTGATGTTTTTATAATTTTATTACGTTCTAAATTATATATTTGAAGAGATTATAAAAATTTTAAGTTTATGTTATTATGGTTTTTCTGTTGTTCTAATAACATTTAAATAATTCTTATGATTTCCCTTTTTTTTCTAGCTAAAAGATGACATGGAAAATTATATTTATTACACAACAATGGGAGGTAAAGCAAAGATTAAAATTGATGTGGTACCACACAAGTTTAACTTTTCATTAATAGTTAAAGTAACTGAATAAGCTTTACTCCGAACTCGATGTTCTGGACATACCCGTCCTTTTACAGTGCAAATATTATTTTTACGACTCAGTTGAACATAACCTATAGCTTTGTCACCGTAACTCTCGCGTGATGATCTATAATTAATAAAATAAATAATTATATTTGATATGATGGAGAATAAATACTTAGATATTTTCTTTTATAATATTATTCTTTAACAAACTTACCTTGATGCCTTGGCACCTCGAACTTCAGCAGAATTGAACCGAACGTCATTTTAAAAAAAAGTCGTTATCATAAATATATCAACGTCAGGAATATTGTCCAACTTTGCTTTTATAAATCCATTATCGCACATAGCTAATATCGGAATTATTAACTAACAATTCGTTTTTTAGCAGGAAATTATTAATATTGTCAAGTCACGTGTAATTGCCGTAAACGCTGTACTGTTATAAAATAGCTTTAACATTATGACGTCACAACCATGGTGATCAATCATGGCGCGTTTATAGTCACGTGATTTTTTTTTAAACTTTATCAATTTTTAATTGCTTATAAATAATTAGAAAAATTTTATTTTTCAGTTTTTCGTATTAAATATCAATATTATTAATAATAAAGTTTTAAAATACATAAAAAAAAAAATATTTTTTTTTTTCAAATTCCCAATTAATGCTTTTGGCTTTAATCTGGTGAATTCCACATCATAATCGGTTCCGTGCTCAATTCCCCCCAATGTAAGGTTTAGCAAACAACCCTACATTTTTTGGATCGGTTCCATAGATCCAGGATCTCTGGATCCTCAGAACCGATTTAAAAAATTATTTTACCTTAGATTTTTAGAAATCCACGTCATTTGTGAGTGTCATAGTCATTTTAAGTTAAAGTTTCCACGGGAACGGGATCTACGCTGGGGAAACCACGCAGGACCGCTAATATATAACATATTTATTGTAATTTTAGATACAAAGTCACAAACGGTAGAATACGTATGCGTGAGTATATTGCTACCTACTTAAATAAAGAGTAAGATGCATCTAAGTTCAAGGGCATTGAGGTTACTGTTATCTATTCGTAATGTTTACTTTACACATTCGAGTTTTTATTTACACTTGGTAATAATGTGTGAAAACTTCCTATTTGTAACTAAGTCTTGAAATGATGTCTTTGATAAAACTAGCTGTTGCTTGCAACTTCTTGCGCGTTTATTTCGATCTTCTCATACAAAGTTTGCTTCCCCTTTTACCCCCCTAACTAACCTAACTTAGGGGTTCAAATTTTCAGAAATCCTTTCTTAGTGCACACCTATGTCACTAAAGGAATATTTATACTAAACTAGCTGTGCTCGTGACTTCGTCTGCGTGGAATAGTGACTTTGACAATCTTAATCCCCCCTTATCCAACCCCCTACAAACCTTCTTTCGCTATAAAAAGTAGCCTATGTTCTTTCCTATGTTGTAAACTATCCGTGTACCAAATTTCATGTTAATCGGTTCCGTTGTTTTGCCGTGAAAGAACAACAGACAGACAGACAGAGTTACTTTCGCATTTATAATACTAGTAAGGATAGTAAGGATTTAATGGTTCTAGGCCAAGCGGTATCAGCTGTGCGATGATCAATCAGTTTCTTTTTTTTACAAAACAAAAATCACAAGAAAAGTAAACGGCTGGACCGGTTTTGCTAATACTTTTTTTGTTGTGTTGGTCAGGAGGTTATTATGAAAGTTCATTTAATCATTGTATAATCTTATGGCGTTTGACATAACCATAACCAAATGCTTGCTGCTTTAAGAGCACATCACAGTTCATAGCTATCACATCTAATATTAAAAGTTGAATTTAATATACTAGTTTTAGTTAAGACAGGACAACATCTGTCAGGTCAGCTAGTACCTACTTTATAAATAATCCATACACTGCTCAATTGATAAGTAAGTAGAAATGTATCTAGGAGTTGTTTTAAATAATATAACACCAAAACTTATGTAACTTTCTAGCATTAATGCAGATACTTTAAGATTCCATTTATTTATTTTCATTTGATAACAATAACTTTGTATTAGTATTACTTTTGTAGTAGTAAATATATTAATGAATGAAATTTTATTATCCTTTTGCTTGTAAAGCAATAAAAAAAAAATGTATTCAGAATGAGTGAGCCTGGATCTCAGGACACAGGGAATCCTAGTGTGAGTTCCAGGAATCAATGTCATTTTCAAACAATAAATTATGTTTATTCTTCTATAACATGCTCTATGTTATCTATCTGAAACATTTATAAAATTTTCAAGAATTAACTTTGCCTTGATTATCATTGAATCATTGAATTTATTATGGATAAAGAAACTGGACAACATTTATATATACTTCCACTATTAGTGTTTACGTTCAGGTTATATAGTACATTTTATGTGAGCTGAAGTTACTAAGAACCTAACAACAGACAATTTAGTATGCAATCCAAAACATATGGCAAAAAAATTATATCATTTGTATTACTGATAAACATTTACACAGTAGGTTGGTACTCATCACTCGTAAGGTAGTCTCAAGGCCAACAACTAAAGGGCATTGACATGAAGATAATATTGTTTCGCCTCATGTTACAACAATGTGATGAAATTACAAGCAGTACAAAATAACATTAAAATATATACAAACCAAAATCATATTACACAATTTTTTTAATTTTTTTTTCATCTTCAATTTCATCTTGACTCAATATGTTGGACCATGGTAATCAAAACAAATGAACAAAATTTCATAGGGTTTCACCAATGGGAAGAGCAATTCATACTATATATAATATGAATAATCCAGATGAAGAGCGATAATGAAAAATCCAGGTGCCTATAGGACACCAGTTTCACACAAATTTTAGAAGAGTTCACAAACTACTCTCTTAGAAAATATTACTTATCTTATCTTTATTACTTTGCAAGTGTTTGTCTTATGGTTAGTATAATATCAATATGAACCATGTTATGGCACAGCAAATTTAGTCACTGAGTCATTCTAACTGAGTTAAGTTTTTATTTCTCCCTATCATCATCCTCATTGCAGCCACAATTATACCCACTTTTAAGAGTTTAACTGTAACATCTAAGAAAAATTATGGAAATGAAAACAAATCTAACCTCACTGGTAGTTCTAGAGATAAGATTGTCCAAACAAACAATAAAACTTGCATACATTACAATATTCATAATACTTTAAATATATATCACTATTCAATATAGATATTTTGTCATTGAAATGGCAGATCTCACAATTGTATTTTGATATAATTCAAATTTTAAGTGGTGCTAAAGGCAAGATACTAAAACAGGAAATGCAAAACCATGGCTATCTTCTATGGTCAAAGATTGTTTTGACCAATACAAACACAACTCCTGCACTTGAAAAATCCTCAGGCTACCCACCAACCAAATTAATACCTATGCTGGAGGAGACTTGACAAAATCAAACCAAGAATACAGAAGTCTTAGAAGCCACTGCTGTCACCACTGAGCCAATAATATTTGAATGAACTGAACAATTACCACAGGTTTTCATATAATGTTCTTCAGTAGACATAAGTGTCTCAAGAAAAAGGTTTATGTGTATAATATACAGATATAACTGCACCACAAAGCTAATTTTAAACAACTTCAACTTTACAAAATTAGAAGAGAGATACACCAAAATCACTATTAATGTTCATTGTTCAGTATAAATTGAAAATAAATATATAAACACATCAAGGAAAAAATTTTGTTGTTTGAGTGTGACACATTTTGTAAATGACCCTAATATTGGATTGTCCAAAGCTATCCTGTTTTGTATTAGGTACTTGGATGCTATTGATGTAGGGCAATGATGTTATAGTAAAAAAGAGGTAAATATGGCACCCAAGCTTGAAAATTGGCACAAAACTGAGCGAATTGACATACTAGAACATATGACTGTCTCATTTTGCACACTCTAATTTTAATGTGGTCCTGTTTCTGAAAATGTGTCCTAGGGACAAATTTTGTTGCGCATTTGAGCATGACATATCTACCTATTTTTAGACAACATCATTGATGTAGGGACAGAAAAGGCTTTTATACCTATAAAAAGACTTATCTTTATGGCAATGGCTGAAAAGCTGTTAAACTCACTAGCTAGTTCAAGTGAAAGCATAAGTCTTTCTTACTCATCCTAATCTCTTTCTGATTAAATTTGTGTGGGTTCCAAGACAGTCTAACTTTATCCTGGGGCTTGGTAAGCCTTGGTCCCCATTGCCATTTCCAGTTTGTGTGCCACTGATGATCCCAACTTACAGGAAATGCAGTGGAGGGAGTGCGGGTAGAATTTGTTTAAAAAGATCTATTCATGACTTGGTTCTCAAAACTTGTAGCCTAAATAGTTGTAAACAAACTTATAGTTAAACTTAGTCTTAAAAGACAAATGTGTTTAAATTATTTAATGCTTAAAATTCAATGTTGTTGCTATAGGTATTTTGCAGATAATTTGTATCAATATAGCTTTTCCTAACTTTTGAATTAATAGATTATTTATATAGCATATGTAAAAGGTAATATTTAGATTTATGTTTAGTCATCATTCAGTTACATACTTAAAGAGAAATTCCTTGGTCAGTTTCTGCAATAACCTTAAAGGTGAATGAATATAGACCCGCTATTGCTTTTACATTACCAAAATAAATATCTTTTAATAAATCACTTAATATCTATCAAATACCTAAAGTGCAATATTGTTCAAGATCTAGCGCTCAACACATATAATAAAGGTAAATAACATGAAATCAAACTTAATTTACACTTGATCCACAGTTTTCACTTCATCTCATCAGTAAATCCAGTGTCAGATTGTCTGCATGTGGTAAGCCCAAGAGTTACTAAACATATGACATTAACCCCGACATTCATGGTCATGGTAATTACTTCCTAACCCTCTCTCCTGATATGCATACATGCAATATTTACCTAGGTATATCTGTTTTTGATATTAGTTTATCTGCACTTTACATTAAAAAGTGGTAAAGTTTGTGAGTATGTCAGGTTGAATGCGGGTGGGCCGGATTGCTTATGCATACCCGGTCTCCGCCAACGGCAGATCAAAGGTGTGTTATTCAATCAGTGTCAGAGACTATAATCAGATAGTTTGAATATTGTCATGGTGTTTAGTGAGTAAGGGCCACTGTCTTCATTTGCTGTACCTAACTTTGGCACTTTTCAGGTGGTTAATTGGGTTTCTCACTTTCTTTCTCACTAGGCTTTCAATTTCCATTCACCTAAGTTACTGCTGTTGCATGTTAATGCATGTCAACATAGCTTTCTTTATGACAAAAACAATACAATCGAGCCAGTATTTTTAAGTTTAATAGAGGTTGATTCATAAATAGGCACATTAAGGTTTTAATGTTAAATATGCCTTAATTATATCCCTTTGTCAAAGATTTATAAAATAAGCTATACATTTAACACTGGTTAAGTATGAATATGATTGTCATGTTGCAGTAAGGAGACACTCCATAGAAACAATAACTGTGACAAATTATCATACAGCTCCACATGTAGAATTTTCATAAAAAGTGGTTCAATGTTTGTTTTTTTTGCCTTCCTGTTAAGCTTATTATAAAGATTTTTTGGAAAAAAGAAAAAGAAAGTTGTTAATATTGTAGTAAAGAACTTGCAAATGCAATTCTGATCATTCAATTCTTTATTTATTTGTCAAACCTTATTAAAAAACGACCTATTGAATTTTTAAGAGCTATTCAATTTCATCATCACACCCAGATCATGCCATACCAGTATGCATATCCTTCACTAGACTAATCAGTTGTAAGTTGTGTTAATAAACATATCATTTGAAGGTTATTTCACTATATACTAGTTTCGCAAACAAAAATAGCGTTATTAATGTATATAATGTTGTCATTACATCTATTTCTTAGTCCAATACGTGAATATAAAAACAACCATCCACATATAAAATGTTTAGAATATTAATAAGATAAATATTTAAACATTGATAGCAAATTTTCGTTTCTATGAGCCTCAGAGGGTAGATAAGTAATGATAAAAGAGTTTTGTCATAGTTTTATTAAGATTATGAGTTGATTCAACGACAAAAAGTGTTTATTCACGGAGTAGACGCTTGCGAGTCGGTAGCCTAATTTGAATAACGTATTTTTCTTTATTACGATTTAATTTAGTTGTAAGTTCTGAATAATTAAATATGATAGACGGTAAAGGTATAATACGTTTGAGTTTAAAACGTATAGATATTGAAATATAAACGAAATTGATTACTTACATTCAGATGCCGAAAACATTTTCCTTCCAACCGTATTTTTGTCTAGTAATAACGTAATTTCTTTTCAAACACAGACGCCTCGAGACCGTTGCAAGATCTACTTCACATCTACTAAATTAGCAACAGTGGAATTAAAGAGTTATTTAAAGGTTAATGTATCGGCTTATGATGATAACCAAACAATCCAAAACAAGCTATCTTCACAATATGTAAACACTAAATACTAAAAACCAAACTAATGACAATAACATTGCATTTACCGTCGGAGTTCGAACGATAAAACATCTTCGACTTATTGCGATTCCCAAATCCAATTTCGCCCTTGAGTAGCGGGCGCAAAAAGTCACCACTTACCGGCCATGACAAAACCCAGCACAAAAACTTTAAGAAGTTCGATAGTTTTAGAACACAATCACTTCAATGTTTTGCTAAAACATCACACAGATTTCACGATGAAAACGGATTAAAATCATTTCAACATTACATCGGTAAAAAGCAATGGCGCTGAGAAATACATACAAATAATTACTGCAGAATCTAGTGTTGCCATACCGATCTCTACTAAGTCTACTAAACCATGACTAGACAAACTATACTATAATATAAATATAGCTGTGTTTCTAACATTGTTGTTTATATATTAAAGTGATAACGTATGTATACGTTATGATTTTAATTGACGATTTTTTAAATAAACGGTTGCAATAATGACAAATGATGTTTTAATTTGATCCAAACATGAAATAAAACGTTTAAGAATAATTATTTAACATCATAATTTATTATATCGTTTTAAACCTGGCTTTGTAGTACATACTGTAGAACAGTATGTACTTATGATGTTTATAAGTATTATAGTATTAAATTGACTATGTTTGTTAGAACTTTTCTTTATTTATTAAAATATAAGTACCCGAGTTTTGCAGTTTACTAGTTTTTACAGTTTACTAGTGCTAAGCTAAAATGCTTGTATTACGATTGGGTTCACGTCGGTAGTGAAGTGGGTGGAAATCGAACCGGCAACCACAAGATAACAAGTCCAACGCCCTAGTCATTAGGCTACGGCCGCTTCAAAATCACATCTTTCTTTCTACCTATGGGTCTTTGTTACCAGCAATTATTTTATTATTAATATTAATATAAGGCCCTTTTTTGTAAAATATGGGTTATTTTTGGTATTCTTCTGTAGGGTTATTTTCCCCACAGAAGAATACCAAAGAATTTCGTATTAGAATAGCTGAAATAAAGCTCCTTTTGACTAATTACGGAATAACAATATAAACTTTAGTTTCAACTTTCATCATTTGCCTCTTAAAGACTTAGGCGGCTGGTCGCGCGTGCGCGCACTTCATTCAAACATACGGCTTTGTAAGGTTGCGCTAATAGTGAAATGACTTTATCTTTACTATATTATTATATAAATATAAAGAGGAAAGATTTGAATGTTTGTTTGCATTGAATTAGTCCGGAGCTATGTTATCTAGAAGTATCATAGGCGCGCGGAAATTATATACAGGCCACGTCACTCAACCGCACGTGGGACGGCCTAAGGCCTTCCACCAACAAGTTTCGCTATAATAACAAAAGTTTTCATATTCATATTAATTTATTGCACACCATATTTATTATGTATAATAAGTTGTTACAAAAACAAATCAGTACAAAGTATGGTTCCTGTCGGGCACGGCAAGTCAGAAGCGTACATTTACATAGAACATAGAGATATATTTTTAATTCAAAAAATTTAAATAGTAAAATTATTTAATCATAGTAAGTAACTCAATAACTTAATTAAATTAAGTCAACCCTTTCGACACTTATCAACATTAATAATATTATTAAAAAACTACCTTTGTAGTAGTTTTTTACTTAAGCAGTAACACTTACATCCAATGTCAAAACAATCCTGTCATATAACCGCGAACATACGCACTGCCATCTATTGATAATTTATCGAAGTTGGTACTGTTTTACCGACGGTCATATGTGCGCGGAATGTAACAAAACTTATAAAATATTCATAGTATTTTAAATTAAAATAGTTCCACGAAAGAATGATGCATATTATTATATAAATTTAAACTTTTAAATAATATTAGATTTTTATATTTTTCATGTAATAATAAAAGAAGTTACGTTAAGAAGTTAAGTTCCTAACCGTACCATGACAACTGCAACTTTTTGAATTTGTATCAAATAATCATGACATTGACATTTCTTATCGCAGTGATATATCTTGAAGGTGCCTATTTAAAAAAACCTAGATTTACCGCAATTCACACTTACCGTCTTATTATTTAGTCATGAATAATTACGAAGATGAAAATGACGGCGAGGAGGAAAAAATGTTCGATCCGGTAAGAAAGATTCCGCGAAATTATAGCTTTAATTTCTGAACTGAACTCAAACAGTGTTGACCAGCGCTGCCGGTCTTTCTCGATTATTATAAACTAGCTTTCCGCGCGCGGTTTCACCCGCGTCACTCCCGTTCCCGTAGAAACTTTATAATAAAATACAGCTTATAACCTAACTAACATTGAAATAATTTTTCAAATCGGACCAGTTGCTGAAATTAGCGCGTTCCAGCAAACAAACTCTTCAGCTTTATCTAATAAGGCAAATAACTCATTATTAGGTAGGTACCAATTCCATGCGTTTTTTTTATTTTCGTGATAATTTCTCAACGAAATGTCCGATTGGAATAAAACAAAAAGTATTTTACTTCTACATAAATACCCTTGATAACATAATGCTTAAATTGGATAAGGAATAATATAACGATATACATTTAACGTAGTTTCTTTCTTTAGATGATTTAATATTTTTTTATAAACATAAAAGCGGTTATTGTGACTAAACTATAATAGTTAGATATATGCTCTCGTGGACTTTTTTGTAGATCTTAATAAGACCTACAACCCCGTAGTACATCATTTTGTTCTATTGTCAATAGTTTTTGCAGCGCACGCATAAATAGGTTTTCGCTTTTACACCTTGGGTTACAACATCGCAATTTTCTTACGGATCCCTGACTTTTTGAAAATAAAATATAGCCAACATAGCCTATAACCTTCCACGATAAATGGACTATCCAACAATGAAAGAATTTTTGAAATCGGACCAGTAGTTCCTTAGATTAGCGCGTTCAAACAAACAAACAAACTCTGCAGCTTTATAATATTAGTATAGATAAAACGTAATTAGGTAGGTATAACACTTTCCTCAAAAACGGGACATAGGTTTCCGCTATCGAAGAAAGAGTCCCGATTTACGCTAAAAAAAAACCCACTTTACAAAAACATAAATAAAAAATCTGACAACGCTGTGGTCAACTATTAGTAATGTTAAGGCTGCTTACTCTCATACACTACTACATATTGTACAATGATAGGTTTTACAGGAAAAGTTACCGATAATACCTACCTAATTGGATAGTCAGAATGCTAGCAAGCTATACCTACCTGGAAAATACTACTCCTACATAAATGTGCCTTTTTTTTCGGACGTAATTATGTAGTAAGCTTTTGCTGCATAGCTACAGCCTAGATAAATGGTTTAAAAACAACAAACTAATCAACCTGCGCAAGAGGGTGTCCCCTGTGGAACTGGACCTCGGCTCAGAACGGTCGCTGGCGGGGAGATAGAGGGATTGGCTTTTAGTTTTTTAGGGGAGTTTAGTGCAACTGCCGCTCCATATTATAGTTCGCGGGCTTCTCACACAGCGGAACAGCGGAAGGTTCTTTGCAAACTAAGAGTCGGGAGGACGAGGGGGGTTTAAAGCGCCGTGTATCTTATAAGCCAATAGCAAGTAATTCTAATTAAAGTTTTATACAAAAAAAGATTGTCACGGTCATCTATGATTACGTTATTACCTATATGCACGTTATCCAGTTGCATTGGAAACTGTACCGTAATAGTGATGCCTTTAGTTTCATATTCTATCATTCACTTATAAATGAGACTAACGAACCCTTATTGAGTAGTAGGTACCTAATAGAAATATTTATAGCATTAAATCATAACTAGAGCTCAGAAGCGTAATGTCGGATGTGCCATTATTTGTCGAAACATTTAGCCTTTATCGTAAACTGGCACTTACGACCAAATGCTTCTGTAGTAAATAGTATATCTGTCCTTATGCTTCTTAGGTCTAAATTAAAAAACATACCACCTAAATAGAAGTGTATGTGTATGGACAAAGAAAAGGTTTTTGCTAAATACATATAAATGTAGATACCTATACCTACTTATATGAAAATTAACTTGTAATAATAAAAACAAAATTTTAGAAAATCTTGTCAATCGGTAGTTTGTGTGTCCGTAAATTCCGCATAATCTCCATAACGATAGTACCGATTTTGTCAGGAATTTGATTGTTAGATAACTGATAAAATCCTTATTTTAGGAGCTAGTACCTTTTATGTTTTTGTTGTCCGGGGAGAAATGCATTTACGCATTCCCACCGCCCGCCGCTACAGCGTATCCGCGCGCTGGCGGCGGGATATGTGGAACTCGCCCTCTCCATAGCAGTGGTATGCTTACTCATACCATAAAGGAGATGATCCTACACCACTAAAACCCCTCTGACACTCCTTCGATCCGTCGATGGCGGGGGCCGGGTACGCACGAAACAATCCGGCTAGTACCTACTTAATAATTATTTTAAGCATATAAAACTACTAATCGTGAATACACGTAATACATATCTATCCCTCAGAAGGACGGATGTATTATTAACTTCAGAAGCGTTTGGTCGTAAGTGCCAGTTAACGATAAAGGCACATACGACGAATATTTCTGACGTATAATGGCACATCCGACCATATGCTTCTAAGCTGGATATGCATATTACATTTGAACTATTAAAAAGTAAAAAAAAAACTAAAAGCCTTAGATTGTTGAGCCCGCGATGTTGGTAGCGTTGTCTCCTTGACAATAAACCATCTGCCAAAAGGCCAGGTGCGTTTATAAACCGAACCACCTTGCCGGATACTAACAATTTCTTTATTAGACAAAGAAATCGAGTTTCTTGTGGCTATTCGATTCGCAATGAAGTCTAAAAATACTTTATTGAATACCACGGGATAGGTGAATAAAGGGAATGTAGGTACCTACATAATAAGAATATTATGTCGCGGACTTTTATGAGCTGCTAACTTCCCGTTCCCGTGGTAACTTCATAATAAAATATAGCCATACATACACACGTACAATTATACTGTACGTGTGTATGTCACTAAACTCCTAAACGGCTGGACTGGTTTGAATGTTTTTTTTTGTATGGTTTAAATCCACAAATTATATATGATATACCTACTAGCGGCCCATCCCAGCTTCGCACGGGTGGACTTTAATTCGAGCAAAAATAGGCAAAAAATCACGTTTGTTGTATGGCAGCCCCCCTAAAATAATTATTTTATTTTTAATATTTGTTGTTATAGCGGCAACAGAAATATGTACATAATTTGTGAAAATTTCAACTGTGTAGCTATCGCGGTTCTTGAGATACAGCCTGGTGACAGACAGATAGACAGCGAAGTCCAGTTTTTACACATCGGGTACGGAGCCCAAAAAACTTACTATTTTTATTCCCATGGTCAAAAATGATGCTTAGTTTTTGCAAGCTGTTCTGTCGAGCTTCCGCGAAGAGGCGCCTCTTGTTCTTCGGCGAAGGTTGGGATGCCAATGGCGATGCTACCATAGTTGTGGTAGCCATGTTGGCATATTCTTAACCCGATCTGTAACAAGGTAGGGAAATATTTTATTTAGGAGGCATCGTTTTATCCTAGATACTCCTGAAAACATTTCAGATCGTGGTTATATAATCATGGTCCGCCCAAATAATGACAATTGTTCTAACTTAATATAGACCGAACAATCTATTTGACATTATATTTGAGTTGAATGATAAAGTTAAGACTAAAACATTAACTAAAATACCTGCTTAATATGCTAATTTATAAAATGTTAAAATTATACATAGATTAATACCAAATTATAGTTTTGATCATTTGCAAGTGCCTGTAATAGGTTTACGTAAATAAAAATGATTTTTATTTTATTTATTTTATCATTGAGATTTTCAAAGTAATAGGCGTTATTACGGTCAGTAGAAGAAAGCACTATTTTTTTTTCGGACGGACATTATGGCTTATCCAGGAGGCTTTGCTACTTCACCGGGCATAAAGGCGAGCAGAGCTCCAGCCTCAAATGGTTTAAAAACTACAAACTAAACAACCTGCGCAAGAGGGCGTCTCCCGTGGGATTAGGACCTAGGCTCAGGACGGTCGCTAGCGGGGGATTGAGCAATGATGACTTTAGATATTTAAGGGAATTTTGTACAACTGTGGCTATACTTTCCCACTTTGAGAGTCCAACGAAATGTTGGGCTCTCGAACTTCGGATCTACGTACTACATTATATATTTAACTATATACATATATTGAGATTTCTTCACTAACGTAAATACTTGTAGTGTCCTCTGTTATAGGGACGGCATATATTCTGGAAACACCTCAAATTAAATATCTGGGGGCTTTATTGTTGCCGTGTTAAACTATGAAATTTGAACAGTTAACCTTGTCTTAACAAGGAATATGATTGGGTTTATTTATAGTTTGATGAACTAAAATTAAATTAGTTTCAATTCATACAACTCATTAGGTACGGTCTCAAAAGACCGACGGACATAAAGCTAACCAAACAATTAAAATCCAGTTGCGAGTTCGTTAAAGCTGAACATTTTTTGTTATAACCGGATTTAAAAATGTTGTTTTTTTAAATGGTTAAGATGAGTTTTGCTGACTACTTGTATTTTTGTTAACCCCTCGTGCTAAGCTAAAATGCTTGTTGATAGCTTTTTTTCGTATATTTTATTAGGATGTGCCCACGGGAATAATAAAATATACCCTATGTTACTTAGGGTTAATATAGCATGCTAATAGTGAAAGAATTATCGAAATCCATTCAGTAGTTTTTGAGTAACGAAGATACATACAAATCTTACCTCTTTATAAATATTGGTTTGACGTCAGACAGTTTTGTTTTAATAAAATATTATTTGTAAACGTATGTTTTCTCTAGCAATTGTTACGCCCAATAATATTATTGTTAGTTGTAGTTAGAATACTTTAAATTGGCAACTGTCTAGCTTGTTGTGGGCCTAATTACCTACTTATCGTGATCAGCCCGCAATATTTACTGCTGATGTTCTGCTGTTCTGCTGATGTTTAGCAGTGGATGTTGCGGGCTGATCCCGTGCGTCGTCTTCCCGTTGGTGGGTTTTGCCGCCATGCTTAGCAGGCAGTTTGGTGATCGCAGTACTATGTGGTAATACAAAGGGAAACTCTGCTGCCCATTTCCTGGCATTCGGTTGTTATAGAGCAGAGGTGGATTAAACGTTGAGGGCGCCGTAGGCAAATATCTCATCGGCGGCGCCCCTATTTTATAAATAACTGTACTAGTAAAAATCTAAAGTTGGGGTTACTACATGTGTAGAGCTTACTCCAATTTGGAGCTGGCATTTCTTTATTCCGACTTGTGGTAGACTCAACTACAGTTTCTGTTTCAGCGTCTATTCCGGCGCCACTAGGCACGTACCTAGTCTGCGATAAGGATAATTCGCCTCTGTTATTGATTGATGTTAAAACAATCGGGACAAACGACTTAACGCGGCATTCGAGGCATGGAGCCCACCAAACCCGGAAATAGATCACAAAAATAATACGCAATGGTCTATCTAACCATGAAGATTACCTACCTACTACTACCCATGGTCCACCTAAATCAAATATAGACAGAACAAGCTATTGGGCACAATATAGTTAAATAATAAACTACGACGTAAAGAAAATATAATTAAAAATAATAACTTAAATATATAAATTATATTATATTATATTAATAGAATAATAATAATTTAATTCAATAAAAAATATTTTTTAAAACAACACTCAGGTTATAAATAATCATTTCAGTTATAAAACCATTTTAAACAAATTACTGAGTGTATCTCAGTAATTTGTTTAAAATGACAAAACATGATGATATTTCGCAACTCATGCCAACTTATCACAATCGCATTATAAATACATAACAATTACTATTTTGTACTTGCTTTACACGATAATTGAAAATAATAACTATCGTGAGTATTTTATTACAAAAATCATTCACTGGGAAATCATTGTGTATACTTTTCTTATTAGCAAGTTTATAGGGTTCCTTACTAAAGGCCACCAACACTACCAACGCCGTCCTTTCCTAAGACCATAAAACTAAAAGCCATAATCCCTCATACTCCCCGTCAGCGACCGCCCTGAGCCGAGGTCCAAGTCCCACAGGGGACGCCTTCTTGCGCAGGTTGCTTAGTTTGTAGTGTTCAAACCATTTATCTAGGCTGGAGCTCTGCTCGCCTTTATGCCCGGTGAAGTAGCAAAAGCTTCGGGGCTAACTAAATATGTCCGACCGAAAAAAAATGTTACTAAGAACGGGGCCGCATTGGTATGGCGACTGCGACGCGACAGCGATTTCGTGAAAACAAACTTATATAAACATACGTCGGCGGCCGCACGACAAGCGAAATATATTTGTTCGTGCGTTCACGTCGCCTAAGGCTTCGGAATCCGTTCATCGTTTTTTTTATCAGGTGGGAAATTCTTTATTTTTACGCATCCCCTCCGCTCGCTGCTGCGGCGTTTCCACTTCGGCGAAGGGGTTTGTGGGACTCGTCCTCTCCATAGCGGTGGTATGATAGTCATACCACATGGAAAGAACCCTACCCACCAAAACAGCCCGGGTACCCCTTCGTCCGCTGATGATGAAGGGCTCAGGAACCCAAAGCTTTCTGGGACACCCGGCCTTAATACAGTGGCAGTTGGGCAAAACTCCACTAATCATCTAAAAGTCATCTCTCGAGTACAGCCCTATAAGGCGCTTTTGGCCTAAGTTAGAATCTTGTTCTTCAAAACAGTTACAGTTCACGGGCCCCTCGGACTTTATGGTCTACGAGGGCATCGGCAGTTTATGATTTATCAGTATTCTCTTCAATGGTCTAGCGGTATAACGTTCTGCGATACCTAGCGAGGGTCCGATTCTAGCAAAAGAATGTGTTACGAGACATGTTCTTTCGAAATCTAACTACTAGCCTGAAGTCAATTAGTCCCTCGCCTCTAGCTAGGAACATAACATATGATTTTCAGAGTAAAGGAGTAGAGATTGCATCAGTATTGCGCACATACTTGTATATATGTATATATATACTATAGTTTTGTCCTATACATACGGCCAATCTCCTTAGAGTTTAGCACTTTTTATACTGTGATTCTGCGAAGGCCGTTATAACAACCAATTAATTGAAGATAATAATTTATGAAATTCACTATACGTGTTTTTCCATTAGTTTTTGTTTGATCTTAATTATGAAGACTGGTTTTGACAATAATATTTTTGTTTTTATCCTCCTAAATGTCTGTTTTGGAGTTAAAGAAGTTAATTTACTAGCTAAGGCCTTGTATTCGGTGGAATGGGTGAAGCACAACAAATTTCATAACTTCGAAATGGTATTTAGATTTTGCTTGACGGATATTTTCGGGTAAGGATCCGGTACTTGAATTCTGAACCTCGCTATTAGTATCGCAGATATTACCGCTTAACCGAAAGGGAGGGTCGCAACCACTCGATTCTGTGTAAACTTCATGTGTAGATAAAGCTGTTAAAATCCAGAAGATATAACGGACTCCTTTTTCTCTAAAGCTGCATTTGACCCAATAGACTAACCATGGTCAAATGCTGGTCTAGTATTAACCAGAAATCTAACCAGAACATTAGACGCGGAAGTATTCAATATTAGCTGGTCTATTCTGATAGATATATAAATTAACTGACGCTTATTACACTATTGTTTGCCCACGACTTATAACATAGCTTATATTTCTGGAATTCCTTGAATTCCGACCCCTCAAATGAGTTCTCGCGACCTTAGTCATGCCTAGGAAGTCAAGATTAATAATCTATAATATAAAAATGAATCGCAAAATGTGTTGGTAAGCGCATAACTCTACAAAGCCTGGACCAATTTGGCCAATTCTTTTTTTTTAATGTTCGTGGAAGTTCAAGGATGGTTTTTACGGCGAGAAAAATTGGAATAATTGCCTGAAAACCCCTTAAAACAGCCTTTTTCTTTTTCCCATACAAACGTTTTCTAACTAAAATGTAGAGTCAATTTGAGCTTTATGATGTTAATTAAAAACTTGATTTTTTTTGCCAAGATTTTTTAGGGTAGGGGTAGTGTAGGGTAGGGGTAGTGTAGAGTAGGGGTAGTGTAGGGTAGGAGTAGTGTAGGGTAGGGGTAGTGTAGGGTAGGGGTAGTGTAGGGTAGGGGTAGTGTAGGGTAGGGGTAGTGTAGGGTAGGGGTAGTGTAGGGTAGGGGTAGGGTAGGGGTAGGGTAGGGGTAGGGTAGGGGTAGGGTAGGGGTAGGGTAGGGTTAGGGTAGGGGTAGGGTGGGGTAGGGGTAGGGTATAAAAGTCCACCCGCGCGAAGCCGGGGCGGGCCGCTAGTCTATAATATAAAAATGAATCGCAAAATGTGTTGGTAAGCGCATAACTCTACAAAGCCTGGACCAATTTGGCCAATTCTTTTTTTTTAATGTTCGTGGAAATTCAAGGATGGTTTTTACGGCGAGAAAAATTCGAATAATTGCCTGAAAACCCCTTTAAACAGCCTTTTTCTTTTTCCCATACAAACGTTTTCTAACTAAAATGTAGAGTCAATTTGAGCTTTATTTTGTTAATTAAAAACTTGAATATTTTTGCCAAGATTTTTTAGGGTAGGTGTAGGGTAGGGTAGGGGTAGATTAGGGGTAGGTGTAGATTAGGGGTAGGTGTAGGGTAGGGGTAGGGTAGAGGTAGGGTAGGGGTAGTGTAGGGTAGGGGTAGTGTAGGGTAGGGGTAGTGTAGGGTAGTGTAGGGTAGGGGTAGTGTAGGGTAGGGGTAGTGTAGGGTAGGGGTAGTGTAGGGTAGGGGTAGTGTAGGGTAGGGGTAGTGTAGGGTAGGGGTAGTGTAGGGTAGGGGTAGTGTAGGGTAGGGGTAGTGTAGGGTAGGGGTAGTGTAGGGTAGGGGTAGTGTAGGGTAGGGGTAGTGTAGGGTAGGGGTAGTGTAGGGGTAGGAGTACCGCATAAACGAAGTCTCTACGGCCCAGTTTATTTTATACAAATGTTTAGGTCTTTTATGTATCGATTGAGGCAGTACGAAGTCTGCCGGGTCAGCTAGTTAACCAATAAAAAATATTGTTATTCAACTACGGCGTTGTGTAAGGAGGTGTTTATTTAGTCGAACAGCTCATGGTGTCAGCTAATTTGACCAAACTTCATTGTAGGCCCCATGTCCGACAAGCCTGCGAACCGTTTGTCTGTAATTGACTGGCATATTTCTTTAAACTTTTGAACGCGAAACCTCGACAGTATACAAGTCATAGAAAACCACAAAATATATGCATTAAACATATTGTATAATTACTTGTATGAGATTTAGCAAACAAATCAGTAATTTAAATCTGTAGTGCATATAAATAAACTGCGACTGCACCGGTGGCTCAGTGGTTACGGTAGTTGCCTCTGAGACCTGGTGTTCTGGGTTCGATTCCCACCCGGGACAATTATTTGTGTGAACCACAAATAGTTGTTCTGAGTCTGGGTGTTCTGTGTGTCCGTGAAATGTATGTTTGTAAAGTCCCCCGCGACACAGGGATTTATTTCCCTAGTGCGGGAGTTGTCTTTTAAAAAAAAAAAAAAAAAAAAAAAAAAAAAAGAAATAAACTCTTATTTAGAACGACAGTTGCAAAATACAAATCGTTTGGTCTGAATCGTACCTAACGCATTTCCCCCGGCAGAAAAAGGGCTTATTCAAGTTGTAATATGAACTATTCGTCCCTTTTTCGCCCCTGCATTCCTGTTCACCCCAATAGAATTTAGGTACTTACGGGTGACCTTTTCTACGAACTTTACCTTGGAAGGATTACCAATTTGCCTCTACCCGGATTGAATTTGTGTGGTATCAGTAATCGATATTTTATGTAATCGTCGTCGGCTACTTGCCTGTTGGTTACTTTAATCTTCTGACTTTGTTTATAACTTAAGCTTATAGTAATTAACAACTTGTTTCATAAAAGTAAATAGTCAGTAGTTTAAGAATTGGACTCTGCCGATGATGCTAAAAAATTAAAAGAGAAACGCCGAAAACAATAAAAAATACTTAATTAGATGCCAATCTACTCGTATATTGCGCAGTGTCACAGACTTACATTTCAGTGGCGACATTTTACAAGCCCTAAATGAATGAACACAAACTTTTCTTGTGATACCTACTAAAGCCTAAAATTGGTTGCTATTAAACTTCCGATTGAATTATGTCCCTTCCATTGAATTCAATGACTTAAGAGGGGTCCTTGATTTACGTCACAAGTCAATGAAGTCATTAATTATTAGCTTCGTAAAATAAGCACTTTGATATTACTACAATTGGAACCGACGCAAACTGAATCGATGCGAAATGTAGCAGATTGCAACTGTTTCATTTAAAAGTACCTACTACGTCGCCTTTCCTTATTGGGTCGCAATCAAATTCTTTGAGTCTTTATCAATAAAACTGAAAACTTTTTTGGGTAGTCTTTTTTCGGATGGTCATTTTTGTAATCCACGAGGCTTTTGCTACTTCACCAGCAGAGCATGCGCTTTTAAGTGAGGGCTTTTAATTCATTACCGTTAATTTATATTGCTGGTTTATAGTTTTGTTTTTTGAAGGAGATTATAAAGGATAATTAATAATAATATCACAAATAATAACAGGATTAAGCCAGCATGGTTGTGCCTTTTTTTCTGACGAACGGATATGTAGTTAGCCCTGAGGCTTTTGCTACTTCACCGGGCATAAAGGCGAGCAGAGCTCCAGCCTACATAAATGGTTTAAACCATGGTTGAGCCGTTCTCGAATTTTGCAACTGCAAATATACAAATTTAAATTTGTTTTATTACCGGGTGAAAATTTAATGATAATATTTTATTTTTAGAATTCAACGGACCCACTGGATCGGGAACGAGCGAAATGCTTGGAAAGTATGATTTATTTATATTTACCGATATTAAATGATATCGTAGAATAGACCGCCCTATATCTTCCTATGGGTGTTGTAAAAGGCGACTATGGGACATACATCGATGGTTGGGCCGCAGTATCTATCAGCACAAAGATATTACCATATTACTGCGATCACCAATCGGCCTGCCAAGCAAGGTTATTACGGCAACATCCTTCAATGACCATGGCTTGCCAAGGTCTGAGAAAGAGAAGGTCCTTGGTCAGCAGTGCTAGTGGGTTGATAAAGTAAGTGATATCTAAACTGCAAAGAGAAAAAAAACTTAAAATATTGAACGTCACAACCGGTCAGATACTGAGTGCTGGATCACTAGCTTTACATGCTTTACGGTAGGGTAGTTAAATAAAGCCTTCCTGAATTTATGTATCTTTTTTGAGAAAATAAATGAACTAACGACCCACCCAGAACTCGAATCCAGGTACTAGGTAATTACGACTAAACAAACGAAGTAGTATTTGATTTTAGTATCTAAATCAATGATTAGGTCTAGCTTAAAAGCATAAAATCGGACATGGTACATCCGACTTTTTATGAAAATTACTAGCCGAGGTATTGTATACTACTATTATTCATGTTAACACCTCTTGCCTCGTGTCGGTAGTGCAGTGGGTGGGGATCGAACCGGTGACCACATGATCGCAAGTCCAAAGCCCTAGCCGGGTACGGCCGCTTCTTAACTAACTTTGGACCCATTTGTTCCAATGTGCCATTTTATGATAAAGGCACATACGACCAAATGATCCTGACATATAATGACATCATCATCAACAGCCCGTTAACGTCCACTGCTGAACATGGGCCTCCTCTTAACAGACCTTGGCAAGCCAGGATCGTTGAGGGATATTGCCATAATCACCACGCTTGGCAGACGGATTGGTGATCGCAGTAAGATGTAAACGTTGAGCTAATAGATGCTGCTGCCCATCCATCAGCCATATGTCCCGTAGTCGCCTTTTACGACACCCATGGGAAGACATGGGGTGGTCTATTCTAAGCCGGAAACCACACGGCACATCCGGAAACTACACGGCACAGCCGGAAACCACACGGCACGGTATAATGACATATGAGAATAAAATTTTATCTGTGTTCCCCAGAGGATTGTACCGTCCGAAAAGTATTCTCGGAGCTTCGAGAATGCACTAAGAGAGTTACTATAGACAAACCTTATACCGCAGAAACTTGTCATCAAGAAACTGTGGATCTCATGGAATCCTTAGACAAATGTGTTGGAGATAAAGCTTTTGTCAAAATGGCATAGACTGACCACTGCATTTATATAAGTACCCACATAATATATTATCCAGAAATTGAGTTTTGTTTCATTGGACAATTAGTGTTTAAATCAAC
Source organism: Nycteola revayana (assembly GCA_947037095.2). Lineage (NCBI taxonomy): Eukaryota > Metazoa > Arthropoda > Insecta > Lepidoptera > Nolidae > Nycteola > Nycteola revayana. The sequence continues at coordinate 10,475,405 of OX344851.2, read as the reverse complement.
ACCTGATTTGCCAATAGCAACTGAAAACCAGGCAAGTATGAATGAAAATATACTGGAGTTCCCGAAGGAGTACCTGGGGAGGTTTAAGAAGGTATACTCTTACCGTGGCACGTCCAGCTTACCATTATCACGGAGAGGGGACTCCATCGTCACGGAAATACAATTTCATTGATGGTGGAGGGGAATGGATGGCCTACCCATCGGTAAGAAGCGTTTATTATCAAGCGGACCGTATTATTGTTCTCTGTCAAATCAAGTTATCATTAGCTAGAATTTGTAGAATATACGTCCAACTTTACTGATTATGGAATATTCTTAAACAGTGATCATCTTCCTTGTCATATAAGAGTATAATTATACTGCACCAGCCAACATAATGCTGTATTACTACGATTTATTTAGCTGAGTCGGTCTAAATTTAGTCTCATCGCTGCTATCACTATCGATTAAACTTGAAACAGGTTCGTAGTAATTATGTGAAGGCTTTTAAATGCCTTGTCATATTTCCGATGCGCTCAAAGACTCAAAGTCCGAGAGATGTGCAAACTGCAAACTCCTCAAAATATCTTAAGTCAACATTCCACAATCCCCCCGACAGTGACCGCCCTGAACCGACGTCCAAGTCACACAGGCGACGACGCCTTAGTTATGTAGTTTTAAAAACCGTTTATTAAATCTCAAACACTGTTTGCTTCTATGCCTTCTAAAGTTACAACATCTTATGGGTATTTTGCTAAATCTTACTGTTATTTATTTAGACATATTTAAGTATGTGTGCACAGTTGTTGATATTAAATACCTACACCGTGTTTTTTCAATGGTTTCGCTTGGCATAACTGTGTATCGTCAACAGGTATTGCTAATAAAATGTTATAATATAAAATAGATATGTATTTTTACTATCTTTACTAATATTATAAAGATGTAAAGTTTGTGACGTTGTAGGTGGTAAACTCTGCATCTACTGAGATGATTTTGAAAATTCTTGTACCAACAGAAAGCCACGTCATTTTTGAGTGTCATAAACTATATTTTAAGTTAAAGTTTCCACGGGAGCGGGATCTACGCGGGTGAAACATCGCGGGACAGCTAGTAGTTGATATATTTTTATTTATATTGCATAAAATTGAATGAGCTTTAGTGCCTTTCGATATACGGTATTCCAAGTTACGTACTACGAACGATGGGCGCGCGCCCCTAACACAGGTCCAAAGTAATTTTAATCATTAATGTTTGATGCTATTTTAATAAGTATAAACATTAATACATTGATTTTACTACCAATAAAATCATATTGCCGAGTATTGGCAACCATAAATTTAAAATACGAATAGTTAATTTACAAACACAATGCACGGTTTGTGTCTTTATGTGTTTGTGCACATCTAGACTCAGAACAACGATCCGATTTTTTTATCGTTGTCCGGGGGGAATGCATTTACGCATTCCCACCGCCGCTGCTGCGTATTAGCGCGCTGGCGGTGGGATATGTGGGACTCGCCCTCTCCATAGCGTGGCATGCTAAACTCATACCACGAGGAGAGGACCCTTCTCCACTAAAACCCCCCGGACACTCCTTCGATCCGCCGTTGGCGATGGCCGGGTACGCATAAGCAATCCGACCCGTCACAATGCCCCTACTGGCGTAGTAAATACTAATTTCAGTTAAACTCATTCATTTTGTCAACAAGAAGGACATTTCAGACTCATTACAACTACTATCTGTTTTATCATCATCAGCCCGTATAACGTCCACTGCAGAACAAAGGCCTCCTCCGTAACACACAAGGAAACGCTGCTGCCCGTTCCTTGGTTTACGATTGTTATAGATTATGTTATAACAATCGGGACCAACGGCTTAACATGCTTTCCTCAGTTAATCAGACCCGGATAGAAATCTTAGAATCTACACAAAGATTTTCTTGTCCTTCGTGGGGATCGAACCCACTAGCTCCGAGATTTAAAACGAGCTGAATACCGCTGCGCCACGGAGGTTGTCTACTATCTGTTTATTGCCTGGATAAAAGAAATATAAGTCAGGTCAGGTCAGGGCTAAACGCTCTGACCTTCATACTTCACACATACGTAATAATCTCTTGTAAGACATTCCATATTGGACGACAAAGAGTATGCTCCGAATCACATACTGCCATGCCAAGGTGTTTGGACAAATATGGACTCACTATAATATTACATATTGATTTGTTTTTAAAATCATCATCACCAGCCCGTATAACGTCCACTGCTGAACGTGAGCCTCCTCCCGAGGGAGGGTATTTTCCATAGTCACCACGCTTGGCAGGCGGGTTGATGACCGCAGTATAATGTTGTAGGTACCACACAAGGAAACGCTGCTGCCCGTTCCTTGATATACGATTATTATAGATGATGATATAAAAATCGACGGCTTAACGTGTTTTCCGAGGCACGGAGGGTAGACCCTCAACCAACCAGACTCGGAAAGAAATCTTAGAATTTACACAAAGATTTCCTGTCCGGCGTAGGGATCGAACCCACGACCTCCAAGATCTTAAGCGAGCCAAATACCGCTACGCCACGGAGGTTGTTTTAAAATCAGTTTATTCTATTTCAAGATCATTTATTTTACTAAGTGCCAGTTCGTAAAGAGACTTACACTTACACTGATCAAAGGATTCTGCCTCCTCCAGCAATCTGTCACGCTTTTCAATAGTTACTTCTAATTGTTGTGTAATTTTGACGAATTCCCTTTTTAATAATGTGTTGTTGTCAATTATTATTTTAATTTTCACTTCATCGTCCTCGCGCTTTTGTTTTAATTTTTGACATTGGTCTTTGTATGTCTGTAATTCCTTGAGCGCAGACTTCACTTTATGTTCGGCAACCATGCTGCGGGTCTTCATGTTGGTAATGAGGACAAGAATACTTCTCCATAATGACGCGGTGGGGTAAAAATTTACCCCACCGCGTCATTATGGAGAAGTGATGATGTAGCACATCTTGAATTTACGTATGTTTCAACGCGCGTATTTTTTATTTATTTTTAACAATAAAGAATACTAGCAGAGTGTTGCGGTCTACTAGTATTCTTGTTCACCCCTCGTGCTAAGCTAAAATGCTTGTGTTACGAGTGGGTCACGTCGGTAGTGCAATGGGTGGGGATCGAACCGGCGACAACATGATCGCAAGTCCGCCCTAGTCATTGGACTATGACCGTTTCGATTTTGATGGGTCAATCGATTCGTTATGTTGGATAATTACCGTTCCTTATGAATGCTTGAAATACGAGTTCTAGCTTATTGAGCTACTAACGCTATGCTATACCTTCCTCTTTGCACATACATAATAATATATTATTACCTATATGTTTTGCCCGCGTTACTCTGCTCCAGTGGGTCGGAGCGTGATGTTTTGTAGCCTATATATTAATCCAGCTTATAAACTATCCGCTTGCAAACTTTCAGCCATACAATCTTACAAACTTTCGCGTTTAAAATGAAATAATGAAATTTATTCAGCTCTTAGGTATAAACATATACCTACTTGTACTTGTCAGAATTACAATGTGTAAGACTAAACCTATCAAAAGTATCACTTAAGTAGCTAAAACAATATTTACATTATTTGATCTTACAGATGTTATATTAATCCGTCTGTCCGTCTGTCGTGCGATATATGACAAAATGTAATTATTGTAAGATGCTTAAGAGGTAATCGGTACAGAATTAGTATACTAATTTAATTAGTAGACTAATATTTTTACTATATTTTATAAGTGGAGTTAATTTTATAACAGTTTATCTGTATAAAATTCATGCTCGGTGCCAGTTGGGTGATAAATAACGTCACAGTGTAAAAAACACTGTGAGCCGCTGACTAAAGTGATCACTGTGATCTTTCAACAAGGATCTACGTGCCAAAGTAACGTGTGTCGTTCCGTGTCACAGAATTGCGCGGCAAGTCTCTCTCCCTCTTGTATAATGTATTACGACTTTTAAGACAATAGAAAAGTGCAAACCATTGCCGAATGATAACCTCTAATTGAATCGTGTACCCAGTCGTGATCGAAGTGACAACTGTGACGATAACTACCTAAATGAGAGGAACTTTTAACCTCGGAAGGTATTTGTGATGAGAGTGACCGACGTGACAGAGTCACGATTACGATTATTTTTAACGGTTACTTTCGAGTCACTGGAACGACGGTCACGGTGACGGAAAAGTAACAACTTTGCACACCTCTACACTGTTCCGTGCGACATGCATTTTATTGCGCCTACCGTCATTTTATTACACTTTAGTAGGCGCTAAACAGTTTACTACTTTACTTATTAACTATTAACCGGTATAATTAGTCGGAAGCTGGGTCTACTGCGTTTATTTATTCATATGACAATTTAAGCGGCCGTAGCCCAATGGCTAGGGCGTCGGAATCGATTCGATTCCCACCTATTGCACTACCGACGTGAACCCACTCGTAACACAAGAATTTTAGCTTGGCAGGAGGGGTTAACAAGAATACTAGTAGATTGTAAAACACAGCTAGTAATCTTAAAAAAAAAAAGAATTACCAACCTACATAAATTTAATCCTATAGGACAGCGGTCGGCAACTTGTCAGGCAAGGGCCACAAGGCACTTATGATATTAACCCTAGATTCTACCTGATACTTATGTATCATTGGTCATATCTCATAGAAAAAATAAAAATCTTATCCTCAGGTGTTCGTTCGCGGGCAGAGCGACGGTCAATCGCGATTCAAATAATGCTTTATTTTGTTAGGTAGGTATAGCTTATTTACAAAACATTCACGGGACACATGTAAGATGTCCGCGGGCTGCTTTTTTTTGGATGGACATAAGTAGTTAGTCACGAGGCTTCTGCTACTTCACCGGGCATAAAAGCGAGCAGAGGTCCAGCCTTAATAAATTGTTTAAGAACTACAAACTAAGCAATCGGCGCAAGAGGGCGCTCCCTATGGGGCTAGGACCTCGGCTCAGGGCGGTCGCTGGCGATGAGATTGACCCTGTCCCTTTTGTAGGGGCTTGGACACACTTAATACCTATCAACCTAAGATATTATGTATAAAAAATTAAACATTCCGTAGCTTAGAGCACCTCAGGGCTCATACTTTGAGAACCCCTGCCCTACACAAATACGGATATCTTTTACCGGAACAAATTGCTTTCATTTTAACAAATAAACTGTATGTTAGCGTTATGTTTGCAATATTAATTACCCTTTGAAGCGTAAACTTTGATGTGGGTAATAACAATGTTTATTAATTCGATACACTCCAGCGGTGGTACAGTTATTGAGTTTTACGGTATATACCGGAAGAAAGAATATATATTTTTACAGTGCACAGAAATAAGAGCACATTGAAAGGGATCCGTCAGCGACCGCCCTGAGCCGAGGTCTAAGTCCCATAGGGGGCGCCCTCTTGCGGTGGATGATGAGGTAGAAATTCATAGAGCTAATTATTAAAACTGATTAAACCAGTGCTGCATATTATTGTGAACCATTGCGGTTTGATAGGCTAATGAAAAAATACAAAAAAGAAAGGTACTTGTGTAATGGATTGGACAAAAGCGTATTCCGTTTTTGGACCTTCGAGCCGGATGTTTGAAACCGGATCTGATTCTATTTCATCTATTTAGATATAACAATACTATTAACCAATATAATCTGATCCCCCTCCGCTTCTATTTATCTAGCAATTTGTCGTAGATTTTTAAAATACTTAGATGTTAAAAAAAACTTGTGTCTCTGGTAATATGCATAATTTTTTATTACTTAACTAGTTTGTTGTTTCTAAGTAAATAAACACAATAATACAGTAATTATTGAGGAAAACATCTAGAAGTCTAGACTTTGAATTACTGCCAAGTTATCCGGAAGTAGCTAAGGTCAACTAAGGATTACATTATTGCGTAAATGCATCAAGTAGAAGTAAATCCGGATCAGTACTATGGTGGCTCAGTGGCTTCTACAAAACAAAAGAACGGAGAGAGCTCTAATTTTATTGTAAGGCATTTTATATTAAAAAATACTTATTTCTTTCGGACGGACATATGCCGTAAGCCACGAGGCTTTTGTTACTACAGTTGGCGATAATGGGAGCACCAGGAATCCCAAAGAACATACTGGATCTAAGGCACGGCGAACGACCCTTAGTTTGGACAGAAAATTCTGATGCCTTCGCAGACTGAGTCTGAGAGGCCCGCGAACTGTAAAGTAGAGCGACAGTTACACAAAACTCCTGTAAAAACTAAAAGTTAAAATCCCTCAATGCCCTCGCCAGCGACCGCCCTAAGCTGAGGTCCAAGTTCCACAGGGGACGCTCTTTTGCGCAGGTTGCTTATTTTGTAGTTTTCAAACCATATATCAAGGCTGGAGCTCAGGTAGCTTTTATGCCACTTTAACAGTTTTCGGCTAATCAGTTACAGTTGTCGGACTTTTGGGGCGCATACCTTTGGGGACTGGGGGCGCACTTTACTCCGGCGGGTCGAATAGAGTGTCAGTGTATCCTCCTTAGTTCAGGGTGGTCGCTGGTGGGGGATTAAGGATTTATGACTTTTTAGTTTTTTTACAACTCTCCAGTTTCGTGCGACTGTCGTCCAACAGCCATAGAAAACTCAACTCGCACTATAGAATATACCTACATATTTTTATTACAACTAAAACATTTTTGTAAAATAATATTTGTTATTAAACAGAAATGTTTTCACTTACGTCATCACTACCCATGATACTACATACGTAATACTATGTCATTATCAACCCGTACAACGTCCACTGCTAAACATGGGCCCCCTCTCGAGGGTGGGTTTTGCCATTGTCACCATGCTTGGCAGGCGGATTGGTGACCGCAGTATTAAGTTGTAATACACAGGAAACTCTGCTGCCCGTTCCCTGGTATACGATTATTATAATAATCGGGACTAACGGCTTAACGTGCTTTCCGATACACAAGTAGTCCCTCAACCAACCAGACCCGGAAAGAAATCTTAGAATTTACACAAAGATTTCTTGTACGGTGTGGGGATCGAACCCACGACCTCCGAGACTTAAGGCGAGCCAAATACGAGCCAAACGCTACGGAGGTTGTCTTATTGTTAATACGATGTACTTACTGTTAAAGAAAAGGAAATTTTGAAGCTCTTTATATTTTTTAACACAGTCGATATAGGCTTAACGTTTACTTTAGTAAAGTAAGACTAATTTCATCTGACAGCGTTGCGGTCCATTATATTTTGAACCTTTGTTCAAGGCTCCTTTGATGTGTACCCGCCTCATAACAATTCTGTCTAATGTACAACATTAATTTTAATAAGTTAATATTTAAACTAAGCATTACCTTCTCACAAATTACGATTTACTTATTTATATAAGGTGCCTTCAAAATATATGACTACTCTTTCACCGTGGATAGTATTAGCAGTTACTAAATTTAAAGCCTTTGTCAAGGCTAAATAGGCATATTTTTTTGTTTTTTTCGTATGGACTTACGTAGGTAGCTACGAGGCTTTTGCTACTTCACCGGGCAGCCTAGATAAATGGTTCAAAGTTCAAACACTACAAACTAAGCAACCTGCGCAAGAGGACTACCCCTGTGGGGCTTGGACCACGGCTCAGGGCGGTCGCTGGCGATGAGATTGAGGGATTATGACTTTTAGTAATTTAGGGGGGTTTGTGCAACTGTGGATCTACTTTACAGTTCGCGGACCTCTCGGTCTTCGGGTCTACGAGGGCATCGGATGGTTGGTATATTATCAAAGGCAGATAATTCATAAGGCAAATTAGGCACACACAACTAGGGGTGCGAAGATACAAAGGGGCACGCGGACGGAATAGACTCTGGAACAGCAGCTGTAGGTGAGGCTACTCCAAGTCGGAATAAAGATATGCCAGCACCAAATTGGAGTAACCTCTACCACACATGTAGTAGCACTAACTACAGTGATCATTTTTTTACTAGTACTAGTCTATACTAATATTATAAAGAGGAAGGGTTTGTATTCTTGTGTGTGTGTAGGTATGTACGTTTGTAATGAATAAACACAAAAACTACTGTGCCGATTTCAAAAAATCTTTCACCATTGGAAAGCTACATTCACCCTGCGTGACATAGGCTATATTTAATGATGAAGTTCCCACGGGAACGGGAGATATGCGGGTGAAACCGCGCGCGGGAAGCTAGTTATTGATGGGTCTAGAATAGGGTTGCTATAAATGTTTCTGCACCCAGGACAATGGTCCGGGGAAGGGGGCCTGGGGTTCTTACAGTTAGCTTACAATTTTACTTACGTACTTGCTTACAGAAACAACATTTTACATAGATCATTATACAACAAGGAACAACATAAATAAATTTAGAACTACCCTCACAACACGCGCCGAAAAAAGGGATAACACGTGCTCCACGTGGGCATGGGTATTGCAAAGCAGGGTTCTTCTTTTATTTTGTTAGTTAGCGCGCCCACCGGGACAGTTGCCTTGTTGGCGAGGACACCAGGGACTTGAAGCTTGAAACCGGGGCATGTCCCGGCGTACCGGGAAGTATGGTTACTCTATTCTAGAACCATTTTGCACAGATACTTTGCACAGATTTTGCACAGATAACCCGTAAGCGACGTTTCACAAGGTTTGCACTAAGAAAGGATTTTTCAATCTATACTAATATTATAAAGCTGCAGAGTTTGTTTGTTTATTTGAACGCGCTAATCTCAGGAACTAATCTTTCAGTGTTGGATAGTCCATTTATAGAGGAAGGTTATAGGCTATATTTTATTACGAAGTTCCCACAGGCACGGGAGATACGCGGGTGAAACCGCGCGCGGGAAGCTAGTAATTCAATAAAGGGTGAATCTTTTTCACCCCATTATTGAAAAATCCTTTCTGCATTGCAAAGTTTTTATGAAGAAATCGAAATCTACATGAACGAAATCGCGGGCAACACTTAGTTTATAATAATATCAGGATAATAGGAAGTAGAACCAGTAGGATTATCCACTTGTTTAAAGAAAGACTGTATTTACCGCAATACACGGAAACGTCACAAACGATATTTCAAGGTTAGTAATGACATCAACCTTGCTTAGAGCAACGAATGGTTGTATCCATTTGTTAGTTTTAAAACAGTTTAATAAGGCTCTCATAGCTTCATGGCTAACAACATAATTATGTCCGTCCAAAAAAAAGGAAAAACTAGTAGTGTGGAAAACTCTGCTAGTAATCTTATAAAAAAGATTGTTGTTCAGTCTGAGGGTGATTTGGGTCTGTGATAGTGGATGTAGGTATTTGTAAAGTCCCCTGCGACGCGTAGTTACCGTGGGAACTCATTAAATATAAACTATGTTACGTCCGTCTTGTTAACATAGCTTTGAATTTTTAACCGACTTCAAAAAAGGAGGAGAGTTTCTCAATTCGACCGTATATTTTTTTTTATGTTTGTTCGCGGATAACTTCTTTGTTTATGAACCGATTTTGATTATTCTTTTTTTCGATAAATCGAGGGGAACTTTCAAAAATCTTAGGGGCGACTAGTGCGTTTGTTAAGTTTTATTTTTTTCATTATTAATATTGATAAGAACTTGACACCTAGATGTGACTGTCATTAGGGGTCTGATGATGAAGACGAAGGACAGTTCAGGGAACTCTTAGTTTACTGTTTGAAGACGTTTTTTTGTTGTTATTAAAATCGGTCTAAAGTTTCGGAGCCGAATTGTAAACAAACACACAACGATTTTGATAAGGTTTTAAACTTCATCACAGTGTTATTTAATCTAATTAGCATTTTTTCAAATCGGTAACATATATCACTTCCGACCCATTGCTTGCGAAGCGCCGAAGTCCGAGAGGTCCACTAACTGTAGAGCGACAGTTACACGAAACTCCCCTAAAAATCTTAGTCATTATTCCTCAATCTCTTCCGCCAGTGACCGCCCTGAGCCGAGGTCCAAGTCCCCACAGGAAACGCCCTATTGGGGAATGAACTTGCTTAGTTTGTAGTTTAAAGAATCCATATAATGTCTTACCCATTTTATGTCCAATGAAGTAGCAAAATACGCTTCCCACGCGCGGTTTCACCAGCGTAACTCCCGTTCCCGTGGGAACTTCATAATTAAATATAGCTTATGTCATCCGGGAATAGTGTAGCCAACGGTGAAAGAATTTTTCAAATAGGTCCAGAAGTTTCGGATCCTTTTCAATACAAAAAAAAACAAACAATCAAATCTTTCCTCTTTATTATAGATGTCCGTCTAAAAATGCAATCAAAATTTCAAATAAAATTTGCTACCTGTTAGTTAAGTATCTATTTTAATTCATAGAATAAGAATAATTGTGTAACATTGTGATTCTGACAAGTACAAGTGTTTGTAAATACCTAAGTGCTGGATAAATATATTATTTCATTATTAAATAACCGAATCGAAAAAATCTTCTTATCGTGAAATCAGTTAATAAAATACTTTTTAATATAGGTCACTTTGAATAGAATATTTAATGACAATAATTTGACTAATAGATTTATAATAGATTCTCATCATCTTCCCATTGTATTATTAGATGGAACGTGCGTCTACGTGACTCTCAACTTGTATGAAACCTTAATTATATTATAATGACATATCTATTTATATTCGTCTGGTGCTAGCACATAATGGTAAGATCTTGCATTTAGGTACAGTTACACATGCTCATAAAATAGCGTGCGTATTACCGAACCATATTAGCAATGGTTCGGTTCGACCCACATGCTACTAAGTATCAATTGGTCAATAGCAGCATGCTTTCATGCTAGTAACGAGCAGTATCTGAAGCTGTACTGTAATAAGCTAACGACTGATCGATACTAGCAAGCTCAATAAGCAAACCTGTTCAGACACGCTAAAAGCACGCCCCCTGCCACGCGGGTGGAAGCGTGGCAGGTAGCATGCCCAAAAATCGCAGGGCTGTCGATTTATGAGTATGCTCATTATTAGCATTGGTTCGACACACATGCTACTGAGTAGCAATTGCTCAATAGTAACATGAGAGCATGCTAGTAATAAGCACGTGTAACTGTAGCTGTAGATTTTTGAGCATTCTCTAAATAAGTATGCTCTATATTAGCAATGGTTCGACATGCATGCTACTTAGTAGCAATAACTCAATAGTAGCATGCTTTCATGCTAGTAATGAGCATGTGTAACTGTAGCTTTAGTCTGGTTTCACATTGAGCGCGTGTCACATTCGGACGGTGGCAGTCCCGGCCCCGTCAACCACTACCCAGTGAGGGGGGGCGAGCTCAACGCTCGAGGAACTCGCACCGATCTGGGGTCAATCTTAGAGTGTGTGGTGAACCCAGCAAAATATTGTAGAAAAATTTCACTTAAATGAGCGTATTCCTCTTTCAGCACCAATGGTTTGAGTACTACAATAATTCCTGTTTCATAATAACTTTGATGATTAAACCAATGGTGCTCAAACAATTGGTGCTGAATGAGGAATATTCCCTTACATATTTATACCTATATAGTTAGTTGCGCAGATACTGTAATGGGTGCAAATTTTTGAATTTGTTGCACCTGAAAGATTTTTTAAGTGACGATATTATTTATTGTCTCACTAGGCTAAAGCTACTTCACCGGGCATAAAGGCGAGCACAGCTTTAGCCTAGATAAATAGTTTACACTACAAACTAAGCAACCTGCGTAAGAGGGCGTCCCCTTGGACCTTGGCTCAGGGCGGTTGCTGGCGATGAGATTGAGGCATTTTGACTTTTTGTATTTTAGGGAAGTTTTGTGCAACTGTCGCTCTACTTTACAGTTCGCGGGCAAAATCAAACAGGGCCTTATCAAACCTACATTCATAGGACAATAGAAAGTTAATTGATAAATTCCCACGACAATTAGGCCTAAATTAGGGAGACGGCGTTGTGGGCAGCGTGACCCGAATCTCGTAGACGCAGTCATACAACACCATATGTTTGAAGTTGCTCGCGTGTCTGTAAATAAGGCCTTACAAGTAGAGGTATAAATTCCTAATCTTTTTGTTTACAGAGTTGCAAGAGACGCTTAACTCAAGGTTAAACAATAATAACAATATCATTTGATCATCATCACATCAATATACTCGTAGATGATCGTAATGACATTGAAAATTCTATTGACGACTTGATTTCTAATACAATTGTTATTAAAAAGTGTCACCCGCGTAACTCCCTTTCCCGTAAGAATTTCGTAATTAAATATAGCCTAAATACCTCGATATCTACTGGTCCAATTTGAAAAATTATTTTAGTGTTATTTATCGGGGAAGACCATAGACTATATTTCATTATGAAGTTCTAACGGGAGTTATGAGTGTAAAAGCGCGCGCGGGAAGCTAGTGTTCTTCTATTTTTTGTGTGTTGAAAAACCCTCTTTGCACCCTTTTTCTCTGATGGGACAAGGGTTGCTTTAATAAGCACACACATTTGGATTTACCTTTACTACTAAACCAACTTCGATCTCAAAAAAATAATTAAAAAGAACTCTCTCTCTCTTAACTTTCTATTAACTGGGCCACCGGTAATTCAGATACAAAAATTGATTTTACACAAAAGTTAATAAAGCCGGTAGGTACATTGTCTTTGTAAACATTTCAATTTGTTGACAATTTCACAGGAGATTAGTACAACTTACAAACAAAACTTGCTATCTCGGTTCAAAGTTTCTGATCAAAACAAAGTTTTTACAAATAAAGTATAAAGTTTTTACAATATAGTACCTATATTGTAGAATCGCAACGTTTTTCATGCTAGCAGCAACTTAAAATTTTTTTGATTGATTTTTCACCCATTTTTCCGGACACCTCTAAAAAATATTTTTTGCAAAAGGTTATATATTTTTTTCCACCTCACAGCCTCCGGAAGCCCTTCAAACTAAGTAAAGTACAGTAAAGTACGTGAACATCAGTACAACGATACAGTACTCCACTGTATCAGGATGTTTACATCCAGTGCTGAACATGGACTTCCTCTAAACAGACCCATAGCAAGGGGCAAGCCGGGGTCGTTGGGGGATATTGCCATCACCACGTTTGGCAGGCGGATTGTTGAGCGCAGTGTGATGGTGAGTATTTTTAAGCTGATAGATACTGCTGCCCATTCATCAGCCGTATGTCTCTTAGTCGGCTCTTACGACACCCATGGGAAGACATGGTGACTATTCTAAGCCGGATACGTAGCTAGGTAGCCTAGGTAAGGGCTGTATGGAGCGAGGACCTCTGCTGAAGCGGTGATTGTGGTTTTACAAAGACACAGTTCGCGGACCTCTCGGGCTTGGGACTATCAAAAGGTTCAATTCAAACTAAGGAAAGAGAGAGCCGAAATGCATCTCTGCTTATTTGTGGGTCCTATCACAAAATCTAGTCTTCTATTAAATAACAAAAACAAATACTTCTAACAACCATGGACAAATCACCAGTAATTATAGTATCAAACAATCGATGAAATTTGCAACAATTATACATTTATCGGTTTCAACTGGTAAACAACAGATCAATCTAGTTTGAAACGGTTTTTAATTAGGTAATTGTTCGATTTTACTAATAGTTGAATCTTGGGTAACAACCTCTGTGGCGTAGCGGCAAAGTCTCGGAGGTCGTGGTTTCAATCCCCATGCCGGACAAGAAATCTTTGTTTAGATTTTACTTATTTCTTTCAGGGTCTGATTGGTTGAAGAAAACACGTTAAGCCAGTTGGTCCCATTGTTATAAAATCATCTATAACACTCGTTTACCAGTGAACGGCCAGCAGCGTTTTCTTGTGTGTTACAACTAACTGCGGTCACCAACCAGTGCCTGCCAAACCCTCCCTCGGGAGGAGACCCATATTCAGTAGTGGGCTGATGATGTAACTTGGGTATAAAGGCTGAAATCTTCGTTTGTTGCCAGTGGAACTACCAGTAGTAAAATGGGTTAAAAAATACCCCGTAGTACTACCAAGCAATTCAGTAGTACCACGGGAAGTTTATTTTTTCCCATGTTACACCCAGTTCTGTTCAGTTCTTTAGATGTGGCCTTTGTGGAGAGGCTACCTCAATTCAGCGGCATTTCGTGATATCTGTCCCTGTGACACTTGTCACTTAGAATTTTTGCAGATTTTATTAATAGAGAGATGGCGATCATGTTCACTAATGGAATTAACATTCCGTCCTTGTTTTCCTGAACTAATTTTTTACCAACCCATCAACAATCTGTATATACGGTAGTAAAACGGAAATTTTTAATGGATGTTTTTTCGCTGCAAAACGATTGTGCAGTTGCCCGCGACTTCGTTCTAGTTTCTCTATATAAACCTTTCTTTAGAGGGTGATTTTTGAAGAATACTGTCTTAGCCTTAGTGCCAAAACTTTTTGCAATCATACGCATTATCTTACAATGATGTTTATCTCTGAAAGCAGGTTTTTGTCATGATATCGGACATGTATTCAGAAGCTTTTTCAAGTTATTCAGAGAAACTCCAAGCTTTAGCTAATGTATAACAATGATGATAATAATTGGTAGGTAGGATGGAAACTGGCAATTTTATAATTCATCGACTAAAAAGTCATGATAAATATTAATGAAGGTCGGAGCTAGACTCTAACTTTAGGGTCTAGAAAGGCGTTAAACAAGACGTAGGTAGTGGCTATTCTTATATTACTATTAGCTGACCAGACAGACGTCCTGTCTTAATTAAAACTCTATATTAAATGTTACAATTTAAATTAGGCGTGATAGCTCTAAACTAACCTGATTTGTACTAAGAAAGAAATTTATTTCTTTACATCTTCTTTGTACTAAACAATAAATTATTATGTTATATAATAATATGTATTTTATAACTATAACTCCAACCGAAGCATCTGTGTTAAAAGATGTTCATTTGTTGGTCACCTTGTGACGATATTTCAGCACCAGGCCATAAGGTTACCTACCTACATTAAAAAGTTTATATTGTCAAAAGCGCTAAGGTTACATTAGAAAATGTAATATTATAGTGGTTAAGTAGGTGTTCTTTATTTAAATTAAATTTAAAAATTTCTTTTATTTTATGTACATCCTGACGGTGACTATTTCGCAGATTCTATTTATTGTTGTGTGTACACAAAAAACAAAGAATATGCGAATTCGAACCAGCTGTCACTTTTTTTTTTCGGACGGGACTATGTAGTTGTCCTCGAGGCTTTTGCTACTTCACCGGGCATACCAGCTGTTCACGCGTGATGCCGTGGCCAAGGGATATAGGGATTCATTTTTATATGTAATCTAATACTATAATAGTGCTGTAGTAGGTAATAGCCCAGGGTTCAAATCGATGACAGTTGCCCCCCCCCCACTTCTTGGCACGGCCTTGCCTTATAATGAATAACAAACAATCACGCCCATGTTTTGAATATGCTCATAGAAGCATGACTAACGACATTAATAAATTGATTCATTATCTACAATTGTTCTGATTTGTTTCCTTCTGTTCTATTCATAGGTACAGTCAGCAAAAGAGATAGGTTTACACCGTCAGTATCAAATATGTTTATCTCAATACGACAGCCGGCAATTATTTATAAATGAAGAGTTCGCTGCTAGCTGTATACAAAAACACATAATAGTAAACTCTTGTCATAAACATGTACATATAAATTTAAAATGCGTTTTACTAAGTGTAAACCTATCTCTTTTGCTGACTGTACATTGGGTTATTAATTGGATCTACTTTAAGGTGGTTGTGCCGTGTGGTTTTCGGCTTATAATAAACCACCCCATCTCTTCCCATGGGTGTCGTAAGTGGCGACTATGGACACAGCTGATGGATGGGTAGCAGCATGTATCAGCTCACAGATACTCACTATCTTACTGCGATCACCAATCCGCCTGCCAGGCGTGGTGATAATGGCAATATTGACGACGACCCTCGCTTTCCAATGTCTGTTAAAAGGGGGCCTTCTGTTGATGATGACTTTAAGGTGACACGTTTGCATTACAGTTGCCTTGCTGGATACCTGTGTTAGCTGAGGACCTAAGTAGCACGATATTACTATACAGCGATCGCTTACTCATCGTATGGAATCGTTTTTGGGGTAGCCAAAATTACTTAAAGCCTCTTCTCACTAACTTTTGTTCAGTGTAGGATGCGTCGCAAAGACGTCTCTTTTGAAGCAAATGTATGCGTCGCGATTATACAGGGTTATTTTAATATATTAACAACCTTGCAGGGGGTGAAAGTACAAATGATTATAAGCAACTTTTACTATGAGACCAACTCTGAAATCGCGAAATAGAAATCAGTTTCATACATTTTATGTTCACTTACCTCGACAAAATGTATAGAACGGCTGTTTTTTTTTGCGACTGCAATGTTGATTGGTCTCATAGTAAAAGTTACTTAAAATAATGAGTTCTTCCACGTTGTCAATGTTTTAACAATAATTCTGTTAAGCCGCGTTACTTTGGTGTAGCGCTATTTCACCTTTTGATTAACGAGCCTTATATTTTTTATGACATAGTTCATCAAACGCCTACGCTGGATCACCCTAGTGTGAAGGGGCACTTATACCTAACTATAAGTTTGAATCGTGACAATTAAAATTGTAGTCAATAGTAATAGACAACCTCCGTAGCGTTTTTTATCTGGCAATCCTATCTGGAGTGCACCTGTGGTCGCACACACTCTATATACCAGGGGTGGCCAACCGGTCGATCGCGATCGACTGGTCGATCCCGGCAGCTATTACAGTCGATCAACTCATATAATAAAAAGTGATATTTTAGTCTACAAATACGTACCACATAAGCAAAAAGTTAGTGTTTGTCGTATAATAATCTGAAAATATAGCTATTTATCATTCCATTGACTTATACGATACGTGATTCAACGTTTATGTATGCCATATAGTCGATCGCACACAGTCAAAAGTCGATCTTAGGTCTTATTAAGTTGGCCACCCCTGCTATATACAATAATAATATGTGTTATTCTATATCATCAAACATTATTTACGAATGTTGTATTAAATATATATTTCAATGTACACTAGATAACTATTACTTGCACAATTACGACCTTTTTGAAGGCGAACATCATATAGATAGCTACATAAGATACATAAGTAGTAATCTATACGGTGGTACTAAGCAATATATGATGTTATAACAATCGGGACCAACGGCTTAACGTGCATTTCGAGGCACGGAGAGTCCCTCAAACAACCAAACCCGGGAAGAAATCTTAGAAAAGGCATGAAGACTAAAAAAATGGTGACCGGTCATCAAAAATTAATTTTAAAAAATTCACTTGGCAAGCTACGATTGACAAGAACATTATTTATTATTTCATCATTATACAACAACAAGTTTACCAAATAATTCACTTAACAAAATAATTATCCGATAAACTTTTATTTAATAACGTATTATTTGGCAAATAATTCATAGTTCATAGTTTTTTAATTTTTTCCCATTCAACAACGATTGGTATTCGCGGCAGCGGCCGGCGAGTGCCAGAACTGAATTGTGGGCAAATCACAATCGGTTAGGTTAGAACTGCGGCCATACAATGAGCCAGATCCTAATGAATCTAAATGAAAAATGTATAAATGATTGAATATCATCTGATGCATTTGTAAAAAGAATTGTTTGCCAAGTAAATGTTTGTAAAATGAGTGTTTTTGTTTTTCCCGTTTTGATCCATTCGGAACAAACCCAGCCTACTAAAATAAATGTAGCCTTTTTACTTATCAACTCCGACCAAAGAATAAGTACTACCTAAGTATTTGCTATAAGGTATACTACTACTTTTTATTTGGCCTCAGTTTATCAAGTTATATTAGTGAGATCTCCGTCCATCTGTGAGATTTCCGTCATTCCATTTAAACATTCTTGCGATTTTCCCATGGATTTATTCTTATTAGTAATAACTTATTAAATGCTTATATAATACATACTCTTAGATATATTTATGAAACACACAATTGCCAATTAAATTAAACCTTTAACTACCTATACCTATGTTGAGGGACTACCCTCCGTGCCTCGGAAAGCATGTTAAGCCGTTGGTCCCAATTGTTATAACATCATCTATAACAAACGTATACCAGGGAACGGGCAGCAGCGTTTCCCTGTGTTACAACATAATACTGCGGTCGCCAATCCGCCTGCCAAGCGTGGTGACTATGGAAAAAACCCTCCCTTGGAAGGAGGCCCTTGTTCAGCAGTGGACGTTGTACAGGCTGATGATGATGACTGTAGAATATAGTTAATTGCCAACCGTTATGTTTTCCCATGACATGTCTTGGTTTAAGTAATGTTCTAGAAAGTCCTAAACTTCGGTAAAAATATATTCATTAGAATAACCCCACAATAATGAATATATTTAAAAAAAAAAAGATTGCCTATGTTATTGGTCCTATATTAACTTTAATAAATTGACATAATATTTAAAAAACTTAAAAAGTGTTATCGAAGTACTAGTAATATTGTTTAATGTGATTAGTATCCTGGATAGTTTGTAAGCGGTGGAGATGCCGTATGGAATTCTCCCCTATAAAAAGTTATTAAGCTTATCTTTCCCCATTTTTCCATTTGATAAATCTAACTAGGTAGGTACATGGTATAACAAATTAGCTAGGTAAATATTAAATTAGGTATCCACTTAGCTTTCATATTTCATTTTATATTATAACCAAAAGCGCGTCTTATTATTTTCATTTCCTAAAATATTTTAATTTCCCTTTAAGAATTTCGCGGGCATTTCAAACAGTATTCTGAAGCACATTGTATCTTATAATATAATTTGTTTTACTTACATATTTTTAATGCTGTTACAAAGTTTCCTTTGCGTGAAATAAATCACTAAACCACTATTTATTTACTTCATACAATCCGAAGGCGGGAAAATATACCTCGGCACAATTCACAAAAAAAAGTCAACTTTGTTTTAAAAGTCCAAATTAAAAGTTCAATTTAGTTAAAAATTTGTGTATTTTACACAATATTCGTATTATATAGACGCGAGTTATGGGAGCATTGGTAAAACAACGATGCGTAAACAAATACGTGTTGTGAATGCCGCGCGTTCGGGCGCGAACCGGCTCGCTGCGAGGTTACTAACAAGGCTATTGAACGGAGGTCATACCGACTAGTAACGCCATCTATGTGGTTTGTAATAAATTAACTGATTTGAATTATGTTTACAAGTTTTAATAACTAGCATTCACAAACGTTTTTAGGGTACTCGAAGGGTAAAAACTGAACCCCATTGCTAAGACTTCGCTGTCTATCTGTCACCAGGCTGTATCTTAAGAACCGCGATAGCTAGACAGTTGAATTTTTTACAAATGATGAATCTATATTACCGCTATAACAACAAATACTAAAAATAAAATAAAATAAATATTTCAAGGAGACATACAACACTTTTTTTTTACTCGATATCAATAACGGCAACCCGCAACAAGTCATTTACGCTTTCTCTCCGCCGCTGCAGCGTTCCCGAAGGGGTATGTGGGACTCGCCCTCTCCATAGCGTGGTATGCCTTAGTCATACCACGAGGAGAGGACCCTACACCACTAAAACTCCCCGGACACTCCTCCGTCCGCAGTTGGTGAGTTCCGGGTACGCGAGGCAATCAATTGAAAATTGTACGGAACCCTTCGTGTGCCAGTCCGATATATTTTAAAACAATATGATAAAAATTATGAAAGTATTGTAGAGTAACGGTTGGTGGTGTTCCTCTACAGAAAATGAAGATCTTTTTTGCCGAGTGAGGTGGTATGCCCGGCGACCGACGGATATTAGTTATTGTTCGGAACTTGTATATGTTCGAATTGGCTTGCGAACTTGTATTGCGCGATACAGGTTAGTTGAGATGCTAGCTGGTAGATGGCGGTGCTCGTGTACTTGTAATATTGAGCGGCTACTGTAGATGTGATGATGACAACCTCCGTAGCGTAGCGGTATTTGGCTCGCTTTAAATCTCGGAGGTCGTGGGTTCGATCCCCACGCCGAACAAGAAATCTTTGTGTAAATTCTAAGATTTCTTTCCGGTTGAGTTGATCCTTTGGTTGAGGGACTACTCTCTGTGCCTCGGAAAACACGTTAAGCAGTTGGTCCTGATTCTTTTAACATCTTCTAGGTATAATAATCGAATATCAAGGAACGGGCAGCAGCGTTTCCTTGTGTGTTACAAAATAATACTGCGGTCACCAAACCGCCTGCCAAGCGTGGCGACTATGGCAGATTCCCCTTCCTCGGGAGGAGGCCCATGTTCAGCAGTGGACGTTATACGGGCTGATGATGACTGTAGAGGTCGCTACAGAACCTATCAATGAACGTACCAAATTAATCTAGGTAAGCTTATGTTACCTACCTACTTATGTGTACACTAGCTTTCCGTGTGCAGTTTACCCGCTAACTCCCGTATCCGTAGGAACTTCACAATAAATTATACCCTTAAGACTTTATCAATAAATGGGCCATCGAACACTGAAATATTTTTTCTAATCGGACTAGTAGTTATGACATAAGCGCATTCAAGCAAACAATGAAACGAACTCTTCAGCCGTTTTTTTTTTTCGGAAGGCCATACGTCTGTTGCCACACGGCTTTTGCTACTTCACCGGGCATAAAGGCGAGCAGAGCTCCAGCCTTAATAAATGGTTTAAAAACTACAAACTAGGCAACCTGCGCAAGAGGGCGCCCCCTGTGAGGCTTGGAACTCGGCTCAGGGCGGTCGCTGGCGATGACATTGAGGGATTATGACTTTTAGTATCAGACTTGCTTAGGTATAGTTAATATAGATATAACGCAGTATGACATATATTTGGCGTGTAAAGAATAAAAACCAGCCAAGTGCGAGTGGGACTCACACACGAAGGGCTTCATGCCATTTTTAAGTGCCTACCAAAAAATTATCAAGTTTGTTTTATGGGAGCCCCCTTAAATATTTATTTTTATTATTTGTCGGTACAGCGGCAATAGAAATACATAATTAGTGAAAATTTCAACTGGCTAGCTATTGTGGTTCTCGAGCAACAGCCTGGTAACAGACATGAACATGAAGACCACAGGGCTGAATTTAGAAGTCCAGAGGCCCCGGGGCAACAAAGGAGAAGCCCCATGGCCACAAATTATTTTCCCTCTAAATGTGTAGAAAATTTGAAGTATGTACCTAGTTTTCAGGACGATTTGAATTCTGATATTTTACTAACTGTCTTATTTAAGTGAACAAGCATAGATGAATAACCGTTATTACAATATTTAAGAACTATTACATTATTGATTCAAGATTGTACAAAGTACTGCATGTAAAGGTAGAAAAGTTGTAGAGTTTACTTGTCAGAATTTGAAAGATTTTAATTCTCTATTGTGGGGGCCCCTCTATTGTGGAGGCCCCGGGGCAGTTGCCCTGGATGCCCTCCCTTAAATCCGGCCTTATACATACAGGTCTCCTAGTAAAGATACCAATCTCTTACATAGATTATAATACCCTAATATACACGTTGTATTATGAATATTATTACCATTATGCATTGTAAAAAAATTCTAAGTGAGTGAAAACAATAAACTTTTTTGTATTGTATTAAGCGAAGTCTTAGTAATAGGGTCCCGCTTTTAACCTTTGGGTAGGTATGGAATCCTAAAAACGTTGACTATGATTTAGTTAAAAATTCGTAGCGACATCTACAGTAGCCGGACAAACCACAAGACAAGCAGCGCCATCTACCATCCAGCATCGCAACTAACCTGTCTCCCGCAATACAAGTTCTCAAGCCAATTAGAACATATACAAGTTCTGAATATCAACAAAATAGCCGTCGGCCGCCGGGCATACCTACCACCTCGCCCGGCAAAGATCTTGATTTTCTGTGGAGGAACATTACAAACCGTTCCTCTACAAATTCTAAGTACCGAGAGTACATTCATATTTTTTATAGCCCATTTATCTAGGAAGGCTATATTAAATTAGGAAGTTCCCACGGGAACGGGAGTTACGCGGGTGAAACCGCGCACGGAAGCAAGTATTACATACACTGTGTTGCCGTTTCTAAAGATTCATATGTTATTGGTATAACATAAAGGATAAGAAATAAAACACATTCATCATCTTCATCAGCCCGTACAAAAGCACTGCTGAACATGGGCGTCCTCCTGAAGATGTGGATTTTTGCCATAGTCACCACGCTTGGCAGGCGGGTTGGTGAGCGCAGTATTATGTTGTACCACACAAGGAAACGTTGCGGCCCGTTCCTTGATATACGATTATTATGGACAAGCGACCCGCCCCTGCTCCGCACGGGTGCAATGCTGATGTTATTATACATATAAAACTTCCTCTTGAATCACTCTATCTATAAAAAAAAACCCCATCAAAATCCGTTAGGCAGTTTTGAAAGATTTAAGCATACAGGGTCAAACAGACAGCAGGAAGCGACTTTGTTTTATACCATGTAGTGATGATGTTATAACAAGCTGTTGGTAGCTTAACTTGATTTCCGAGGCACGGAGGGTAGAACCTCAACCAACCAGACCCAGAAATAAATCTTAGAATTTACAAAAAAAAAATCCTGTCCGGTGTGGGGTTCAAACCCACGACCTCCGAGATGTAAAGCGAGTCAAATACTGCTACGGTACGGAGTTTGTCGGAGATAAGAAATAAAACACACTACTATATACTTATATTTAATGGAAACACCCCCATAATCCATGAACTTACAAAATTTATATGCTAAGTAATTTTGGTTGAAATTTATTTGCCTGCAGCAGTGGCCAACGGGTTTCTTAGTACTAAGATCACAGAGTCACCACGGAGGAACATCTTTGAGATAAATTTGTCCTTATTTACAGCTTTGCCCTGAAACAGAAAGAAAAAATTTTAATATTCTTATTCCTCTTTGCACATATAACATAAAAATAGATTAAATTGTTTAACAATATGCACAAACAAGATGTTAAATAAAAAATATAATATACTAGTTCCATTTCGCACATTTAAGAATGTAAAAATTAATAAATTATTTAGCAATAAGCATTTAAAAAAACTGAATCTTAATCTATACTAATACTAGCTGCGCCCCGCGGTTATACCCGCATTACTCTGCTCCAGTGGGTCGGAGCGTAATGTTTTGTAGCCTATATATTAATCCAGCGTATAACCTATCCCAGTGCAAAATTTCAGCCAATTCCGTTCAGTCGTTATGGCGTGAAAGAGTAACAAACATCCATCCATCTATCCATACTTATAAACTTTCGCGTTTATAATATTAGTAGGAAGTAGGATTAAAAAGAGGAAAAGTTTGTATTTTTGTTTCGAATAAACTCTGAAAAACTAATTAATTTTCAGATTCTTGCACCATTAGAATACAGGCTCTATTTTGGACTAGAAACAATTATGGATTCTTACAAAAACTTCAATAATGTACACCAAGGTATAAATAAAAATGACATAAAATTACTTAAATGACATGCACTGCTGAAACTATGAATGATAGAACAAAAAAATGTTTTACAATATTAACAAACATATACTTATTAACAAATATATGTTAACATTTTAAAAAAACACTATTTGTCTAACTATAGTTAGGTAATTATAACTATTTTTTTGAAAACACCAGACCATGTCTAAATGGTTCTGCTATTCATGTTTTTGTATTAATCCTTATCCCTATCAATTATTTCTTATTTCAGACTGATTCGGTATTAGTATGTAACTTTTTTGAATTATTAAAATTGATTTGTCTGTCTGTCTGTTCCTGACGAATTGAAGCCCTGTTTTTCCAATCAGTATGTGTTATCACAGGATAACACATACTAATTGGAAAAACAGGTTTTACAGAAAGTCCAAGCTAATTTACTTCAAAAACTTTAATTTAAATATATTCTCAGTTTAATTAATTAGTTCTAGATTAATAAAATATGGGTACACTACATAGATACGAAAAACTTTATTCCATCAGTCAAGAATTCGAATTTCAAAATACCGTTTTTCATAATTCTGAATGAATCAAAATTGCGAATATAGCAACTACAACTTATTTTCTTCTATTTTTATAATTCCTAAATTTCAATATTCTTAACATTTTTAATAACTATTCTTAAAATACCGAGTTTCAATAGATCGAATAAAAAATAGTACGATAGGTGATGTTACCATTGTGTTACCGCCACCATGTTGGTTAAGTTAGGTCAAGTGCCATAATAATAAAAAAAAATAACAATATGAATGGCACAAAAAGATTGTGGGGTGGCATCAAAAAAATACCAAAACCTAAACCAATAGAGTTGCACAGGGACTTGGGATTGAGGTTGAAGTTGAAGTTTTGTTTGGTTCTGTTAAACCAGTAGTGACATTGTTTTTCGGACCAAGAACTTTTCAAAAATTTAATTCTTTGAATGTATGAAAATCGGAAAACTAACAAATCGCATATACAACTTCAGGTAAAAAACAATCGTGATTTGCAATAATAGATATGTACAAAAACTAAATAAATAAAAAAATTCAGACCTTTGAAAATTGGTACATCGAAATTAGGACTAAAATATTTCTGAGTATTTGGGTGTTCCCATAAAAACACTCACAACGTTTATACTACAAGTAGCGAATTACCTCTGGATATTAATAATGAATAATCAAAAATTTTAGCAATAAATAAATAGGAAAAAATCAATTAAAAGATTATTGTTTTGATCATAAACAACAATGTCCTTTCCACTCAATCTGTTAACTTTTGTAAAAGTATGTGATTCCATATTCAACTACCATAGTGGTGTTTCCAAGAAAACCTTCCCTGTTCTTGGCCTGTACCCTTGATACGTTTATGAACTTTTCCAAATTTAATAATTGTTACCTTCCAATAAGTTAGTGGTTACCAAGTGGTGGTCCCTAGAAGCAGAGGAAGTAAACCTGAAGCTACCCAAACATTATTGCACTGCAGCAAAATATCTATTTAGTGAACATTCAGAAGTTATTGTTATAGTTGTTGGTCAGGTGGTCCGTAATGAGATCCCATTTTGTAAAATGGTATTTCATCGCTTAAAAGTTGGGAACCACTGTAATATTTACTTAACAAATTTTACTAAGTAGTCAAGCCTGCTTGAATACTTTTTGTTGATATAAACATATAAATAGTTTCTGTGCAACAGTAGCAGTATTATAAACTTTTAAGCTTTCACATATCATAATTATAATTTTTAACACACAGGTAAGTATTTTTTTTATTAACCTATATTGTCCCACTGCTGGGCAAAGGTCTCCCCCATAACCTTCCACTCTTCCCTTTTTGCGGCTTTCTCCGGCCAATCTCTAATGAATGTGTCTAGATCGTCACCCCAGCGTTTTCTAGGCCTCCCTCGGCAACAACGTTCATCCACCACCTACTGCATAAGGACTCTGGCCCACCCTATGCATTATATACACGTGGCCCGCCCAATCCCACTTCAACCTGGCAGTCTTATTACCCACATCAGCAATTCCAGTTTTTGAGCGTATTGTGGTATTTCAAATTTGATTGTTGAGCTTAATACCCAATACGCTGCCCCCGATCACTCTTTGGCAAGTCAATCAGGGACCAGGTTTGGTTTAAAAATTACCTAATATAATAATATCTAGGGACAATGTCACACAGATCATCCTAGCCCCAAACTAAGCAAAGCTTGTACTATGGGTACCAGGCGACGATATACATACTTATATAGATAGATAAATACTTAGATACATAGAAAACATCCATGACTCAGAAACAAATATTTGTGCTCATTACACAAATATTTGCACTTACCGGGATTCGAACCCAGGACCCTAATGATTATCAATCAATGCAACTTGATTGAAACGTCAGGTTACATAAAAAGGTATTTTTTATCGCGTTAATACCTGTTTATTATAGATTGTGGCAGTATTATTTAACTTATAACTAGCCCGGAAGAGAATGGGAAAGAAAAACAAAAAAAGCTGGAAGCCTATTGGCTAGCCAAGTCTCCACCAGTACCAACATCAAATAGCTTTGCAGATTTAGATGTCATCACGCCGCAAGAAGAGCAACCTTCCACAGCAATAAAACCCACTGCGCCTCCGCCTATATTTGTTGATAAAGTGGAAAACATCCAACCTCTTTGCAAACTACTCACTGAACACGCCAAGGACTTATACGACCTAAAAGTACTACATAACGACCAGATCAAAATTCAGCCAAAAAACTCTGAAGCTTACACGACCATAGTCGACCAATTAAAACTTAAAAACACAGAATTCTACACATACAGACCGAAACAAGAACGAAGCTTCAAAGTTGTGTTAAAAAATATGCACCCTTCCACAGATCTTGAGGAGATTAAAGGTGCTCTAAAAGAAATAGGACATGAGACAACTAATATATGGAATATTAAACAACGAAACACAAAAAGACCTCTCCCAATGTTCATAGTGGAACTCAAGCCAGAAGAAAACAACAAAAGTATCTATCAACTTAAAAGCCTCATGAATTGCCTCATTAAGTTTGAACCCCCACGCCCAAAAAGAGAAATACCACAATGCGCCACATGTCAGCAATATGGGCACACCAAAGCTTACTGTCGACGCAGCCCCAAATGCATTAAGTGTGCGGGAGACCACCTTTCCAGCAATTGCCTTAGGAGAGAGCGCTCAGATTTAGTTAAGTGTATACTTTGCGAGGGAAACCATCCAGCTAATTATAAAGGATGCAAAGTTTATAGGGAATTACAACACCTCAAATTCCCGAAAGAACGTAACACAAAGAAGAAAGAACAAAAAGCACCTGAAAACCAACAACAAATAGTTCCAGAAAATGTTTACACTAAAAAATTAACCTATGCAGATGCTATAAATAATAACCCCCGCCACACACAAAGCACTATTGATGAGACTGAACCTAGCAACAAACACACAACGCCAAATGATATGCAAGAGATATTGTCTCTAATGAAACAAATGATGCAACAAATGAATACCCTGACAAATCTGATAATACAACTCACAACTAAGCTGTCACCTTCGATTGCTTAAAAATTGCCCTATGGAATGCCAATGGCCTGTCACAACATACCCTAGAGGTGAAAACATATTTACAAACACAAAACATGGATATTTTTCTAGTAACTGAAACACGCTTTACAACAAAGAGCCACTTTTATATCGATAATTATAAGATATACCACACAAATCATCCTGATGGTGGAGCACATGCGGGAAGTGCGATACTTATTAAAAACAATATTAAGCACCATGAAATACCTCATTATTGTACAGAGGAAATCCAGGCTACCAACATTGTTATCGAAGACTGGACTGGGATTTTCACTATTTCAGCAGTATATAGCCCCCCAAAACACAACTTAAAAATTGGTGACTATGAACAGTTCTTCAATTCACTCGGACACAGATTTATTGCAGGTGGAGACTATAATGCTAAGCATCATTTCTGGGGATCACGGACCATAACACCAAAAGGTCGACAGCTCCTCAAGTGCATAGAGAAACTTAAACTTAGCATAGTCTCGCCAGGACAACCAACACATTGGCCAACCGATAGGAAAAAGATACCCGACCTTCTCGACTTCTGCGTTATAAAAGGCATCGCTTGCAATTTTCTTACATGTACGACAACAGCCGAGTTATCGTCAGATCACTCACCAGTAGAAATCATCTTAAAAAGGAAAGTCACCCGAAATCCAAAGCCCTGTAGACTACATTCTCGCAAGACCAACTGGGAACTCTTTAGACGTAACATCAAAGAAAGCTTAGATCTGCATATTCCACTTAAAACAGACAATGACATTACTGAAGCAGTTGAACATTTCACACACTCGGTGCAGCAATCAGCATGGCTCGCGACCCCAGCCAAGGGAGATCTTGAGCACAAAAGTCAAGAATATCCTCTGTCCATCAGAGAACTACTCGCTGAAAAACGCAAAGCTCGGAAAAAGTGGCAAGAAACGGGTTATCCCACAGATAAAAAACATCTCAACTATCTTCAATCTAAACTAAAGTCACTACTTCAAGACCACCAAAATCTGGACACTCAAACTTCCCTACAAAATTTAGACTCAACAGCAGCTTCAGAATACTCCTTATGGAAAGCCACCAAAAAACTGAAATGCCCAGTAACTAGCAATCCACCTGTTCGAAAAGAAAATAATGAATGGGCAGCAAGTGACGCTGACAAAGCCGATACTTTTGCGACACACTTGAAAAGAGTTTTCACTCCAAACGCAGATATGGGTTCTACGAAAAACAACGACGTCTCCCAACTACTCCAACAAACACATCAACTTGATCCTCCTCTTGAGAAGGTCACTAAACAAGAAGTTAAAATCGTCATCAAGGGGTTAGATCCCAATAAAGCTCCAGGCTATGACCTCATTACGGGCAAAACACTTAAAGAGCTACCTGCAGAAGGTATAACATACCTAACACTCCTATTTAATGCAATACTACAAAGATGCTCAGTGCCCCCCCAGTGGAAAGTAGCCCAAATCAAAATGATTCTCAAACCAGGGAAGGCCCCAGTCGATACAAAGTCCTATAGACCCATCAGCTTGTTACCCATAACTTCGAAAATTATGGAGATACTCTTTCTTAGAAGATTACTACCAATCATATCAAAAAATAAGATCTTACCTGACCATCAATTTGGGTTTCGTCAGAAACACAGCACTATTGAACAGGTACACCGACTCACTAAAACCATTGTAACCGCATTTGAAGAAAAGAAGTTTTGTACTGCTGCCTTTCTAGACATCTCTCAGGCATTCGATCGTGTATGGCATGAGGGACTTCTTTCAAAAATTAAGAAACAACTACCAATAAATTACTTCAACTTTATTAAGTCATACTTAAATGAAAGACATTTCTTTGTAAAACAAGGAATGGAAACATCAGACCTTCATGAGATCCAAGCAGGCGTTCCCCAAGGCAGTGTCATGGGTCCAACACTGTATTTGATTTACACGGCAGACCTCCCAACCGCAGCAGGAGTCATCACGGGCACATTTGCTGATGATACAGCAATCCTCGCAATGGACCCATCAACAGAAATTGCATCGCAGAAGCTACAAACTAGTCTCAACCAAATATCTCAGTGGCTTAAAGACTGGCGTATCAAGGCAAATGAGACCAAATCTGTCCAAGTAACATTCAGTACTAGACGGGGAACATGCCCCTCTGTCTCTATCAATGGTGTCCAATTACCACAAAGGACCATGCTAAGTACTTGGGTGTGTACATGGATAGGAGACTAACATGGTCGAAACACATCCTCACAAAGCGACTAGCCATGGGGCAACAAGTACGAAAAATGAACTGGCTCCTTAATAGAAAGTCTAAACTATCACTTGAAAACAAACTTCTTATCTATAAATCCATAATCAAACCAATATGGACATATGGGATACAGCTTTGGGGAACTGCAGCGAAGTCTCACACCAACATAATCCAACGGTTCCAGTCAAAAATACTAAGGATGATTACTAATGCTCCTTGGTATGTCACGAACAACAGACTCCATCATGACCTCAATGTTAAAACCGTCACAGAGGAAATTTCTGAAAGAGCCAAAAATTATAAGAAACGCCTTAGTGAGCATCCAAATGTATTGGCTAGCAATCTTATGAATCTACAAACAAATACCAGGAGACTGAAACGGAAGATTCCTCAAGACCTGATTATCTAGACCCCATATAAATAGACCCAGATATAGCTGAGGACTATTCAAGATACATACACCCTCCCACCTATTGCTGAATATCTAAAATGATAGATTGTAATAAATAAATATGGAAAAAAAAAAAAAAAAAAAAAAAAATACCTGTTTATTATAGATTGTGGCAGTATTATTTAACTTTATTCCCAGTCCCAGTGGGTGCGCTAACCAAAACAAAAGAAAAATCGTACTTCGTCCCTTATTTCAGCAGGGGTTGGGTAGCTTTCTTATTATGTAAGTAAGTAATTTATTTATGTTGTTCCTTGTTGTATATTGATGTTAACTCTAAGTAACATCATGTAAGTGTAGTGTGAGTGTAGTGCCATGTGCTAATATGTTTGTATACTATCTTTCTTTGTTGACTAACATTTGCACCCAAAACTTTTTTCTTAATTGTTATTAGGTGGATACAGATTACCTAAGCATTATTACTCCAATGTTTGTTATTCCCAAGATATTAAAATTAAATTAAATAGCCCTACAGAGCTCCAATAAAAGAGAGAACAATTTCATAAATGTTTTTTTTTTTTACAATTAACAACAGTCTAACATTTACATAATTTTCTTATTTGTTTATAATAATCTACTAGGTTACTACCACGCAAAGCTATTGTTAACATTAGATAGGTAATGTCAGTAGGTACCTAGTCATAGGGTAGGTCATTCACGTTATACATGATTCTTGTTAAACATTTTTTTGTTTATGGACAGAAGAGAACCGCCAAACCAAACATAACCTCAAAATAACAACAAATTACTATTTATATCCAGTATCTCGAATTATATATTAAATATAAGTGTACCTTTTTGCCTTTGCCTAGACGAGGTACTTCGGTCCACATCTCTTTAACATTCTCGAGAACCATGTTACAATGCCGGTCGAAGGCTTTCACACGCCCAAGAAGTTTCTTATTGTTACGGCAGTTGATTAAAACCTGTGTATTATTCTTCACGGATTGTGTAAGTACGGATAATGGACCAGTACTAAATTCTTCTTCTTCAATTTTAGATAATTCTTCAAGAGTCATCTCCGAGCGTGGCTTAGTTGTGGTGGCCCTAAAATGTTTATTTGAACGGGTTAGAAAATGTTATGAAGTCAGTTCAGTTCTTTAACTGATTAAAGTTATTTGAGGGAAAGTACTTACATTTTGTAGGTTTTATTATTATATTAATCGTATGAAACTGAAATAATATTGTATTTTTGTAGCACGCACAAGCCACAAACCACAGAGCGAATTGAAACGGTTTTTAATAAAATATTTTACGTTTATTAGGCTCTGGTTTCTTTGGCTTTTTGAGCCTACAACCATCCCAGATTTTATGAGTGCTATTTTTATGACATAAAATAAGTAAATATACTTAGATTGTTAGAGGAAAATTTGGAGAAGGTTTTGGTATAGTAGAGGATAAATCGCTTGACATAAGTATAAATGATTTGATGTACCTATGTATAAAATTTGTCGTCGAATCAGCTGAGTGTGAGTTGTATGGTAAATACAAAAGATAAAACCAAATTTGTCGTCGAATCAGCTGAGTGTGAGTTGTATGGTAAATACAAAAGATAAAATTGTTGTTTTTTCCAAAAAAGGTTGTGACATTTTTAATGCGAATGAGTGTGAGATTAAAGGAAAACCACGTGTGACAGGAGTTCTTGATAGAGGTGTCTATAAACTAAAATGTTCTTCACAGAAAACAGCGCTGGTATCCACACCGATAGACAATGTGGAACTTTGGCATAGAAGGATGGCACACTTGGGTTTACGTAATCTCATCTCATTAAGAGACAAACTGGCAACGGGGGTGACTTTTCGAGACGCTAGTAATTGCAATCTAGACTGCGTATCTTGTTTGATGGGAAAACAAACTAGGCAACCGTTTGAGCGTAACAAGGCTACGAGAGCTGGAGAGCTCTTAGAGTTGGTACACTCTGATATAAGTGGACCAATGAGTGGTAGTGGTAAGTCCAGTGTTGCCAGTATGATTTCCCAAAAAAGGACGGTTGGCTTTCTGAAAAGGTACGGTTTTTAACTTCATGGTACGTTCGGTTTTTTTTTCGGTTTGACTTACTTAAGTAGCCACGAGGCTTTTGCTACTTCACCGGGCATAAAGGCGAGCAGAGCTCCAGCCTTAATAAATGGTTGAAAAACTACAAACTACGCAACCTGCGCAAGAGGGCGCCCCTGTGGGGCTTGGACCTGGGCTCAGGGCGGTCGCTGGCGATGATATTGAGGGATTATGACTTTTAGTATTTTAGGGGAGTTTTGTGCAACTGTCGCTCTACTTTACAGTTCGCGGGCCTCTCAGACTTAGGGTCTACGAGGGCATCGGATGGTTCTTTGCAAACTAAGGGTCAGGAGGACGAGGGGGGAGGTACGGTTGGGTCGAGATACTTCTGCAAGAACTAGATCAGTTTTTTTTTCTTCGTGTTGGCTGCCTTCGACCATTGGTTAAACAAAAAAACGATAGGGAAATTAGGGAATCGAACGTAAGATTTCGCCACAGTCTGTGATGCCTGACCGGCCTTTGACCACGACCTTTTTCGCACGTTCTTGTCGCACCTGATACACTTTTCACATCATTCATCACCAGTTATCAGCTTCTTCAAAAATGGTTCGGTTTCATTGCCTCGTAATAAAGAATCACAAATGAGTACACGGTTCATTAGGTTTCTTTTAGTGAGCTCGTGAGGTACCCAAATATCAAGCTTTTTTGTGTACCTACCCAGATTTTTTTAAATGCGCCAAAACTGTTTTGTGGTCAATTCCCAGTTCTCCAGCTACGTCGTAACTGGAGAACTGGGAATGAATGAACCGATTTGGCTGAAAATTGGTAGGGAGGTAGCTAAGAACTGGGAGAAGGACATAGGATACTTTTGGGTAGGGGTAGGGTAGGGTAGGGTAGGCTAGGGTAGGGTAGGGGTAGGGTAGGGTAGGGTAGGGGTAGGGTAGGGGTAAGGTAGGGGTAGGGTAGGGGTAGGGTAGGGGTAGGGTAGGGTAGGGGTAGGGTAGGGGTATGGTAGGGGTAGGGTAGGGGTAGGGTAGGGTAGGTGTAGGGTAGGGGTAGGGGTAGGGTAGGGTAGGGGTAGGGGTAGTGTAGGGGTAGGGTAGGAGTAGGGTAGGGTTAGGGTAGGGGTAGGGTAGGGCAGGGGTAGGGTAGGTCAGGGGTAGGGTATAAAAGTGCACCCGTGCGAAGCCGGGGCGGGCCGCTAGTAATAAAATATTACAAAGACCACCGTTTGGGAAAATTGTGTATGCCAAATAAATAATAAAAGTAACTGGACCAAAACCTACATTCTGCCCATTAGAGTATGTCTTACCGAACCGTCTCATGTGGGTCGTGTTAAAACTGGCGGTAGAATAATCCACTAAGTTTGTTTTGCCGGGTCTTTTCAGTTGGGGCGTATTGTGCTAACATTATAGGCACATAGATGAATACTAAATTATGGTTTTGACTATTTGCAAGTGCCTGTAATAGGTTTACGTAATTAAAAATGATTTTAATGTTTATATAATAAAATAACATTAAAATTATATTTTTAATATAATATAAAATTGTTAAGAAGTAAAGAAATAACAAATAGAGTAGTAACTTTGATGTATCTTTCCATTAAAATTAAGCACACTTAACCTAGTAAAATAACCTACAAAAATTACACAGTTAACCATTACTTGGACATGCAGGGTAACCTTTTCTATGGTGGTGCACCGAAATTAGAATGGGGTTTCATAAAATTAACATACTTACGTCAAAATTGCGTGAAATAACTGAAAAGTATTCGATGATTTCATCAAATTCCGGCACCACCTCATAGTAACCCCAAAAAATCGATAAAATATAGAAGATTATAAAAGAACTTAAAAAACTTCTGTGTTACTTTTTAAATTTTATGATCGGATTTTCTGATCACGAACTGAATACAAACGCGGTGAATTAAAGCGCGAAGTCCTAATGTTACAATAAGAATAATTTGTGATTATAACAATGTTTATGGTTAATATTAAGACAATTATGTGATTTTAATACTTGACGCTTAGTGCCTATTAATAAACATTCCTTTTTAATTATGTCCTTAATCATACATTCCAGGAAACCCGTTAAACATAGACCTGATGTAGGCAAACTGCAAGACTTCCATCATTTCCCTTCTCATTCTATACTCTCGAATGTCTGGCAGATGGGATTGATACACGAAGGCCCGTAACAGTTTATTTCCGTTGTGCTCTGAACATTTCAGATGGTCTTTCATATTTTTCCATTCCTTGACCACCAAATGGCAGAACCCACAGTGAAAGACGTCTCGATGTATCTACCAGAAAATACATATAATTAGAAACATTAAATTATGGTTAAGTTAATTCATTATTTCGAAAATAATGTGAACGAATACCTGGGCCCCAGGTAATCCGGCCCCTGTCTAATCCGGCGTCCCCTGTAATCCGACATGTCTATTATATTATATCAATTTTTTGTCAGTTTTCGACTTGTTTAACTTGTACGGATCCCCAACTATTGTGTTTGACGCGTAAATATGAAATAGTTTATTAGTAACGTAGACGAATAATTCGCGCTTGTTATACGTCATTTACAAAGCATAACACATTTAAGTACATTTTTTTTATACTTAATTAAGAACAATATTTTTGTATGGTCACTAATGTTATACTACTATTATAATCTTATTTTAAAGATCAATAAAATATATATATGTAGATATCTATACTAATATTATAAAGAGGAAAGATTTGTACCTATTTTTGTATGTTTGTATGTTTGTAATGAATAGGCTCAAAAAGTACTAGGCCGAATTAAAAAATTCTTTCACCATTCGAAAGCTACATTATCCACGAGTAACATAGGCTAAATTTTATTTTGGAAAAAAATAGGGTTCCGTAAGATATTTGGGTTTTTCTGACTCTATACTAATATTATAAAGAGGAAAGATTTGTACCTATTTTTGTATGTTTGTATGTTTGTAATGAATAGGCTCAAAAAGTACTAGGCCGAATTAAAAAATTCTTTCACCATTCGAAAGCTACATTATCCACGAGTAACATAGGCTAAATTTTATTTTGGAAAAAAATAGGGTTCCGTAAGATATTTGGGTTTTTCTGACACAAGGTGTAAAAATTCAACCAGAAAAGTTACTTATTTTGCGTACGCTGCCTAAACTATAAAAGATAGAACCATAAAATGTTCTAATTAATTATAGGTCTTATAAATATCTACAAAAAAGTCCGCGACACACTATACCTATCTATGTCGAGTGAGGCACAACGACCATTTTTTTATTTAGAAATCTTGATTTTTTTTTGGAATACATTTAAACGCGTTTATTTTACTCATGCTATTAATCCTTATCAAAATAAATTATTTCATCACTAAGTACAGTTTATGTTGATAATATTTGGTCTTTGAATGATTAAAATTGGACGTTGGGTTTTGAAGTTATGGCGAAATTAAAATATTACGATTTCTGCTGCACGGCCCGTTGCGAAGTCTAATAATTTTCGTGCAATTTTTTTTAAATTTCGTTCTTAAAAATACACCTACGCAAAAGTTCTTCTCAGAGCTAATCAACAGTTCTTCTCAGAGCTAAACAACAGTTCTTTTCAGAGCTTTGAAAATGCCTAAAATGCCTAATCCCTAAAATGCCTATTAATTACATCATTAATTATATTTTCATCATTAACAACTTTAACATCCACAGAAAGACAATCTGTGCAGCCTGCGGATAATGACTGCGTTGTCGATGTTTATGTCGGTGTCTGTGAATTGACCTGGGAATCATTTTGCTGACCGTGTCTTTCCTGGGTAGGCTTTTTGCAGCGGTAACCGACATCCGCACGGAGCCGCGGGCGACCGCTATCACTACATCACTACATATTATAAACAAAGTCCCCTGCCGCGTCTGTCTGTCTGTTCGCGATAAACTCAAAAACTACTACATCGATTTTCATGCGGATGTTACCAATCGATAGAACGATTCTTCCGGAAGGTTTACGTATATGATTTGTTTAGTTTATGTGTACATTTGACTAATATATATTGATACTAGCGGCCCGCCCCGGCTTCGCACGGGTGGACTTTTATACCCTACCCCTGCCCTACCCTACCCCTACCCTAACCCTACCCTACCCCTACCCTACCCCTACCCCTACCCTACCCTACCCCTACCCTACCCCTACCCTACCCTACCCCTACCCTACCCCTACCATACCCCTACCATACCCCTACCCTACCCCTACCCTACCCTACCCCTACCCTACCCCTACCCAAAAGTATCCTATGTCCTTCTCCCAGTTCTTAGCTACCTCCCTACCAATTTTCAGCCAAATCGGTTCAGCCGTTCTTGAGTTATAAATAGTGTAACTAACACGACTTTCTTTTGTTTTTAAAATGTATTCTGCTATTCAGGGCGGAGACAAATCCAACGAAACAAAAACCATGAAAATTGATCCAGCCGATCTCGAGTTATAAGTGTTGTAACAAACACGACTTTCTTTTATATATATAGAAGATTTGTCAGAGGTGTCGGAAAAAATTAAGCCATTTGGGAGCTTTCAACGAAAACGCTGCCTAAACCCTATGAGATATAACAAAACAATGTATGGTGGCAAATATTCTTCTCTTTTAGATCTACAAAAAAGTCTGCGATAGCATATGTCTATCTTTCAAGGTTAACTTGCTATATCCATTAAGTATATCTTAGAAAAATGATAATTTCTAATGCGGTAATTGTAAAGCTAATCAGACGGATTCAGTATTTATCCTTATCATTTTAAATGAGTTAATATTCTTAAGCATTTCATGCAGATTATTTTACCCCTACACTATATACTTTAAATAAATAACTTAGAAGTTATCGCAAAATAACAGCGCGTGTTTTAGGTAGGCCTAATGCGATTATGCGCGCTCGATCCTTAAGAATTATAGGGCAAATTTTTTGTTTTGTGTTCGTTGTAACTATGATGGATAGATACTTGAATACCTATTTATTTAGTGTTTGTTGTATTGTTAGTCCTGAAGAGTATAGGTATTTCATACGATAAAAGTATACCCACCTACTTATTTCACTGAGTTTTAGTAGGTCATCATCATCATCAGCACGTATATCGTCCACTGCTGAACATGGGCCTCCTCCCGAGGGAGGGT
The DNA here is from genome assembly GCA_947037095.2 of Nycteola revayana. NCBI lineage: Eukaryota > Metazoa > Arthropoda > Insecta > Lepidoptera > Nolidae > Nycteola > Nycteola revayana. The sequence continues at coordinate 10,438,550 of OX344851.2, read as the reverse complement.
ATTACCATAGTCACCACGTTTGGCAGGCGGGTTGGTGACCGCAGAATTATGTTGTAACACACAAGGAAACGCTGCTGCCCCTTCCTTGATATACGATTATTATAGATGATGTTATAACAATCGGGACCAACGGCTTAACGTGCTTTCCGAGGCACGGAGGGTAGTCCCTCAACCAACCAGACCCGGAAAGAAATCTTAGAATTTACACAAAGATTTCATGTCCGGTGTGGGGATCAAACCCACGACCTCCGAGATTTAAAGCGAGCCAATTACCGCTACGCTACGGAGGTAGGCCGAATGCGATTATGCGCGCTCGATCCTTAAGAATTATAGGGCAATTTTTTTGTTTTGTGTTCGTTGTAACTATGATGGATAGATACTTGAATACCTATTTATTTAGTGTTTGTTGTATTGTTAGTCCTGAAGAGTTTAGGTATTTCATACGATAAAAGTATACCCACCTACTTATTTCACTGAGTTTTAGTAGGTACCTATATTAATTTGTTTCTGTTTGTTTTGACCAAATTTCGCCCGTTTGTTAGAGGTTTAAAGACATTATGTAGTATAATTATGAGTATTGTACCCGTGCGAAGCCGGGGCGGGTCGCTAGTTTATAAATAAAATAAAATGAAAAATTGTCGCGAGCAAAACAGGTATACACAAAATAATAATAATAAGTCGCGTGGTTTGAGAAATTAGATCAACCAGCGCGGGCTGGTATCAGGTCTAAAGCCAAGCCAAGAACGCGTCGCGAACCTCGCCTCGCGAGGACCACTGTCCCTATCCTAGCTTCCTACGAGTCTTTCTCTATCTACCTACGGTGTGACATCCGGAGAAGAAAGACTATAAGAAACTCCGGAATGTTTCTTTTAGTCATCTTTTAAAAATAGCGTTTTACAATATTTATGGTTTACAAATTGATTACATTTTTGCATCTAGGACAGTGCTCTGTTAAGATTCTGATTTTGACTACATGTAAAAGCGGTGCGGCCTAGCGTGCGTTCATTGTTTACTGTTAGTTATTGTGTATTGCTTTTACTTTTGAGAAGACTGGGGGACAAAGCTTTGGTCTTGCATTTCAAGATTACAAAATATATATAAATATTTTCATGCTTCATAAATTTATTTATTCATATTTTGATTTCCAAACTATAGGAAAATCTGAACTATACGGGTCTTAGGTTGCTGGCCTGCAAAATGTTTGCCGGATTACCGGGGGCCCACTTACACTTCCTCTTATGTTGTTTGATCAGAGTTAAAAGATTGATTGAACAAAAGGCATCTTACCTCTCTGATAAACTCGGACTCTATGGAAGTTACCACAGAAATTGTTTTCATCACTATACGATGTGTAAAGGAGTGGGCATGATCTCTCAGTTCCATGTGAATTGGTAGATTCACCATACATAGCATGCACCTTCGTTTGGACCGTCCGTTATTTACCAACAAAAAACTGTCCTGGGTGATGCAATATTTATCATTAATTACGATATCCACGGATTCTGCATCTTCGATCGTCAGAACGGATTTGACAAAGTCATCCAGGGGTATTTTGTTCACGTAACAACGCTCGGCTTGCTCCTTTAATTTAGCAAATTGTTCTAGTTTCCTCTTGTGTGGAGCTCCAACAACATGTTGTTTCATAGCGGAAATTAAGGAAGGAAGTTTTACTTGACAGGTCCGACAAAAAGCATTGTTTTTGCCTATTTTATAAATTATATTGTTGGCTTTAGCAAATATTTCTTTTTCATCGCTAGGGGTGGAGGCCCCACACTGCTGGTATCGAAGCGATGTCGAAGATTCAGAGCTATCAGAATCACTGTCTTGTATATCGGTGGGTTTATCAACTTCATTATCGCCAACCTTTTGGATTTCTGGTAACATTTTTATATGTTCGTTTTTAACATCGTTAAGTTTTGCACATTTTTCTCCTGTGGTTGACTGTAAACGGTCGTTAACGTTTACTTTATTAATATTCTTCTGCATATCTTTTGGGTATAATAATTCAGATTCTACTCTAGGAGTATTGGAATGTTCTTTTATATGTCTCTCAATGTTATCGGGATGAAAATCTATGTCAATCAAGCATTTTTTGCAATAAGCCATACTTGATTCAAGGTTGATATTAATTGAATTTCTTTGGTACACTGATAGAGATTCAAGGATATCTTTCGTGGTATCTTTAGTATTCGCTTCGTTTTTTTCGTTATATTTCGGTCGAGTGGTGGATTTTTGAGTACAGCTCGGAGAGGTACTTTCATGGTTTTCTTCTTTTATGGGCTGTTTGTCTAGGTTTATATCAAGGACTTTATCTTCGATATTACACTGAGAGTATAGTTTTAGATGTTCCTCATCGTTCAAATGTTCGTCCAAGGTCTCCGGAGTTATGAGTACGTTACATGTAAGACATTGCATTGCTGAATCATCGATCTGAAAATTTCGGTGATTGATTATAATATATCTACATCTATTTTTACGTTAAGCAAAAACTTTGTACCATTTTTTAAGAAAATTGCGCGGACGGACAATTATGAAATTTCGCACACATAGTTATTTGTAGGAGTGCAGAATACGATTTTATTTTAAATTATGATTGAATTTCGATCACTGGGCGTCTACTAGTAATGATAATCTTCATCAGCCCGTATAACGTCCACTGCTGAACATGGGCCTTCTCCCCAAGGGAGGGTTTTTGCCATAGTCACCACGCTTCACAGGCGGGTTGGTGAACGCAGTAATATGTTGTAGCATACAAGGAAAAGCTGCTGCCCGTTCCTTGATATACGATTATTATAGATGATGTTATAACAATCGGGACCAACCGCTTAACGTGCTTTCAGAGGCACGGAGGGTAGTCCCTCAACCAATCAGACCCGGAAATAAATCCTAGAAGTTACACAGAGATTTCCTGTCCGGCGTGGGGATCGAACCCACGACGAGATTTAAAGCGAGCCAAATACCGTTACGCTACAGAGGTTGTCGTAAAAGTAGTAGTAGTAATGATTAATAGTACCTACTAATAAATGTTGTACCGACATAATACACCTAAAATTCATAAGGTTTTGATTTTAAATTGAAAAAATACAATATTTAGAAATGGTGAAGTACGTTCTTTAGATACAGAATTGAGATTCCCAAATTTTTTATAAAAGTTTATTTATAAATTTACATTATTCCGACTTGTTTGAATATTTAAAACAACACTTAGAGTTGCGATAAGCTCAGTAATGATAACAACACAATATAAACTAACATGTTTCATGATGATACACCTAAAATTTTTTACTGTTCTCTACTTACATTTCACGTAAACTTTTCTAAATCTATACTAATATTATAAAGCTGCAGAAATTGTTTGTTTGTTTGCAACTATTGGTCCGATTTCAAAAAATCTTTCAGTGTTGGATAGTCCCTTTATTGAGCTATATTTTGTAACGAAGTTCCCACGGGCACGAGAGCTACGCGGGTGAAACCGCGCGCGAGAAGCTAGTAGATTTATGAAAATACACAAAGTTACTTACTTGTCGATATACTCCGTTGTTTGCGCCAAATTTAATAGGTTTTAAGACCAGATTCAAGGCGTGTTTAGCTTCATTAATATGTTGGTTCTTATCATCAAACTCTATATTACATATGGAGCAGATTTCTTCAGTTATTCCTTGCCAAGCGTCTTCTCCTATGTATGTATTGTTAAAAGCTATAACACCTTTGCAGTTCAGTTTGAGAAGACGGTTGTTTTTGTTATTACAGTGATGTTGCTCGGATATATGAAGACTCACTTTCGAAGCAATTGGCATTAAGACATTGCAAAACTCGCAAAAGTAACCCCATTTGAACTGAAATAATAATAATGAAATAAATTTAATATAGCCGTGTGGTTTCCGGCTTAGAATAGACCACCCCATGTCCTCCCATGGGTGTCGTAAAAGGCGACTAAGGGACATATGGCTGATGGATGGGCAGCAGCATCTATTAGCTCAAGGTTTACATCTTACTGCGATCACCAATCCGTCTGCCAAGCGTGGTGATTATGGCAAAATCCCTCTACGATCCTGGCTTGCCAAGGTCTGTTAAGAGGAGGCCCATGTTCAGCAGTGGACGTCAACGGGCTGTTGATGATGAAATTTAATATTTAAACGATGAAGACCAGTATTTAGATTTTAAATGTTTTGAATACTTTAAGGAAAATTAGGTATACCGCTTACCAAATTTCAAAATTGAGATATATAAATTAAACCACCGGCAGGACTCGAACCTGCATAGATTTAGCCCCTAATGCCTTAACCAATTCGTCTACGGTGGAAACAATTTTTTTTTTGTTGTCTGGGGTGAAATGCGTTTACTCCTTCCTACCGCCGCCGCTGCAGTGTATTCGCGCGCTGGCGGTGGGAAATGTGGGACTCGCCCTCTCCATAGCGTGGTATGTAGTGATGGGTAACTCATCATTTTTATATGAGGTTGAGGGAGTACCTCATTTTGCCTCGCGAGGTCCTCACGAGGTACCCCTCATTTGAGGCGAGGAGTCGTATGTCAGCGTATCTTACGAGCCGAGCCGAGCCCGAGCCGAACTCAGCCGAATTCAGCCGATAGTCCGAGGCAGCGCGGCAGCGGGGCGGACGGTTGCGTCGACTCATAAGTACTCACGATTCTGATTTTTACGTCTCCCTCACTCACATAATTTTCTTTCACTCATGAGTTTTTGACGCGTGAATGAGGAGTGAGGTGGTTCAATGTTGAAATTCGAGTAACTCTTTCAATTTGCGATCACGAGTACCTCAAATGAGGCACCTCATGAGTGAGGTACACATCTCTAGTGGTATGCTAAACTCATACCACGAGGAGAGGACTCTACACCACTAAAACCCCCCGGGCACTCCTTCGATCCGCCGTTGGCAAGAGCCGGGTACGCATAAGCAATCCGACCCTACGGTGGAACCCTACCGATCATCGAAATTAATTAATCTCTTTTAAAACCCGTCTCTAAGAGGAAAGTTAGTGCTATTTATAGGTAATGATCAACATTACACACACATGAAAGCAGTAAAGAACTGACTTACCTACTAATTACTTCGATAAATATCTCCAAAGTTGCCTTTAGAATTAAATATTTAATAATAATAATAATTTATTCAGCCAAGTGGCAATGACAATGTGATAATCACATACACTTGAGAGCAATAAAATCGCACACCCCTTGTAATTTGGTTTATTACTGATTGTTTTCTAAAATCTAAAGATATTGAGTAAAAATCATTAGACAAAATTAAAGCATACAAGCTTAGCTTTACAAAAACATAAAATTAAAATCATTGACCTTTACGTAACTTACAAAAACCGACCGTACACCGAATTCCCCAAATTCACGCGTTTGCGTTGTCACTACTTGCACCCTTAGCCGCAGGTATAAAAAGGTCGGTTTATTGGAATTTTTAATCAGTTGCATACCGAAGGTCAACGTGATAACATCTCTACTGGAAGCATACGGATTTACTGGAAAAATATGGATACCACGCCCGCAGAAGCCGCTCAAGTTATTGCCTTGCTCGAAGCAGGCCATAACCAAAGTGAAGTTGCTCGACGGCTAAATTTGAGCCGCTACTCTGTTCGTCGTGTATACCAGAGGTTCCAAGAGACCGGTGGCTACATTCGGCGACCAGGATCTGGCCGGCGACGCACAACATCAGAGCGTGATGACCGCTTTCTTGTGACAAGGTCTTTGAGAAATCGGCAACTGAACGCGGTTCAACTGGGACAACAGCTTCGAGAAGTTCGCAATGTCAGTATAAGTCGGTGGATAGTTCGAAGAAGACTAGGTGAAGCAGGAATGACTTCACATCGCCCAGCAAATGGTCCCAAATTGACCACAGCTCACCGACAAGCCCGGCTACAATTTGCTAGGGAACATTTAAATTGGACGTATGACCAATGGCGGGCTGTTATGTTCTCTGATGAGTGCAGAATGACTTTACATGGTCATGATGGACGCTCTAGGGTCTACAGAAGGTCATCAGAGCGATTTTCACAATGCTGCATAAGCGAACGTGTGGCTTTTGGAGGTGGATCGTGTATGTTTTGGGGTGGCATAATGTTGGACACTAAAACTGACATTGTATTCATCACTACGGCGAATACCGGCCCGAGATCGAGAAGTTTGACGGCTGCACGATACGTCGAAGAAGTGCTCGAAGAACATGTGAGGCCACTTGCGTGGCTTATGGGAGAAGATTTTCTCTTAATGCACGACAACGCCAGACCGCATGTCGCTAGAACAGTTTGCGACTACATGGAAGACGTTGGAATCACCGCGATGGAGTGGCCAGCTCGTAGTCCTGATCTCAATCCGATTGAGCATGTCTGGGATGAGCTAAAAAGAAGAGTTCGAGCAAGAAGCCCTGCTCCTACGCGCCTCCAAGAGCTTCAACTTGCCATTGAAGAGGAGTGGAACGCCATACCACAAGATTTCATGGTGAAATTAATACGGTCCATGAAAAACCGATTAAGAGCTGTAATCAAGGCTAGGGGAGGGAATACACCTTATTAAAAAACAATTTGATCAAGCATTTTGAGTTTTATTTTTATTCTTTCTTAAGCTAAATTGGGTAATTTTATCCGTATGTTGGGTTTTGTGCCCTAAAACTCCCTATGGGTACTTTTTTTACACTGTATTTGATATCATTAGAAAGGTACTGAAGTAAACATTCAAGTAGTGTAAGTTTTATTTTAATATGTATTCACATTCATGAAAAAAACTGCTTTAACAACAAAAAGTCAACGTGTGCGATTTTATTGCTCTCAAGTGTAGTAAATCCTTATGAAGTTAACTATTTCTAGCATGCATAACTAACTAGGCGTTGTAAGTAGCAGGTTTAATTTGCCTCTGACTCTCAAACTAGGTAAGTCCTGTGATTTAAACGATGACACCGCCCGTATTTATTAATTCTATATTAATGTTATTATTATCAGGTAAAGTTTTTGAGTTTTAATGTCATTGGTAACAACTGATCCATTTGAAAATTCTTTCACAGTTAGATTGCTACGGTATTCAGGACTAACATATATTATACATTTTAAGACGAGATTCCCACGAAATCAGTATCTACAGGGGCAAGTACGCGTATGCGTAGATCCCGCTCCCGTGGAAACTTTAACTTAAAATATAGCCAATGCCACTCACAAATGACGTGGCTTTCTATTGGTAAAAAAGTTTTCAAAATCGGTTCAATAGATCCTGAGATTACTGCCTACAACGTCACAAACTCACAAACTTACCTATTTATAATATTAAGTACTAGCGGACCCGACAGACGTTGTCCTGCATGATAATACATATATCACTACATAGTATAAAACAAAGTCGCTTTCTCTGTCCGTATATCCCTATGTATGCTTAAATCTTTAAAACTACGCAACGGATTTTGATGCGGTTTTTTTTAATAGATAGAGGGATTCAAGAGGAAGGGTTATATGTATAATACATTAGCATTGCACCCGTGCAGAGCCGGGGCGGGTCGCTAGTTAATATACTATATATTATATTACTAGCTGACCCGGCAAACTTCGTACTGCCTCAATCGATACATAAAAGACCTAAACATTTGTATAAAATAAACTGGGCCGTAGAGACTTCGTTTATGCGGTACTCCTACCCCTACACTACCCCTACCCTACACTACCCCTACCCTACACTAAACCTACCCTACACTAGCCCTACCCTACACTACCCCTACCCTACACTACCCCTACCCTACACTACCCCTACCCTACACTACCCTACCCTAAAAAATCTTGGCAAAAAAATTCAAGTTTTTAATTAACAAAATAAAGCTCAAATTGACTCTACATTTTAGTTAGAAAACGTTTGCATGGGAAAAAGAAAAAGGCTGTTTTAAGGGGTTTTCAGGCAATTATTCGAATTTTTCTCGCCGTAAAAACCATCCTTGAACTTCCACGAACATTAAAAAAAAAGAATTTCCCAAATTGGTCCAGGCTTTGTAGAGTTATGCGCTTAGCAACACATTTTGCGATTCATTTTTATATTATAGATATGATTTTTGAATCTAAACCATCCAGGGCGCCCTTACGCATACAAAAAAAAATCATTCATATCGGTCCAGCCGTTTAAAATTCTATACAGGACATACAGACAAACATTCATTTTTATAAATAATATATAGATAGATAGATTAATAGGTACCTTCCAAATATGGTCATCTTTAAACTTAGCAGCGTATTCAGATTCATGCAGTTTCTTTTGGTGAGATGAAGTTGCTACGTGATCAATGGCAGACGATTCACTCTCCAAATAACAATCACAGATTAAGCAAAATGAATTGCAACTACCCGTGATAAGGCCATTTTTATTTAGATTGTACATCTTGAACTGAAAAAAGACAATTTATTTATATTATTATTATATTATACTTAATCTAATTCAAAAAGACAAAAAATATCTAGTGTTAATTCCGCAAAAAAATATGTGTCTATATGCTGTAATGCTATTTTTGCACCGCCACCATCCCGCCTGCAATTTATGCACATCCAAAAAAGCAATCGCCAGCCGAAGACCCAACGCGTGTTTCGCTCCTCCACGGAGCATCATCAGGTTGATGTTGACAACTCGAACGCTACTGCGCAAATATTATCCTACGTATAGGTATTATAAACACGAAATTTTGAAAAGTATGGATGGATGGATGTTTGCTACTCTTTCACGCCAAAACTACTGAACGGAATTGGCTGAAATTATGCACCGGGATAGGATATACGTTGGATTAACATATAGGCTACAAAACATCACGCTCCGAACCACTGGAGCAGAGTAACGCTGGTAAAACCGCGGGGCGCAGCTACTAAAGAAATAAATTAAAATATAAACAAGTGCTTAATACAAAATAAATAAACTTACCTAGAGAGAAACTCTATCGCAGCAACGAAATTAAGTAACTGACGGCAAAAATAAGCGAGGATATAGTTTTAAATCGTTTCTGATAAAAAATATTGTACTTAATTACTTACCAAATATTGTTTATTATCAATTTGTTATTCATTTAGCAATTACTACTTAACTAATGATACTATTTTTTGTTAATCGCTTTTTTATCATTAATAAATTATCAAGTTATCGAATTGCCGTGTGATTTTCAGCTTAGAATGCCACCTTATATCTTCCAATGGATGAATAATGGACATACACCTGATGGACGAGCAGCAGCATCTATGAACTCAAAGATATTCCCTTTTTTTTTATTCATTTATTTCAGGTAACAAAGACCCATATTACAATCATAATACTATACAATATAAAATAAAATACTATACATAAACACTTAAAATATATAACTAAAATTATACACGATTACTGCTTGTTCAGCTAAAATTATACACGATTACTGCTTAATTGTATTTTTCTGCCATCACCAAGCAACCTGCTAAGCGTGGTGCTTACGGCAAAATTTTAAAGAGGAGACCCATGTTTACATGTTGCGTTCCATGAAGGATGTACTTTATAATATTATTATTGATTAAGAATTCTAAGAATATATCTAGGTATGATTACTAATAAATATTCTAGGTAGGTATCTAGGTATGATCCTCCCGACCCTTAGTTTGCAAAGAACCATCCGATGCCGTCGTAGACCCTAAGTCCGAGAGACCCGCGAACTGTAAAGTAGAGCTACAGTTGCACAAAACCCCTAAAATACTAAAAGTCATAATCCCTCAATCTCATCGCCAGCGACCGCCCTGAGCCGAGGTCCAAGCCCCACAGGGGGCCCTCTTGCGTAGGCTAACTTTGTAGTATACAAATCATTTAATTAGGAGCTCTGCTCGCCTTTATGCACGTTGAAATTGCAGAAGCCTCGTGGCTAACTACATCAAGGCTTGAATTAAGGGAGGCCCTCCTCAATAGAGGGGCTGGAATCGAATGCGGAACACCAGATTTCAGAAGTTAAAAAAAAACCGGTCATGTGCGAGTCGGTCTCGCGCACGAAGGGTTCCGTACCATTTTTCAAGTGCAAAAAAGGGCAATAAAAAAATTGGTTTATTGTATGGGAGCCCCCCTTGAATATTTATTTAATTTTATTTTTAGTATTTCTTGTTATAGCGGCAACAGAAATACATAATTTGTGAAAATTTCAACTGTCTAGCTATCGTGGTTCTTGAGATACAGCCTGGTGACAGACAGACAGCGAAGTCTAAGACTTCGCTGTCTGTCTAATAGGGTCCCGTTTTTACCTTTCGAGGAACCTTAATTACGTACATATTTAAATACATAATACAAGTGCGAGAAGGATCTTCATCTCATGTCGCGATACAAAGGGAGAAATTTAGCCAAAATAAAAACTTACAAAAATATTATAAAAACCTCATAATTGGGCATGAAGACTAAAAATATCATTTAAGTCAGTCACTTTAGTCTTTTTAGTCAGTTAGATCACTAAAAAATATTGGACATGAATTTTTTTATTTATTAAACCAATAAAAATGTACATAGATACAGAGCAAAAACAAACTAACTGCAGGAGAATAATGACGTCACATGCCCCCCATATGACGTCATTATTAAGTAAAATTATAGCTACAAGTGACGTAACACAAAATTTCAAAGCGCTGTACTTCGTCTTTTTTTGTTTGAGGAACGAAAAAAATACGTGTCCAATTGTTTTTGGTAATCTAACTGACGGGCTTAGTAGCATTTTTTATTCTTCATGCCTATTTCAAAACATAGGTATTACTTTCAAATGGGAGCAATTTTTTTTAATAGCAAAAGCCTGTTAGCTGACTACATAAGTTAATGTTTGTAACAAAAAATAAAAACCGGCCAAGTGCGAGTCGGACTCGCGCGCGAAGGGTTCCGTATCAGTTACAAGTGCGTACCTATTTTTGATATCAAGAATAAAAAAGCGTATGTTTATGAAATGAAATGTTATTTTATATTTTTATATTCAAGTTGATTGAATTAAAGGTAAATTGCGGTTTACGATTTATGACGTATTCAAAAAAAACTACTTAAAAGATTTCTTTCAAACCAATTTTCGGTGAAAGTTTGCATGGTAATGTACATCATATATTTTTTTTAGATTTATCATTCTCTTATTTTAGAAGTTACAGGGGGGGACACACATTTTACGACTTTGGAAGTGTCTCTCGCGCAAACTATTCAGTTGAGAAAAAAATGACATTAGAAACCTCAACATCATTTTTGAAGACCTATTCATAGATACCCCACACGTACGGGTTCGATGAAAAATTTTTTTTTGAGTTTCTGTTCTATGTATGGGGAACCCCAAAATTTATTGTTTTTTTTTCTATTTTTGTGTGAAAATCTTAATGCGGTTCGCAAAATACATCTACTTACCAAGTTTCAACATTATAGTTCTTATAATTTCGGAAAAAAGTGGCTGTGACATACGGACGGACAGACAGACAGACAGACAGACATGACGAATCTATAAGGGTTCCATTTTGTGCCATTTGGCTACGGAACCCTAAATAATAACTTAAAAAAAAGGCACATGCCTTTTAGGAAAAAAATGTCTGCCTATAGATTATGAAATATAATTTTTACTTACTGGGAAATTGTTTTCTCTGCACAACACGATTAGTTCCCAAGTAGAAGTAAAGAAATAGAATGTGAAAATATAAAATACGCACTGCAAACAATTATTGAAATGATTCTTGACTTCCGGGAATCTACCACACCATAAACAAATACTTTAGTAATGTGACAACACCCTACAGATTAAAAATGCTTGCCACGTACTAAAATACATACAAATCTCTGTGTGCAAATCACAAACAACTTCTCATTACTTTCGACAAGGTTTTGATTGACAAAATGTTTGTATATTTATTAAATTGAATTTAAGGTTTAATGTTTTCTTGAAGAACAATCAATTATAATATAAAGATGTAAAGCTTGTGAATTTGTGAGTGTCATAGGCTATATTTTTAGTTAAAGTTTCCACGGAAACGGGATCTACGCGGGTGAAACCGCGCGGCACAGCTACCTAATTTATGTCATATCGCCTTTTTTTCATTCACTATATCAAAATCTTGTTTCACTGTACTATAACGAAACCTTTGGGATCAAAATGGTACCATAACAAGAATGTTGGTTCCAGAGAGGCTTTATCGAATCTTTTGGATCCAGGAAAGGACATAACGAACCTATTGTGATTCATCCAAACTTTGCGGATCCAGGAGGACAACTTTGGAAACTTTGGGTTCCTCGGGTCCTATAATATGCTAACTATCCAATTATGCTAATCTCCGCGTAAATTTTGATTACTCCATAGAAACTTTGCCAACCGTTTTCTAGGGAGGATTTTTAAAAATCTATTCTTAACGAATGACCATATGACGTACGCAATAATATTTTGAGTACAGTACGCGAATCACGGATTAATTATTTTCACTTTCAGCTATAAGAATAATGGTACTCTCTTAATATCAACCTAATGTTCAAAATAATTCATATCAAATCGTAATCGTCAATAAATTACTATCAAATCGTATCGTTAAAATGCAAAAAAATATTTCAGAATTGTGGTACAGTGAACCAACGCGCAAATTAATGAAAGTTGACTTTATTTAAGTTGTTTGTGTTTTAGTTGTTTGGATAGCGCGTGATCGCAAGCACATCACTACGCTAAAACATGATTTAGTACCCTGCGTGCATCTTATGATTATGTTATTACATTGATATTATGAGATTACTTTTATTTTGACGAAAGTAACTGATTCCAACTCGCCAGAGAAGAGTACGCCCACGAACGTGATTCATCTCCCCTCGTTAATAGGAGGCGCCTACTTGCACACGATGCTTAGTTTGTAGTTAATAAATAATTTAAGAAGGGCTACGATATGAAGTATAGAAAATAAAATAATATGTTTTTTTAAATAAAGTATGTTAAGGAACACGCATTGAAATAGTCTGTATGTACAAATAAAAAACTTTCTAATTATAATAAAAATTACAATGTTTTCAAATACCACCACCATCTTAAGAAAAAATAACCAAAAATATATATAAATAACTATCTACAATTTATTCCCGGCGTTTATTTACCGATGAAAAGCGTCGTTCAGACTGAGATTGTGACCAACAGAAAAAATCTAATGATGTTGTCTATGATCTCTTATTTAAAGTCCCTTAAAATCACTCAGAGATGTTTCAAACATCAAACGTTTCCCTGCAAAATTGGGAATGTAAGAATATAATTCTTAGTTCAATTATATGGATTATTATGTTATAATTGAAATATATCCAGATATTTTATAGATATAATATCGAAGTGATAGTGTTAACGTAATTGAATTTGTGTTAAAAGTAACGAGCGTACGTTCTTAATTTGTCTCAGATCAATATATTTTCGCCTCCTGCCACCAATACATATGGTGCCCTTAAAGAGAGACACCTTGCTGTATATGAAGAATCCGAAGAGCTGTAGTTCCAAAAGCTGGTAGGTGAAGAGGAATTAGGCGACCAAAAACCGTCAAAACTGTTGAGACAAATAAGAGAATTGGCACGTAAGAGTCAGGTGGCCGAAAAAACACTACATAGCCTGTGTTCAAGCAGTTTTAATGGTCAGTCAGGACCAAAAACTCAACAACCTCGCCGCTATAGCAGACAAGATATTGAAAGGAAGATCAGATGAAGTGTCGGAAGTATCGGGCGGTCCCAATCAGCTTATCGTTGAGTTAGTTAACCAAGTGAGCAAAAGTAACCATGGAAATAGCAGCGTTAAAAGCCAACTCACTGCAATAATTTACGACCCTTACAATATTATTAAATGTTTTGAACTCTTTATGGGAAAGATTACCTTATACTATATTTCAAAATTGAGATTAATAAAATTCGACCACCGGCAGGATTCGAACCTGCATCTTTGGGTAAAGCCCCCAATGCCTTAGCCAATTAGGCTACGGTGGAACCCTACCGATCATCGAAATTTATTAATCTCTTTGTAACACGTCTCTAACGGGGACGCTTACAATAAATAGATTTAATTGAAGTGATATTTGTTCTGAAACATAGCTTGCTATGTCATATAAGGAATATAAAATATTTCTCCGGTGGGATGGCAGACAACAATGTCTCAAATAAAACATTTTTTTGTATAGTGTCTAATAGTCCCCGCAAAGGAGGTAGATGGGGTTGTTAATTTAATAGTGATCTTTTCCAGAAAAACGTTGGCTCCATTGGAACAGAAAGATCAATTATTGTAGTTAAAAAAATATTATTATACCTTTTTTTTTGGGTCGGGCATTTATGTTTCAGGGGCACGATACTTTGCTACTTAACCGGGCATAAATCTGGACCCCAGAAGCATAAGGACGGATGTACTAATTTCTTCAGAAGCATTTGGTCGCAAGTGCCAGTTAACGATAAAGGCACACACGACAAATGTTTCTGACGTAGCATGGCTCTAGAAATGATTATACTAGTAGCGCTTATATGCTATTTTAGTTTAATTAATTAGAAGTGACTGTTTAATATTTAATTTTTATCAATTCTTATTTTAGTTAGTAAATTATCAAAACTATTAAGAATACATAATTGAACTATGGTATGGTAAATAGCTTCCCGCGCGCAGCTTTACTCACGTAACTCCCGTTTTCGTAGCAATAATTATAATTTTTTTGCCAACAGTTATAAAGAAAATACTTTGTTATGTTGTTAGGTACTACAATTAATATGTATTTTACATACTTAGTGGATAATCTCCTCGCGGATGCGGCGAGAAATATGATGAGGAGAATACCACCGCGATGCGGTTCAGGCGCTGGTTAAAATCTGCGCTTATGTCTAGGTGTTCAATTCTCACGTTGCCTATCAATGGCAGCCAAACAGAAAAGGAAGCTTACGTACCTTGGAAAACCAATATTCATCCAGCAATGAGAACCCGCGCTTTCCTCCACTGCTTTACTGGCGCCAGTTCACGACGATAACAGGATCCGTCTCGTTGCACAATCCTCCACAGTACACAGGCGAAGTTATATAGCGATTTCTTGATATGTTTCTCAAAAACGGCGGTAAAATATGCGATGCGTTGTAAAAGATGTTTACAGTAAGAGCGATATTAGCGAAGACAGAAGACGCGAATGTATATGCGGGAATTATACCTTTTTAATATTGGCATTACAATTTACGCGCGCCGCCAATTCTATCAGACTGACCTTAAACAAGCAATGTGAAATATTTTTTAATATTATTTTTTTAAATACGCGAAGATAAAAACGATACTGTCCATCATCCCCCGGCTTAAGAGATCCCACTCTCAAAACACAGAGAAAATTAAAAGCGAATTGCATATTGTCACAACAATAAATAATAGAACAAATTTAAAGTATGATGACGCGAAAATAAAATAATAATTTATGTAATACATTATAAAGTAACATAACATGCGAAAATAATGTGAAATAGGAACAGTTATATAAATAACTAAACCTTATAAAAAAATATTAATGATGTGAGATAAATAAAAGGGCGAAATAATGCGAAAATGCGAATGTAAGTTAAATAAACTTAAAACGAATATATTATAATTTTAAAAACATCATTTAATGAAATTAAATGCTCCTTTTTTGCCCAATAAAAATATATATATCATTGTATTAATTGCAAAGTTATTTATAATAAAAACTATCCGTTTAAGTAAATTCATTTATTTATTTTATTTTACAAATGCACTTTTTCTACTCGCGTTATCGCGTTATTTAAAGGCTTTTTTCTGCTTATAGTTCTGTTTTTACAGTATAGTTCCGTCTCAAATTATGGGATATCTTACATTATTGTCTGGCAACACTATGAAAGAGTCGTTACTTTCATAGACTAAGGAATATTAAATAATCAGTAATCACATGATCACCCATTTGATTCTTGATGGGACGTTAATCGTTATACATTTCAATTTTCATGACGAATTTACTTCTTAAGTTCTAACAAGACCGATAAATAAGATAAGTTAGAATTCGTGCATCTGTCGTGTGTAGTGGAGTACCTACTTAGATCACCACTGTATTCTGACAGTACTTTGGCTCTTCAATAATCTACGACAATAATAGTTACCTAATACACTATCGCACTGATTCACCTGTTTTCGAGTCAACATGGAGGATTTGATGTAAGTACCTATAAAATATTAGTTTTCTATTGATTTGACTAGTTTTTGTCATAAATCCATGGCCCAAGAAAGATATTTTCAAGCATTTCAAGTAACGCTTGATGCAAAATGTTGTGTAGGTAGGTTTTTCCCGCCACAAGTCTTTTGCTACTTCACCGAACTTAAAGGCGGGCAGGGCCTTATAAAATGGTATACAAACTGGGCCTGGGCAAAAAAGGTGCCCCTGTGGGACTTGGACCTCGGCTCAGGGCGGTCTTTGGCGGAGGTGTTGAGGGATTATGACTTTTTTAGGTGGGTTTTTGTCGTTCTACGAGGGCTTACGACGCTTTGTGAGCAGAGGCATTTAGTCGGATGCCCCAACAACCAAAATAATTGCTTGCTGAGTCGCGGATTCGAAGAAGTGTTCCGTCGCCTCTTTTAACCACTGCTTGACGGAAGGCAGTAAGAGATCAAAATGTAAATTGCGATTATGTATTAACAACGGTGTCCCAGTGTCTCATTGAGTGAATCTACTTTAAACAGTTTATGAGCGGTACAAACCGCTAGACTCGGTACGAGCGAATATGGTCTTAAGCATGATTACACCTAACGAGTACAGTGGCGAGTCAGTCAATGAGCTCCCGGCCGAGAGAGTCGCCGAACCGAGTGGGTCACCACGGATATAGATATACCTAGACGACACAAGTATCACGATCTGTATGAAAACCAAGCGTGCCATTTTTTGAATACCTATTATGACGTCACAAGCACTATTTAGTGATGGGAAGATCAAATCTATTCAAAGACGCCGCCGCGAAAGGCGGCGTCTTTGAATCGATTTGCGTACCTACTCAATTTTGAATAAAGTTCGCTTTTGTATATACCATTTCTCAATTACTATACGAATACTTTTTATTGCACGGATATACATTTATTGAGTACCTAATTGTTTACAGTAAAGAATTACCTATTAAGAATCGTTCAAATCGATTTATGTATCGATTTTATGACAGAGTAATGGAATAGACAGAGGAATGAGATAAACAGAGGAAAATAAAATTCCTGATCGGCTTATAAGGCAGTTAGGAATATACATTTTTTACGAAATTGTTAATATTTCGTAATGCTGGTGTATACTTCGACATACTGACTACTGTCTGTGACTGTTTTTGTTGTTCAACTGTCTAAAATAAATTTATTGAGTTGTAACGTTGGTTGTTTTAAGCATATTAACTATTCATCATTGATTACATGGGGAAAGCTAGAAAAGTCACGAAATGGTACGATTATTTATTAAAATTGTCTACATAATAAGTACTTATATAATACAAAATCATTCGTCTGTTTCCGAAATCGATTCTCGAAAATCGATTTGTGTTGCATATGATGAACAGCACTAAATGCTAAAATTGACAAAAGTCCTGTACTACAAAACCAAAGCGATATACGATAGTATCGCTTTTCGATATTCATCACTTGTTAAAACAAAACATCTCATCAACCGCTCCAAGTAAAAGCCGCAATGTAATACGAATGTTTTGTTCGTCTCAAATTTAGTATTATCAGGTATTACTGAGGGTATTAGACTAAAATTTGCTAAAAATAATTGTAAAAATAATTACACATAATATTAATTACAAAATGACTTACCGATGGAATTTTTCTCCTCGCATTTGTACAGTTTTTACAATTAATAACAACACAATTTACCATTTTAATATTTTTAACTGAGTTACCTACTAGCGCTATACACCGATGCAGACTGAGCGCGAAAGTGGACACTTACGATTTTTGTACTTAAGCTAGGCACGCGAAGTATCCGTAAATAAGATATCCGTGGTGGTCACACATATTTATTATAGTGGCGAGTCAGTTCAGTTTTCATCATGGTTACGTCTGCAATGGATCGCAAAGAAATTGAATTTAAACGAGTTTTCAACCGGCTGTTACCAGACATTATTAACGTATTGTGGGATTTATTAGAAGACTAGCGGCCCGCCCCGGCTTCGCACGGGTGGACTTTTATACCCTACCCCTGCCCTACCCTACTCCTACCCTACTCCTACCCTACCCCTACCCTACCCCTACCCTACCCCTACCCTACACCTACCCTACACCTACCCTACACCTACCCCACCTACCCTACCCTACCCCTACCCTACCCTACCCCTACCCTACCCCTACCCTACCCCTACCATACCCCTACCCTACCCCTACCCTATCCCTACCCTACCCCTACCCTACCCTACCCCTACCCTACCCTACCCTACCCTACCCCTACCCTACCCCTACCCAAAAGTATCCTATGTCCTTCTCCCAGTTCTTAGCTACCTCCCTACCAATTTTCAGCCAAATCGGTTGAGCCGTTCTTGAGTTATAAAAAGTGTAACTAACACGACTTTCTTTTGTTTTTAAAATGTATTCTGCTATTCGGGACGGAAACAAATCCAACAAATCAAAAACCATGGCAATCTTTCCAGCCGTTCTCGAGTTATAAGTGTTGTAACAAACACGACTTTCTTTTATATATATAGATGAAGACCAAAGAATTTGGACCAGAACATGGATGTTAAGGCGAACTGCGCTTGGGCTTGGAGCAATAAATAGCCTTTTTAATGAATTTCATTCATTCAATTCAAGGTACTTTGGGAATGACTGTAGAACGTTTTGAGACATTACTGGAGAACATAATATTTTTCGGAACGGTTCTCATTTAAATACCTAAAGAACGAAATGTTTCGGTTACGTTCGAACGGAGCGTTAAAAATCGTTTTCTTTAATCGTTAAAATTCATTTCTTAAGTTCAAACGAAATGACGTATACACGCTGAAATTTAAATGGTTGTTTTCCCGCAGCGAAAAGGTTTGGTCTTAGTTAAACATTCAATTTATACAAAAACTAAATATTATAAACCAAAAATGGCCGATTAACAATCGTGAAAAACCGAACTCGAAAGTGACATCGAACCGATAGTAATACCTCGCGATTCCTAGCGCTCGCGTCGATCGGTCGCGCGTTCGTTGACCCGGGTGTTAGTCAATCAGCTGATACCTACACCTTAGGTAATGTAACACAGTACCCAATCGTAATAATAAGCTTTATCCAATACCTTTTTAGCTATAACTTACAGAAAACGTAACTTAAAACAAGTTTATTATCTAAGAACAATAATTTTCTGAATTAGATACCTAATAAAGTATTTAAGGCGTATTTAACAAAAATGAAAAATTAAATGAACTCCGCGGAAATTATATGGATGCAGTCCTTCTGAGTTGAGTAGTTTCCAGAAGTAGTATTGGCTTACGCCAAACTTAGCTGCCGCCATTCGCGTACTTCGGCGAGGATCGCGTTCGAAGTACTCGATGATCTCCTCGTCGAGCTCTGGCGAAAGAACGGCCGATCGACCTCTGCCCTGTGCATGTGCTGGCACTTGGAACTGCCCATGATCGAGTAGCCGTCGCCGCTACGATCGTCCGGTACGATCGTCTGTATGACTTGAGGGTTCAGAACTCCGCGAAGACGGAGTGACGCCAAGTGTTGCAGCTCGGCGTAAAGACGCCAGGCAGTATGGGAATTATAATTAGCCCTAGCGTACAGTTGCACCATAGCGACGTACTCTAAATGACTAAAACTGTAATGTCGATCCATAATACTAATAAAGTAATAAGATAACGCATGCTGCGCTTCCGACGTTCACGGGACAACTTAGGATAGGGAAGGAGGGAGTCGAAGGAGAGCGCGGAGCGTTTCGGCGTCGGCGCCGCGCGGCGAATTACAAAAGAAGCCGGCTCGTTTGTGATTCTTGCGTGCAGGCTATTTTATGCCGTATAACTACCATTGAGCTCTTATTTTGCTTTGAACGTTTATGGATCGTTCTTTACTTTGTCAGCAGCGCGTGCGATTCGAGTAGTACCTACAAGGTCCGTTCACTCCGTCTAGTGTTACTACTGTTTATCACGCTTTCGAGTTGTCTAATATTTTTTTTAATAATTTTAAATCCAAAACATGTCAAAAAAAAAAATGTTTCGATAGTACTACCGACGGCAAGTTGTTCTGCTTCGGGAAAACAACCATTAAAATTTCACGGTGTATAATAATAACAATAAAGTTGTTTTTTTTTCTACACAATATTAATCTTAATTGCTAGCCTTATTTATTTATACGGTGACATACAGGACATTATATTGTGGGAGACTGGTGCCTTAACTAGGCTCAAGGCCTGTATTTTGGGTCACTAGGGCTCTTCCATTTACAATTAACAAATCTAGTTGGACTCGTACAAAGTGTGCGTTTAGGGACATGTTAAATTTGTTTTTTTTTTAAATATTAATTATATAGTTATAATTTTTAGTTAGTATTGGGGTGGGGTGGGATGTTGAGTGTCTGTGTGTGGGGGGGGGGTCTGTTTTTTTTTGTTTTGTTGAATATGGGGTTTATGTTGAGACTGTGAGTTTATTTTCAGTGTCATCGTAATTAAGTTCATGAAGCCAACTATGTAATTTAATTTTGCACTTTCTTTCGTTCAGTGCATAAATAAGCAATGACCCTTCTTACTTTATTAAAGAGATGCCGACCAAGATAATAAAATAAACGTTGTGAAATGACGATGACGTTGAAGGCGAAGTATGATGGTTGGCAACAGGATTGAATCTTCTCTTACCTCGGGGGAGTAGGAGATTGTAGGTTAGTAGTCTATGCTGTTTCAGGATGGTTTGTTGTATAAACAGTTGACGCACCGTCAAAACTTCCGTCCGTCAAACGTCAAGCTTTTTGGTTAAGTAATTCTGTAGGGTAGCGATACGGTAGGAACAAAGGCACCTTCAGAAAGGCTCTCTGTGGTCTTTCTAGTACTAGAAGTGTGCTTTTTGGAGCACCACCCCAATAGGTGATACATTATGTTATTAAGGACTGTGCGAGAGCATAGTAAACCATTATTTTTATTTCATCGTTGGCCACGTTTCTTAAGGTCTTAATAACATATATTAGTTTTCTCAGTCGGTTACGGTCGGAATTTGAGTGTGTTATCTATAGGTACCCAGGTATTTAATACTATCGACTTTGCTAACTTGGATACATGTGCATGTAGTGGAGTGAGGTACTGCACATATGTGGGCTATGATAGTGTTCGGCGTCATAGATCGTGACGGTGTATGCTGTTTTATGGAAAAGGTGACTTTATTTGTTTTTTCCGCATTTAGAGTGAAAACATTGTCACGCAGCCAGTTTGACACAATATTGAATTCTGACTGGGCGCGCACAACGACCTCACTCCAGTTATCTGCAGTGAATAAAAGGGTGGTATCATCTGCGAAGGTTATGACTTTACCTTTCGGGAGAGTGAGCTTACCCAGTTCGTCTTTATATGTGAGAAAAAGTGTCGGACCGAGCACGCTGCTTTGCGGCACACCGTAATTAACTTGACACTCCCCACTGACAATCTCTCCTATTTTGACGCTCTGAGTACGCTAACTCAGGTAATCCTTAAAGAGTTCGAGTTGTATACCCCTTATTCCAAGTCGTTCCATCTTCCTTATTAAGATGGGAACAGAAACCGTGTCAAAAGCTTTCGCTAGATCTAAAAAGATCCCCAAGACTTTTAAGCCGTCATCCAAGTTAGTGACAATATGATTAGTGAGGTCATGAACCGCATCTGAAGTTGATTTGCCGGCCCTAAATCCATACTGAGGTGGAGAGAGAAGATTATATTTCTCCAAATAATCTATAATCTGCGTTTATTCAATATGCCTTCTAGAATTTTGGAAATGTTGACACGGTTTCTGACCCTACCAATCTTGAAGATCGGGTGAATGATGGTGAATATAAACGCCTTTGGATATTTACCAGTACTGATGGCGAGGTTGCAGATGTATGCTATAGGTGGAACTAGTAAGGTCAGATGTCTTTTGAGAAAGGTGGAAGATATTCGATCCCAACCCATGGCACAATAATTTCGAAGAGACAGTATTACTTGCGTATCTTCAGCTTCTTCAGTTGACATCAGAACCATGGATTGCATTGATAGTTGAAACCATTGACTGGACCTGGCTGAGCCCCGATGGTTTCACGAGAAACGAGATCGACTTCATCATGCCCGACAAAAAACGGATTTTCAATTAAGTCTCTGTGATTCAAACTACCGGTTTCCATCCATAATATTTAATAATAGTCAGAGGCACATCACTACATAGTAAAAAACAAAGTCACTTTCTCTGTCCCTATATCCATATGTATGCTTAAATTTTTAAAACTACGCAACGGATTTTGATGCGGTTTTTTTTAATAGATAGAGTGATTGAAGAGGAAGGTTTATATGTATGATACATCAGCATTGCACCCGTGCGAAGCCGGGGCGGGTCGCTAGTTGAATATAAATGTTAATCTTGACCGGTCCCATTTGATGAAGTTAACGCTCCCACCTACTGGCGCTTGGATCGATAACCCTGAAACTCGAGCTCTCAAATCGTTTCGATTGCATAGATAAGAACACATCAGTGGACGAGATCAATAACAGGTTCGTAGAGACTGTCCTTACGGTTGGGTTTCAGTTCTTCAAGACTCGCCGTTCGAGTAGAACCCAGAATCTCTATAAATACACCCTTAAAATTATGACTGAACGACTCTCGCTAAGACTGCAATCTCCCGATGACGCTGAGTCACATAGGCAGCTTAATAAACGAATAAAAAGATTCTTGCGGCACAATATTCGTAGCTACAATACCTCCCGTATGAAAGATACGGAGGTGGTTGCAAGAGATATTTCTTTTTGGCAAAGCCAGATGACAAAGCTGAAGAGGGAAGTCGACGGAAGTCTTGCGTCGACAAAAGCGGAAGTATTAAGGGAAGTGGAAAAGTTCTATGGGCAGCTCTACGCTTTAGTCACCAAGGCAGTTTCCAGTGCGGCTACAGACCCAAGTGCCAAACTGACCCAACACTATACCGATGATATTCCGGACATCAGCCTTAATAGTAGGGGAGCCCAAGCGGGGATTTCGGGATTTACTAAAGCGCGGCAGATTAATATACAGGGGGATACCTTGTACCCGGTTAAGTACCTCCACAAAACATGAGGCCCATATATAAGGCCGCCCGTGAAGGATACAGGATCAGATTAGTAAAAAAGAATTGACCATCAGAAATTCTCGAGCGCGTCAGATTATGGTAGGGTGAGTTAATTACATCCTAAAAAGTGTATATTCCACTAATCTGACAATTTGAGAGTGACGTAAAAAAAGGGGAGGGCAACAAAGTTGTAAAAAAAAACTTCATCTCGACATTCTCGAGCGTAGCTAAATTTTTTTTTATTTTGAAGGAAATAATTCAAGAATAATGAAAAATATATAATCTGACGATTTCCGCAAGCCGAAATAACAAAAATTCGTCGATAAAGTTAAATGTGTGCAGCTGCGTGATGCCTACATTTCCTTCTCCGCGTTTCTATTCCTCTCTCACTCTTTCTCTATCTATTACTCTCTCAATCCGTCCCCACTCTGGTTTCTGTTGCCATGACGCCATCACAGCTGATCATAAAGACTCGTTCGTGGCATACTGTTTACAACGTGTTTCCAACGTTTTGGCTTTTTTTGCTATTTTAATATTATTTGTGTGAAATAAAGTTTATAAATATTTAATATGAGTGACATTAATTTGAAATGTGTATTTTGTGGTGAAAGTACCTTACAAAAAACAATTAAATTTACGGTAGAAACATTAAAAAAATGTGTAAATATTTTGGAATATCGTCGGAGCAAGCCGGTTATCCGAAAGTCTCGAGGAACATATGATAACCTCGAATTGTCGATGGAATCATCATTAAATGATTAGATAGAAATATTATTTCTTTGAACTCAGCGAGCTCAAAATATCACATAAATTATATTTTGAGCTCAAAAATGTCATAAGTACAATTTTAAGCGCCGAGGAATGGAATTAGCGGGAAGTTGCAGGGATGGCCTTTAAGGTGAACCGTTTTTCTATTTTTTTTTTGTCAGATCAGGCGAATCCCTCTAGTTAATCGTCAGATTATGAGACAGTACGTTTAGAACATAAAGATGAACCATATATATCTTAATCTGACGCGCTTGAGTATTTCAAAATGGCGATTTTTTTGCACATTATGAAAATGGCCGCGAGTTGGCGTCCCATCGAAATCGTCAGATTAGTGAATGAGAGCTTTTTTTTGGTGCACTTAACACTCCCTTAGAAAATCTGACGCGCTCGATAATTTTTTATTTTTTTTCATTTTCAACCCTTAAATACAACCACCCGCATCATGCAAACGATCAGATTAACATACGTACATTATTAAAAATACGTAGGGCATTGATGCTATCAATATCTGACGCGCTCGAGGATGTCCATGCAACAGTTTTTTTTTACATATTTAAAAATCTATAGCCGCTTCCCCCACCGATGTAAAGGTATATATCATATAACATTTTTTTCTTCTTATCATCTAAGCTTTGCATCCCAATAGGTCTCTACGACGCTCGAGTAAATCCCCATTTAGCCTCGTGGGCTCCCTAGCTATAACGAGATAACAATAAAACCCAACATGGCCCTAACCGCTAAAGAACAACAAGGCGCCAGGTAAGGACGGAGTCACTCGCTCCTAAAAGCGGGTGGATCACCGGTACTAAAAGTCCTTCAGATGTTTATAAATTCCACCTTGCTCGGAGGAACCACGCCTGAAGCATGGGACAAAAGTGAGGTGGTGTAGTTATTTAAGAAAGGTGATAACACTTTATTAAGGAACTACATGCCCATCTCGCTTTTGAGTCATGTTTATAAACTGTAACGGCAAATCGCCTCCAACGACGGCTTGATGCCTTCCAACCTCCCGAAAAAGCCGGATTCCGAAAATGCTATAGTGGAACACAAACATACGCTGCGCCAAGTTATACAGAAGACTGAAAAGTATACCCTGCCGCTCTGTTCATTGTTTTGTGACTACAAGAAAGTCTTTTAATTGGGCATAACATGGGCGGTACTCGAGTCTCTCTAGCGATGCCGTATTGGCTATCGGTATATCGAAGTGTTGAAGTGCTTGTATAGAGACGCCACGAAGTCCTGTGTTAAGACAGGGGGACGTTATTTCTCCGAATCTGTTTACGACCACTTTGAAGGACGCCTTCAAACTTCTGGATTGGAACGGACTGGGCATCAACATCAACGGCGAATACATCACTCACCTTCGATTCGCTGATGATATCTTGGTCATGACAAAGTCGATGGAAGAACTCAGTAAAATGCTCGAAGACCGCAACCGAGTCTCCTAACGGCCCAACCGTTAAGAGACTCGGTTAAGTCTTAAAATAAACATGGACAAGACGAAAATCATGCGTAACGTCCATGTTGTGCCTAACCCTATAATGGTTAAGAATACGGTTCTTGGAGCTACCTAGGACAGACAGTCCAATTAGATAAGTCCAACTTCGAGAAGGCGGTCAATTTCCGAATTCACCTCGGATGCGCAGCGTTCGGGAAACTTCGCAACGTCTTTTCGTCCAAAAGCTATAACCAGTGTGTGTTGCCATTGTTGCCAGTGATGCCATATGGATCCGAAACGTGGTGCTTTACTGTAAGCCTTATGAACGGACTCAGAGTTGCTCAACGAGCTATGGAGAGGGCTAAACTCGGGGTTTCTCTACGAGGCCGAATCAGAAATGAGGAGATGATACGTAGAAGAACGGATTACCGAAATAGCTCAACGGATTAGTTCGTTGAAGTGGCAATGGGCGGGCCATATAGCACGAAGAACAGATGGCCGGCCCCAATGCCGAAGAGTTCTGGAATAGTGACCGCGGATCAGCAAGCGTAGCGTAGGACGTCCACCAACTAGATGGACGGATGACCTGGTAAAGGCCGCGGGATCATGGTGGATGCAGGCCGGATGCAACCGTAGTAACTGGAAATCTATGAGGGAGGTCTATGTCCAGCAGTGGACGTCCTACGTCTGAAATGATGATTCATGTTAGTACCTACTTACTTGTCAATGTTTTTCCAAATAGTCGAATATTTTTCAATCTTAATTAAAATGAAATACGCTTTAAGTTTTTATTTTTATTTTTTATATATCTTTATTTATTTTGGGGCTTTTGTACGATAAGTAAAAGTCACCCCCATCATAACGCATAACTATAAAACCACAAAACTCAAAAAAATAACTATAAAAAGTAGGTACATAATTAAAGATAATGTTTTCTAAACTAATTTCACTATTCTACAATTTTTAGCAACATCTGAACCAGGATTTGACATTGCTTTAAGTATAATTATACTATATTATTATATTCGGTTGATTGATAGAATCAAATCAAACAAGATTAAATACGAGAAAACCGCGCGCGCATGCCGCTCACAGCGCCCGCCACATGGCCCGCGATGTTCTTCGGAAAAAACGGTTTTCGATAATGTTCTCATTTCGTTTCCGTTCCGAACACAATGTTTTGCAGATAACGGTTGGAAACGTTATTTTAAATAACGTTTCCGAGCCCTGATTACAACTCCTTTTTTTTTT
Source organism: Nycteola revayana (assembly GCA_947037095.2). Classification (NCBI taxonomy): domain Eukaryota; kingdom Metazoa; phylum Arthropoda; class Insecta; order Lepidoptera; family Nolidae; genus Nycteola; species Nycteola revayana. The sequence goes on along the minus strand of OX344851.2, from coordinate 10,411,925 downwards.
TTTTTTTTTTATTTGTTTAGTATTTTACAAAAAGGTCTTAAAGTAGCAGTTACAATGTAGCATTTAATATAAGCTTAAATATTAATTATATACTAGTATACCACTTTTTTATTAGTTACAATAATATAATAAGATAAGGGCCTCAGCATAGCTTTTTGAACTCCTTTCTCTAAACTAAGCTTGTAAATATAGAGAAAGGGAGTCTACTCCAGTTATCTGTGTGTCGCATTATCATAGTTAGTTAGTTAACAAGAACTCAGTATACAATGCATTATACATATTTTAAACATAAATATCCAATCAAAAATATATTATATAACCAAAATAAATGTTGTAGGTACAAGGAGTTAAATGTGTAACAGATGAAATGAGTGCGTGTATTTTTTTTTGTGCGGTTTGTATGTGCATACTATGAAATGATGGTAAAAAAGTTTTCAGTTTCCGTGTAGTTGTATTTTAGTAGGTATGTTTTCAATTTATTTTTACATTCTCTAACAGATAAGTCATAAAGAGGTAGTTTGTTCTGACTTTTCTGGTTGGTTGTGTAAATAAATATAGTTTTCTAGGTCTTATATGTTTTTAGAATTTGAAATCCAACATTCAGAAAGTACTAACACATCCCACGGAACTTTAGATCGTTGTAAAGGAGTAATAAAGTTAGGCATGTTACAGTTAATGCTGCGAATATTTTGAGATAGGATATTGAGACTATGACTATTTAGATACATATGGCTTTTTGCATTTTCTATGTCACAATTTATAACTTTCGCCACTTGTAATGCATCTAGATCCATGATTAAAGTGTTTAATTTTTCATATTAGTTTTAAAAAAAGGGTGGTCTGGGATGGCGGTGACTTTAGTTACAATAAATCGAAAAGAAGAAGTTGACATTAAAATTTGGCTAATATGAAAGATGCTACTGGTTTCGGCTCGCTTGACATGTGTATGATAAGTAATAAGAGGTAGAGTATCTTTGATCGTGTGTAGTAAGAGTTGTGTATGTGTATATAAATTCTTAATATTTATATACATTTTACACATACACAACTATTACTCTTATTATCAGAAGAAAATAAGTACTTAGTTTAGGTAGGTACAAAATAAAATGACATACAATCATAACTAAAAGAACGTTGGTAAACTTATTAGAAAAATAAAATTTAGGAAGGACTAGTCACATATTGAGTTTACTTAGTTCAGATTCGTCTTGAATACCTACAGGTAGCAGATTAATTTCTTTTTTTACGTAAACTTTCCCATATGAGGTCCACGCAGAGGACAACTTTTTATTTTACACACTTTCATAAAGACATGTCTTGTTTTACCTTATAGCCTGTATATTATATATAAAGTCCACACTCTATACCTTAATTTTAGTGTTCTGCTTTACCCATTTTTTATTAAGATTGCTGGCAGAATTTGTTAGTCTACTAGTATTCTTGTTAATCCCTCGTGCTAAGCTAAAATGCTAGTGTTACGAGTTGTTTCACGTCGGTAGTGCAATAGGTAGGGTACGAACCGGCGACGTCAAGATCACAAGTCCGACGCCCTAGCCATTGGGCTACGGCCGCTTCACACACAGATTGTGTGACGAGCATTTTATTAGTTGTTTTATATATCATTTTAAGAAATATACTAATAAAGAATTTATTTTGTTACAGTTTTGAACACTTAACAATAAAGGGAAATCGGTTGGAAATCTCGTTCAATAGACAGAAATCTTATGGAACCTATTTAAGTGACAAGTATCCTATAAATGCCATAATGCTTTGTCAGTTCCAAATAGATCAAAACCAATCGAACTTTACGTTAATGGTGAAATTTGAGAAACGACTTGGATCCAAGAACAAGGCACTGTATATGTTATCCTTTATCTGTCCTGAATTGAATTTATGCAGCAAATTGATCAATATTAGTTGCAATGAATCGAATCGAAACACCTGGCATTACTTGAAAACCTATGATACCTATGATGTTGTCGTTTCACATTTAACTGTGGTTGTTGAGATGGTAACGGAGACCGGTTTGGCGTTGCTCTGTGACGGCTTAATGACTGATTTCGAACTCCGTGGGGATGACGGCGCCGTGCACGTCCACCGCAACATTCTCGCCGTGTCCAGCCCCGTGCTGCGTACCATGTTAAGTCAAGAGTGGCGCGAGGTACAACAAGGCCATGTCGATCTGCCCGCAGTGTCCTTCGACACACTACAGCACTTCAAAGACTATATCTACTTACGCAAGGTGCCCGACACTGGACTGGAAGAATTGTTGAAACTAGCCGTCTATTATATGATGCCAGAGTTAGAGCAGGAGTGCATTGGACGTCTTGTGGCTACATTGTCTGAAGAAAATGTTTTGGATATGATTATGTTTGCTGCCAAATTTAACATACCTCGCCTAATATTGAATATTGTAGCAAGCGTGAATTATGGAGCGCTCAATATTATACAAATGTATGAAACTTTTGAAAAGGCAGAAGCCCAAAAGGCTGAGGGCCCTAAAAATGATGATGAACAGAAAGACAAAAATTAAAAAACAGAAATCAATAATATTTTACTTTTTATCTTTTGGTCTAAGGGCAACAACAAAACGAACTTTTAGCTCTATACAATTTTGTTTAATGCATCATTAGCTCACTGAATATTGTAAGTTGTTTAAATTACTATACCATCAGCTTTTTAATTTTAGAGTATATGCATAGGTTTTGCTAAATAATTGGTATTATTAACCTCATTTGATATCACACAATGTTGATTGTAAAGGCTGCTTCAGTGTGCACGGCTGGCGTAATAGTCCCAGTGAGTGAACAATCTAGTAATGTAATGTAAACTGTTCCATAGATGGCGCCACCATAAACAAAAAGCAAAATAATTTTAGAAGATAGTTTTGATATCACGAGGAAATGCATGATTCAGTTCATTCAAACATCCAAATACACAACATTGATGCATGCACTAAAAATATATATTAGGTTTTTTTTTTTGACGAACCTTATGTATTTAGTCTGAAGGCTTTTGCTACTTCACTGGACATAATAATGTCATGATTATTTAAAGTATACATGTTGGGCAAAGGCGCCTCTATTGGTACAACTGCAGAATAATCAGATAAAAGTTGTTTTTGTCTTATTATGACAAGCTTTATAACTGTGGTATCATGAGGCCTGACCCGTCTATGATCTATCTAAGCTTAGTTGACCTTGTCATGTGGAACATGTAAATTGTACGTTAGGTTCATCAACAGCCCGTTTACGGTAGTCTTAAACCTCACCATGTATCACCAAGGGGGAAGGTGGGTTAAAATATGCTTAAAAAAAGATCACGTGATTAATGGACGGCCCCTTAGGTTGCTTAGTATTAAAACAAAAAAACTCATTTAATACCTTTATTCCAACTTTTCTTTTGTAATAATAGTAAGAAACATGCATCATTCAAATAGCTTTATAGCAACTTATTTTAAAAATACAATAGTTTTTTTTTATAATTCACAGTCTTGGAATAATAATAATTAGTAAAAATATAATAAATGTACATTATAATACATACGTTTGTTTATGATAACACAACAAAGTTTTATTGACAAAATACAAGCTAATGCTTCGTAGATACATTTGTTCTTTGGTTATATTTACAAATATGGATCTATATAATTACAAGGTGTAATGTGAAAATGACATAAATCTTAAAATTCTTTAAAAACCATAACAACACGTGTAATTGTTTTCGTTGAGAAAGTTGTTAGATGATGAAGCAATCTTTAAATAGTACTACATTTTCACATTACATACTGTAGGACTATGTATAACTATGCACGCCGCTTCATCTCATTCACACTTCCAATAAATTTAACAATTAAAGTTCTAGTTGATAAAGGTATAATGTAACCTTTTACGCTACTTTGATTTTGTCTCGTAGCGCTACGTTTTTAAGGAACAAAATCGTCAGTTTCTACTCACCTTCTATTTGAATATTGTATACAAAATATATTATATTACGGACAAGCTATTTTTTGGTATGTTAAAGAATAAGTGGCACAAATAACAAAACTTATCAGAAACCATTAAAATTCGTTGTGTTGTTTTTTCAATTCACAAATAACCAAATGTTATGTTATATAATTATCATTATATATTTGCAAATAGCAGCACCCAATTTGTACCAAAGCCATGGCAGTGTTATAACTATGAATATTGATATTTACTTTCTAGATGTATGAAAATAATTAAACTTTAACTAGTGTAAGTTTTTAAACAATTACTCTGTTTTGTTTATAAAATAACACTTTAAGTAGTTATTAAAATAGGAAAACTAAAAACAACTTATTTTACTTAATTTTATGTTCCTAGTGTTAAGTTTTTAAATCGTTCTATAGAGATGTCACCTAAGGCTCAATTTACTCCGCAACGGAATGGAATGGAAGCGACTTTTGCAACGAAACTGTACATAGAATAATGAAATTTATAACACACAAATTAAAGAATTGCACGCGCGTCTAGAATTCTCGAGAATGCGCGAGGATTCCGCGGAAGACGCGCGCCCAATTTTTAGGCTCGCATTTAATTTGTATGATATGCAGTTGATATAAAGTTCATTATGCTATGTGCAGTTTCGTTGCAAAAAGTCGCTTTCATTCCATTCCGCGGAGGAGTAAATTGAGCGTTGATTTAAAAAAAATACATTTTGTACGGAAAGTCTACCACAGCAAAAAGGTGTTTCTATGATATTATTTTATCTGAGGGATCATCGTCAATTATAATCAGCCATTTTTTTTAAGCTTTTAAATTAATAATTTAGTCATTTTTATGTTTGCATTAAAACTAAATGCTGCAACATAATGTAGCTGGAAGATTTTATGTTTATCATTTGTTTATGTTTATCATTGTTTTCGTTACCTTTCTAAATAACAATACAAAATGTTTTTAATAGTACATTGTTTTTTATTTCAAAAATCTTTATGAAAGCATAATTCCTATATAAAAACACTTTAAATGCCATTTTTGAAGATGCATAATATGTTTAAGTACATATTGTATGGCATTAAGTTACATCGGTATAAGAAAAAATATTTGTAAAAACTTTACGCCTTTTAAGAGAAAAGAAGTAAACAGTAACAAAAGGAATATTTTTTCACGTTATTTTGTTCGTAAACAAAATTTTACTAATAATATAAACGCGAACGTTTGTGAGTATGGATGGATAAGTGTTTGTTACTCTTTGACGCAAAATACTGAAGGGATTTGGCTGAAACTTTGCCCGGGGATAGTTAATGAGCTCGATTAACATATAGGCTACAAAAAATCACGCTCCGACCCACTGAGCAGAGTAACGCGAAGATTTTATAAATTTTACAATTTAAAAATTACCTACAATTTTCTCCAATTTTATATATTTGTCAAAATATAAATAAAAGAAAATATATTATACTGTTTGCATTTAATAAGGAAATATATGTGTTACACCATATTACTGCGGTCGCCAATCCACCCGCTAAGCGTGGTGACTGGCGAAACGATTTATATAAACTATCACTGATGATGTCACAACATTTCAATTATTTATAGACATTGTAAATAAAACCTTCTTTAATTGAATTTTAAAACGGTTTTTTTGCTTAAAAGTATTTTTCAATAATACAAAAATATGTTGATATTTGTGGACAAGTATTGTTGTAGCACCATTACAATGTGGAGTTAAAGAATATTCTAGACCTCAGAAACAAAAAGACAGATGTACTTATTATCTTCAGAAGCATTTGGTCGTAATTGCCAGTTTACGATAAAGGCACATACGACGAATGTGTCTAACGTACAGTGGCACATCTTGATTCTGAGGTCTAGATATTTATTGGCGGACGAAATTAAACCTTATGAACCACTGTCACTAATGCAGTATTACACTATCACCGACAAATCCTTACTAATATTATAAACGCGAAAGTAACGCTGTCTGTCTGTCAGCCTTTCACGCCAAAACTTCTGAACCGATTTAAATGAAATTTGGTACACAGATAGTGTAGAACCTGAGAAAGGACATAGGTTACTTTTTATACCGAATTTCATATAAATTGGTTTACTAGTTTTAGCGTGAAGGGCCGACAAATAGATCTACTTTAACATTTATAATATTATAATATGGATGGATACAATTCGGTGTTTCAAAATAACCAATATTTTTTTGTTTTATAAATTAAATCAGATAGGGGAGAAATATCCCAAGACGTGTGTGGCGACATGTCATGCGATAGTTTTCACATTTAAAACACACCTTATGTATTCGTCATCTAATTAATATAACATAATTAATCCTCTATAAACCTCATACACACAAGTCTTTATAAAAATACGAATTAAGATTTCTATACCATAAGACACTTTTTATTATAATATCAAATCTATAAAGAAATCAAATATTAAGCTAAATTATTTACAGAGATCTCTTATTAATTATAACTATTTTTATAGAATAAATGTATATACAATAGTAATCCATGAACTCAAGCGCAGACCACAACTTCAGCTATCGAGCAAATGAGAGAGCATCATTTTACCTCTTTTCATACCGCGTACTACACTGATGAATTAATTATTAAAATAAAAAAATAACAAAGAATGATTTCGTTTAATTTATACACCGTTAGTTTTTCCACGCGTTCAACAAATTGTAATTGAATTACATTTAATAATAAGGCAGTTATGGCTCAATAGTCTGTTAGAAAATAATAGTAAAAAAAATTAAAATAAATAAAGAAAAATTTAATATAATTTTAAAAGTCAAAGTCCGTAAGCATCGTGGACTGGAATGAGATCTAAAGTACTCATAAAGACGACCGGCCGTCCTATAAGTCTTTCTCTATCGAACAATTTTCCTGTTAGGGCAAAAACAGCCTATTTTCCGACGACATTGGGTTCAATTTCATTTGTCGCAGTTATGGAATTATAAACTGTATATATAAAGACACGAAAATTGTCGCTTATGTCCCCAATACTATGGATTACTATTATATACATATAAATTCTAAGTCTATACAATTTAACTACGGTATTTATAAATAATTCTTAGCATAGTAATTTATTAATAATGTTCAAGTTAATAGATCTAGAGCTCAGAAGTAGTGTTGCAGAACCATCGATAGTTTTACTATCGATTGTTGACCTCGAAAACCATTCAGGATATCGATAGTATCGCCATATGTCAATACTATCGATACTATCGATTGTTTTAGATTTTTTCTAGCAAACTTTACAATACTATCGATAGTATTGGACGTTAAACAATCGTTGGTATCGATAGTATTACCATCATGAATAGTATTACCTCAATAGACCTATCGATACTATCGGTAGTATTGACATAAGCGAAACTATCGATAGACTATCGATACTATTACTTTTGCCTTAACTATCGATAGACCATCGATAGTCTATCGATAGCAACATTTCTCAGAACGAAAGGTCGGATGTGCCATTATACATCAGAATCATTCGTTGTATGTGCATTTTACGTAAACTGGCACTTAAGATCAAATGCTTCTGTAGATAATATTACATACGTCCTTATGCTTCTCATGTCTAGAGATATACTAGGGACCAAATGCACCACAGTGTGTGTCGGCGACATGTCGAGCAAATTCGGGCGATTTTGCTGACGACACGTACTTATCGTAAGCCATTTGTATTAGTGTCAATTTGATCTTTATTGCTTAAGGCATAAGGTTTATCATTGACACGAGACAATTTCAAGTAAATTGTTAGGCTAAGAACAGATATATACATAAGGTGCTTCTGAAGTATATGACATCCCTTTAACAGAAAGAATATGGGTATAGATAGTGTCATGTTATAGAAGAAATTTATATAAAAAATTAAAAAATATTCTTCCATAAAAAGAAAATTCAATGCTGCTTTTGAATAAAGTTCTAATCCAATACTAAATGTGTTGACCGTACCTACCGAGGAATCGCGAAGGGATAAAAGTCTCCTTGCGCTTATAATTTGTATTAAAAAATGTAGATTGAAATGAATTATTTCCCATAAATCACTATATTTGACACTCTTCTGTTAAAGGGATGGCAAATATTGGCGTTACCACCTTAAAAACGGCAGTCAGACAAAACTATTATTACTAGTTTTACATATCTTAAGATTGTAATATTCAGAGGCGAGAGAGAGATACCGATCCGAACCCGTGAAAATATAGTCCGTCGTAGCCGTAGATCTATTTCTATGGTAATTTACGCACTAGATCCGAGATCCGTCATCTGATTTCTTTCCAAATTTCTAGACCAATATTTTCGCGGGTTCGGATCGGATTCGGATCGGACATAGTGCGAAACCGCTCTAACGGATAATCCGCCTCTTTTAATATTACATCCGTTGGTACAAATATTGAATTATATTCTACAATTACTATTTACATTATAATATTTCTAATCAATTTGCTTTCCAATAAAAATATGAACACTTTGTAATAATAGGTACCTACCTATTTATATGTACCTTGAGAAAAGCTGCAAACACCATAAAAATAATATTTTATAATCTATTTTAACATTACACATAAGATATATATATATATATAACTTTAAATATAATACTATGAAAATATTCAATATTTTATACATGTCATCTTATTAATGAAAGCGAATGAATTTGAATTTCCTACTTTATTTTTATTTAACAAAATTATTTATTAGTGAATATATCTAGAGCTCAGAAGCATAAGGTCGGATGTGCCATTATAAATCAGAATCAATTCGTCGTATGTGCCTTTATCATAAACTGGCAATTACGACTAAATGCTTCTTAAACATAATACAGTACCCTCTCGCTAGTCCGCCGCTTGATAATCCGACAACTACTATAATCCGCCCATTTTTTGCAAGTCGATGTTAGCTTTAGAAACTCTGTAATCCGCCGTTATTGAACAAGTTCGGTTCGGTAATCCGCCGCCAAGCGTCAACTTGTTTCATAAGTACTAATACAAAATTACTGTTTTTTTGTTGTTTTCCTAAATTTGATGTTCCTGTACATTATAATCCGCCGTTTTCGGTAATCCGCCGGAAGTCCGGATTTTTTGGCGGATTAGCGAGAGGGTACTGTAGTATATCCGCCCTTATGCTTCTGAGTTCAAGATATAAGTTATTGGTTTATGTAGATATTCATTGTACCTCCTGAATTAGCTGTTGTAACGCCAAAGAAGAAGGCTGGTGCTCTGCTCACCTTTATGCCTGGTGAAGTGGCAAAAGCCTCCTGGTTAAATACAAAAAGTCCATCCGAAATAAAAATCGTAATTTTACGATTCTTATTCTTAGAGCCTTTTTAGGAGTATAAGCATAAATAAAATCAAGTCAATCAATCGCTGATTTGCAAGAAAAAAGATACAAATCAAGAGTCAATTTGGTCAACATTTATTAAGATTTTTAAAATAAAAAAACCGGCCATGTGCGATTTGGACTCGCACACGAAGGGTTCCGTACCATTTTCAAGGGCTTACCTGTAGCCGCCGTTAATATTGCACAATAAAGGCAAAAAAAAAAAAAGACTGTTATCATTAATAGTTGGTAAGTCTTAGGTTTTACTGAAAAATATTACGATTTAACGTAGTTCGAGCTTTTAGTATGAGTTTAGTATGAGCTACTTTTATTTTTATATATGTTAATACATATATAAAAATAAAAGTAACTCATTTAAAAAAAAACTTGATATAAAATGTTGAAAGTAAATAAGCATTATTAAAAAAAACCGTACATAATTATGATGGACTGCACAACATCTCAAACTTAAAAAAAATATACAACGAAAGTTATATTTTTTACTAGCGACCCGCCCCGGCTCCGCACGGGTACAATGCTGATATATTATACATATAAAACTTCCTCTTGAATTCCTCTATCTATATATATAAACCGCATCAAAATCCGTTGCGTAGTTTTAAAGATTTAAACATACATAGGGATATAGGGACAGAGAAAGCGACTTTGTTTTATACTACCTATGTAGTGATAATGTCACAATAAAAGTATTGTTTTGAGGTTACAACAGCTGACGTGTGAGGTGTTGATAACAAATTCTGAGTATAAAATTAATGTAGCCTTGTTCATTCTTAAATATAACAACAGTACTCATGATTATTGCCAACATTAAGTTCTGATAGCAAAGCAATTCGTTTCAAAATAACAGAGTGCTTAGCACGAAAACACTTTGAACCTTATTCCTATTGTAATAAGACTGATATTTGACATTTCTATATACGGTTCAATAAATATTTTACTAAGCAAAACTTAATGACAACATACGATGCTATTATAGCTTAATTAGACAAATAATTGTTCATAAGACAGACCATAATAATATTAATATAACTTAAAATACTTAAATATATTATATTTAAGTATTTAAAGTTAAATTATTGATGTATTTTTTAAACTAGATTCAATTAGTGATGGTTTATCATCCTATAACTATGAATCTCGGAGTGCGCCTGCGCTGTTTATGTACGGATTAAGCCCTCAGAACATAACATGGTAATCAAGTTTTCATGCTAATTGATTTTCTATATATTTATAGACTAGATAACTCAATCTTAGATTAAGCAGACAAATTTGTTGTCAAAATTTTTATGGAAAGAGAGGTTTCTCTAAGGCCATTGCAAAATAAAACATTTTTTGAAATTTTCAATAATTTACAAAAATGCCTGCTATTTGGTTATACATTAATCCTTTTTATTTCTTTACAACTGTAATCTCTTTGCCTATTGACTTTCTATTTTCAAATTTCTGTTGCAAATTAGCAACGTTAGAGGGTTTCGCTGTTAATTTTGTACTGGGTTTATTATCTGTCTTATTATCAGTGTTATTTTTCTGTGTCACAGACGCAGGTTTGGGCACTATTTTTGGTTTGTTTTTATTTAAATTATCCGCTATTGCTTTAACATTAGAGTCTACTTTTGAGACGGCACGGTTTAAAGGCGGAGTTTTATCTTGAACTTTATTTGCGTTGGTGTTTGAATTTACATGTTTTGCTAGGGGTGTTTTAATCGTCGGTTTCTTATCCGGCACAGGCGCGGGTCGAAGCGGTGGTCGGTTATTGTCGGGTTTCACTGTCACAGCAGGTTTCGTCTTATTATCATTAGGGAGTTTATTATTATTTATAACATCTGGTGGTTTGGGATTTTTCGTTTCGGGCAATGTACAACTAGACACTAAATCGGGACTGTTCGATATTTTGGTGTTTAAGTTTATATTTTTTAACGGTTTCGGTGATTGGGGAACGTTTTTGAATGACGATGTGTTTCTGAGGCCGGGCGGCGTCACTTGCCTTGTAAATGTAGGGATTTTTGAGTTCGGCCCGGGGAGCGCCGGGGGACCTTTTTCTTCCTCTTTTGGATCTTCTTTCTTCATATGCACAGGTATGTTGACGGCTGACGGGTGTAAGTAGCCGCTGCTAGTAGTAGATACGTTCGATTTTGCTCCCGAATTACTGTAGACGCTCTCTGGTGTCTTGTAGTGTTCTGAATTCATATATGTGCTGTCTCTTTCATTTTGAGCATTCTTCGCTTTCCTCTCTTTCTCTTTTTTCCTGGACAGCGTAGAAGCAGAGTAGATCGATTCAAAGTTTCTGTTCTGTATTTCGTTGACTATTTCACCGAGTAGGCCCATGCTCTCCGTGCTGCCCGAATTGGAAGGCATTGGTTTTGGGGTGTTGTACCCTTCGGGGGGCGCTTGGGGGGCAGTTTTAATTGGTGGGGGTACTCCGGGTAGAGGCTTCGAATGTTTCTCCGGACTTTCTTCAATAACAGCGTAGATGTTGTCGGTCGATTCTTCTTTGATATGAGCTAAAGGGGCTTGTTTCTCTTCGATACAGTCGACATAGTCAACTGGTTTGTTTTCTACCGGTGGCTTGGGGATGGTAGGGGGTTCCGAATGGTTAGGAAGGGGAGGTGGCGGGGCCGTGGGTCTGCCCACTCCGGACAGAGGGCGGGGAGCGGGCGGCGCCTGCCTCATGGACCCGAAACTTTGGAGGACTGGTTTCTGCGACGCTGAAACTCGCATACTTTGAGCTCTGCTGACGAAAGATTTAGGCTCATCTCCATCTTCACAATCAGATACTACGGGCACAGTGTTCACTGGAAGTTCGATTTGTTTTTGTAGAATAGGATTCGATATCTGCAGATTTCGTAGAGCCACCTTATCGACTTTTGCTATTTTTACTTGGTGATTATTATTCTTTGGTAACGAGTGGCTGCGTTCTACGGGATTGCGCTCCTTTTCTTTAGGCTTCTCTTGTTTTAGGAATGACGCTATACGATTCAACGAAATACCTTCTCTAACCTTCTTTGGTTCTTCGGGAAGAGGTTTCTGAGGTACTCCAGTAGAATGCATGCTTAAAGGTCTTTTAGGTAAGTTGGGAGAAGTGGGAATCGTCGGTGCCGCTCTAACGGGCCCTAACGTTTTTGATCCCTGTAGGGGTGAGATCAATTCCTTTGCAGTACAAGTTGATGCTTCAAGAATAGGACTAGATATGACAGGTCTAGGGGGAGGATTAGATGGTGTATCTTCAGTTTTTTCAGCGCCGATTAAAGCTTTGATTTTATTCTGGACAGAACTGTTGGTACGTTTCACAGAAGGGCTTGCTTTAGGGCTAGTTTTGGCCGTTGTAGGGACAACAGGTAGGGGAGGGGCGCTGCGTAGTACCGGCTTCAAAACTCCCTGGGTTATAATACTCTGGCTGTTGCTACCGCTCCTATGTACGGGAGTGATTTTAGCACTTTTCGCAGCATCAGGGACGTTTTTAATAGGTTTAGGTGGTATTTCTGCTTCGTTTTCAGGAGTATTTTTATCTATAGGTGTTAAGGAAAATCCTTTGAAGTTGCCAAAGAAATTGACTGATGGGTTAAGGTTGCCTGGGGGTGATCTGTCGGAATCGCTTCGCAATAGGCTGGAACTCATATCATCTGGGTTGGAGAGTGTGTGAACGACTGGTTGCGCGTTATTTTGTCCGTTGTTTTGGAAGTTTGCGGCAAATTTGCTAGCACTACGCGACAGACGGTGTTGAAGACTTGCTTTCTTCGGTGAAGGTGACCTGAACATAATGGATGGTATTAGATATTCAATAAATAAATGTTTTAAGTATATAAAACTAGTTCCTTTGAGTAGTCCCTTTACTACAGTAACTTGTAATACATATCGTCTGATACCGCGTAAGTGAATAGTTAAAAAGGTTGAAGATCGAATGTAGCAATTTTGTATTTTTCCCTTAACTACCCAAATAACGACAATATTTCTTGTTGGACGAATGTATATCTTATTAGCCACTGAACTGAACCGTGGTAATAGAAATCATCAAAGTGACACCTTACATTTCCAAGTAAATTCATAGTCTCAAGTGATTTTCTTGCAAATATATAATAAATTGTAATAAACAGAAATATCCCCGGCACGGAATTACCCCAAGACACCTTAGTTATTTTTTTATTTCAGGAAATTACATGCTTTATTATTAAGACAAGCTTTTTATAACGCGTTCTAAAATTTCTGCATAAAAAACTAAAATAATATATTAAACCGCTTCACATGCTATTAGTTCAAGTTATTCCATACATGCAACCATATACTAACGTGTAACTAATAAGGTAATCATAATTTTAAAAGGGGCACTCTTGTTCTTCTAACACAGGGGTCTCCAAACTTTGAAGCCTTAGGGCCATAAGGATTTTTTCAATATGTTTGAAGAACCAAAACAGTTTAAAATTTCCTATACTCTTATTTCTAGACTAGTCGCAAAGTGTGCGACCGAGTAATTATCATTTAGTGTTGTCTTTTTAAACTTATCACAGCAATAGTAACAACAATAAGACATTGGGTGGTTTAGTCTTAAGCTGTCGCGGGCTGGAATGTTGGCACTTGTGGGCCGGATTTGGCCCGCGGGCCGTAGTTTGGAGACCTCCGTCCTAAAGGCATTAAAATTACCGATATAATTAACTGAGGTGCTTGAATTATGAATGGCTTTATGTTTTGAAAACAATAACGACTACCTATAATTGTTACACATTGTATGCCATGTTAGTTATAAGCGGAAACACAACAAACCAAAACTTACCAAAACAGTGCAGTAAACCCGGTGAAACAACTATATTATAAATTAAGTATTGCCAACTTCAATACGCAAAAACGAATAAAATCATATGAGTTATTGTAAATTACTCAATTTGCTGTTTTATAAAACCACTAGTCATTTTGTTAAACCAATAGTCATTTTACAAAACAGCTTGTAACGTAGTAACGTATTAACCGCTAGTAGGCACTATTGATTCTATAACTTATTAGTTATTATATTATACCATTAACAATTTTACGAAACTGCTAGTAAATTTAAAGAACCACTAGGCAATTTAACAAAATAATACTACTACTACTACGACATGGGCACAATGGGCTGCATATATTTTCGTGGAAACACATCAAAGGTTTCCACGAAACAAAATTTGGCAATACTTAAAAAGAAAGGAGTGATGAAGAACAAGAAGAAGAAGAAAGAAAATTAAATAGAAAAAAATAATTGTTTTATTAAATAATACATTCTAATTAAACTAAGTTAAGGCACTTATTTCCTTTTTATAGTGACATGTTTGAGCGTCATAGACAATTAAAAGATATTCAAATATATAAAGGATCGATTCCGTGCATCGCGGCCGGTCGCAGCCGCGCGATTAATTCTGTGTATGAGTCCATCAAGAGTATGAGAATGTATGGAGCCGTACCGAGGTCTGCGACAGACATACATATATACATTCACGCCTCATTCCCATAGGGGTTGACAGAGACATCACTTCCTTCCACTTGCTACCGTCTAGACATACCACTTTCGCCTCTTCTACATTTTTTAATCTACTCATGGATGTACTTCGGTTTAGGGTACTTTTAACCTGGCCTTTCTTAAGAACGTTCTCGATTGGATCGTGGAACGTCCGCCTTGGTCTTCCCCTTCCAACACTTCCGTTCACATTCGCCCTATAAATTTAACTAGTTGTTCTCCTTTTATTCCTAGCCAATTAAGCATACCTTTTTAAATCCTTGTCACTACATCGACTGTCATACTACAACACTCCCTAATCACTCTGTTCTTAATTATTTCACTCCTGCGACAAACACGCGGAGCTTTCTGACTGTCGCATCAGTCCCGCGACCATCGTATGCGATCATGTGCGGCTGCGATCGGCAATAGGCTAGCTGACTCACATGAAATAATGTTACAATGATGTTTATTTCGGAAAGTATTTGTCATAAGGAACCCAAATATAATAATTTCTGTTCAAAAAACTTAAAGATAATTGTATAAGCTTATTTTTTTTTGTGTACGTCTTTATTTGCCGAAAACGCGATCAGTCATTTTGAGACGTCATATTATGTCTAGTTAAAAAACGAATTCGCGATCCTTTACTATTACATTTTCGGAGTCATGACGTCATCGATCTAGGGTTGACGTCACGTCACTGATAATGTATAGACCAAAATCACTGACATCGCTTTTATCTCTAAATGTCACGTCAGTTTTAAAAAAAATATTTTAGGGCTTACTTGATCTCAAAAAATACCACATTTTTTTCGTGGTCTTGGTAAAATCATATAAAAATTATTTCAAAAACATGTCAACTAGCCTATTGTAATAACAAATCAGTTAACTAAATAACAACACTTCCCAAACCCGTTATTCTGTTAAATAAAATTAATATGACAATTATGAATAATGTTGGGCAAATTTATGAAATATATTATTATATCTAGCAGACCCATCCCAAAATAATGCAACACACTATAAACTACTAATTAAATAATAAACTAAAAATATTAAACTATCCAGCTACGAAAAACTTACTAATTAAAAATAATATAATTTTGGTGTCAATTTCATTATCATAATAACTAAATCGCGATTTTTACATCCTCCTAATAAAACGTTAAATTTAATAAGGAATAAAGTTTAAAAAAATATGATTCTTAAACCAAAAATATCACAGGGTATAAAAAAATTGTCGTAAAGATATCTTATCAAAAACTAATGAACACTAATAACTTAAATAAATAATATATTAACTTGTTCGTTGTTTCATAAAATAAAACAACAACTTTAATTATAAACTAACATATCTATAAATTATCCTAATAATTTAAAAGCATAGACAATAGCACGCAACTAAAGCAAGACCATAGAGCTATAATTTCTTACTCTTAAAAAAAAGCATGCAACATAAGTATAATAAAAATTCTACAATTTGTGACAAGAAAAAGTTAGCAAACGGAAGAAAAATATAACAGTTAAAATATGCTATGGTAAATTGTACCTTATACCAATTCAACAAGATTCGTTTTTGCATGACATCATACATTACAAACTACTTTTTCAACCCATGCCCGGCCGTTTTGTTGCTATACAAACCATCACTACCAACATTATACATACGTACACTTTTATCATTCACCATTTCATTAGTCGTAGATTCCAAACCCTTATTTATTATAACAATACTAGGTTTACTTTCGCTTGGCAAATTCCTACTAGGTTTCGGTCTAACTGGCGGTTTAATTTTAACATCGCCATTAGCAATTTGTATATCATCCTTATTAATCTTTTTGGTCGGTTTTTTTAATTGTTTCTTTGGCAAATTTATAATCTTAAATTGTGGATCAGGTGTCATTTTGTAGTCTGTCTTTATAGTTTCATAAATTGGACTATCTGGTTTGGGGGCGTCTTCATATATATGTGAATTTACGCTGTCATTTCGTTTGAAGCTCAACAGTTTTCTAATCGATGTGGTTGAGTTTTGGAATCTATCGAATAACGTTTTGGTGTTAGGTGTACAGAATATGTTTACGTACGTTTTGCGTGGCCGTTTCCACCAGAGTAGCACGTTGTGACGCGAGTAGTATATGAGGAACAGAAGTAGGAGGATGGAGGGGATGATGCCCAGGAATATCACGTACATGGCGACCATAAAGTTTCTTTGTACTGTGGAACAAAATGTTTATCAATTAAATTGTTGTTTACTTACTACTTAAACCTTTAACAGGTAGAGGGAATATAGTCAGGCCACCCATCGTATTTTGAACCCTATTGGATTCTTATAAAGTTTAAAACCAATTATTTTGAAACATACCAACTGACAGTTAAGGTGTCCGTACAAAAAAAATAACGCTAAACTTTGAGTCAGAATGTTAGAAGTAAAATAGAACACAAACAGATTTAAAAAAAAATCTGTCTGTGTGTTTATTTGTACGGGCTAATCTCCGAAACTATTGCACCGATTTAAATTAAATTTTGCATGGTGGTACAGTCAGCATCAAAAGTTGATGACCACATTTATATTTCCAAAACCGCTGAACACCGTATTATACCTAAATCGCTCAACATGACAAGCGCCAGAAATGAATGATTATCATAAAAGGCCATAAGTAGGTGACCATCACTTTTCAAAAGTCGCTAAACAAAATTATAGTAAAAATAGCATAACATTCTTCGTCTCTAAAGTCTCTGAACAACTTTTTGACAAAAATAGCATACCATCGTTTATCTCATAAGTCCCTGAACAAACTGAAAAAAAAATTGGGTTTAATATGTGTGTGTATTTTACAAGCCTTTATTTAACTTGCAATGTATGTATGTAATTTGTTCGGGTGGAATCTTGCAAGCATATGTATATTGCGTGACAATGCAATAATATGGTACCTTGAGCTTATCTGATGATGGAGTCGGAAGGTGGTCATAGGAACTCACTTCTGTACTGAATAAAATAGTCCAGTTTGGGCTCGTTTGTTTTGTGTTTATGAGTACCTACTTTCCATTGCATATGATGACTGGATGGTACTGTAAATAGGGTTACAAGCTTAAGTCTAAAAAATCAAAAATTAAATAAAAATTTAAAAAAATATTTTTTAAAACAGGCTTTTATTAAAAAATAATGTGTACTCATAGTCATAGTACAATTTCAAATATCAAAATATATAAATTGTAATAGCTTGAGGCACTGAAATATAGTAATGAACGCCTCAAGCTTTTATAATTTATATATATATCTGTACATATAATAAAACAGTAAAAAACTGTGTCTATACATTAAATATATTTAAAAAAAAAATTTAGGGGGGTTTAGAAAAAGTAATTGAGCACGAATCCAAAAAAGAAACTGTCTGTTTGTTTGTACACGCTAATCTTCGGAACTACTCGACGGATTTGAATGATTTTTTTGTTGTATAGGTATTAATTCTGGGTAACATATATTTATCTTGGAAACTTGAACACCTGATGCAGAACCGCAACTGACCAGCCATACTATAAGAGATACAAAAATGGTACATAGCAAAAATTGTTCCAAGTGATGAGCATTTTCTGCTGAGACAATAAATTTGAAGATCTGGAACACCTGATGTGGAACTCCAAGAGTCCAGCTACACTATAACATATATAGGAATGACGTCTTTGCAAGAGTTGTTCAGACTGATGAGAACTCTCTGTTGACGTATTAAAATTGAAGATCTGGAACACTTACTGTGGAACTCCAAGAGCCCAGCTACACTATAACATATACAAAGTTGATACGACAGAGGGGCTTTCCTTTAAACTGCCTATACTAGGTACCATTTCCAAGCTCTGTACCAAAAATCAATTAAATAGGAGCAGTAGTTTAGTCGCAAATGATTTTTTAAGTTTTTGCGCCGTTTGAACACGATGTATCTTAAAACGATAAATCTGAGTATAACCTACGATGCGTTGTTGCCGCTCTGACGCAAATCATTGCAAAACATCCCGCACCGGCGTGCGCGCGACGTTGCCGCTTTGCTAGGTCAGTGAAATTTATTTACAAAGGGTGGTTACGTTTTACTCTGATTTGTAAGCTATTTAGTTTGTTTGAAAGAAAAAAAATCTCAATTTGGTTGCTTTTTATTTTTATACCGTATCGTATTAATAAAAACACGTATAGTAAACGTAGCCTAATTTAATGCCCCTCTGTCATATCAACGTTGTATAAGAATGACGACTTAGCAAGTTGTTCAGAATTTTTTTTTGTTATCCGTTGGAAGTGCATTTACGCATATACATATACACATACACTATAAAACATATAGGAATGACGTCTTAGCAAAAGTTTTTCGGTCTGATGGGCATTTCCTGTTGACTTATAAAAATCGAAGATCAAAAACATCTGATTTGGAAATCAAAGCTATCACTAATTTCACTATATAATTTTAAAATAACATAAGCTGGGTGTACGTCCACGCGGTGACAATTTAGGACTAATTTTCGATGAAAATGAATCAATGAAAACTATACTGGCCAAAACTCCCATTTTTTTTTATCGAATAAATATGCCTTCGGACTTATGTGTTTAATTTCCTTTTATCTTAGTGACACGCACATCTTAGTAAAGCACTTAAGCTCAGTCAACTACATTGTCTTCTAAATTCACGCAGCAAACTTTCACATGATAACAAGGTTAAGATTTACACCACGTGTGTACGACCGATTACGACGTACGCAAGCACCAGTGGTAAAGTGCCTGCTCCTCATTAGACCCCCCTCATCATGTGCAATGGACAATACTCACTAACACAAAACAAACGATCCTGAACTCGACTATCTTAGCGCTTGCATTAAGGGTGTACCAGTGGTAATGTTCCTGCTCCTCATCAGACTCTCGTCATCATGTGCAATGGAAAGTACTCCTAAACACAAAACAAACGAGCCCAAACTCGACTATCTTAGCACTTGCATTAAGGGCGTACCAGTGGTGATGTTCCTGCTCCTCATCAGACCCTCGTCATCATGTGCAATGGAAAGTGCTCATAAACCCAAAACAATGAGCCCAAACTCGACTATCTTAGCACTTGCATTAAGGGCGTACCAGTGGTGATGTTCCTGCTCCTCATAAAACCCCCGTCATCATGTGCAATGGAAAATACTAACTAACTCAAAACAAACGAGCCCAAACTCGAACATATTAGCGCTTGCATTAAGGGCGTACCAGTGGTAATGTTCCTGCTCCTCATCAGACCCTCGTCATCATGTGCAATGGAAAGTGCTCATAAACCCAAAACAAACGAGCCCAAACTCGACTATCTTATTCAGTAGTTACAGGAGTTCCTATGGCCACCTTCCGACTCCATCATCAGATCAGCTCCATGGTACTATTGCAATGTCACGCGATATACATATGCTTGCAAAATTTCAGCTCAATCGGTTGAGGGTATGTGCTTCAAAATTTAGTTGCAAGATTCCACCCGAACAAATTACATACAAAGCAAGTTAAATAAAAAAGTTCAGTAACTTTTGTTTTATTATGTTAAGTTATTTTTGGACATTGCCGTAATTATACTAGATAACTAAAACAACCATTTTATATTGTTCAGTGACTTTTGTAAAACTGAATGTTATGATATTTTCGGGTATTATAACGATCAGCGATTTTTGACAAAATGGTGTTCAGTGACCTTTGACGAGTAGTGTTCAGTTAATTTTGAACTTTAATGATGTTCATTCTATACTGGCGCCTATTTCGTTCAGCGATTTATGGGTGTAAAGTGTTCAGCGGTTTTGGAAATCTAAATGTGGTCATCAACTTTTGATGCTGACTGTACCTTACAGCCTCAAAATTTTTAATACTATTAATCACAGAAAATTTATGAGTTACCGTGGGATAGTTATAAAACCGTAGGAATAACAAACACCTCGCTGACAAAGTCGCGGGCATCAGCTTGTATTATATATTTTACTAAGGAATATGAGAAGCTAGACTCCACTTATACTATAAAAAAAGAACATATTATGTCTATATTTTTTCGTTTGTTATAAATTCGAAAAATTCTAGACCGATTTTAAATTCTTTCGCCATTAGAAACTAACGTTTTCCAGTAGTATCATAGTCAATATTTGATTAGAGATTCCCAAGGAAACAGGGGAAAGAAGGTAGTAATTTATTATTTTACCTGCAGGATCAGTAGCAGGGCCCGAGTCAATAGATCCTCCCGGTCCAGGCAATTCGCATAATGGAGGGGCAAATCCAGCCCAGCAGTGGCAATGACCTGTGGAGTTATTAATTATATAATTATATGTATAGGTATTCGATATACAAAGCTGAAGATTTTGGTTGTTTGCTTGAACGCACTAATATCAAGAACAACTGGTCCAATTTGAAAAAATCTTTCATCTGCAGTGCTATATAACAACGCTTTTATTTTATGGCCCTTCCCTGACTTTTCTATGGTTTTAACATTTTTAATAGCATTAAAATTAAATATTAAAATACCTTTAGAGTTACAAACACCGTGGCCGGAACAGTTGGACGGACAGACGGACGATTCGCCGACGGCTATAGTCTCGCGGATTGTTGCTACTGACACACATCTTTGGTTCAGACACATCTGTGAACAATAAATAATTTAAATAAACAATTAAGTATAATCCATCAGGATTATGAACCTATTCTGAAATTGCTTGTAACATTGTACCTTGAAGGGCCTGACGATCCAAAATACCTTACATTCTAAAAGGCCTTGCGGTCTAAGGGACCTCTTATTATAAAAGGCCACGCGATCTAAAGAACCTCACATTCTAAAAGATCTAAGGAACCTCTTGTTATAAAGGGCCTCGCGATCTTAAAAACCTCACATTCTAAAAGGCCTTACGGTCTAAGAACCTCGTACTATGAAGGGCCTGGCGATCTAAAGAACCTCTCGTTCTAAAAGGTCATGCAGTCTAAAGAATAGAATATAATAGAACAGAATACTCTTTATTGTACATACATAAACAAACAAGGCAAGAAACAATTGAGAAAACCTAATAGACACAGTACAGTCTATTGTTCCAAATGTATAAAATAACTTTGATAAAAACTAAGTTAAATTAATTTTAAGTATCCTGATACGGCAGAACATGTTGCAACTTGCTTTGGATGAGAACCGACCCTCTCACTCTCAAAAAAGGCGGAGTTCTGACCGGAAAGAAAACGATATTTTTTCACTTACATAAAATATGAGACATTAGAAACTATTTCTATACTGTCTCAAACTTGTTGATTGTATAAAAGTGTGCTATATTTTTTTCTCGAGCTTACCATTTCATCGCCGCACTTAGCTCCGTCTGGTACCAGGCCTGGGTCCACGTCGCTAAGTCCCAAATCAATAATGGCGGTACGACACGGAATTATTGTACCTATAATAAAAAAATATGTATAATTATTTATTATTAACTAGCTTTTGCTTCGCTCGCATTGAAGCCTTTATTTATATAAAAAGTATCCTATGTTACTTCTAGTACCTCTAAGAATATGGGTACACGTTCCATAATGGTCAGTTAAGTAGTTTTCGCGTGAAAGCGTAACAAAAAAACTTACATTCACATTAATAATATTAAGTAGGGATTTGTCCTACGCTACGAAGGTTGTCATACGCTACGGAGGTCATCCTACGCTACGGAAGATGTTCTACGCTACGGAGGTCGTCCTACGCTACGGAGGTTGTCCTATGCTACGGAGGTCGTCCTACGCTACGGAGGTCGTCCTACGTGACGGAGGTTATCGTAATGAATAGTCACCGTTATTGTTGATGAAGACGGCGGAGAGGAAGGCGACGGACTCCATGCCGAACTCGAGGCGCTCGTTGAGGTGGCGACACTGCAGCGTGCCACAACGTGCGTCGCGCGGCGCGCACGGCACGTAGCGCTGGCTCAGCCGGTCGTAGCCGCAGTTGCCGCTCCTGAACACGTATACAACATATCAAGGGAGAAAAAGGAATCACTTCTTTAATGAAACACTAGTAATACACTTTTTAACTTTCACGTATCATAGTTAAGTTAAATTTATCGTGGCGACCACGATAAATGTAACTTAACTTAACTAGCATTTGCTTCTTGCATTGATCGTGGTCGCGACTACGATCAATGCAACATGATACGAAACGTCGGGAAAAATAAAGTTTTTATTTTTTATTTCGTAAATCTTTCGTAAATCTCGTACTGGAAAATGTTAGGATTTACCGTAGTTCGAGATTTTAAAGTAACATATTATATAAGGTGCATAGAACTATATATAGGTATATACTCACTTGTTCCCTTTAACATTGGTGCTAGTATAACACTTGTCGTGGGAGCTTTCCCCCGTAGTCCCCCATAACAGTCGACATTGATCTGTATGCGAACGACACGAGCCGCGAACGCAGTATGCCTTCTGAAAAATATATATTAACATTAATTAAATCTATACTAATATATTGTAAAATTGTCCGGGTCTTGTTGGTTGAGGGACTACCCTCCGTGCTTTGGAAAACGCAAGGACTACATAGAAAAATAAATTTTATAAAACTGTGACTTTAGTATTCTCCATACCTGCCCTAATGTCACCAGTCACTTTAAGGAGTGCGGTGGTGGTACTATGGGCTGGGCGGAAACCAGACTGGAGAGGATTTAACAGATTATTTTTTAAAACAAATTGGGAAAGCTGCTGGTGAGCAGCGGACTTAATAATTTTGGAAAGGAAAGGAAGGATTGAAATAGGGCGGTAATGAGATTTGAAACTTTGGGAAGAGGACGGACATAGGCTTTACGCCAGAGGGAAGGGAAAGTGCCTGAGTGAAAGGAGTAATTTATAATGTGGTTTATTGCAGGCAGCACAATATCCAGGATAGGTAGGATCATGCGTCTACTGATGTTGTCACACCCTACAGCATTGGATTTAATGGAAAGGATAATCTTTTTGGTCTCCTCCGAGTCGATTGGGGCAAATTGAAATGGTTGAATATTGGGACGTGTAAGACCAGACAAAAGGTCCAAGGTCCGCGATTTGTTTAAACGATCTATTGAGGTAGAGTTGGTGTAATATTGATTAAGTTCGTTTAGACAAATCGCGGTGGTAGAGTCAGGCCGTCGTGAATTTCCGATACCAAGGGTACCAAGAAACTGCCAAATACCAGCAGGGGTCGAATAGGATATGTTATCGTGAATATAGCGGCGTTTGGCGTTACGTACCATCTGGTTACACCGATGGTGTAACCAGATGGTACGTAATTGATATGAAATATATGTCTAAGGCATAGTTATTTTATTTAAATTATTTATTTATGTAAGTACACATACACACAGAAGATATAAATACAACAAGACAGACAAACAGCAATGTACTAAGGTACTGATTTAGAGTGAAAATCTTAACCATAAAAATGCGTACCTTAGTATTTATTTACGCTATTCAGCTCACTCTTTTGTTTAGGTTTTATTGGCACCTATTTTATTATTATGCAGGCGCTATGTAGGGTTTATTTAAAAAAAAATATTTATGACATTTATGACTATAGATTCTATTCCACTTACACAACACACCATATTATTATCTAGACCAGGGGTCTCTAAACTTTGAAGCCATAATGATATTTTCAGTATCCTTCATGGGCTAAAACAGATTAAATTTTTCTGCCCTTATCTATAGTCCTACTTCTTGCAATAGTAACAACAATAAGACATTGGCTGTCGCGGGCCAGTTTGATGACACTGGCGGGCCGAATTTGGCCCACGGGCCGTAGTTTGGAGACCCCTGATCTAGACGGTAAAAAAGTCATCCAGTATAAAACTATAAATACATACCTGGCCATGTGTGCCGCACGGCATGGTATCCATTTTGTGAACATCATCGGGACAAAACTCCGAATGTCCCGTACAATATTCTGGCAAATCGCACTCCCGGTCCGCGGACCGACACACCGTACCCGCAGATTTGGGTCGACAAGTCTGTGTATATGAAAAAAACAAAATAAAATATTAAAACCGGCCAAGTGCGAGTCGGACTCGCGCACGAAGGGCTCCTTACCATTTTAAAGCCTGCTACCTGTTGCCGTTATTATTATCGAGTAAAAACAAAACACGTTTGTTGTATGATGTCGCCTCCCTTAGTTATTTATTTTATTTTTAGTATTTGTATTTGTATATTTGTTTAGCAGCAACATAAATACATCATTTGTGAAAATGTCAACTGCCTAACTATCAGACAGATAGACAGCGAAGTCTTAGTAATAGGGTCCCGTTTTTATCCTTCGGTTATGGAACCCTAAAAAGGTGTTCGAAACGATCATGAAGAAAGTGCGCGATGTCTGGGAAAGCTCTGAAATGTGCGCACACGCAGCCGCGTTCCACTCTGCGTGCGAAACCGAACTAAATTTATTATTAAAAAAAAAATGATGATGATGATAATTTACTTATATTATAAATATAGTTTTGAAAACTAGCGGTCGCCAAGCGGTCGAGATTCGACCACAATAAAATATATATATTTTATGATTCTGCACTCCTTCTCTATATGACCTCCTAGTCCTCCGTCCGCACAATTTCCGTAAGAGAGGTAGCTTTTGCTTCACGTATTATACACATATTAGCTTACCGCGCGCGGTTTCACCCGCGTTACCCTGCTCCAGTGGGTCGGAGCGTGATGTTTCGTAGCCTATATGTTAATCCAGCGTATAACCTATCCCGGTGCAATATTTCAGCCAATTCTGTTCAGTAGTTTGGGCGTGAAAGAGTAACAAACATCCGTCCATCCATACTTATAAACATTCGCGTTTATAATATTAGTAGGATATACATACATTTACGCCTCTTTCCCATGGGCATAGGCACAGACCAATTTCTTCCACTTGCTACGATTAATATATAGATAAAATAAAACGCATATTCACCTGTAAATCACAGCACTGTCCTGCACCACAGGTAGCATTGACCCGCAACATACAAGTGTTAGGGTCGCAACATGCATGGCACGGGTTTCGAACCCCCGCTATAGAGTTGCCGCAGTCACACTGTTCGCCCGCCTCCACAAAACCATTGCCGCATGTCGGCGAATCGAATAAACGCTTCGGTTTGTTTCTGTTCATGACAAAGAGAATCTTTATTTATATGACAAATATTTTCAGAATGCTAATAAATTTTTATCTAAATAGTTGTACTTGTAATAAACGAAATGTTAATGGTTATTTAGTAATAAAAAATCAAAATATATGCGGACGAAGCAATAGGCAAAATTTAGTTGATTTTAAAAAGTGCGAAACCATAAACTCCTTGTAGTTTTAAAGGGACGGTTTCCAAATTTACAAAAGAGCTCCGCCATCTATTAATTGAGATTGTCCAAATGGGCGTAAACATAGGGTAGGTAGACACGCCCTAAGGGACTTTTATTCGGACGGATATACGTCGGGATGTACGTATAGCTACGAAGCTTTTGCTACTTTACCGGGCATAAAGGCGAGCGGAGCTCCAACCTTAATTAATGGTTTAAAAACTACAAACTAAGCAACCTGCGCAAGAGAGCGCCCGCTGTGGGGCTTGAACCTCGGCTCAGGGCGGTCGCTGGCGATGAGATTGAGGGATTATAACTTTTAGTATTTTTGGGGAGTTTTGTGCAACTGTCGTTGGCCTTAGGGACTAGTGTTGGAGAACATTCGAGTCCGCGCGTCGTTTTTTTTTTTAACCATTTTGTGTCCAATAGCTTGTTCTGACTGTATTAAATTATATTAAAAACAATTGTCATTATTTGGGCGGACCATGAGTGTATAACGACGGACGTGCTTTAATGCTACCATCGCATCGGATCCAATACGCCCTAACTCAGAAGATCCGGCGAAACAAACTCAGTGGGTTATTCTACTGCCGGTTTTAACACGACCCACATGAGACGGTCCGGCGAAACATACTCAAATGGGCAGAGCGTAGGTTCGGAGCGGAGATTTTTAAATACTCGACTCAATTTCACGGGGTTCGTAATGCTCATAACTCAGGAGTCCAGAGTGCAGTCGAGCGCGAGTCTTTACTTGATACAAGACTCTTAAAAAGAATTCGAGTAACAAATCAAACTCGAGTTTTTAACGAAAATCGAGTTCAAAGACTGACTCGATGTAACTTCGACTCAAAAAAACTATGATCCTCCATTTTAATCATAAATTTCCCCACTTAATTTTAATACTATTATTACTATTGTGCTAGTATAATGTGGTGTATAATGGTTAATAATATGTTGGTATTGC
This sequence comes from Nycteola revayana, assembly GCA_947037095.2. Taxonomy (NCBI): domain Eukaryota; kingdom Metazoa; phylum Arthropoda; class Insecta; order Lepidoptera; family Nolidae; genus Nycteola; species Nycteola revayana. The sequence continues at coordinate 10,384,879 of OX344851.2, read as the reverse complement.
AAGCGACATTACATTTTATTGATTCCTTACAATCTGCTAGTAATTACTGAAACGTAATTGTATATAAATTCCTTTATTCCTAAAATTCATTCATTAACAATTAATTAATTTACATTATTAACATGATTAAAATCCATTATACCTAAATACAACACAAGGAAAATCAGTTATACTATAAACAATAATAGTGATTTAGGTAGTTAGGTGATGAGTGCTCAGTTCAAAACGAGTCGAGCTGGACTCGTTCATTACGTGAGCAAGTTCGAGCTCACAAGAAAACTCGATACTCGTGTTTAAAGGGATGCTCTCTAAACTCGCAACACATTGAGCAGCAGTATGTGGCTTAGTGAGTCGAGTATTGCGATTAAAAGCTGAGCACTGAAATGTCGACTCGCGGACTCGAGTTTTCTCCAACACTATTAGGGACGGGCGGTGGCATTTATGGGCAAATGGGCGAAGTTACCGTAGGGGGGGGGGGGCGGAATGGGCGTAGGATTGAGCATGGACGTAGGCATGGAAGGACATAGGAGTAGTAACGGGCAGGCATGGGGACGTAAGTAGGCAAGTGGCGTGCGCATTGGACATGCAGATGGAACTGCGTAGGAGCTAGCCAACTAAATACTGAGTATTACTGAGACCTACTATTCTGGGTTCGATTTCCACCTGGGACAACTATTTTTGTAAATCACATAAAGTCGTTTTAAACGTAAAACATACCTGAGACAATAGTCCATGCCTCTCTCAAAGGATAGTGCCAAAGAGTTGAGGCTGCAGGTGGACCAATGGGTAGGAGTCACGCTGGTACTCGACGGACTCATAATGCACTTCTGATCCGGACACTCGCAGAGCTCATCTGTGGGAATGAAAACATTATGGACCAACGGCTACAGCCTAAAGTAAAGCGATATTGCAAGTCGGTTGGGTTTCTTGCCTTATCTCTATGGAAGGCATGTGGAAGGCAAGCTATTATTCACCATCATCAGCCCGTATAACGTCCACTGCTGAACTAAGGCCTCATCCCGAGGGAGGGTATTTGCCATAGTCACCACGCTTGGCAGTATAATGTTGTACCACACAAGGAAATGCTGCTGCCTGTTTCTTGATACACGATTATTACAGATGATGTTATAACAATCAGGACCAACGGCTTAACGTGCTTTCCGAGGCACGGAAGGTAGTCCCTCAACCAACCAGACCCGGAAGGAAATTTTAGAATTTACATAAAGATTTACCATCGAACCCACGACCTCCGAGATTTACAGCGAGCGAAATACAGCTATGCTACGGAAGGTTGTCGAAGCTATTATTATGATCTTCAAAATTACAATGTCACAAATTAATACACCACTGGGGATGGGGCCCATACAAAAGTGCCCATCCTTTTAGGTCACAAAGGATGGGCACTTTTGTATGGGCCCCGTCACTTTTAGGTCACAAAGTTTTTTTTTTTTCTTACATACCTGTGTCATGTTCCATGCCGAAGTTATGTCCCATTTCATGGGCTATAGTGGTGGCCACCAAACTGATAACTTCGGAGTGATTAGTGGAAACACCTCCAGAGAACTCGTACGTACATATGGGGCCTTTCAGAGCTTTACCCACGACACCATCTTGAAATTTTTGACGGCTGAAAATATAAAAATATTTATTTAATATATGTAACAAAGTTAAAGTATTATTTGATTTAATAATTGAACTTTAAAATAAATGTATGTCACGCGTAACTACCGTTCCCGTAGGAATTTCATAATTAAATATTGCCTGTGTTTCTACTAGATGAAATAATTTTATATATCGGATCAATAGCAAACAAACAAACTCTTCAGCTTCATAATAATTATAAGTATAAATATAAAAAAATAAACTATGTAACTAGTAGCTTTAAATGTTGTTTCTTTATTTCAAGTAAGATATTTTCATGTTCCAGTATAATATATAAAAATGTGTGTTTAAATTTGTTTAATTATAACTTAGTTTTTGGTATTACATATTTATCAATAACGTATTATGTATATAAGTAATAATTTGTCATTTAGGTTTCTAACCCTTCTTATTAGAAGTTCCTTATTAGAACTGAATTTTTGGTCTGCCAAATTAAAAAAAAACTCACGTCAGTAACTGAGCGTTATCATTAGGTACTTCTTTAACCAGCACCGACTTTCTGTAGCTTAGAAAATTGTTCAGGGTTCTATCGCCGTTCTCTTCTAATTCTATTTCATCTCTTTCTGACCACACTTCCACTCCTACTAGAGCTATGAAGATATTTAGAGGAGAGTATACCTGTAAGAGAAATATATTTTTTTGTTATAAACCTAGACCTCAAAAGCATAAGGTCGGATATACCATTATCTCCAGAAGCATTTGGTTGTAAGTGTCAGTTAACGTTAAAGGCACATACGACGAATGTTTCTGACGTATAATGGCACTTCCGACCTTATGCTTGTAAGCTCTAGAGTTTCAAATATATAACTACATTTTAAATTCAATTTAATAGGTATATGGTTACCTGACTGTTGTCGGTCAATAGTAGATACCAAAACTTTTTTTTTTAATACACCTGATATTTAATTTTGGCTATATTAGTTATCAGGACAACCTCCGTAGCGTAGCGTTATTTGGCTTGCTTTAAGTCTCTGAGGTCGTGGGTTCGATCCCCACACTGCTACAACAGATACTTGTGTAAATTTTAAGATTTCTTTAATGGTCTGGTTGACTACCCTCCATGTCTCTGAGATCTTCCTTCCGTAGAAGGCGACTGAGAGTCATACACATGATGGTTTGACAGCAGCTATCAGCTCAAGGATACTCACCATCTTACTTACCTTTTTTTTTTCGCACGGACATATGTAGTTAGCCCCGAGGCTTATGCTACTTCACCGGGCATAAAGGCGAGCGGAGCTCCAGCCTAGATACATGGTTTAAACATTACAAACGAAGCAACCTGCGCAAGAGGGCGTCCCCTGTGGGACTTGAACCTTGGCTCAGGGCGGTCGCTGACGGGGAGATTGAGGGATTATGGCTTTTAGTTTAGGGGAGTTTTGTGCAACTGTCGCGTTTTGTATTTTACAGTTCGCGGGCCTCTTGGACTTCGGGTCTACGAGGGCATCGGAAGGTTCTTAGCAAACTAAGGGTCGGGAGGGCGAGGGTGTGTTTGTTATTCATTAACAAACATACCTATGATAACTTGCGTATCAAAAAGTGTTCGTGTTAATGAATAATATTTGACTAAAAGTATGTCTCATCTGGTTACCAGATGGGTGAAGCGGGCCTCTTGGACTTCGGGTCTACGAGGGCATCGGAAGGTTCTTAGCAAACTAAGGGTCGGGAGGGCGAGGGTGTGTTTGTTATTCATTAACAAACATACCTATGATAACTTGCGTATCAAAAAGTGTTCGTGTTAATGAATAATATTTGACTAAAAGTATGTCTCATCTGGTTACCAGATGGGTGAAGGCTGATTTTCCACGGCTCTAAGACTGAGGCATCGTCCTAATAGAAAGCGAATGCGCGATCATCGTAGGTTCGCGCGAATTTTACTCGTACGAACGCGTGATTAAACATATTGAACTCGAATAGGTGTCCTATTACATTACGACCGCGTCCTGCGATTGTCAGTTAGGACACCTATTCGAGTTCATAATGTTTAATCGAGCGTTCGTACGAGTAAAATTCGCGCGAACCTACGATGATAGGACGATGCCTGTGACTAGGGATAGTAACTAACCGAATTAATAATATTAGCGACATCCTTCATCTGTCTGTACACAGTCTGTATATTCTCTCCGTTGGCTTTGAACTCTCTGTTGTCAGCGACGAGAACTAACTCCACATATCTTGACAGTTTGTTCGCGTTGTACGGGCCTCTGACTTGTGTGTCGTCTGACGCGTATCGTTTGTGCTGTAACAAATTGAATTAATTAGTTTCATTAACCAACCTCCGTAGCGTAGCGGTATTTGGCTCGCTTTCAATCTCGGAGGTCGTGGGTTTGATCCCCACGCCGGACAGGAAATCTTTGTGTAAATTATAAGGTTTCTCTCCGGTTCTGGTAGGTTGAGGGACTATCATTCGTGCCTCGGAAAGCACGTTAAGCCGTTGGTCCCGATTGTTATAACATCATCTATAATTATCGTATATCAAGGAACGGGCAGCAGCGTTTCCTTGTGTGGTCCAACATAATACTCCGGTCACCAACCAGCCTGCTAAGCGTGGTGACTATGGCAAATATTCTCCCTCAGGAGGAGGCCCATGTTCAGCTGTGGACGTTATACGGGCTGATGATGATGAGTTTCATTAATAGAATCAGGCGTTACTTTGCGGAAATCTATATATTAATACTTAAAGCAAAACCTTTGTACCTATTTCTACGAAAATTGGAGGAGTATGAAATTTCACACACTTATAGTTTACTAATCCAGTTTATAAACCAGTTTATAAACTACGTAATCCAGTTTATAAACTACCCGCGAACAAACTTTCAGCCAAATCCGTTCAGTAGTTTTTGCGTGAAAGAGTAACAAACATTCGTGATGATCATGAAGATGATGTATATGTTACGGGCAATTTGATAAGTCCAAGCACTATTAATAATGGCCGGTCTGTATTCATAATGCCCGACTCAATTTGGCAATGTGATTAAAACAGCATGATTAATGATTTTTCCAGGCCATTATGAATAATGCCCACCCTATCTTGGGCAAAGTAATTAAATAGGTGAACTGTCGTGTTTTTGTTTCTTATATGAAATTAAACTAACAAAAAGGTTAGTAATATAATAATTGTGCGTATTTTATATGAGCAGCGCAAAAGGTTTTTGGGTGGTAAAAAAAAATAACCTAAACCTAAACCAATTTATCACATTGCCCGGCTACAAGTAGGGAATTACTCATACTCAAACACTGACTTATTACATGGACCACGGGCCGTCGGGCATTAGATATTAATAATGGCCGGTCAAAGTGATCAATCAATCACTTTGCCCATCGCTCTTGGGCATTATTAATAATGGCCGGTCCTTATTAATAATGCCCAGTTAATCACATTGCTCGTAACATATACATTCTTACAAACTTTCGCGTTTAGCTATAATATAAGAAGGATTGCTTTAGCATTATTTTCTTTAAATTATTAAAATGATCAATATCCAGACTTACAAATTAATGTTCCCGTTTATAATATAATATATTAATAGGATATAGAGGATATATCTATATTAATTTAAATTAAAAAGATATAATAATTCAGCAAAAAAGAAAAATGCAATTTTGCACCGTATTATCTGACGAGTCGAACTCAATTTGCACTGTGCCGTTCGACTCGTGAACACCACCCTGATAATGTTCCGTGGAAGAGCGAAACACGTGTCGGTCTTCAGCTGGTGATTGTATTTTTGCATGTTATTATCTTCCTACATACTGTGGATAATATTTGCGGGCGGGAGGGCTTTGCAAAATTGCATCGTCGCATGTCGCAAACAATTTGTCCGAAAAAGCCACAGATTGGGTAGCTTCCTAACACCAGGAACCGACGCGGTAGGCCCAGAAGATGGCGGTTTTTTAGGTTGTGATTCTGGCATGTACAAGTGTATGTAAGCACCTTAAAGCTGAATAAACTAATTATTTCATTAAAATAAGGGTCGGGATGATGTCAATTTGACCCTAACAGGAGGCCAAACGCGTAGGGCTCTTTTAAAAACATATCACCTTACTAATTAAGCTACTACAGTGTATAATTGAGACAACTGTGAGTAATTGACAATGCAATAATGATTCATAATGAGGATATGACGTCTAGAGCAGTGTGTGTGGTACAGCTACAACCCCCGCGAATTACCATGACACCTGGTTCAAGTGACGTGTGTGTCTAAAGTACTGAGTGCAAAAAAGTGTTGAATTTAATTAAATTTTTGTCTTACTCCGGAATATCATAATATAACACTAGTTAAATATCGAAAGAAAAAAAAAACAATACAACATTATTTTTTTTAAGGATTACTAGCCGAGTTTTGCGGTCTACTATTCTTATTAAACCCTCGTGCTAAGCTAAAATGCTTGTATTACGAGTGGGTCCACGTCGTTAGTGCAATGGGTGGGGATCGAACCGGCGACCACAAGATCACAAGTCCGACACCCTAGCCATTGGGCTACGGCCGCTTCAAAATACAACAATCAAATTAGAAAAAAAATAGAAAAAATCTTTCAGTGTTAGACAGCCCATTTATCGAGGAAGTCTATAGGGTATATTCAATTATAAAATTTCTACGGTGGTGGTGAAACGCGGGAACCTAGTAATAGCTAAAACTAGAAAAACCCAATGCCCAATAACAGCAAAAACAAATTACTGCGACTTGTATGCATGTCATTGTTGATAGCATGGCCGTAGCTGGATGTAAAAAGGTTGGGGGGCAACTTACCCGACTAATTCTGCTCTTCATCAGGTTGATCTCGCTGTGGTATTTGTGGAACAGCGTCGGGTCGTAACCTGAGTTGTTGGTCACACCACCGACGTAGCCGCAGTCATTGTGTGTGTTTAGGTCCTCGTGCTTGTAAATGTAGTGGTCGGATTGTATGCCGCTACCTAAAATAAAAACAATACATATAATGTAGCAACCTCCGTTAGCGGCATTTAGCTCGCTTTAAATCTTGGTCCCGATTGTTATAACATCATCTATAATAATCGTTTATCAAGGAACGGGCAGCAGCGTTTCCTTGTATGGAACAACATAATACTGCGTTCACCAACCCGCCTGCCAAGCACGGTGACTATGGCAACTACCCTCTCTCGGTACGAGGCCCAAGTTCAGCAGTGGAATTTATACGGGGTGCTGATGATGATGATGATATAATGTAGCTATGGATTGGAGCCCTTAGCCCCTCAAAAGCTGAATATCGGCGGACGGTGGACCACCCGGAGGGATTCAGTGGGAAGCCGGATGCTGCGGCTCTGACAAGTTCAGAGCCTGTTGTCGTCTTGGAGTCAATGTCACATATACTCGCGTGCCCGTCATGCCCTCATACTACAGGCTATGAAGGACTTGATGGTGGGTACCACCAATGCCATCAGTGTGGCCAATCACTGGTCAAAATGACTATGAATGGGCGAAAAACAAGTTGTAACATTAACACGAAATAAGAAGAAAAATCATAAAAGCCATTTCGCTTTGATGATTTGATTTGATGGATTGGAGTGATAGCGTGACGGCCGACAGGACAGAATGGAAGACAAAAGCGTGTGGCGTCGACCCTAAACAAAATGTAATAAGAGCGTTTTTTTTTCCGACGGATATTATGATGTTAGCCTGGAGGCTTTTGCTCCCTCACCGGGCTTCAAGAATAAGGGCTAGGAGATGATAATGATATGCGAAAGATTAAAAGTACATATAATATAATATTACCTGCCACCGGTTCAATGTGTCTCATATTTTTGCCGTCATGTATTATGCCTCTAAGCCCTTGACACGTGGACACAGCGACCCAGGAGCCAGGTTTGTCCCGCACTGTACCACCGTACTGACATAAGTCTATATCCTGAAATATCCAAAATACATTTAAATTTCACAAATATTATATCTAATTACATTTTTGTGTCGATATATCAACAATATGTCATCCCCTTCCATTTTTCCCTTTATAAATTACATGTTGTTTCATCACCACCTTAAGGTCGACTGGCAAATAATGCCTACTACGGCATTAAGTCCACCTTGGTACAATAGTTTGTGCTTAAGTTTTAAATAAAAATTAATATTGCACCGACCCCAAATAATGGGAGCAGGACGGAAAGATAATTATTATTTCTAATTAAAATTGGCGTAACAATCCCGCAAAGTGATTACGTATATCTATCAATAGCAACGATAGCAGATATCGCGCCATTATTGCTCCGAAATCGCAATTCAGTATTAATAAATATCTCTGAAGTATCAAAAAGTGACTAGACATCGGGTTTGAGATGCATCATGATTTTTCTTTAACTTGCGAATGATTGCTCGTCGTCTGCTCATTGCAATTTTCATTATTTTTATCAAGATAAACATCATCTATAATATTTTTTTATAGGGACATCATAATTTGGTCACCAACTTGCCTGCCAAGCGTGGTAACAATGGCAAAATCTCACCCTCGGGAGAAGGCCCGAGTCGTAGCACATAGATTTGTCGCCAGACCGTACAATCTAGCTAGCTGTTTTTTATAACAAAAACCTAAACCAATGGTGTTCAACACGGCCATTTACGCGCTGTATTATATTACGGTTAGCCGTGTTTACAAAAGTATAGCTTTTCATTCAGCCGCATTCAATCTGGGTAATTATTAAAACAACTCTGTTTGAAAACGGCCGTATGTAATGCGGCGGATTCACTGGTCAACAAAATTTATTTATTTTTATGTAACAGAAATATTATTTTGATTCTTTTGTAATTCAGTATAAGTTAAAAACTAAACAGGAATTAGAATTTATATATCACGTCACATTTTTGAGATATTTGCTTGTAAAAATAAAACAATATGCTGATTTGGCTATATTTGAAAATGTATTTAGAATAGTTAAATATTTTTATGATTATATTTTATACTAGCGACCCGCCCCGGCTTCGCACGGGTACAATACTGATAATTATACTACATAATGTCTTTAAACCTCTAACAAACGGGCGAAATTTGGTCAAAACAAACAGAAACAAATTAATATAGGTAAGTACCTACTAAAACTCAGTGAAATAAGTAGGTGGGTATACTTTTATCGTATGAAATACCTATACTTTTCAGGACTAACAATACAACAAACACTAAATAAATAGGTATTCAAGTATCTATCCATCATAGTTACAACGAACACAAAACAAAAAATTTGCCCTATAATTCTTAAGGATCGATCGCGCATAATCGCATTCGTCCTACCTCCGTAGCGTAGCGGTAATTGGCTCGCTTTAAATCTCGGAGGTCGTGGGTTTGATCCCCACACCGGACATGAAATCTTTGTGTAAATTCTAAGATTTCTTTCCGGGTCTGGTTGGTTGAGGGACTACCCTCCGTGCCTCGGAAAGCACGTTAAGCCGTTGGTCCCGATTGTTATAACATCATCTATAATAATCGTATATCAAGGAAGGGGCAGCAGCGTTTCCTTGTGTGTTACAACATAATTCTGCGGTCACCAACCCGCCTGCCAAACGTGGTGACTATGGCAATACCCTCCCTCGGGAGGAGGCCCATGTTCAGCAGTGGACGATATACGTGCTGATGATGATGATGACCTACTAAAACTCAGAGAAATAAGTAGGTGGGTATACTTTTATCGTATGAAATACCTATACTCTTCAGGACTAACAATACAACAAACACTAAATAAATAGGTATTCAAGTATCTATCCATCATAGTTACAACGAACACAAAACAAAAAATTTGCCCTATAATTCTTAAGGATCGAGCGCGCATAATCGCATTCGGCCTACCTCCGTAGCGTAGCGGTAATTGGCTCGCTTTAAATCTCGGAGGTCGTGGGTTTGATCCCCACACCGGACATGAAATCTTTGTGTAAATACTAAGATTTCTTTCCGGGTCTGGTTGGTTGAGGGACTACCCTCCGTGCCTCGGAAAGCACGTTAAGCCGTTGGTCCCGATTGTTATAACATCATCTATAATAATCGTATATCAAGGAAGGGGCAGCAGCGTTTCCTTGTGTGTTACAACATAATTCTGCGGTCACCAACCCGCCTGCCAAACGTGGTGACTATGGCAATACCCTCCCTCGGGAGGAGGCCCATGTTCAGCAGTGGACGATATACGTGCTGATGATGATGATGACCTACTAAAACTCAGTGAAATAAGTAGGTGGGTATACTTTTATCGTATGAAATACCTATACTCTTCAGGACTAACAATACAACAAACACTAAATAAATAGGTATTCAAGTATCTATCCATCATAGTTACAACGAACACAAAACAAAAAATTTGCCCTATAATTCTTAAGGATCGAGCGCGCATAATCGCATTAGGCCTACCTAAAACACGCGCTGTTATTTTGCGATAATTTCTAAGTTATTTATTAAAAGTATATAGTGTAGGGGTAAAATAATCTGCATGAAATGCTTAAGAATATTAACTCATTTAAAATGATAAGGATAAATACTGAATCCGTCTGATTAGCTTTACAATTACCGCATTAGAAATTATCATTTTTCTAAGATATAATGGATATAGCAAGTTAACCTTGAAAGATAGACATATGCTATCGCAGACTTTTTTGTAGATCTAAAAGAAGAATATTTGCCACCATACATTGTTTTGTTATATCTCATAGGGTTTAGGCAGCGTTTTCGTTGAAAGCTCCCAAATGGCTTAATTTTTTCCGACACCTCTGACAAATATCAATATATATTAGTCAAATGTACACATAAACTAAACAAATCATATACGTAAACCTTCCGGAAGAATCGTTCTATCGATTGGTAACATCCGCATGAAAATCGATGTAGTAGTTTTTGAGTTTATCGCGAACAGACAGACAGACGCGGCAGGGGACTTTGTTTATAATATGTAATGATGTAGTGATAGCGGTCGCCCGCGGCTCCGTGCGGATGTCGGTTACCGCTGCAAAAAGCCTACCCAGGAAAGACACGGTCAGCAAAATGATTCCCAGGTCAATTCACAGACACCGACATAAACATCGACAACGCAGTCATTATCCGCAGGCTGCACAGATTGTCTTTCTGTGGATGTTAAAGTTGTTAATGATGAAAATATAATTAATGATGTAATTAATAGGCATTTTAGGGATTAGGCATTTTAGGCATTTTCAAAGCTCTGAAAAGAACTGTTGTTTAGCTCTGAGATGAACTGTTGATTAGCTCTGAGAAGAACTTTTGCGTAGGTGTAGTTTTAAGAACGAAATCTAAAAAAAATCGCACGAAAATTATTAGACTTCGCAACGGGCCGTGCAGCAGAAATCGTAATATTTTAATTTCGCCATAACTTCAAAACCAAACGTCCAATTTTAATCATTCAAAGACCAAATATTATCTACATAAACTGTACTTAGTGATGAAATAATTTATTTTGATAAGGATTAATAGCATGAGTAAAATAAACGCGTTTAAATGTAGTCCAAAAAAAATTCAAGATTTCTAAATAAAAAAATGATCGTTGTGCCTCACTCGACATAGATAGGTATAGTGTGTCGCGGACTTTTTTGTAGATATTTATAAGATCTATAATTAATTAGAACATTTTATGGTTCTATCTTTTATAGTTTAGGCAGCGTACGCAAAATAAGTAACTTTTCTGGTTGATTTTTTACACCTTGTGTCAGAAAAACCCAAATATCTTACGGAACCCTATTTTTTTCCAAAATAAAATTTAGCCTATGTTACTCGTGGATAATGTAGCTTTCGAATGGTGAAAGAATTTTTTAAATCGGCCCATTACTTTTTGAGCCTATTCATTACAAACATACAAAAATAGGTACAAATCTTTCTTCTTTATAATATTAGTGTAGATATAAAATTGATAGTCATAAATCTAATATTTTTAAACCAATTTACTTAAAGTTTTTATGATTTTCTAATGCAAAGATATTAAAAATTTTGTTGAACTATATTTTTCTCATACATTTTAATAGAGTCATTTAGTGTGGAGTTATTGTCTTTGACACTAAAATATTAATATTTACATATAGAAACAGTACAGCAACAAAATCATAAATGTTAATTAGAATTTAGAATAGTCACTTGCCAAAACGGTCGAAATTGAGGTCGAAATACAATTTTACTAATAGATTTATTAATTTATTTATCTAAATAGAAAACAGGTCTATACGCCATTTTTGTAATGTTTATTCTCAAATATCTCCAAAATTAGACGTGTTGGAATATTTTTAATTATTAAATGATACTCTCATTTATTGACAATGCCAGATAAATGTATTTCTTTTTCTGTGGCAAAAACTTTGTCGTCCAGTGATACGATCTGGCTGCGACATATCCACTCGGAAAGAGCATAACGCATCGCCTTCGCTTTATTATTTTTCATTTGTTGAGTCGCACCGCAAAATATTGTGCGGCGTGCCATTGGTTCGCCTTACCTGGCCTTGGTACTTTCAAGCGGATATCAAACTACCGGTAATTAATATTATAATCAACTAATAAATCAGTAGGTAAATAAAATCAAAGTTAAGTAGCGGTTCAAGCGTGAACATCTGATAAAATACTACCACTTATAAGTAGTAATTAATCTAATTAATGTACCACACATGAATACCCTTTACTCGTAAACTATCGGATTGATAAGCAGCAAGTTTACCGCGAGTACTCTTTTAGCATTGCATGCATTAAAATATTTGAGTTTGAGTTTAGCTTTAAGGCTCAAAGATCGTGGATTCAATACCCGTAGAAATCTATGTGTAAGACCTGAAATTTATTTTCGGGTCTAGTTGGTTGCCAGACTTCCCTCCGTGCCTCGGAAAGGACGAATAACTTGTTATTACGTCATCGATAACAATCGTATACCTACCAGGGAACAAACAACAGCATTTTCCGATGTGTTATTACATAATACTGCGGTCACAAATCCACCTGTAAAGCGGGGTGACAATAGACTCACTCTCGGGAGAAGCCCCATGTTCAGCAGTGGACTTTATATGGGCTGATGATGATGACGTGATAAAAGGTCGTAGTACATATATCCACTCGGAAGCAACTATACCTATACCTTTGGATCATGCGACGTTCAGTATGTCCTATTGAACGTCGCGCGACAATCCAATTATAAGAATATATCTAGATCTAAGAAGCATAGGGACGGATGTATATTATACTTCAGAAGCATTTGGTCGTAAGTTCCAGTTGACAATAAAGGCACATGCTACGAATGTTTCTGACGTATAATGGCACATCCGACATTATGCTTCTGAACTCTAGATATCTAGATATGCACGATTATTTTCATCGCAAGAATGCCTATTAGGGTTGCCACCTGTTTTTGATGCTAAAATAGTATTTTTATCACATCTATTCAAAAAGAGCTAGTTTATTCCTCGTAAACAGGGACCACAATAGCTCATTAATCCCTTAGGGACCAAAATTGATTTGAATTTGGAATGTGGATTATTGTTAATAATTTTTTAATCAGCAAAGAGGTGAATCACAAACCATGCGGAAACAATGTATTGAATATGTGACTGGCTGAAAAACTGCGAGCTCGCCAAATTTAAAAAAAAGTTGATTAAAATAACGCGCGAAATAAAATGCATTCTGCTTTCGTTCGTAGTTGATTCATATTCAGATTTTAGAATTATAAAAAATGAGTGCGTCTTCCTCAAGTGAAAGTATTATTATGTCTTATGGTTCTTCATTGTACGTAAATAAATTCTCGTTCATAAGTTGCACTTACTTATTTTCTCATAGAGGGTGATAAAAAGAAGAGTGTCCACCTCGGGAGCAACACAATTAAAGCTCGAGTGACATACTTTTAATCCCTCGCTGCGCTCAGGATTCTAGTTAAGAATCCCTCGCTCCGCTCGGGATTCTACTCTTAAATCCTTCGCTCCGCTCTGGATTAAAAAAAACACTCTCGCCTTTAAAATAGTTGTTTGCTCCCTAGATAAACAATCTACTATTTTTCAAAACATTAGAAAACATATAGTACCTATTATTGGGAAATTCAAGAAAAAAAATAGAACACAATTATTTTTTGTAGTATGGTTAACAAAGTCTGAAATAATATTTGCAGGCGTGTTACCGACGCCTCTACACCTTACGCTTTTGGTAAGAGATACTAAGCCCAATACTGCCAAGAAGTTGAAGTTTACCGTTTACTTCGTCGTCGCGCGAAAAATGAAAATATAGTATTATTCGTACTATATTATTTTTCTATAATATATAATACAATGGATTGAAGTATATTACGATACTGTATAATATAGTACGGATAGCAACCCTACCTACTATAGAACTTCAACACATACTAAGAAAGTGTTTTAATACTAACCTCTTTACTAGGTCTATGTGTAACAGTCTTTCCATTTTTTTGGTACCTAAGTACATGGTTGTCTGTGATCAGGTCCTTGTTAAGTAGAAGGTCCAGGACGTGTTCTTCGCCGTCTATAGGAACTTTTACTGTCACCTCTGAATGATGTGCACCATCCTGTAATCATAGAAAAACAAAAAATATAAAATGATACTGCTACTAAGGTTCAAAATCAAATGTAGCAAACTTATATTTTGCCCTTTATAACATAGGAACTTAAAGATAATATTTCTTTGACGGAGGAATTTATAGCTATTTACCAAAATATGTGACTTTATATATACTAACTAGCTTCCCGCGCGCGGTTTCACCCGCGTAACTCCCGTTCGTAACGCGTAATTCATAATAAAATATAGCCTATGTTCTTTCTCAGGCTCTAGACTATATCTGTACCAAATTTCATTTAAATCGCTTCAGTAGTTAAGGCGTGATTGCGTAACAGACAGACAGACAGAGTTACTTTCACATTTATAATATTATAGTAAGGATAATATTGAAGACATTTTTTTTTGTTGTATTAATATCATCATCATCAGCCCGTACAACGTCCACTACTGAAAATCCCTCCCGAGGGAGGGAATTGCCATAGTCACCACGCTTGGCAGGCGGATTGGTGACCGCACTATTATGTAGTGCCACACTAGGAAACACTGCTGCCCGTTCCATGATATACGATTATTATAGAATGTTATAACAATCGGGACCAACGGCTTAACGTGCTTTCCGAGGCAGAGGGCAGTCCCTCAACCAACCAGACCCGGAAAAAAATAATTAATCTATAGCAAAAATCCTCCCTCAGAGGCGGCCTCGTTCAGCAGTGGACGTTTTACGGGCTGATGATGATGAATTGCCGTTACCACAGAGACAGCAAAAAATAATGAAGTGAGTATTGACACGCAACCAACGTTTCAAACGTAACCTCAACAGCGTCAGTAATCGTAGATAATCATACAATTTCACAAGATCCGTTACCAAGAAGCAATTTTCGCGATACAACCACACATTTAAGAGAGGTCGTTGTCATTGTCTATTTCCGTTAGATACTTGGAAATATAACTTGGAAAAGCCAAATAAAGGCGGATTTTAGTAGACTTTATCCTATCATAAAGTCAGTTTATTTTTATTCCGGACGGACATATGTAATTAGCCCCAAGGCTTTTGCTGCTTCACCGGGCATAAAGGCGCGCAGAGCTCCAGCCTAGATTAATGGTTTAAACACTACAAACTAAGCAACCTGCGCAAGAGGGCGTCCGTCCTCTGTGGAACTTGGACCTCGGCTCAGGGCGGTCGCTGACGGGGAGATTGAGGGATAATGGCTTTTAGTTTATTTTTTTAGGGGAGTTTAGTGCACCTGTCGCTCTACTTTACAGTTCGCGGGCCTCTTTGGACTACGGGGGCATTGGAAGGTTCTTAGCAAACTAAGGATCGGAAGGATAACCCAAATAGTAAAGTTGCTGGTTTATTAAAGTTCTTGTTATTGAATAAATGGGTTAAAGTTAGTTTGTGGTCGCGTTTACGGCAAGGCGTGAGTTGTTGCCAGTTTAACGCGATAGTGGCGACTGTCTTTGATTGGCGAATAAAATCACGCGGTGGCGTAAAACGCTGACCCGCAGGAACATGCACTTTGTTTGGTTTGCATAAACCGAACAGTACCTATAGCATACGGCGACTGCGACGCAACGGCGATTTCGTGAAAACAAACTCATATAAACATATTTCGGCGGCCGCAATCCACGAACGACAAGCGAAATTTATTTATTCGTAGTGTCGGTCTTCGCCACTCTAGGTACCTACCTACCCCTGTAGGGTTAGGAGTGGGCTTTTCCTGCGACTGCCTACAGCCGCAAGGGCCCAATAGGGAGGGGGGACTCTCGCTCATTTACGCGAGCGAGCGTCCAGGAGAGCCCGCGGGATTTTATATCCGCAAGGGGATACCAGAAAGCCGAGACCGGAGCTTGGGTTTCCCACACCCAAACATACCTCTCGCTGATCGCGATCACAAATTTCGTGATCTCCGCATCAGCGAGGGGATGCGTAATGCATTTTAACCCCGTAAAAAAAACATTCCTACTAACATATCATACTCACTGGATGTTAATAATTATGCCTAATGAATGTACACAAATATTTTAAAATGTATATCATTAGTAATGACAACTGCTGTAATAACCACGGAAAAAGGCAATCATTATCAATTGCCACGTTACTGCTGTAACTCGATAAAGGAATAATTATTCATCATTAAATTTACTTTCATTTTCACTCCAAGTGTGTACTTACACGTGCGTAGTTCGAGTATATCGCTTTCGTAAACAAATCGATTAGTCAAAGTGAAGATGTAATGCAAAATTT
The DNA here is from genome assembly GCA_947037095.2 of Nycteola revayana. NCBI lineage: Eukaryota > Metazoa > Arthropoda > Insecta > Lepidoptera > Nolidae > Nycteola > Nycteola revayana. The sequence goes on along the minus strand of OX344851.2, from coordinate 10,368,507 downwards.
CCAGCTGACTAACGATTCACACTTAGCACAAAATAAGATTAAAATAAACAAAGTCAGAAGATAAGTTCTAGAATGGAGACCGCGAATCGGCAAGCGTAGGACGTCCACCAACTAGATGGACGGATGACATGGTAAAGACCGCGGGATGATGGTTTATGCAGGCCGCTTCCAACCAGGCCCTAACTTTTCATGGGCCTCGGCGAGCGCCGCCTGCAGGCACCCACCTCATAGTGGGCGGCGAATCTATTGCTGTCGGGGACAATATGCGATATCTAGGCATAGTCCTCGACAGCAGATGGAGATTCAGGGCCCACTTCCAGCGGCTGGCCCCGAAGCTGGTGGCGGCGGCGGGTGCTCTTGGCCGGGTTTTGCCGAATCTCGGCAGCCCCGGGAGCGCCTGCCGCAAGCTGTACGCCGGAGTGATCCGCTCCATGGCGCTCTACGGTGCCCCCATTTGGTTCGACGCCCTGAAGAGGCGAAACATGGCCCTGCTGCGACGTCCGCAGCAGGACATGGCCATCAGGGCGTCCCGCGCCTACCGCACGGTCGCGTTTGACGCGGCGGAGGCGGAGGTTTTAGCCGCCGCGTACCGGCGGAGGTGTGAGGGGGCGCATTCTGGCCGCGACCCCTTCCCGGAGGGTGTTGCACGGTGGCGGACTGAGGTCCGTCGCGAAACCCTCCGGAAATGGCAGGAGCGCCTAGAGGCCGCGCCGCGGAGCGGATTACGTACGGTGGAGGCGATTCGGCCTCATCTAAAAAAGTGGGCCGGTCGCCGTCACGGCGACGTCACCTACCACGTTGCACAGGTAGTAACAGGCCATGGCTGCTTCGGCCACTACCTGTGCAACGTGGCGCAGAGAGAGCCGGACACTCGCTGTCACCACTGTGACTGTGCCGACGATACGGCACAGCACACGGTGGTGGAGTGTCCGGCGTGGGCCAACGAGCGGGAGGAGCTCGTTGGCGTGGTGGGAGACGACCTCGCGCTGCCGACCATCATTTCGAAGATGGTCCAAAGCGAGAGGTCGTGGGAGGCGGTTGCCTCCTTCTGTAGACAAGTTATGTCACAGAAGGAGGCCGCGGAGCGGGAGAGGGAAGTAGATCCCTCCGCCCACCCGCTTCGCAGACGGCGTGTTGGCCGTCGGCGGCGGGCTGAAACCCGCCGCCTACCACCCTAGGCTCGGCCTCGGGGAGTGGGGCACATGAGCCCCTACACTCCGGGCGTCCCTATAATTGGGCAAATGGGCCACTGTAAGTGTGGCCCTGGAGATCTCGCGGTACCATATTGGCCGTGGGTGCCGTCGGGGGGCCGGATTGCTCATGCTACCCGGCCCCCACCAACGGCGGATCGAAGGAGTGTCCGGGAGGTCCGGGGTCCTCTCCTCGTGGTATGAGTTTAGCATACCACGCTATGGAGAGGGCGAGTCCCACATATCCCACCGCCAGCGCGCGAATACGCTGCAGCGGCGGTGGGAATGCGTAAATGTATTTCCCCCCGGACAGCAAAAAAAAGGCCGCTTCCAACCGTAGTAACTGGAATCTATGAGGGAGGCCTATGTCCAGCAGTGGACGTCCTACGGCTGAAATGATGAAAAGAAAGTCAAGTTGTCAAAATGTAATTGAAGTTATAAAGCCACGTAAGTATTTTTGGCGGTTACCATATTTTTATGCCATTAACTAGGGCTTCGGACCAGACCAGACCGTTTCAGCCAAATAGAAACATACATAATAATATTAAATATTGTTATAAAGTAAACTGGTATTGTATTGGTGTCTATGTAATATCCTTAGTGCTTTCACTCTCCTGAAGAGTTACTATTTCTGACAACTGGTGTTGAAACTTCAATGACAAAAAGCTTTATCGACCGTAATACCTCCTAAGAGTTATTTTTTTTTGTCCTGGGTCAAATTCATTACGCATCCTCTCTACCGCTGCAGCGTTTCCGGGGCGGCGAAGGAGTATGTGGGACTCGTCCTCTCCATAGCGGTGGTATGCTGATCATACCACGAGGAGAGGTCCCTAAACCACTAAAACCCCCAGGGTACTTCTCCGTCCGCCATTGGTGAGGGGCCCTGAACCGTATTACCTCCTAAGTGCTTTAATGCCATTTTTACAGGACCTTTGTAACGACTTATTTTACTTATGGTGTGCAATAAATGAATAACAAAAACGAAGACTGAATACTTTACGAGATGTTACTAAGCTGTTAAAATCGATGTAAAAAAAATAATAAACTAAGTCTTAATTTACCGTGTGTCTTGTCGTTGAGATCTCGCGTTTTGTTCTACCATGATGTACAATAGGCCTAACTATTGTGTGTCCATTGAAGTTTGAGGCAGCAGGCCCTGGAACAAGAAAAAAATCGTTAATACTACCATATTTGAAATGACATATTTAAAAATAATAAAAGGACTCCTTATAATAGCAGCTTTCCACAGTTTTGAAGATTAGGCGGAATACACGGTCAAACAAATAGGCATACAGAATAAAAAGTAGCCTATATAATAAACTAGTGAAAGTTCCGTCAAAATCGGTCCAGCCATTACTAAGATAAAGAGAACAAACAGACACACAGACAGTTTTTTTTATAGTGTTTTTGTTATTAGTGTTTTTAACACATCATAACACAAACAAACACTTCAAAGATATTTATTTGTATAGATCAATAATGATGTTCAACTGTGGTATTATGTAAGGTAAGAAGTAGCTCTTCTATCTTACTTCCCCAGCGGAGCAGCTCGTTGCGCGTACTAACGATATGCTCTACATCCCTACATGGTATTGAACCCATAGTGTCTTAACACAAAATCACTTAAGTGAGACAAGGATAAGTTCATTGCACCCCACTAGGATAGAAGGAGACGGATGTACGTGCGGGTTTAACTTGCTTGTCGGAAACAACTGTCGTTTTTCAGACACCTGACCAAACCATACAGATGTCAATCAACTTGAGCGGTGACAAACTGAACCGTTATACCAGTGATGCCCAAAGTTTAAGCGGACGTAGCCCACCCATTGGACTACTGACGTGAACCCACTCGTAAAACAAGCATTTTAGCCTAGCACGAGGGGTTTACAAAATTACTAGTAGTGTGCAAAACCCTGCTAAAAAGTGGTTTAGGTGTCTAATATTAATAATAAAACTTGACGGGGGTCTACGAATTTCATATCAATGTGTTTATGACCTTTGAAGTTTCATATCAATGTGTTTATGCTTTCACTATTAACATTGGTTAAATGGACTTCTTTTTAAATATTTACGTTCGCTGGCGTAAGAAATCCTGATCACAAGTTGTAAGTGTGTAAAATGATGAAAACAAAGCAACAGGGGGTCCCATCGAAACTAGGAATGTTTTTAAAGGGATCTATGTAGGGATGTAAAGCGGTAATATTACTTTCGTAAAATTCGGTGTAAAGTACGATATTTTACGTAAAATATTATATTTTACGTTAAAATACGGTAGGATTGGGTAAAAAACTAATTAAACTACTACTAAGAAAAGTTCCGAGTCTATGGAACAGATGGAGCCAGTCACTTATTGCGACCGATCATCACCGACCGCGGTCTGCGCGCGTCAGCGTCAGTTGATCGGTTAGGTTCGAGGGAGACAGTCTGTTCGTCGGCAGGGCAGCATATTCAATCTACCTAACCTAAGTTTGTTTGTGTTTAATTAAATAATAGCTACACTATATAAGCTCGCATCTTACCACCATTCACCATACATAAGTAGCCGGTAATTTTACCGTAATTTATATAAATTACCGTAAAATAACCGTATTTTACCAGCGTTTTCGGTATAATTACGTAATTTTGCAACCCTATCTGTGAGAAAACGAGGGTTCTAAAAAAAATTTGGGAACCTCTACCATGTCCATATAGCACTTATTTGTGAGTACTGTAGGTTGCAAAATTTATTCCTGTATGACAGGATCTGACAATTTCGTAGCGCAGCACGCCTTTAAATATTGAAGTTCGATACTCGTTCCAGACAAATAAACGTTGTGCAAAATAAAAATAAATAGTTCCCTTGGTTAATGGACTACCATCCATGCTTCCGAAAGAACGTTAAGCCATTAGCCCTGATTGTCATAAAATCATCCACGACAGTCATATGCTATATAGGTAACGGCCAGAAGCGTTTACCTATGTATAATATACATAGGTAAATGCTGCTGGCCGTTTCTATACAAAAATACTTATTTTAGTCGCAAGCAGCAGCTATTTCCTAAGAAAATGCATACGGACGTATAAAAATCCGTATGACATTAATTACAAAATCTTAATTTATTAGTTTCTTCTCTTTATTGGTCGGCTGTACCTAGTTGTAGCCGGCTAAAACTAGGTGTAGCCGCACTTCGGCTATTAGCCGTAACATATATATAGATATGAGGTTTCCACTAAAACAGAATAGGGTTGAAATAAAAAGCTTATAATTGTAGAGATTGTCATTGGTTTAAAACCTCCCCCCTCGTCCTCCTGACTCTTAGTTTGCAAAGAACCATCCGATACCCTCGTAGACCAGAAGTCCGAGAGGCCCGCGAACTGTAAAGTAGAGCGACAGTTGCACAAAACTCCCCTAAAATACTAAAAGTCATAATCCCTCAATCTCATCGCAAGCGACCGCCCTGAGCCGAGGTCCAAGCCCCACAGGGGGCGCCCTCTTGCGCAGGTTGCTTAGTTTATAGTTTTTAATTTTTTAAAGCTGGAGCTTTGCTCGCCTTTATGCCCGGTGAAGTAGCAAAAGCCTCGTGGCTACCTACATACGTCAATCAGAAAAAAAAGGTTTAAAACCAGTAAGTAAATGTAACGATGCGCAAGAGTCTCAATGTGGGGAATTAATGATGAGGAAACCTGTCGCGAACTTTTAATAGAACGGTCAATAGTATTCATTTATACGCTGATGTAACTAATGTTTGTCTCAATGATGTTGCTTACAGCGTTGACAGATTCATTTGACTTATGGAATTTCTTAATAACAGACATATTAATAATTAATGAAGATAATTGATTGCAACGGAGTGGTTACGGAAGTTGCTTCTGGGACCTTGTGATCTGGGTTTGATTTAAGTTAAAATATATAAATAAAGTTTTTATTCACGTAAACCTATTACAGGTTTTTGTAAGAAGTCAAAACATATATTAAGTTTATTTGATTATTGCTGCTTACTTTAATAGTTTTCTGCTATATCTATATAATCTTAACTTCTGTCCTTTGAGTATGTTATCATTTAGCCGGACCATAAGTATATCGACGAATGCGCTTTAGTGCTACCACCGGATCCAATACGCCCCAACTGAGAAGACCCGGCGAAACAAACTCAGTGAGGTTATTCTACTGCCGGTTTCAGCGCGGCCTCAACGAGAATACTTATAATGTACAAGGTGGAGCATGCACTTTGGGAACCCCAACACTAATTGTTTACTGTGACTTATGCCAAACTTTGTCCAGGTCCAGATCATTGACCTAGGTTTTATAGGTTTATTGCCACCTGTACTTGAAGAACGGAAGGATGTGTGACGGACATATTCATTCGATACTTAATTCTTAAATTTATTGCGGTAATGAGTCATAGTTCATCGACTATTTAAATCCTACCCCACATGTGAAAAATAAAAATTAATTCATTTTTATTAATTACTCGAACAAAACAGAATGGGTTAAATAAATAAAAAATACAAGCACTTGTTGAACAAATGTAATTAAAAACTTAGGTATATAATTTAGTATTATATTACCTCTGTTATTTTGATGTTAATATTTATTTATTATAATGGGCATAAAGACTAAAAAAAACTATTTAATCCGTCAGTTAGATTACCAAAAAATATTAGACACGACCAACTTATGATGAAATTATTTTTATTTTTTATTTATTTTGTTAATGAGACAAATATACTTGTGTAATCGAAGATTAACATTAATAACAATCTGTAACCCCTCTTTATTGAAATAAATTATTATTATTCTAGTGAAAATAATAGTTTTGACAGTTGATAAGTTAATTTTAACATTGATCATTCTTTTAGAAACTTGTTAATATTATATTGAACATACTAGATATTTCGTTTACCCCACGCGGCGCTCAATTTTGGGCTGGCCTAAATAGGATAACTTATATTTATAGAATACACTCAAAATGTGCACATATTAAAAACCACATCGTAAACAATATGGGGAGGTGCACATTTGCTATGACTTAAATCTATAACTATGCTAATCTATATACCTATAGCTCAGAAGCATATGGTCAGATATGCCATTATACGTCAGAAACATTCGTCGTATATGCCTTTATAGTCAATTACTGGCACTTACGACCAAATGCTTATGAAGTCTAATAGACATCCATCCTTATGGTTCTGAGGTCCGCGCATATATACTAATATTATAAAAAGGAAATAAATATATATTTGTATGTACATAATTATGTTACGAATAAAGTTAAAATCTAGTGGACAGATTTCGAATTTTCTTTCACCATTAGAATGCTATATTATCCCTGAGTAACATAGGCTATATTTAATAATAGGATTTGTGGAAGGGAAATCTAAAGTGTAATCTATCGGAGTAATTTTAGTGAGTATGTCTTATATTTGAGATTACTTTGCGAGTCCCACATATACTCAACAGACTTAGGGATCACACATTTCTTATTGCCTGCGAAAGCGGAGGAATACGTAATGCATTTTACCCCGGTACAAAAAAAAAGACCTAAACCAAGCAAAAGAAAGGGTTTAAACTTGCAACCAACTGTTAGTTACCTAGTTTAATTCATAGAGAGAGAGAGAGAGAAGTACAAGTGTATTACTAATTAACCCAAGTGCTTAATACAATACATTATTCCATTACCAGTATCAACCTTTAAAATGAAACAGAAATCTTTGTATAGAATGGAAGGAGGACATATAAACCATAATCTAATTAAGGAAAAAGTAAAGCTTTCGTTTGCTCGAAAGCTCTAGCACTAATGTGCAGTAGTAAAATTGGATTAGTGAAGCCATAAAACTAAAAACACATATTTTCTGCATTTTAAAATGTACAACCATACGGTATTAAAAGTATTTGTACTTTCATGCATGTATTGTATAATACTATTTAAACACCTTCCAAATCTATATGAGCTCTTGAATAGTTCTGAGGGTTCCAACAGATTCTGTTCTGATCATTGCACAAAAATCTCCTAAAAATTGTCCAAATCCCAAAGGGTGCGCTCTCCTGTGCAGGTTGCTTAGCTTATTTTAAACCATTTAATAAAGCTAGTAAACTGCTCTACCTTATGTTGGTGAAGTAGCAAAAGCCTCTTGGCATACACATCTATGACCATCCGACAAAATCTGAGTACTTATATGAAATATTTGATTCACGAGCGCGGTATCACTAGCAAATTCCCGTTCCCATAGAAGCTTCATAGTTAAATATCTAACACTGAAAGACTTTTACAAATCAGACCAGTAGATCCCCAGATTAGCGCGTTAAAGCAAACAAACAAACTCTTCAGCTTTATACAAGGTGTAACGGAAAGGGTATATACATAGAAAGAGCAAGGCTTCTTTGGATCATAACAAAAGATATGGGAAGGGATTGAACTCAAAAAAAAAAAAAAAAACAGTATTATTTTGCAAACAGAAAATAAAAATGCGGAACCCTTTATTCAGAAATACCAGGAGTAAGAGGTTTATTTTTACTTGCAAATAGTTCGTTGACATCGATCAGCTGATTGAGTGCTAGTGATGTATTTATTTCTTCAATTTGAAAAGTTTGGTTTCTGGTATCTATGAATTTTTAAAAATCATTACTTTCGGACTTGTAGAAATAGGATTAAATAACCCTTGCCATATCGTTTTTTATCATCCAAAAAAGCCTTGCTCTTTCTATGTATATACCCTTTCCGTTACACCTTGTACATAAGTTTATATTTGTCTATGTGTCAAGTTGAAGACGTCCTTTGACACATCGATAAGACAAAGTTTTTTACAAATTTCGCCCACATAGTGGGTGGCCAAAAGCCAACAGAGATAAGCAGGCTGTTCCCACATCCTGTAAAATAGGTATATTCTACGAGTTATCAGCTGCAGGATTTAAGGAGATGAATAATGCAGTTAAGCTGTTTGGATTGTTCGGATATGAGCAATGTATGCTTGAAGATTAGGAACTCATCTGTATCTGTATCTTCAGCCCGTACAATATCCGCTGCTAAACATGGGCCTCCTCCCGAGGGAGGGTTTTGCCATAGTCACCATGCTTGGCAGGCGGATTGGTGACCGCTGTATTATGTTTTATATCTCCCAATTTGTGATGCATTTGATATTTATGTCAACATACAGATGAATTTTGACAACCTCCGTAGCGTAGCGGTATTTGGCTCGCTTTAAGTCTCGGAGGTAGGGGGTTCGATCCCCACGCCGAACAAGAAATCTTTGTGTAAATTCTAAGATTTCTTTCCGGGTCTGGTTGATTGTGGAACAACCCCTATTTGCCTCGGGAAGCACGTTAAGCCGTTAGCCCTTTTTTTTATAAAATCATCTATAACAACATAATTACAACTGCGGTCATCAACCCACCTGCCAAGCATGGTGAGAATGGCAGAAGCTCTACTTGTCAGCAGTGGCACCTTATACGAGCTGATGATGATTGTTATATGCAATGCACCAACAAATTACCTCAACCAAGCAAATCTTCACACATCCGTATAGTTTAGTCAATAACTTGATTTTTATTTGGTTTAGTTATTTACATCTAGACCACAAAAGCATAAGAACAGATTATCTTCAGAAGCATTTGGTCATAAGTGCCAGATTATGTTAAATGCACATCCAACCTTATGCTTCTGAGCAGATATATATTTGCTCAACGTGTTTGTAGTAACGGTTCATTAACACTTTAAGCCTAAGTATGTCATTGTGAATATCCATATTTTGTAAAACACAATGTCCTTTGTTGTCCAAATTGGTATGGAAAAATGTTCAGGAATTATTTTCTGCGAATCTACTACGTTTTTGGAAGTCAACTGTCTGAAAAAGGCCAGCGTTGAGGTAGCAATAATATATTTAGCAACATCAAAACAGAGCAAACGTACATTTAATAAAATTGACAACACATTGTAAAGTAACAAAAGATTTTTAAACATAAATAAAACCAGTCAGTATCAAATACATCTATAATAATCTATAATAATAATAATATCATTTATTTGCATGAAATACGGTAGGCATAAGGTGTTATACAGTTGTAAGTACATGACATATTTCACCCTCAATGAGGGTATGAAACAGATTGGTCAGTCTGTTACAGCTAGAAAGCGGATTATAAGATAAACAAGCTTCCCACGAGCGGGTTTACCTGCGATGCTCCCGTTCCCATAGGAACTTCATAATTTAATATAGAATATAGCCTTCTTCGATGAATGGGCTATCTGAAATTGAAATAATTTTTCATATCGGACCCGTAGTACCTAAGATTAGCGCGTGCAAGCAAACAAACAAACACTTAAGCTTTAAGTGAAGTGAAATGAAATGAAATAGTTTATAAGTAACGTAGACGAAAAATTCGCGCTTGTTTTACGTCATTTACAATACATTTAAGTACATTTTTTTAATATACTTAATTAAGATCAATATTTTTAACATTATTTACAGGTCTTTAGTAAATGGTATAACTTAACTGTATGGTTACTTATGTTAAACTACTATTATAATCTTATTATAAAAATCAATAAAATATATAATAAAATAAAATGATCAAATTGTCGCGAACAAAACGAGTAAACAAAAATTAATGATAATTATGATACGTCGCGTGGTTCGAGAAATTAGATCAACCAGCGCGGGCTGGGATCTGGTCT